>JAENPR010000061.1:0-1200000 GCA_018135685.1 Themeda triandra
GAATATGTAAGATTATTGGATTAAAAAGCAGAGGCAACTTTTATTGGTTGAATTCTTTTTCTTGGGAACTAATAAATGTGGATGGAAATAGTAGTGAAGTCGTTTGTCACAAAACTCAAGATAATGTTTGCACAATTTATTTCTTTATGTAGCACATTCATACATAGTTTTTTTACATTCGGGGGCTCCCCATTTTCATTCATTCAAACGGAAATGCAAGCATCGTAGAGATGCTTCGGATAAAAGCAAGCAAAGAGAAGACAATACTAAGAACGATAACAGAATGCCAGCACAACATGGGCGGCAGAGTACCCACATGCTGCATTCATACATAGTTGATGCTCCCACCATATGGTTTATTAAAGTAGTTGATGACACAATCCATAAACGATCTTCATCATTCTTTAGCGCTACCACTTGAGGTGGTAGATATGTTGTTAAGATCTTCATCATTCTCTATCTCCATTGCAGTGCTAGTTGCAGGAACATGGTCATCTTCAGGAATTTGAGAGTCTTCTTCCACTGATTTGTGCAATGTAGACTCAGAAACCACCATATCCTTAGTAGAATGAATGTTGCTACCACTTGCGCAATCATAATTCTCAGGGCATTTTGGCACAACAATATTTTGATGATCAGCATCAACAACTTGTCCATGGCCCACTAGAGGAGTCAATGTGGTTGGTGTGGCATTTATGGTATTTTCGTAGCTTGCTGCAAGAAACTGTGTTTCCTAAACCAAAAAAAGAGGAAATTGAGCATTCCATGTTAAATGAGTTATGATAATGAACAAAAATGGACTTTTCAAAGTTATCTTATCAACCTGCAGTAGTTGAGACGTACTGTTGGATGTGGATTCCTGATCAGGATTTGTCCCATGCCTTTGGCCAACACCATTAAGGAAAAATCAGGCCTGACAGCATTAATGGCCTCTATCATATCTGATTCGAGTATGGTGATGCGGCCATGGGATGAGGCACAATTCCAAGCATGGGTTGTCAATTCTTGGATAAATAGCTCACATAGTTTTGTCACGAATGGCAGAGGTCATCAGATGATGTCATGACACTACCAAGTTTGGCTCTGATGATTTCTTCAATATTGCCCATGGGTAAATTGTGATGGTTGAAGTTCGTTATATTCTCAATGTCCTCTTGTCTTTTCCTCCAGAACTCATCAATTGGTTGTTCTTCTGGTGTCATGAAAGGTGTTGTTGGTGATCCATGCGACTCTAGTTCATGCTCACTTCCTTCTTCTGATCCATTCGACATTGCTAAGGATCTATATGTTCAAATCGATTCCACACACATCTAGTGAATTAGGTACTATCTATTTCGTAATATAATGCTATAAATTGGCAAAATCAACAACATGCATGACCTATTATAAAAACTATACAAAATTAGATGGACACAACCAAGGATTAATTAATTCCCAAATAAAGATAACAATCCTTAAACAATTCATCCCATCACCCTATCCATTAATGAATTAACTTATGAAATAACAAAGTAGACTTATTACCTTACTCAAGCTTCTATGAAGTTCTACTTGAACTTGTTGATCGGCCAAATGATGGTTGGTGTGAGAGGAATAGTGGCCTTGGTGGTTTATATAGAGGATTTCAAGGCATCTTTAAGGTAACAGACAAATGTACACGTTTCAGAACGAATGAGAGAAAAGGTGGATGGGGCCTAGTGGATTTCTTTCGGGTTTGTTAATGGTATGTCATCATTCTAACAACCGTGTAGCGTCTTAAGCGCCATAGTGAATTTTGGTGTGTGTCACACACAATAATTTATAATTTTCTAAATCCTTTAGACATATCTTCCAGCTCATCCTTATCTTCTAGCTCATCCTTATCGTATCCTCAAGTGTTTTGCTTAAACACCCACAAACTTTTCATTTAGTAAAACAATATAATACTTGATATCCTCTAACGTTTCCATTTATAGATCTAATTCAATTGATATGAAGTGTAAAAATGGCCAAATGAATTGGTATGTGGTGTAAGGACTAATAAATTGATTACTTGTTGCTATAACAAACATTGATATGAGGTGTAAAAGTGATAAAATGATGTTGTAATAGTATGATAGCAACATTGTGTTAGTTAATCCCATTCGAAAGGTCATGCCATGATGTGTCATCTAGTTGTACTCGCTCAAATATTTGCATATTGTTTAACTTTCATGGGACAAATGCTAAAGTTACATGATTAGCTAAATATGATTTTGGAGTGTATGGATAACAAGAGTGCATTCCTTAGTATTTTTGTCTTTATTACACTAACGGACCCCAATTCGCCCCCATGGAGAACTAAAAATCATCTATGCTATTGGTGTTTCTTATGCTTTCAAAACATTTTCAATTATCAACAACCGCAAACAAAACCATTGTAGTGACAAACTTTCGAGTATTCTAGAGTATCATATATATTTTCCTTCAATGAAGCATTATTTGTTAAAGAGTGTTGGTAAATAATTATAAGTTATCTATAGCATCTCTAATGTGAGTTTATATGGTGGCGCACGACAAAATTTTAGCTAGGTAGCTCGGCTCAATAGGTTCTTGAAGAAGGATGGTCGACATATAGTAGTCGAGGCAAAGGCAATATGGGCTAGCCCTTGGTAGAAGGCACCTAGAATTGTTCCTACGAATCAAAACAATGAAGAACAAGATCGAGCTTGCAACCAAGAGCTAGCCCATTATCTTTGCCTCAACCATAAGATATCTTGACATTGATCTTCAATCACCTATTGTGTTGGATGTTGTCGGCGAAGGTTCAAATAATTTAGCCATGCAAAACCATGTAAATTCACACCGACAATCATTTGTATTTAATACATCCATCGTAGAGGAGATAGATGTGCTAGAGCATGGTGAACTCAAGGCATGAAACCTATAAAGCTCGAGTTTGGTTATAGTAGTTTTGTATATTTAACATTTGTACACAAAAGTCCTAGGTCTTCAAAAAATTAAGGTTTTAATAAAACCTTTAGTTTTACCTCAATTTTTTTTTTCAGAAAAAACTTTCTCTAACCCTTAAACCATATGAATACCATAAAAAACCAACCATAGCACCAGAAAATTGTGAAACCACCTTCATTACCTTTCTAGATTATGTTTTGCCTATTTAAATTATGTTCCTATACATTTGTACTGATTTCATGTTTTACTTATGCAATGATAGTAGTAGAGAAGTATATAGTAGTCCTGTACTCACTCTGTGCCCTCCCTACTAGCTTCTATCTTTATTGCATTGGAACTTTAGTGTGTTGCACTACCTCTTTGTTTATCTTTACCCTCACTAGACTTAGGTACAATAATTGGTACGATGGAGAACAATATATTGAACAATTACTCTTATGCATTGCTTTCTCTAAGGATATTAATATGATACTTTGGAGCACCCCTGGGTGAATTACAACAATGGTGTTTTTATGTGTTTACCTACTTGAAGATAAGAAATGCCAACACTCAAAGCATCGACATATCAAGCAACCTAGTCGAAGAAACTCAATAATTATGATAACCGTGAGGGATCCAACATCAACAACATTGAGACAACAAGACAACCTGTGCAACAATCAGCAACATAAGGCATAGGAGGTCAAGGCGGCCAAATCGAAGGTCATGGAGGTTGAGGGCAACAGAAAGACTAGGTGTGGGCGATACATTATCACTTATGTGACTTAGGCCATGGCCACACAACTAAATAGTATAAAAATAGTATTGAGTTCAAAGAGTAGCAAGCCTCCCCCAAAGAGAAGGAGCAATACAAGGAGATCACATAGTAAAACTATTTGTTTTAACTATAAGCATAAGTGGGATTTTCTTAAAAATAAAAAAACCAATAGAATATTTGATCATGTTATAGAAGAATAAGTGATGAAACAAATAGTATATGTAGACTTTACGTTAATAGATTAAAGATTAAAAGTATTACACATAATAAAGATGATGTGGACATTTTTTGTAATTAATAAGCAATGCCAGCCGTGGATGGCTTTCATGAAAGTATTGCAAGTTAGTCGGACACTTAGTAGGAAATGATTTGGACACCTTACATGAGGGATAAAACATCTAGTTGGGTTTACCTTAATAAGATTATATTACAGAAGACTAGTTGCCTAAACAAATAACATATATAGATATGTTGTTTAGCTTTATAAGAGTATATTATAGAATAATAGGTGATGAAACAATAGCATATGTGGACAATTTTCTATTAATAGATTAAAGATTAAAAGTATTACACATAATACGGAAGATATGGACATTTTTGTAATTAATAAGCAATGATATGGATGGCTTGCATAGAAGGATTGCAAGTTAATGGGACACTTAGTGGGAAATGGCGTAAACACCTTGCATGAAGAGATAAAATGTTTAGTGGAGTTTAGCTTCATAAGAGTATATAGATTACAAATTAGAAGGCTAAGTAACTATTATTCATAAGATTATGAAACCTGGATTTTTTTTAAAAAAACAATTGGTTTGATCATGATTAATTATGCTTGGTAGATAAAATCTTTTGATGAGATCTTGTCTTTTAGCATAAATCCAAAACTATGTGTGACATTTAGTTTGTACTAAAGTTAACCTAAAACGGTTACAACCAAAATTTTAAACATTGACCTTGTGACATTTGTTTTTCCAAATAGGAATTTGAAATATATATGTAAAGTTTGAACTAAAAACAAACTAAATATTTTACTACTTTTTTAAAGTTAATCCACTATCTTTTTTTGTATTGTAAATTAGTTGTGCTATACGGACGTCAATGAGCCACACCATCCACTATCATTTATTTAGTTGTACATGGTAACATGTTCACACCATCCTCTAACATTCATTATGATAATTAACAATATTTTTTTTATAAATTTTGTGAAGCTTAAAATAAGTTGAATAGAAACAAAATTAAAAAGCTAAGATTCATGGAATGGAGGCCACAAGAAACTCCTTCCAAAAGCATGTAATTAGTCAACAACTAATTTTTGCAATTGATTCCACATACCCTGTCATCCTATAATATACACATTTCAGTTGCTCTAAGTGAAATCATTGTAAGTTTAACTAGGACCAACTAGGTACACCTATTATTATATATCTAATAAATTACAAAAATATACACTTATAATGCATTTAATAGATCTCATTTGATATTTCAACAAATTAAAATTTAGTTGATCTTAATATAATTTAAGTTACAACAATAAAAAAATGATTATACTTAATGACGGTGGGAGTATTATTAGACCAGTCTCAATGCAGAGTTTCACTTTACAGTTTTCAAGACGTGAAACTTGAGTATGAAACAGGTCTCTTTCTCAGTGCACAATTTTATTCACGGTTTCACATGCTTATTTCAGCCTTATTTTCAACCACCGGTGTTTCTCTCTCTTCTTTATTCCCCATCGGCCATCGCCTCGCATGTCAATAGCAACCACTCACCGGTGAAATTCATGCCGTGAAACGCCTCAGTGGGCAGTTTGACCAGGTTTCACCGCATGTGAAATCGTGCCCACGTCGTTTCACCATGGTGAAACTCGCCTTCTCTCTCCTCCGCTTCAATCAAAAGAGTACTGGTCGCCAACGACGCTATAATAAATGTGCATGACACTCTGGTGAAACTTACACTCAGACTGGCCTTATAAGATAAGTTGGTGTGAAGTCGTATTTTCTGCCTACCTCTTCCAGAAGAGCCGAAGTTTACCAAAACTAGGAAACCGATTATGGGGCAATTACTTAAGCAGCGGAAGAAGTAGAGCTCAGTGTTAGCTCACACGTCTGAAACTTGAAAACCACGCTCGCGGCCCGGCCGTCCCGTATAAATACATAAGACCATTAGCAAAACAGCAGCTTCGGGGCCTCACTTCACCCACTCGCATCACCATTCGTCCCGGCGCAAGTGCAAGGGTGCAATGGCGGAGGCTCCCACGACGCCGCCGCGGAAGCCGAAGCCGCCGATGTCGCGCCTCATGCGTCTCTCCCTCAAGTTCGTGGACAGGGTCACCGACGCCACGCGCCGGGCAGACGGGACGCTGAACCGCTGCGCGCTGTCGCTGCTGGACCCGCGCGTCCCGGCCATCTCCTCCCCGTGCCGCGGCGTGGCCTCCCGGGACGTCGTCCTCGACGGCGCGCTCCGCCTCCGCGCGCGCCTCTTCCACCCGTCGTCCACGACGACGAAGGCGGCGAAGTCGACGTCCACGTCCACGGCCCCCTTCCCCGTCATCGTCTACTTCCACGGCGGCGGGTTCGCGTACCTCTCCGCGGCGTCCGCGGCCTACGACGCCGCGTGCCGCCGCATGGCGCGGTACGCCAACGCGGCCGTGCTGTCCGTCGACTACCGCCGCGCCCCCGAGCACCGGTTCCCGGCGCCCTACGACGACGGCGTCGCGGCGCTGCGGTTCCTCGACGACCCCAAGAACCACCCCGTCCCGCTCGACGTCTCCCGCTGCTTCGTGGCCGGCGACAGCGCCGGCGGCAACATCGCGCACCACGTGGCGCGCCGGTACGCGTCCGAAAGCGGCGCCTCGTTCAGGAACGTGCGCCTCGCCGGCCTGATCGCCATCCAGCCCTTCTTCGGCGGCGAGGAGCGGACGCCCGCGGAGCTCCGGCTGGACGGCGCGGCGCCCATCGTGTCCATCGACCGCACCGACTGGATGTGGCGCGCGTTCCTGCCGCCGGGGTGCGACCGCACCCACGAGGCCGCCAACTTCGCGTCCCCCGCCGCCGCCGCGGGCCTCGACTCCCCGGCGTTCCCGCCCGTGCTGCTCGCCATCGGCGGCTTCGACCCGCTGCAGGACTGGCAGCGCCGGTACGGCGAGTGGCTCAAGAGCATGGGCAAGGACGTGCGCGTGGTTGAGTACCCCGACGCCATCCACGCCTTCCACGTCTTCCCCGGCTTCGACGACGCGCGAGACATCATGATTCGCATCGCCGAGTTCGTCGCCGAGAGCGCCGGTGGCGGAAGTAGTAGCGACTAGAGAGTGGCCGGAGCCGGAGCAGGAGAGGCAGTGTGTGCACTCTGCAGTTGTCAGGTGCTTGTCGCCGTCGTGTCGTCGTCATCGTCGTGGCATGTGCAGTGCAGCGAGGTGTTTGGTACAAGTGTCGTGTCGGGCCTTGCGCGGTGAGCTGTATTATGTTTTTTTTTTTAAAGACCCGGAACTAGCCGGCATATATTAATAAGGAGAAGCGAGAATTACATGCTAAAGCCAAGAAGCAAACAACTCCCCAGCGCATTTACTGGTCCAAGCTGGGCAAAAAGAACTAAACGGACTACTCACGGTCTAGGGATACAACAAGAGACCATAACAATTTAGCCTCTGAAAAACTGTATTATGTTTTGGAGGAGGATTAGGTGTGCTTGCGTGGTGGAGTGAGAGTAGATAATGTGTCTGCTTGTTATTGTTACTTTGGTAAGTTTGGTATGAAATAAGTGTGCTGAATGATGCAAATTTTAATTAACTAATCAAGTTGGTGATTTCGTGATGCATGCATGATGTCTGATGGGGACAGAAGCCTACCAGCACTAGAAGGTTAATAGTGAGGTTAACCACTTTCATACATCCAGAAACAAATACAGTAGTTTTGACTTTTTAATCAGCACTGAGGATGCAGACACAACTTTGGCCAAGTTAGGCAATTTTTAGTGGAAGTGTCATTTGAGTTATAGGCTATCATGTAGTCATTTTTTATGACATGGCACTATGTCAGGGTATTTAATAAGAGAGAAGAAATAAGCTAGGCACAATTACCATTTCTTTGTGAGTCGTGAAATTAAATGCATATGAAACTCAAGAATGAAACTTGGCATTGAGCGACGGTGTTTTGTACAAGTTTTATTTTAATTCAATATGACATAGCAGTCTTCGTAACAACAAAATGAAACCCTCCACTCAGAATGCCCGTATATGAAGAAGAAGAAGAAAACGCAGCGAAAGCTCCACAACAGTGATGACAGTGAGCCAATCAGCAGCTTAATGAACATGCAAACATACTCCCTTCATGCTATAATACAATGCACTCAAAAAATTTTAAGACACATCAAGATGACACATGCCTGATGCATCGTCCATGTTTGATGAGCGCCCAAGATGGCTGTCATATCCTTTCTTCTTTTCCTTTGGAATGCCAAATCATACTAGGAATGAATTGCGAGCGGGGCATATTAGGTTATTTAATTTTTGTGCAATAATTGCTCTAGTTCTCATCAGAAGCAAAGCATATATTTTCCTTTATTAAAGAAGGGATTTTGCTATCCTATACATGTGCCTAAAATTTTCCTTTGTTTCAGGCAATTGATCTAAGTCATTGGATCTTCATCAATGCTCCACATCTGTCTCCTATTCATCTTCTTTCTCCCGTCACCCCGACCTTGCCCTTGTTCGATGAACACGTGCCCCTGCCGCCGCCTCCTATTGCCCCGTCGTGTCGCAATCACGACCGTGATCCGACCAAGCATTGCCACACCCATGGCGGCCTCCCTATCCCCTCTCTGATTTCTTCTCCAACTCCGAATAACGGCCACGACAACTCCCCCGCCTCGACATGGCCCACCACATCCACCGCCACTACGGTCTCTAAATCGCCCTCCTTCATCCCCACCATCTAAGATGCCTACCTCCCTAGGGTCCCTCCATTTTCTAAGCCCACCAAAGTTGGGAGAGAGAGATAGAAAGGAGAAGCTCATTGGAACCCTAGATCTAGTAGGAGTAGGAGGAGGAGGAGGAGGAGGAGGAGGAAGAAGAGAAGGAGGAGGAGGAGCTTATCTCGCTAGTGCCGTGATGATTGCCGCCTGATCCACCCGAATATGCCAAATTTGTGGTTGGGCGTGGGCGCAGGGAGGTGGTGGGCTAGAGCCGCCATGGCCCTTGCCGGCAAGCAACTCCCCGGGAGGTTACCGAGCTCCGACATAGAGAGAGGGCATGCGGTGTTGGTCCCTTTGGTGCGAGCGGGCGTCGCATGAGCAGTCGCGTGTATATCAGACGACTAATATATAGGAAATGTGATTAAAATACCTATAAACCGTTTCAAAATGGTTGGTGATCGACCAGTAACCTTGAATCACAAGATTGCTACAAATCTTTGTTCATCTTGCTATGGTTTCAACTTGTACATCATGGATTCATGGAAGAGTTCACTTTTCCAAGTCAACATATAATATATAAAATGCTATGCAATTGTTTTTGGACGTACCTTTTCAAGGTTTTGTATCATCTCGATGTAACACTTTTATCAAGAATTTAATACAAAATACAACTGCACATATGATTCCTTCATATATAAAATTTAGTATCTTGAGCAATGAAGGAGGTTGGTGCAGAACAAATGTGGTCATGGCCTTCCTAGTTTTGAAATTCCATAGTGATTGCTAGGCTAAAATATTAATATTACGTGGAGATTTTTTTTGAACAAGGGGGGATCCCCCATTTCCATTACGAAAACTGAAATACAGCAGAGTAAGATTGTTCAGAAGCAGCAAAAGAGGGGGGGTAGGGGGCCAGAAAACGTGCCCAATTACAGAAAAACAAAGCCAAAGCTAGCCACCAACACTAGCTAGCAAAACAGGGAACTTATTTAACACAGTTTTCTAGATTGTTTCCCATCCAAGGATCTTCACACAAGGGCCTTTCACTTGCATCTTCCTGGTTCTTCTTCAAGTTTCTTGATGATCATCGATGGCAGCACCCGCTGCCTCACCAAGCCATCTTCTTCTTCGTCTTCTCCCCGAGCTTGCAACACAGGATCGACGCCGGTGGATTTGGTTGCAGCGGCTTGATAGCAATGTTGTACATGGAAGCAACTCCGGATGTCATAGTTTCCCTTGTCATCCCTCGCCAGGAGACCTGTCCAATAAGTCATTAGAGCACATGCATGGCTAATAATAGTTAGGGGTTCTGAAATTTCTTTCCTTCAAAGCACACATTATTTCTTAATTTCCAAATGGCCCAACATATAGCTCCAATTCCAATTGCATGGAACTGTTTGACTTTGTTCAACCACTTGTCACACCATGACCAACATTGGTCAAAGTTACAAGGGATGTCGAAGCATCTATTGCGTAGCAATCACCCCCACACACATTTTGCAACAGGACAAGTGAATAAAAGGTGGTTTACATCCTCATCGCTTCACGTAAATAGCAAGACGGTTCCCCATTCCACTTCCTTTTCCTCAGTTATCTTTTGTTAGGATAGCATTATTGGCAATTAGCCACAAGAAAATTTTAATCTTGGCTGGAATTTTACCTTTCCAAATATAACTAAAGGAAGGACCATTATCGGCTTTGGTCAAAGCATTGTACACGGACTTAACAGTAAAAGATTTTTTTGGTTCCAAATTTCCACAACACCAAGTCCTGTCCCTCACTCAAGTTAGTTTTCATGATGTCTTCTAGGATCTTACTCCATTGGACTTCTAGTTCGGGGTAAGCCACCTACTAAAGGTTATAACTTTTTCCCCATTCACCACTTGAGCCACACATATATTACGTTGGTCGCATGCATAGTTTGTAAAGATGCTGGGAACAGCAAGTATAAGGGTTCTTCATATAACCAAGCATCTAACCAAACATCAGTTCCCCTTCCATTCGCACTTTCACAATTCTCCCTTGCATGTAAATATGCTTGACCTTGAGCAGGTCGGTCCATATTGGAGAATCAGTTTGCTTATGATGAATAGATGCAATAGAGTCCTTTTTCAGATATTTGTAAGAAATGATTTCTTGCCATAAGCCCGATTCTTTCTCCAACTTCCACCACCATTTACATAGAAGACTAATGTTCTTTATTCCCAAGCCCCTTTTTCTTGCTCTTGCAAACTTTGATCCATCTCACAAGGTGATATTTCCTTTTGGTATGACCACCTTGCCAAAAGAAGGTCCTTCGGTTTTATCCATCTTTGCGATTCTGATTTAGGCAATCTATATATGGACATATGGTATATAGGAGTACTGTTCAAACTGGAAGTTATAAGTGTTGATCTTCCAGCAATGGACATTGAGGAACCTTTCCAAATGTCCAATCTCTTATCATTCTTTTCTAATAAAGGGTCCAATCCACTACATGCAGTCTACCGGGACTTATGGGCACTCCCAAATATTTCACGAGGGGAAATGTGTAGTCCGGCAATTAAAGATCTCAGAAAGGCGAAGCCACAGAACCAGGATCATTGATGACAACTACTTCACTTTTATTAAAATTAATCTTCAAACCGAAAAAGAAGCTCATATAAGTATAAGAGAAGTTTCAGGTTTCTAGCTCCTTCCATATCTTGTTTTAGACACATGATTGTATCATCAGCATCGGAGTATGGCAACCCCATTTGGAATTATATGCTCCACTAAACCAGTGATTAATCCATTTCTTTGAGCTTTATGCACCATTCTGGTTAGACAATCTGCTACAAAGTTAAACAAAATGGGGGACAAGAGGATCACCCCGTGTCGACCCCCTTGAAGCTCTTAATATAGTGTCCCAAAGATATTGTTCATTTTGACACTCGATGTTCCTCCCATAACTACTTGTTGAATCCAACTTATCCATTTATCCCCAAATCCTCTAGCCTTTAAACAAGCAAAGAGCAACTTCCAGCTAACCTTGTCATAGGCCTTCTCAAAGTCAAGTTTGAGAATGACCCCACAACTTTTTCTATTTTTTGTCTCATGGATAATTTCATGCAGCACCATAACACCAGACATGATGTTCCTCCCCTTCATGAAGGCTGTTTGCACAGGGTGGATCAGCCTATCAGCATATGATTCTATTCTTATGGTCAAGGTCTTAGTCAACAACTTGTAAAGGCAATTCAACAGGCAAATTGGTCTGTACTGCTGTATTCTGGCAGCATCAGTGACCTTAGGTAATAGGGTAATGATACCGTAATTGATCCCGCTTATATCCACCTTACCCTTATGAAAGTCATCAAAAAACTCACAATGTCCCCTTTTATAATTTTCCAACATGCCCGATAAAACTCTATAGGAATGCTGTCTGGTCCAGGGGCTTTTTTTTTTTTTCCATTTGGCTTAAGGCAGCATAGATTTCTTCCTCAGAGAATGGCCGGATAGCTGATCATTATCTGATTCGAGATAATGTGGCAGTCCCAGCCCAAATATCATTATCAACGAAGGTCAATCTCTTGTCTTGGACCAAATAGTTCGAGTAATACTCTGTGGCATGGGTCGAGAAGGTTGTCATCACCTTCAATTAACTCATCATCTTTTGTAAGAGTTATGATAGCATTTTTTTCTCCTCCTCCCACTAGCTACTCTGTCAGGAAGTACTTAGTGTTTAAGTCACCATCTTTCAACCATTTGTCATGGGATCTATTTTTCCAATAAAGTTCTTCTTGTTCAAGAAGCTTAAGATTTTCCCCCATGATCCATTTTTTCCTCCGCCATTGAAGGTCGGATAACGGGTTTTCTTCTTCAAGCAGCTCCAAGTTAGTGAGCTCAATTTGAAAGTCCTTCCTTTGCCTTCTCATATCACCAGCTACATTGACACCCCATCCCTTAAAAAATTGCTTGATGAGCTTGAGTTTTTGTTGGATTTTATCTAAAGGAGTTTTAGCCCTACAAGGTTTCGCCAAATTTTTTCCACTAGAATGAAAAACTCTGGATTTTTCAACCATCCAAGCTCAAACTTAAACTGAATTGTTCTAGTAGGACTAGCCCCTTCGCTTAATAAGACAAGAGGATTGTGATCGAAACTTCTCTGGATATTTTTTTCACCATAGCTAATGGAAATAGGTCTTCCCATTCTTTAGTGACAAGGATCCTATCAAGCTTCTCTAGGATTGGGAATTCTTGGTTATTAGACCAAGTGAACATCCCTCCCGTCATAATCAACTCTCTCAACTCATAAGTATGGATTAAGGTATTGAAGGTATCGAGTGTCTCTGAACCCCAGAGTTCATATTCCTTTCCTTTGCATATCTAATAATGTTAAAATCACCACCAATCAAAAGGGGTTCTTTGCTATTAGCACAAAAACTTGCCAACTCAGCCAAGAATTTCAATTTATTTTCCTCTTGAGCTGCCCCATACACTATCAACAGATTCCATTTTGCTTTGTTTATTTTATCCCATAGGTCAAGCTGAAGCATAAACTCCCCTCGTTTAAATCTTCCAACATCATAAAAATCTAGTTTAACTCCTACCAGGATACCCCCCGATTTACCTCTAGATGGATTCCACATCCAGAGAAAATCTTGATTATAATCAATGGTCCTCAAAAGGCTATCTTCAATATTTTCAAGCATGGTTTCTTGAATACCCAAGAAATGCAAATTGTACTGAAATATCATAGAGGAAAGAAAGGTAGAGACCCCAATTTTCTTGAGGCCCCTACAGTTCCAAATCAAACCTTGAAGTGTCATTTAATAACAGGTTTTCTTCTTCTAGGAGCAGCCAGGTTGGGTTTCCCACCATTGGCTAAAGAAGCACCAGAGTCTCTCTGAGCCCTGTTGTGGTTAGACACACTGGGTGAGAATCTCACTGTTTTTTTTCTCTCCCTAGTCTTTTTTCTAGATAGGACCTTAGTGAAGTCCTCTGTATCAGAGGTTTCTTCAGGAGCCCACTCACTTTGTAAAGGGGATTTATCATTCATATCAGATTCCTCAACTTCAGTGTCAGCAGGATTTTCAGCAACTCTATTTTTCATATATAAGTTATATCTAGCCACTTCTAGATCCTTAATCAAATTAAAGGTTGCAAAGTCATTTTTATCAACATTAACACCCATGTTTGTGGTCAAATCTGCTAATTCATCAACAGGTAAGATAGAGAACATATTAAAATTGGTAGGGTTACCTTCCAGATTTCTCTTCTTAGCCATCCTGTCATTCTTCTCCTTAGTTGTAAGAGTAGTCTCTTTCAGCAGCCTCTCACTCCTCCTCTGGGGTTGCATCAATGCATGCTCAGTTTGTTTGTTCTTGATGGTTTGTTCACTGTTATTTTCCTCATCAGCAATAGCCTTCACCATTACATTTTCTGTAGCACATTCCATTTCTTCCACTGATTTGTCAGCTTCATTAGCCCCCACTTCACATGTATCTTGAGAAATTTTCCTTCATTATCTGCCTTATCTTCAGCAATGATCCCCCCATGATCCATACTAATGTCACCATTTCCTTCCTCAACATTCTGATCATTGGATTCAGCACAATATTACGTGGAGATTGGTACTATGAATCCGTTGGTTAGTGTCTGCAGGCTGCAGCAAAGTTCCTGCTCTCAAGAAATAATTGATCTTGGTATATTTTGCACTCAAGAAACCCGGTAGAAGTTGGCAAGTCGACGACATGTCGACAACATATAACACGTGCATATAAACCTCAATCGATGGCTAAATATTCTCCAAGAAATTTCCTCTTCTCATGACATGACCAGAAACAAAACTGATCAAATCCAAACACGCAAAAGAGCAGACCTCAAATTTTCCTAACTAGCTACATCGACCCAACGAGAATACAATTAGCTGGCTTTGTTCGAAAAAAAAACTGGCTGACAATTACAAAAACCTACAGAACCGCTGCCGATATATAGACGATTATCAATAATAAGGAGAATAGTTTTCGCCCGCCGGCGGCACGCCGAGGAGGGTCTCTATCTGGGACTGCTTCTCAGACTCCATCTGCTTGATCTGATCCTCTTGTAACATCACGAAGAGCAAGGGGAAGCCCAGCACCAGGAACGTCGTCCCCGCCAGCCACGCCGCTTTCCCCACGCTCCGCGTCAGCTTCTTCGCCATCGCCACTATCTCCAGCACCGATGACATGTTAGATGGCCGCGGCGCCGACGAGTCCGCTTTTGTTGCTGCTGCTCGCCGATTAGTAATACTTCAGCTCGTAACTGATTGATCGAGGTTGGGAGTCTACAGAGCCGCTGTGCGCTTGGGCAATGCCGCAGGATCGAGCTTCTCGTCTTATATTTCCTCTCGTATACGTTCTTGTATCCTTTTCAGGATCGATACTGACTTACTGAGTCCGTTTAGGAAACAAGGTCCCACAGGCAAACCAATTTTAGCATACGGTGAGTTTCGGAAAAAAAGAAAGAGGATACATCTGCGAAATCATATAATCTATCTATATATATGATTGTATTCAGTTTAGGACTTCTTTTCCTTTGGCCAAATTATATATTGTATCTTATATCATATATAATTCTTATCTAAATCGTATACTCATATACTTGGCTTAGATAGCAATTTGGCACTGGCGCCTATAGATGGCCAAACACATCTTGAGCCCATTAAAAGTATATGACCCGACAAGGGTTGGGCCAACAAGGCCCTTTTAGCCAATCGTGTCACGCCATATCTGTCCATAGTCTATATCTTTGGCCTAGGCATGGCCCTTGTAGGGTTTAGTTGGGCCGGGCTGGTCCAAAAGTCCAAATATTCATTTAAAAATTAGATGAAAACAAAATGGATAAGACAAAAATTCCCACTGAACACAAATATCTTACAAATGAAGTAGTTAGCGAACGACCATACGATCGCGGAGGACATGGATAATCATTTGCTACTAGCTAGAGAAAGCCACCTAATAACCTTTTCTTTGCTAACTCTAGCTATGTTTGGATCCTCTAATTGGGATTTTGATGCATCAAGTTGAATATGTATCGCCAGGCCATGTTCGCTTCAACTAATTAGCTCGGCTTATTAACCATTGACAAAAAAAACATCAGCTTTATTAGACACAGAGACAATCAACCAAACAACTGCTATTAAACGTAATAAATGTAGATGGAAATACATGTGAAGTCCACTCACACAAGACTCAGGAGAATGTTTCCCATAAATTTATTTCTATATATGTAGGACATGCACCGTTATGCGTTTGGGATCCTATGGTATCCTAAAGTATTTCCTTTAGGCACCCTCGAACTATCCTCCAACATTTTCATGTCTAGATCTGCTTCAGTTTGTTGTTGTTATGAAAAATATTGGTATGAGGTGTAAGGACTAATAAATTGATTACTTGTTGCTATAACAAAAATTGATATAAGGTGTAAAACTATTATTGATGAAACAATTATTTATCTATATAGATAATTATTTGCTACTAGCTAAAGAAAGACACCTAATAACTATTTGTTAGCTAACTATGGCTATGTTTGGATCCTCAACCCGACTTATCATCAACCATGGTATAATATTTTTTTCTCTCACAATAAAACAACATCAACCAGTTTATCGGCTGCACAAACCATCAGTCCAACAGACTTGGTTAAACCTAATAAATGTGGATGGAAATACAAATGAAATCCACTCACATGAAACTCGAGACAATATTTCACATAATTTATTTCTATATGTAGCACATGCATACATAGTTGATAGGCATGGTCATTGAAGGGTTTAGTTGGGTCAGGTCGGCCCAAAGGCCCAAATACTCATCACGTGGAGTGGTTATGGGATGACCATGCGAACCAGGGGGTCAGGATTCGAGCGCTGGTGGCCATGGAGCGCGCGGAAAACATCTAAACATGATGGCATAACCCAATGGATCATTGGCATAAAACAAAGGATATTTACATGCAGTCATGCCAGCAAGTTAGAACAAGAGGTGCACTCATTTGTTTCTAAATTTTACTTCAATCTATATAAGAGCTTTATATTACATAATAATAGTTCTGCATTTTGGATTGACAAGGGTTATACACAATAAGGCATTAACCATGCAAGCTAAAATGGGTTACATGGAGATGTCAGACCAATATGTGAGATGGAATTAGTCAGCATCCAAGCCAAGATGGATTACATTGAGTACAACAGCTTGTAAATGGAGGCCAATACGGAAGATGACAAAGTGGATAAAAGATTGCACAGAGATGGAGAATCAAATACAAATCCCTTTTGTCCGGTTGTTTTTGCTAACAAACCAGAGAGAGATTTCTACCCATTTTCTCTTATAATTTCCTTTGTGGGATTTACAGAAGTGATCACATCATTGGCTTCAAATTGGTGCTCCTCTTCTATTGATTCGAGGGTGTATTGGTTCCTTCTTTGATGGTGTGTTGGGCAAATCCTTGTTTCAGGTCGCACTAGTTGGCTTTGAATTTAATTTCTCAGGTAGCACTAGTTATAACTGCTTACATCAAGTTACCACTGTTATTTTTCATCTGACGATCTTGTTCATGATCCTATGCCGCCATGAAGGTTGTGAATGGTACTTATCAGGGTTCACGCTTCATGTCTTTCCGGGTTCCCTTAGTTAGTGAGACTCATGATGTTTCTATAAATTACAAGTGTCAAGCCCTCCTCTGAGTGCTCTTCATTGTCTCCTGCTAACATTTGTGAAAACATTTCCTCTGGGAGTGCTACCATTGTGTGCTTGATCCTGAAACCCACAAATGCAATGCTAGCTTTTAAGTATTATTCGTAACCACTACTTCAAATCAGGAAAATGTTGTATGAGTGCATGAAAAGTGTACCTAAGTTCCAGATCCATGATATTAATGTTTCCTCCAATTTTCAGAGTCTGGTTGCAAGATATTACAATGGAACCTCCAATAGGACAGAACTTCACAGAAGCAAATAGGAAGTCGAACAGGAGATTTTGCAGTAGCTGAATTAAGTATGGATTATTGAGCCTTTGCTTGCAAAATTTCTCTGCGAGGTCAGTAGATACTGTGATCCCTTTTCCTTGACAAGTTGGCCATACTTCACTTACTGCGGCCTCCACCACGTCCTGTAACATAAGTTCACCCATCTCGAAATCCATATGACTTGACCTGTGGACCAAGCAATATAATGGGACATTATTAAGCCAATGGCCCTTACAATATTGATGTAAATCAAATAGAAAAACTAGTACCTTGCTATGAGAACTTAATAAAAACAATTGAATAAAAAATGGTACATCATGGAGAACAAAAATGTTAACCTTTTTATCATACTTCTGTGTCGCATCTGCTTCTCCAATTCTAGCTCCTTATTTATGTGGCCAGCAAACACTTGTGCTACGAATTCACAGGCATGCCTTAGCGAAAAGGGGACATATCTAGGGCTCATATGCTGGCAAACGATGAGACCCCATAGCTTCTTCCTCGGGTGCCGCCATTGTGTTGGTTGTTCATGCTTGGCTTCAGAATATTCTCCATTTTCATTTATCACAACAGCGATTACTAGAGAGGCAACCGATTTCATGTTCTTCATATACTCAAGGTGACTGTGTGGCACCCCAAGAGTTGAATCACATAAGCTAACATTAAAAGTGAGTTCCTCGTCTTTGATAATCTTCACTGGCCTCTGAGAGCAGTCACATATCATTTGAAGTTGGTTCTTCATGAAAAGAATCCGGGCAGCTTGAGGGATATCAGTGGCTGGATAGTGAAAGCCAATATATGGTTCAAGACCAGGTTTTCTAACCTCAGCAATGATCTCACCATGATGATCTTCATGGAACTTGTGAACCATGACTCTATCATATCCCACTAAGTCAAAGATTTCTTGTACCAAAGTATTGCATAAGACCTCCATGCTTCCACTTGGCACCGACTGGATCTTTGATACTGCCGGCACCGCAAGCATGTAAGACTGTGGCAAAGCCCATGCAGCAGCAGTAGAAAATTCAGAAGGCTTCACTGGCTCAAAATCTACCAATAGACAACCAGTCCCAGTCACCTGATGGGCAATGGCATAAAACAGCTTGCCTGATGATCTGCACTCAACTAGGACTGGATTCAGAGAAGAAACATCAGCAGAACTTAGTACCATATATAGTGATGTGGCACTATGTTCCACGAAAAGCGACAACACATTGGTCCCAATGGACAACATTGGGGATTCATAGATACTTGGCACCGCATGGCTGACTGTGCTAAACATCTCAGGTGCATTCTCACTGAATGCCATGACATTGAGGCTCTTTGCTTCAAGCACCAACAAGCAACCAAATGGCTGCAAGTATGCTATGTCCTTCTCTGAACTCCCCTGCTGTAGATTTGAAGTGGTCCCTTCTAACAACATTTGGTAGCCAAAAGAGTCATGAGAATCTTCATGTGTTGTGTCACGTTCAGCACGACGGGTAATTTGTGCTAACATCCTTGCTAGTAGGGAACTCTGGCGAGTTCTGTTGGAAGAATTGGAGAATTGTGTCGTATGTCTTGGTGAAAACATTTTGTACCTCAAGTATGTGATCCGCTCAAAGGTGCTTCTTGCACCACCCCTGCCTTGATAACGCATCAAGTGAGTAACCACTTTTGAAATTTGAAAAAAAAAAGACCTAGTGTGTACTAAATGGAAATACCGAATACGAAATGAAATTTCAGTAATAAAAATGCTGCTGAGAAGACTATATATAGTGTAGCAGTACAATAGGAAAGATATATACCTTTTGTTATGTTTAGTGCTATTTCTTAGATGTGTTTGGGAACCAAAGTTTTAAATAGCGGGCTAAGGGTGTTTAGCAGGTTGTCTCTAAAACAGCGGCTAAATTATACATAAACACAAATTGCGGCACACTGTCTCAAAAGGCTATAGCGGCAGCCATTTCTCCACATAAACATGGGTGTTTATATATACATAAACAACTATGTTGGGAACGCATATACCTCTAGTATATATATCCAAATATTTTTCTAAGGGACACAAAACATATTGTTTAATTACAGCCATTTCTCCACAATACATGGGTGGTACTGTCTAAATCCAACCCTCAGTCAACAGTTAGAGCCATTTCCATGGTTAGCGATAAGCCGATAACTCAACTTTAGATTTTTTTTTTGTTTGTTTTTTATTTTTGCAGTTGAAGTACAACCAACATTTTTTTTATTAACTCATAGCTAGTAATGAACAGGGTGACAATTCATTGTTGGTGACTAACAAGGTGATTAGCGTCAATGAATTAACAGTGCATAGAGTTCTCAACAAGTAGCTGAAGTCAGTTTCAAAATAAAAAAAAAAAGTAGCTGAAGTCAAACTGTCTGCATAGGTTTTCTAGACCAGGTAGTATAACAATAATCATTTGTTACATGAGCCATCCAATCTCTTCCACTGGTTGCATACCCCCCATGGTCAGTACACGGCCAAATCGGCATATGAGATTCAGTTCCATGGTACCACTTCTTCGGCTACAGCAGACACCAACTGGCACACAAAGGCACCGCCAAAGTGTAGGTTCTTCACCTGGCTCATGCTACAAAACAAGATCTGGACAGCGGCACGCTTGCAGCGAAGACAATGGCCAAATGAATATTTTTGCCAACTCTGCATCAGGAACCTGGAAACTTGCTCTCATCTTTTCCAAGAGTGCTGCTTCTCTAGAGCTGTGTGGGATAAGGTTGGGTCCTGGATGGGTGCAGAAGATTTTGAAGCCTGTCAATTGGATCGATGGACAGGAAGACACTCGTGAATGGTTCGTCAGACTAGCAAACAGCGGCAGAAACCAAAGAAAGGATGGTGTGCGCTCTTTGACGATGCTGACTGTGTGGGAACTGTGGAAGGAAAGAAACAGAAGGGTATTCAACAAAGAATCAAGAACTGCAAACCAAGTTTTCTATGCAATACAGGAGGAGGCAAAGACCTGGAGCAGAGCTGGAAACAAGGGGGTAGACTGGGTCATCCCGGGTATGTTTACGCAAGCTTTGTTAGAGCCGGTAGCTGATGCTACACCAGTTTTTATGTAATACAGGCTAGAGTTAGTTAGGGGTGGTGCGGCTCACTTCTCTGTGATGCTGCGCAAATTGGGTGCTGCTCGCACCGTGTAACTGTTCTTGCTACCCTATTCTTATCAATGAAAGCCGAGAATCGGATCTTTCAAAAAAAAAAAAAACATCCAATCTCTTCCAGGCTTGTTTAGTTAGCCTACAATCTGAGGGCATTGGAGGGGATTGAAAGGGATTATTAATAGGGATTTTGACTTGTAGGGATTAAATCTCCCTCGATCCCCTCCAATACCCTTGCTTGAAGACTAACTGAACAAACCCTCACTTAATTCATTCATTCATAGATGCTGCTGTCTCTACAAGGTCCCTTCGTGTCCTTTGTCTGTCACTCCCTACATCCACCTTTAGGTCTCCATACTAATCCCAATCCCACAACAGGTTTCTTATTCCCTTTTCTTTTTCCTATTACGAGCTTAGCAAACATAAAGTTGAGTGTATACAAATGAGAGGGAACTAAGAGAAAAAAAAAATTAAAGATCCTTGATGCAGAACCAACCAAATACTAGTAGCAGGTTAGCTGTTTACACCACAATATATTCAGATTTGCGGGTTGGCAACTAATCTAAAGTAATAAAAACTAGCTGAGAACGGAAGGAAAGGAAATAATGCAGTCCAGAAGACGTACCAGGGCAGTCAGTACTCAGTAGACAGCAAAGAGCCCAAATCTGTTTGTTGCCCCCCTGCGTTCCTGCCAATCATATATGCAAATATGCATGTGGTGGCGGTCGATCTCCAGCAGCTGCAAATTTATAGGCGGCGCTGGCGCGCATGGATCGGAGCTTCCGCATGGCAGGAGAACTCTATTTGTTGCTTCCATTCGCCGTCAGGCAGTGGGTTTACCACAAACTCCATCCGCGTTCGGTCTGCTCCTGAAACCGCCGATGGTGTTTGCCATTCCCGGCTTGCAGCCTTGTCAGTGCAGGGAGGCGTCCACGTCTCCCGTAAATCCAGATGGGGCAATCTGCGTCACGGCGAAGATGGACAAGCCTACGCATTTGTGGAAATCATAGCCTCTCTCGACACGGTTTGGTGCTCGGCACAAAAAGGCATTCGGTTTAATTTCCCTGCGAGAATTCTCATGAACCACGATAGAGGTCCGTGTTGTGGTATGCTAGATTGCTACCCTTACCTGTCATGCTGATGTATAATCGGCAGCTACCCAAAAAAAAAGGTTGTATCATCAGCAGGTAAAGAACCATGCCTATCCTCCCAACAAGACCATGCCCCTGAGGCCTGTGCGGTAGAATTATTGATACATACTATTGGCAGCAAAACAGTCAGTCGACTCTGCACTTTTCGCATTTGAAAATCAAATAGAAGCAAAAACAGTCACCGAATTTAAATAGGCAATGAAACCTGGGCAGGGGCATCGACACTTCGGCCTTGGAGCTAGACTTGACAGGGTAAGAGGACGACTTGGTGTAGTCCCCTGTTGGTTTGTCGTCTAGTCGCTAATTCTCTTTATGTAATTCCAACCTTATGTGGATGGGTGTCGGGAGGGCTTTGGTAACCTCGGGTTACTATCCCCTCTTTTAATCTGTATTAATTAAACTCTTTTCTGCTTAATCAAATACACGCTCAGGCGTGTCCCAAAAAAATAGGCAATGAAGAAGCACCGGATAAAGGGTCTCCTCAACGGCTAGTTAACCATTTAAATTCGATTGTTGGATGTGTCACATCGTGTCAGCTTCTTTATCAGGTGGGGCATTTGCATTTCCGGTGCCAAACGGAATTTGTGGTGCCTACATTTTTGTTGCAGTCCGCAGCCTATAACAACTTATTGACTCTTGAGGGGTACAAATACTTGTGCGGTTGGTCATTTGTGCACCCTTGAAACCCTTGGATGATATTTGTGCACCCATAGAGCTTAAGCAATGCCTCCAACTCACTTTGCATAGCCTGGGAGTGCATTTGTGTGGAATTGGAGCAGTTCAAGTACGGAAACAAAAGGACTAGCTACCTGCAGCCAATTTGAAAACATGCAACAATGTTTACAAGAAGATTAGCCACTGCAGCTAGAAAGGGACCTTTCAGAGAAATGAGAGAGGGTGGTAGAAATTCTGCACTATCTCTGAGTGCAAATCAGCTTATTTGCCTTCGTGTTGTTTGGCAAAGAAGACACAGCTCTGGCAGGGGAGAGGTACTGAAAGTGCAGACACAAACTAGGGCTGCGAGGATTAACTTTCAGAGAAAGCACAGCTGAAGACTTATCTGAAAAAAGAATCTCTCAAGCCAAAAAAGAAGCTGAAAGGAAGCCAAACAAATTGATGTTCCTTCACTGAACTGGAGATCTAACACACGATGGAGCAGAGATGTTGCTTCTATGAAAAACTGAAAGCAGATGTTTCAGAACAATAACTGTATGCAGGCTGCAAAACTGATGAGTTACCTCGATTCTCATCAGAACAAACCCACCAGATCCATCCAAAAAGATTGAGCCTATCTCAGGAATTTTAGATTTTTGAGAAAACCTAGAAAAGGGAGAAATTTAGGGGAAATCAAAAAATAGATGTGCTTGTGAGGGTATTGAAACAATTTATACTCAGTAAGTCTTTTGACATGTCATTGCACTGATCTAGTGATCTGCTCCAAAAATCTAACCAGAAAACGCAGCTAAATTGTCGAGCGAAAATTCCACAAAATAGCCTGAAATTCTAGAAGAGGGAAAAACTCAAAAAAAAAAAAAAAAATGGGAGAGCAAATTTGACTCAGATTCAAGGTAACCAGGACATGGAATGCATCACATATTCATCTACATGAACATGTCTACTCACCACCCTTCATCCTCCCACTCAAAAGTGAAGAAATTAGAACTTGTTATACTAATGTGTATCAGCACACCATGACTAAGAAAAGGATCAAAACAAGTTCCTGGTTCCCCGAATCGTTTATTCCCTCAACAATATGCATAAACAAGTGCAATCATGCATATCCAGCGGTGTAAATGGCAGAGTGCGTAAAACTCGTTTTGTTCTTCCACGGCTTTGATGCTGTAGTCTCATCATGGCTGGGTCATTCCAAGCATATCCTTCGTAAAGACTAGTAGATCATCGATCCCTGGGCACCGACCGAGATGCGATCAGGCTCCAGGATTTTTTGCGTTTGGATGGATGTGAACTGAAGGAGCTCCATCAGGAGCCGAAATGAACGGTGCGGTGCCTCACTGAAGCTTTCACGAGAGATGGTACGCGTACCTACGCCGCCTGTCTAAAATGATGCCTGCGATTCGGCACTCCAAGAAAGCAGGTCAGGCAGGATACGATTCCACCCACGGACGCTAGATGATGATGGACACGTACACGGCAGGGCCGAAAGAGACTGCAACCATATATTTATGGTAGGAGAATGACGGGTGAATCCAGGATCATTCGTGTATCTTTGCGCTAAATTTGACGTGATTACAAGATTCCTTCTTGCAAATAGTAGCATCATCATATACAAGATCTATCATATTCGGTTATGCTTCTAAAACAATTTCGTTTAAGCGCACACACATATTGTAAGTGAAGTTTATGGAGTTGAGAACTGAGCAAAGCTTATATTAGAGCTAGGACTTTAGGTCGTGCCATTTAAGATAGGTTGTGGCATGACAAGCATAAAACATGATACGAACACGAAATATTTAGACTTTGTCGACACAACACGAACTATCATATAATTCTCAAATGGATTATGAGAACTACTTAAAATTTCATAAAAAAGAACATGTAATTTTTTTATGTCTAAGTGAACAAACAAAACTAGGAAATTAAAGATATTATGAGAGCTATGTTTGGACTATGTGCTATGAGTCATGATTGCACTAAAGCAAAGACTCATCGTGCCAATACCAGCACGGTCCAATGCAAGGTTTTTCTTACCGCTTTCGGTAAACCGCGGTTTACCGCGTAACCGCCTTACCGGGCCGGGTAAATTCGGTTTGGCCCAAATTCAAAATAAAAATTTGAAAAAAAAATACTAAAAAAATTTCTAAAAATAGTTAATGATTTATAGAAGCCAATGGTGTAATTTTTTTTAAATTTGAGTTCGTTTAGTATTTATTTAGACGTTTAGAAGTTTGAAAAAAAAAAAAAAATAGAAAAATACACAGTCGGCCCATTAAGGCCCATTAAGTCATGAAGGTCGAAAAATATACTAAACGCACTCAAATGTGAAAACTTTTGACATCATTGGATTCTATAAACCATGAAGTATTTTTAGGAATTTTTTTAGCATTTTTTTAAAAAATTAAATTTTAATTTTGAAAAAACCGCTCAAACCGCTCAAACCGAAGCGGTAAACCGATCAAACCAACCAGTAACCGAACCAAACCGCTCGGTATACCGGCCACCGACCGAACCACTGCGGACTTTGAATTCAAATTCAAAATCGTCCGGTTACCGGGCGGTTTCCGGTAAACCGCTCCGGTTTACCGCTACCGGAGGGCGACGGTTTTGGGTGACCGGTCGGTAAAAAAAAACTTGGTCCAATGTGCCTCGTGTGTCTACATATCACGATCTGAAACTGCACGGCTCAAGTCCCACCTTTAGCTCAGATAGTTGCACTCCTTACGGTGAAACCTGCGTAGCCGATTCATGGTCTTGATTTGATGAGGATATGCTCCTACTTCTTGGATTTATTTTAGATTTGAATGGTACGGCGTTGTTTTTGAAAGTGTAGGGGCGTGTATCCAAGATTGACCAAAGATCCATTACATTAGGCATAAGTGCTAACTGTGCTTGGCTATAGGAAAAATGATAATTTCTCAATTTTAATTGAGAGTAAAACTAGGCCATGGCCCTAGTGCTAGGTCCACCACTGTTTCGATGATAAAAGATGTGCCAGGCTATAGTGAAACCTCTTTACTTTGTTAATCTTCGCATAGGTGTACTGTGATTCAGTAAAGAAGAAAAGAAGGCACCTAGAGTTGATATAATGGAGACCACGTGTTTTGCCTCTCTACACTAATAATCTAAGACAGGAATATGTGACTCAGCACATATAGTTGTTGGTCCTTAAAAGTTTTGGGATGTTTTCATCTTGTGTCCAGCTGCCAACAATATATTGTGGCGTGGACACACTGGCTATTGGCGTTGGTGTGACAAGTTTTAGACCTTTGATGTGCGGTAGTAGATCAGGGGCCTGGATGGTTGTTTTTTTAGTTCGAGGACCTATACGCGAATGTTTCAAAAGTTTAAAAACAACACTACGTGCAATTTACTCTGTTTGTCATTACACGTAACAGTGCGTATGGTTTCACTCGTGTGTTGTCAGGTAGTCAGGTGGTTTCTCTCAGGAGATAGGTTTCTTAGCATTACATTACGAAAAGTGCAGTTATCCTGTGTCAAAGTCAAACGTCGGTATCAGCCTATTTAATTTCCTTCATTCATCTTGTGCCACGAGACCTTGATATCAATATCAACTTCATTGTTTTTTTTCTCCTTTCCCTTCGAATCAACGGTTGAGCGAACAGCCCAGTGTGTACGTACAACTCATGAGCGCCAACAAGAGAACCATGGATGCATCTAGTTAGCACAAACCATCTGATGCTAGGCCTATAGGTTTAGGTTCCATGTGTGTATATCCTCCGTCCTGCAGATGGGTATGTGAACTTGAAGAGATTTGAATCCTCACTAATTTATTGGTAAAATATTGGTTAATTACAGAGAAATTGCCAAAAAGAAGTGTTAAGTAATGTTTCCTCATATGGTATCAAAATTCAGGTATAATTCAAATAGAAATAAAATTAAAAGATTTTGGCGGCACAACTCATTAAGATTTTACGCAAAATGTTAATCCACACCATGTCTTTGGGGTTTTCTCTCTCTTCAGTTGTCAACTTGAGGAGGGGCTGGCTCATGGAGCCTCAAAGATCGGGAAATGGCGACGTGGCTCGAGGACGGGCTGAGCCAATGACGGCACGAAAGCGGGGTCGAGTAGCTATCGAGGTGGAGTAGATCGGGTATTAGCGTCGTGGAGGTGTGGTATGGTGGCCTGGCTCGAGGAGGGGCCAACCAGTAGCAACACAAAGGGAGGTCTGAGTCAGTATCGGATCGAGTAGATAGGGCGCCATCATCGGAATGTCGACTGTCAAGGCCCGACACTAGCAGCTCCCCTGTGGGGGAAGTTGGAGAAGGGGGCGACGTGTGGTGCCTAGTGCGGTGGCGGTTGAAGATGAGGATGTGTGATGTGGATGATTGAGAGAGAGGTAAGCGGAGAGAGAAGCGGAAGAAAGAAATAAAGAAAAAGAAAAAAAGGGTTTTATGGACATTTCACCCATTTCAACAACTTGGAGAAACCTTTTTTTTAACTAGTGAAACTCTAGCTAGAAAAAAATCATCTATTTAAAGGACATAGTTGAACTGTTTTGAGTAAAATTGAAGCTTTATCAAACAGGTCCTAAATTAGTCCACCCTCCTCTCAATTATAACACACATGGTTTATAGTGTAGATTTAAACCTTAGATTTGTTTAATACAATTGTTTTTCTGGTAAGGATACTTAATCAATCATTAAATCCAACAACTACACAATAGATGCTATGATTTCTTTCTTTTCATGACAATGGTGGCAAACCACGTGTCTCCGGCTACTCTCCAACGCAGCAAGTAACAGTTCGTGCCTCTAAGATATTTGGTAGTATTTCTCTAGCTCTCCTTTGACAAAATTGTTGTCGGAGCTAGAGCCATGCTCAGCGGACACTTAAATCCGTTGTGTCGGTTCCTAAACAGAAACACTAGGTGACACGTGTGTGTTTTTTTTTGGCTGTAGCACACAGATTTTTTGTTCATCGGATGGTGATCGTGTGAGTCTCCTTGCTACCCACCCTTCTGTCTCTGCCAGCCTCACGTTTGGCATCTCATTTCCCCTTCGTCTTTTCTCCCCTCCGACGCTCTACGCCGCGACGAGCTCCCAAGGCGATTTCGTCGGTGCTGCGGCGATTGCTCCGGCGAGGTCGCATTTCCCCGTCGTCGAGTGCTGGCAAAGGTCTGTATTTGAGTTCGCCTGCTTGCTCCCTTGTTTTGCCGATTTGTTTGAGATTTGGGTGGGGGATTTGGGCGGGGGATCGATAGGATTGGAGATTTGAGGACCAGCATAGACGCCGCCGCCGCGGCACCCTCGCCCAAGTCGACGACGCATGCGTGGGCCTGCTGGTGCGAGTGGTGTAGATACCGGCGCCGTTGCTGTTGCGCTGGGAGCTAGCCTTGCGGTTTCTAGCAGGGGCAGGTGTGGATGAGGTGGGATTTGCGTTGGATTTGTTGCTTGTTGTTTGTGCCACTCTGTGCCATCCAAGTGTCGTTGCCTTGGCCTCATCTATGGAGCCGGGGCCAATGGCTGGTCCTCATCTGTCCCCTCACACCCAGCGGCGGCACATCTGTGGCTAGCGTGGCTTCCAGCCTCTCCGAGATGCAGGCAACCACTTCCTATGCCTGCTTAATATAGAATATGAACCTGCTATTTGTTAGTTGCATGCACCAATTACTAATTTGTTTGAACTCAATGACATGCAGCAGCACCTGCATGCTTTTGCTTGCTTTAGCTCCTTGTCTGTTGATTTGGTTGCAGCGGGTTCGACTTTGGTGAACACTTTAGTGTTGATTTGGGTGCTTTTCTCCCTTTAGTGAACACTTTGGAACAAGTTGTGTGCACATATTTGTTAGATTTTCTTTCGACTAATTATTAGTGTTTGTATCCTTGTATGAACGATCTGTAGTAACCCAATTCAGTTATGGACTTTTCAGTGTCTGATATGAAGTGAGCGAGCCTAGGGACGCAAACCCTGAATGTTTTTAGCTTCAAGTCGATTAGTTTGATCATGTTATTAACTGATGTTATGAGGTTTCTTTTCAAGTGCATGCTGAATCCTTTATTATGTCAGTTTTTGTTAACTAAATATAGAGCAGAAACGATATTTTGGTTAGCTCGAGAATGGCAATGACAAGCTATGCACCAAAAAAAATAGGTACATATATCCCATGTGTTTAAATGCTACCAAGTTGTTCAGGTGAATGGTAGTTGCCTAGTCGGGGTTACTGTACTGTGTACATTCTGAACTTAAGTTCTCTGTCCTGTCAGATGCTATATTAGGATTAGTGAGTATTGGTCTGCTAAATCAGACAAGCAGATTGTATTGGTGAATGCTATGGTTGCATTAGGGAGTATGGATCTTCTAAATAGAGATGTGTTCTTCTTTTATTTTTTAACTGAATTTCTATTTGCCTAGCAATGCTTGTCACTCGATTGCTAGGCGTGTGTGTGCATGTGTTGTCCACTACTGCGGTGTGTGTAGTAACTCAGCAATTGCATGTGTTCCTGCTTCCACTTTCAGTTTTGCCTAGGGATCATGTAGTCAGTGTGAAACAAAGCAGACTGACATGGAGGAGGAACATGACCTTTTGCAAATTTTGTTGGTGCTGCCCTATTTTCGGACAGGATATATGGATGTGACTTTGAGAGTTCCTTTAATCAATTCTTGTCATGACTAATTGATTTTTATAGGATGTGGTTTGGTATAGATTGTCCAGTACCATGTTATTTTCCTTTCCTCCTTTCAAATATATGTATTGTTCAAAGCTTCAAGCTATGCCATCTAGTATGATGAGGCATCTTTCTCTTTTCAGTATCTTTTAGTTACTAGTATATATGTATAGTGCAAGATCTGTTGGTCGTAAGGACAATGTTATCTTTGTTGTCTGAGATCCAGCTGAATCTGTGTTCCTTTGTGATGAATTCCAGCTGAATCTGTGTTCCTTTGTGATGAATTCCATGTTTCAGTATCACGATATTATAAAGCTACAGATTAGTGCTCTACAGAATGTTGTTTCTTAATTCTGTTATCTACATTGGGCTACTATAGTTCAATAATTTCTTTTACATTCTCCATTCTATGTGATTAGATGAGATGTGCCTGAAGCTACTACTAGCTTGCTTTGTAATCATCTTTATTTTTATGAAGTGAAATGAAGGTGTCCTAAAAATCAATCTGTTCAACTTCTATGAATTGAATTGAAGGTGGCACTTCTGCAGATAAAACTGAGCACTTTCTCTAGATTCATACGAGATGTCTAGTCATAATTTTAAATAGAGATAAAACATTAAAACTAAGCACTTCTGTAGACTTTTATGATTGGCTAGGCATGCCTTCACACTAGAATCTGTTTGTCTTAGTATTGTATACTTTTTTTGCACCATTGCTAGATGGCATGGGGCAATATGGTTTTTTTCTAGCCTTGAGCATGGTATATCAATAACTACACTTATTAGTGCCGCATTACAAAAAGATAAATACTAATTTTGTCTATTGTCCTTCCATAGAAAAAAGATTGTCCCTTTGTAATTGTGCTTGTTTTCGATCTAGGGAGAATTTTTTTGTCTATTGTCTTTCTATAGAAAAAAATTGTCCCTATGTAATTGTGCTTGTTTCGATCTAGGTGAAAATTCTTGTCTATTGTCTTTCTATAGAAAAAAGATTGTCCCTCTGTAATTGTGCTTGTTTCGATCTAGGTGAAAATTTTTGTTTTTCTATAGAAAAAAGATTATCCCTCTGTAAATGTGTTTGTTTCGATTTAGGTGAAAAAAGATTGTACTATGTGTCATTTGTCATTGTCCCTCCATTTGTTTATTGTCCTTTCATAGAAAAAATTATCACTTGTAATTTGTGCTCTTTGATCTGTGCTCTGTCTTTGTGTTAGATGGAGGAGGCTGGAAGGTAGTAGAAACAAAATTGTTGATTCTATAATTTTGCTGAATATTTGTTCTCTATAGCTATTTGTTTCTTTAGGCTCTGATCATTAGACACCAAAGGTTCAGTGCATAAGTCAGCTACATGTCACCCATTTGTCAGTGCATGGTTGTCTCTGAATGTCACCCATTTGTGTTTGATCGATTAAGTTTCAGTACATATGTTATGTTGTACATTGCTACATTGCTGAATAGTAGTCATGTCTCTATGAACTTGGAGCTTGCCATTTTAGGATATATGCTATACTAGTCCAGAAACTTAGTTGTAATTAGGGGTCTCACCATGTCATGCATGCCAATAGTAGACTAGTTGGTGTGCAAAGAAACATAGTGAGCATGTTAACCAATTGAGCTCTAGTTTCGACAATTGTTAGGCGGGGGTTCAACACTTACATTTAGTTGTATTTTTATGCCGGCTCGGCATTGCCTAAATAAAACTTGAAACCCTCTTGCTGTCAAATAATGTTTTCTTCGTCTCAAGGTAAATATTTTTCTTTCCAGATGACTTTTGGCGAGCAAAACACAGAGGGAAGCACATGATATTATCTCTTATTCTTTCAATCAAGGCATCAATATCATAGACACATCGGAAATTGTCAGTACAGATTCCTTAATTAACTACCCCTCTCTCTGTTTTGAAGTTAAGTGATGAGATAAAATATGAATGCATATATTAACTGAACTCCAGCAGTTTCTCTCTGTTTTCCTTGAATGGTCTATAGAATTAGATGATAATGATAGGCATTATATGTTTGTCAATTTGTTAATTCCAGCAGTGCTAATGTGCTTTTAATTTTGCTTACCCAGGCTGTAAATTTTGATTTGTGACCTTTTCTTTGGTGAATAGTATTCCTATTATTTTTTATACATTGATGAACTTAATTTTAGATCACCAGTCACTAGTGCTGCAATGACCCAATCTATTACCAATGAATTGATTACCTATAGGATCCATTATTTGTTCTTCCATAAAGAAATTATGTATTTGTGATCTGTGATTGTAAGATCAATTTGATTTTTTGTGTGTGTGTGCTCTTGTGTATTATAATAATCTGATATATCTTGTTGCCTTTTTTAGGATCCAACTCCCGCACATGACAATATTGATACTAGTGAAGTGCTGAAGACATTGAAGCATGTGCAAAAAGCCTTTTGTGGAGTAAGTTCTAAAACTTTTGTCTGCCTCAACATGTATTGACTGAACTGTGATTTTATTCTATTCCTTTATGCAGAAGCACCATTTTCTTTATTGCACAATAATTAGTAGTAAATTGCACACTTTGGCTAGCGCAATTATGTTGTGTAACATGTGCAATATCAGATCTTTATAAATATTTTTCTCACTATTTTTAGTGAACTTAGAGCATGCAATTATCCTTGTCCTTTTTGGCATGTTCTATTTGGGGGTGGCTATTTGTGCTCCTAGGGTCACTCTTTGTGACTTTTAGCACCGAATTTTTATGCAAGATCCTATTGCTATTCAACTGTTTGTACATGAAAATATCACTTATCCCCCTTGCCAACACATGCCTCCTTTTTGTCCTAACACATCTCAGACTTTGTTATTTGTGACTTGTGCAAGCACACACCTTTTTCTTGTGTCCTTGTCCTTCCATAGAAAAAAATTGTTTCTTGTCATTTGTGCTAACACATTCCAAACTTTGTTTCTTGTGACTTGTGCAAGCACACACCAAATTTTTGTCATTGTGCTTGTGTTGATATAGGGAGTGGAGACTTTTTTGTCTATTGTCTTTCATAGAAAAAAGATTGTCATTGTGTTTGTGTCATTCTAGGGAGATATTTTTTTTCTATTGTCTTTCTATAGAAAAAAGGTTGTCCTTTGTCATTGTGCTTGTATCGATCTAGGGGGAAATTGTCTTTTATCTTTCCATAGAAGTCTATTGTCTTTCATAGAAAAAAGATTGTCCTTTGTCATTGTGTTTGTGTCATTCTAGGGAGATATTTTTTCTATTGTCTTTCTATAGAAAAAAGGTTGTCCTTTGTCATTGTGCTTGTATCGTTCTAGGGGAAATTGTCTTTTATCTTTCCATAGAAAAGAAATTGTCCTTTGTCTTTGTGATTGTCTTGTTCTAGGTATAAATTTTGTCTTTTACCGACCCTATCCACTTGGTGCTCTGCATCTTTAATGTCCTATATTACTTATTTGATTTGTGATTGGAACTAATGGGTGTCTGCAGATCAACATTGTGCTTTGATAGATGAATGAGTCCACTCTCCTATCGTTGTTTAGGTGTGTGTGGATTTGCTTAACTGATAGATGAATGAGTCTCTCTCTGTCGCCGCCTAGGTGTTTGTGGCTTTGCTTCAGGGGGGCATTGGTTTGAGTAATTTTTGCTTTGTACCTTGTCCATGGCTGTGATCTTTAGTTTTAGAGAAATCAATTTTTTGGGGGGCCCTTAGCATAAATTTTTTGTTGCCAATCTTTGTTTCTACTAGCTTGTCCTATGGTTCAACTTGAACTTTGTCAATGCAGATTTTCTAAAGGGGCAATACTCAGGAACAAGAGGCCCATGGCTGCTGCGAGCATCTTGTACATAAAAACCAAAGATGCTATTTGATACTGCTTTTATTGGATGCTAGCTGATCCTAAAGAGGTATGTAGCTTTGTCCTATCTCTATAAGTAATGGTACACTTCAATTGTACTATAACAGGCTCCGTATTCATGAGCTTGAGTTTGTATTTATAGAAGTGTGTTTATGTTCTATTTGACGATTATTGCACATATTTTATGCCAAAATTGCAGGCTTCATTATCTACAATTTCTATTGGTATAATGTGTAATTTTTGGTGGCTAAGAATAAAAATCGATTTCTCTTTTGCATTAGGGATGACAGATAAATGGTGTTAGAAGGCAAGTTTCTAATCCTGTTTTTCAAAACTTGCTTACTTTCCAGAAGGCAAGAGTCTTGTATAGGTAGGTTATTGTTACTAGTAAGTCCTTGTTCTTTCCCTTTTCAAGCAGATGTTAGGTTTTTCATTTGTCAGTTTAGCATCATGCCTAATTGCATTTATAACAAGAACTAACTAGCAGTAAATCGCATGCTTCAACTACTGCAATTATGGTGTATAATATATGCAATATCTGGTCTATATAAATAACTTTGTGACTATTTTAGTTCACCATCATTTTGACTTGCTCTTGTCATGTGATTTGTTGTAAGGCGACACATCTCAGTTTGGTAACCAAAACGGTCTTGTGTTCTCCAATATGTCTCTGAATGCCACCCATTTCTGTTTGACATCTCAGTTTATAAAAGGAAACCTGACCAGAATTCTACTCTTTTATCTTGATTTGCAAACTAATGAGGCAAAAGTCCTTACATACGTTGTCTGAGAGCATCAAATCTTGATGATGACAGATTGCAGGGATCTAGAACATGGATGTCTTGGATGTGGGGTACACTAACCTTGGGTCTGGTGAGTCCTGCTTCTTCCTAGGATCTGGTGATTTGTTCGCCCTTTTCCCTTGCTCTGCTCGAGCAGAACAGAGGTTTTTCCCACCAACATATCTCCTGATCTGTTCTCTGTGGGTTTCTTCATTCCCAATATTGATTCCATAGAATTTTTGTTGGTGGGCTCATGGGCTATGGAATTGATAAAATGGCATTTTGTTGTCAGGTTCCTGGCTCACTTGCACAAATACTACTACAACAGATATAGGGCCTTGTCTTGCACAAATACAACAGATACAGAGCCTTGTATCTTCTTGTTAGATAGATTACAACTGCAACAAAAGACAATTGTAACAGATTACTAAAAGACATACCTGCTATGTTTTTGGGCCATGTTTGAGAGAAAAAGGATAGAGTTTGGCCTTGTTTGACAGGGCCATGTTTGAGAGAGAGAAGGACAGAGTTTGGGCCTTGTTTGCCAAAAAAAAATTACACGCCCTCGAAAATATTTATCTTGTCCTCAGATATTTCAGAATAGTCCAGCAATTATATGTAGCATCAAAGTACATGCTAATGGGCATGAGTAAACGGGGATTGCTATTCATTTGTGTTTATCCTGTCCTCTTTGATTTTGGGTCAACACATAACTCTTAGACTTTTGCCTTGCTTTTTAGGCCAGTCATGTTCTAATGGCATGTTGGTCTGTGATGCAGGGAAATGTTGAAGAAACAGAACTTGGCTATGTTGGATTGGATTTCCCTAATTGCTACATTCAGGTGGGCACTCGCAATCAGCCAGATTTCAGTTAGGGTTGTCTTTGTGTTAGATGGAGGTGGCTAGAATGTAGTAAAATCTAAATTAATGTCTTCCTTCTCTCCACTCTAGTTAGGGTTTGTTCTATGGATGATGGAGGATCTAGTGTCAGTATGATGCTGCTCTGTCTGAAACTAGTATAAGGAAGGAATGTTTAATTTGAAAGAGGTTGTGGGACACAAAAGTTAAAACCTACCATGATTTGTGTAAGATTTAGAAGCAAAATTGTTGGTCTGAATGCAGGGTACAGCATGTTCTATTTTAGTTTAGCTCTCTATCAACATGTTCTATTTTAGTTTAACTCTACAGTTGTTAACATTGGGCATTTTTTTCTCGTCAGGTTTGGTGGGCTGCAGCAGGGTACAATTACAACTAGGACAGGCCCGTCTTTGTGTTTTCTGGGCCTTGTCGGACACAAAAAAGGATAGATTGTAGGTTTATCTTTGTGTTTAGCACAGAATACAACTTGAAAAAGTATAAATACACACTGTACAAAGACAAATACAAGTGTACAAATACAAGTACAAATTCATGTGTTAGTTTGTTCAAAAACACATGGATGTTCAAAAACAAATTCATGTGTGTTTCTTAGATAAAAAACACACGGCTTTACCTTTTGAATGTTCTATTCGGCTTGTTAGGTAGCCTTGCAAAATCCATGTGTAGGACCCTAAATAACACATGGTTTTCTGGTTGGGTAAAATCTGTGTATTTTGTTTGGAGAAAACACACGTGTGTTGGCAGCCTTAAAAACACTTGTGTGATCAGTAAACAGGCCCTTCCTAAATGGTCCTCTTGACGTTCCAAGTCAAAGTAACACGGACACAGGAATACTAGCAGAGCGTTCAACGGCCCCGAAGGACGAGGAGAGAGGAGACGATAGATGGCGTTGTTGCCTTAGCAGCTTCTGGTAATAAGTATGTGTAGGAAAAAGAGATGGGACAAATAAAGGGGCATATTCGAGGCATATGAGAGGTGCCGTGGAAACGTGTGCCAATGCCATGCACGCAGCTTTGCATCGCGCTGCCCTCGCGACGCCGCCGTCCACATGCCACTTGTGCCGCAACTGATCGATCGCCTCACCGCCGCCGGCCGGTCACCGCACACCACATAGGCAGGCATTGCCGCTGAAAATCCCTTCGGCTGAAAATCCCTTTCGCTTTATTCCTCTCCTCCCATTGCCAGGATAAACTATAGCTAGTATATATATATATAGGACAGATAAATGCCCGAGAATCCTATAGCCACCAATAATAGTGTTCTTTTATTTGGTCTGAAAATTGAAGCACCTCAAAAAGAAAAGAAGGAAATATTCCATATCACTATGAAAATAAAGATTTACATCCACTTTTCAATCTTTTATCTAAAAAATATATGGATTTTTATTCTTTTCTTAATAAAAAACTGATTTTTATTCCTTTTAAAAAAATGGGTGGAAAACAACATTGCTCTGCTCGACGCTATAATAGCATAGCTGCCTGGTTTCCCTCCTCGGCGCGACTCTTCCTCGACGCCACGCAGCAAAGAGGAGCCAGCTGCACGTATATAACCACACCAGCAAATTGTTCAGCACCACAGTTGAGGCCGCCGGCCGTGGCGGCGAGGAGGAGGCGACCATGGCGGCGGCGGGGAACGAGTGGATCAACGGGTACCTGGAGGCGATCCTGGACGCGGGCTCCAGGCTGCGTGGGCAGCGGCAAAGCCATGGCGGACCAGCGCCGCTGACGACGCCCGCGCTGCCGAGGCTGCTGGCGGAGGCCGGCGGCGGGCAGCAGGGTGGCGCGGCGTCGTACAGCCCCACGCGCTACTTCGTGGAGGAGGTGGTCAGCCGGTTCGACGACCGGGACCTCCACAAGACGTGGACCAAGGTGCGTATCGTATACGCGGCTGCCGATGATCGTCGTCGTCTCTTCTGGAGAACAGAGGTGATGATCGGTTCATGGCCGCTCGGCTCCTGTGCAGGTGGTGGCGACGCGCAACAGCCAGGAGCGCAGCAACCGGCTGGAGAACCTGTGCTGGAGGATCTGGCACGTCGCAAGGAAGAAGAAGCAGGTACGCACGCATGCTTTTCAGAGTTCAGGATGAATGAAACACGCCAAAAGCCAATCAGCTTATGCATGCGTCTGCTCTGCTTGCTCTGCTTTTTAAGACTCTCTCTCGGTTCACGTTCATGTTCTGCCTGCATTTCTCATCAGTTAGAAAAAAAAAAAACATAGATGATCTTCGTCATCGATTTCGTAGTAACCTGGCCCATAGGGCACCAGCCGGGCGCTTGCCTCCAATTGTCAACTGTTTTCTTTTTCGTTTTTTGATTGGCACGGCACATCTCGTTATCAGGAGAGGAGTCCGAAGCCATGCCCTGCACTGCACATAGGAGTACACCCTTTCCTCATTCAAAAGGAACTCTAGTTACTACATACTGTATAGTGCTAGTCTACTACTACTACCTGCCAGAGACGTGTTGAAGTCTCGGATTTCCGTAAACAGGCATCACTTGGCTACGTACTACTATAGATACACATGGAAGTCGCTCGAATACAGTGACGGACGGTGATTTTCTTGCGCAGTTGTTACTGCGACTGCAACTGTTCATCGCCGTAGCGATCATGTATCCATTTTCATGTTCACCTGGTAGGTTAGGTACTATTATTGATTCCTGTAGCAGTTGATTTGGCCCGTTCAGCTAGGAAAATGGACGGTCCACGTTGCGCCGTCGTGCGGTCCATCCAAGAGCCGTGTCCGAATCTCACTCTGAGGATTCCTTTCGATTCCAGTCAGATTCGAAAGATGCACTGAAACGAAACTCTGCTCTGCTTGTGCTGCTACAGGTGGAGTGGGAGTACTCGCGGCAGCTGGCGCGGCGTCGCCAGGAGCAGGAGCAGGGCAGCCGGGAGGCCGCCGAGGAGCTCGCCGTCTCCGAGGGCGAGACCACCAAGGACCCCGCCCAGCAGCCTGTGTCGGCGGCGGCGTCCGAGGGCCGGATCGGCAGGATCGACTCCGAGGCCCGGATCGTGTCGGACGAGGAGGACGACGACGCCAAGGACGACAGGAACCTCTACATCGTGCTCATCAGGTTTATTAATACCCATGTGATCAGTCACTTGCTGGTTGACACGACACCACACGACACGAGTTTTGTTCACTCTAAGATAAGAATTGGGTCGGTCGTTGCGTTGCAGTGTTCATGGGCTCGTCCGTGGCGAGAACATGGAGCTCGGCCGTGACGCTGACACCGGTGGCCAGGTCAGCCTCAAACATTCCCCTTGTATTGTATATTTGTATATATGACTTCCCCTGCAGTTGGTAAGATGAATTTTCGAATGGCTATACATACCTGGTCCCGTCCAGAATCTTATCATCCCGGGATCGGGGAATTGTCAAGTCCGGTCCAGACGTTGACACGTCTGGTGCTGGCAGCTGGACGGTGCTAGTTTTACTGAGCTGATCAGATGTGTACTACAAAATTTATCCTTTCAACTTTAACCATCTGACCCAGGTGAAATACGTGGTGGAGCTGGCCCGTGCACTAGCGGCCACCCCCGGCGTGCACCGCGTGGACCTGCTGACGCGCCAGATCTCCTGCCCGGACGTCGACTGGACCTACGGCGAGCCCGTCGAGATGATCACCCACGCCTCCGACGCCGACGACACCGACACCGGCGGCGGGGGTGCCTACATAGTCCGCCTCCCCTTCGGGCCCCGCGATAAGTACCTCCCGAAGGAGTCCCTGTGGCCGCACATCCCGGAGTTCGTGGACCGCGCGCTCGGGCACGTCACTCACGTCGCGCGCGCGCTCGCCGACCAGCTCGACGCCGCGTCGCCGGTGTGGCCGTACGTGGTGCACGGGCACTACGCGGACGCGGCGGAGGCGGCGGCGCAGCTGGCGAGCGCGCTCAACGTGCCGATGGTGATGACGGGCCACTCGCTGGGCCGGAACAAGCTGGAGCAGCTCCTGGCGCTGGGGCACGCGTCGCTCGCCGAGATCCAGGGCACGTACCGCATCGCGCGGCGGATCGAGGCCGAGGAGACGGCGCTCGACGCCGCCGAGGTGGTGGTCACTAGCACCAAGCAGGAGGTCGAGGAGCAGTGGGGGTTGTACGATGGGTTTGACCCCTTGGTGGAGCGCAAGCTCCGGGTGAGACGGCGCCGGGGAGTTAGCTGCCTTGGAAGGTACATGCCGAGGATGGTCGTGATTCCGCCGGGCATGGACTTTAGCTATGTTGAGAAGCATGATGACCTTGCCGCCGGTGATGGTGGCGGCGAGGCTGAGCTGCAGATGATCATTGGTGGACCTGGGAGTAATAAGGCCAAGAAGCCGTTGCCTCCGATTTGGTCGGAGGTGCTGAGGTTCTTTGCTAACCCGCATAAGCCCATGATCCTCGCGCTGTCGAGGCCGGACCCCAAGAAGAACGTCACCACGCTCCTCAAGGCCTACGGCGAGAGCCGCCACCTCCGCGAGCTGGCAAACCTTGTAAGATTACAAGAACTCAGAAGCTTGCCGATTCGTAATCCCTGGTTCTGCTGACCCAATGCGATGATGTGCTGCAGACGCTGATACTGGGCAACAGGGATGACATCGAGGACATGTCCGGCGGCGCCGCCACGGTTCTGACGGCGGTGCTCAAGCTCATCGACCGCTACGACCTCTACGGCTGCGTCGCCTACCCGAAGCACCACAAGCAGACCGACGTGCCGCACATCTACCGCCTCGCCGCCAAGACCAAGGGAGTGTTCATCAATCCTGCACTTGTGGAGCCATTCGGCCTCACCCTCATCGAGGTAACAATCTCATGACACATTGAAGCTTCAGTTTCAGAAAACATGATCTGATTATCTTGTTCATCTTATCATCTGCTCAAGGCCGCTGCGTATGGTCTGCCGGTGGTGGCGACCAAGAACGGCGGGCCGGTGGACATCATCAAGGCGCTGCACAACGGGCTGCTGGTGGACCCGCACGACGCGCCGGCGATCACGGAGGCGCTGCTGAGCCTGCTGGCCGACAAGGCGCGCTGGGGCGAGTGCCGCCGGAACGGCCTCCGCAACATCCACCGCTTCTCGTGGCCGCACCACTGCCGCCTCTACCTCTCCCACGTCGCCGCCAACTGCGACCACCCGGCGCCGCACCAGCTGCTGCGCGTGCCCGCCAGCCCGCGCGCCGAGCGGACGAGCACCGACGACTCGCTCTCGGAGTCGCTCCGCGGCCTGTCCATCTCCATCGACGCATCGCACGACCTCAAGGCCGGGGACTCCGCCGCGGCCATCATGGACGCGCTCCGCCGCAGACGCCGCTCCACCGCCGACGACCGCGCACCGAGCTCCGCGAGGGCGGCGATCGGGCACGCGCCGGGGCGACGGCAGAGCCTCGTCGTCGTCGCAGTCGACTGTTACGACGTTGACGGCAAACCGGACACCGGGGGCATGAAGAAGGCCGTGGACCTGGCGCTGTCGGCGGCCGCCGCGGCTGGCGGGCGACTCGGGTGCGTGCTGTCGACGGGGATGACCATCGCCGAGGCCGCGGACGCGGTCCGCGCCTGCGGCGCCGACCCGGCCGCCTTCGACGCGCTCATCTGCAGCAGCGGCGCGGAGCTCTGCTACCCGTGGACGAGTGACAAGCTCGCCGCGGACGAGGAGTACGCGGGGCACGTGGCGTTCCGGTGGCCCGGTGGCCACGTGCGCGCGGCCGTGCCCAGGCTCGGGAAGGCCGACGGCGCGCACGAGACAGACCTCACCGTCGACGAGGCCGCGTGCTCCGTGCACTGCCACGCCTACGCCGCCGCCGGCGCATCCAAGGTGAGCCACCGTTTCTTGGACATCTCGGTTCACGTCTCTCTCTGTCACTTCCATGGCGATCGACGGCGGATTCACGAGCTCCCTCCGTCCCTCTGCAGGTGAAGAAGGTGGACACGATCCGGCAGTCCCTGCGCATGCGCGGGTTCCGGTGCAACCTGGTGTACACGCGCGCGTGCACGCGCCTCAACGTGATCCCGCTCTCGGCGTCGCGGCCGCGCGCGCTCAGGTACCTGTCGATACAGTGGGGCGTCGACCTGGCCAGGGTGGCCGTGCTGGTGGGCGACAGGGGCGACACCGACCGCGAGCGGCTGCTCCCGGGCGTGCACAGGACGCTGGTGCTGCCGGAGCTGGTGAGCCACGGCAGCGAGGAGCTGCGCCGAGAGGAAGACGGGTTTCCGGCGGAGGACGTCGTCGCCATGGACTCCCCTAACATCGTCTCCCTCGTCGAGTACCAGGCGGCGGCCGACATCCTCAAGGCTCTCTGATAGAGTCTGAGATACTTTTCTGTATCGTACATACATGCTCTGCTCCGGCCGACCTTCCTTGGTTCCACACCACACTATGATCTGCTGGGGTTATTTTGGACGGCCAGTTAAAATTTCACAGAAAGGGACTACAAACCTTTTGCATATACAGTACTACTAAAATTTCTTTCCCCTCTTCTTTTTTTTTTTTTCATTTGTGCCGGGATATAATCGTTGTAGCGACAGCAGCAACAATAGTGACAGAAATGAGGGCTGCATCTTTCACTATTAATTTTAGAATGGTCTATAGAAAGGACGCAAAATAAAACCAAGTATACTTTGTTGATGAAACAGAACTAGTAGGCATAATGAGAGATGATTGGATACTGACGTTGCGCCACCAAATAGTATTTTTTTTTCCATAAATATCCTATGCCTCCGGCAGAGGTATTTTTGTGTAAATATTATATGGAACACTTGAGAAATGTTATAAAGTTGTCGAATGAGAATTGCGTTGACAAAAAGAATTCATATACGTATCACTAATTTTTATACTTCCTCTGTTCTAAATACTAGGTTATTATTATTTTTCCTAATATAGACGCATAAAGCTTCCTGTGTTTGAGCTGGCCGTCCAGTATTCGAAACCTGGTGCTTGCGTCTTATTCAGGCTAGATGGAGTGCTCGGGATTAGAACATGGGCGTAATCTTCTTAACAATTGTACAGCTCGACGTAGGCCTTCGACGTGATCCCAAGTGGAGGCCTTAGCCTATGTTGAAGGGCTATATCGAGCTGTACAATTGTCAATACCTACGAGTGGTGCACAGCGCCGGCCCTGGGGGCGGGCAAGCGGGGCGGTCGCCCCGGGCCTCCAATTCCGTGGGGCCTCACCCCAAGTATGTCTGCATATCGTAACGTATGTGTATCAGTGTATGTGGCCACGTACCAACTATTAAGATCCACTAGCCCAACAACGAAGAGTAGCTGGCCGCCTGGGCCGAGGCCTAAAGCAGTTCTGCGTTTGGCGTCCATGGGAAGCCATCCCATTAGCTGGCCGGTGATTTAGATCAAATATGTGCGTCCTTTGCTGGCCGGTGATGGAGTTGACCGTAGCACTTAAGCTTGCTAATTCCTTGCTGCCTTGCTGGCTAGCTTTGACTAGCTATGTTGTTGTTTATTTGTTTGTATTGTTTTTACATATAAAATTAAGTGTTTATCAGTAACATTTCATACATTTTTTTGATAATTCGAAGGGGAGGGAGAGAATCCAGTTAATCGATTGATTTTCATACAATATTGTTGCTAGCATATGCATGTAGAAGGGTCTCTGATTTTCGGTTTCGCCCCGGGCCTCGGAAAACTCAGGGCCGGCCCTGGTGGTGCATTTCCCATGTAAAAAAAGAAGGGAATCCAAATGCTCTCGCTAGTTTTAGCAAGGAGTAGTAAATTGTGTGAGGCTTGGTGAGAGGATACACGCCATCTAGATCCAGCCGCCTAAGGGCTTCTTCTTCGCCTAGTCTGATCTACCACAAGGGAGGCTTCCACCTGCTACACGCTGGTGGCAACTAGTAGATGAGAATTTGCGTGGCGGAGCCCTTTGTGGTTGATGAAGTCTGGGATCACCTTCGCTTCCACCAAGGAGGTCACATCTACGGCGACTTCGTGAGGGCGCGCTATCTCGTTTCATCTCGAGGAGGAGTTGCTCCTAGTCATGAGGTTTTTGCCGTAGCTCGATGAGCAGACCTCCGACTTCAAGATGTACAGTGCGACTGAATGGCTCCATCAAGTGCCCAAGCCCGACCCTAACCTCCCTGTCGTCGACTTCCAATGGCCGTGGACAGAGATCGACTCTCTGGACAGGAGGATCGCCTTCCTCGGTATGTCTCAGCAGCTCTAGGGCCTAGATTTACCACTCCAGATCCAACCGCCCGAGGGCTTCTTATTCACCCATGATCTGAACTGGAGGCCATACGCCCTCCAGATTCAGCGACGCCACCACCGCCGCGCCACGCTGAGCGGAGCTTTGCTATAGCTTTTCTAAGGGACAACCACTATGCTATTGCTAATTGTTCTATAATTGATTATAATTTTGTTTTACTATTGATTATAGTTACATGTTTAGCATACAACAAAAACTATTCAATTTTCAGTTTTACAGAAAACAAGAAAATTATTAATGAATTATGCACAGAACATCTATCTTAGCAAAAAATTATAACCACAGGTACTCAAATACATGTAGAATATCTAGGGGATATGTTTCAAGTTTATGTTATGTTGAATTGGCAGTTCTAAACAAGAGAGAGAGAGAGAGAGAGAGAGAGAGAGAGAGAGAGAGAGAGAGAGAGAGAGGGACATAATAGAGTTTTAAAAAAGTGGAAATGAGTGGGAGGTAAGGTCCCCTGCCCTCGTGCCTTTTGGTCTCTTATATAGATAGTGGTTATTTCCAAGTGACTTTTTATATAAACTACTCTAGCAACTGGTTAGTCCTTTTTAGGGGAGACTTGGCCCATATACCTCATGGGATCTCCCAACATCGCTCCATGGAAACACTTATGTAGAAAAGGCTTCCCCATAAAAACTTTATTAGGAAGCGCTCATCGATGACTTTCTAAGATCTACATGCCAAGAAGGCCCTCAGAGATGAAGATCTATGCAACGAGAAGGTCCTAGAGACAAAGAGATTGCTCGCTAAGAAGGTCGTGGAGGCAAAGACCTGCATGTTGAGCAAAGCAAACAATTCATGTGTCATATATAGAAGCGCTTGAGTAATCCAAAGCCTAAATGTGAAGATACCAAGGAGATTAACATCGAGGCACTTGGAATTAGTAGCTTCCTGAGTTAGCACATGTACAAACTATAATCATGTGCGTGCTCTTTTCTGCATGCCTCATTAATTAACATCTATGAGGTCATGTTGTACCTTTCATAACTATTAGCTGACGAGGGGCTACTATTGAGGGAGCTGAAAGCTCTTGTTTGGTTTTGATAATTGATGTATCTAGTTGCTAATAGATTTCAGTAAGTGTATGTAATAGATTAGCAACACGTGTGATGAGGAGAATGGTGGCTAGGAGGTGATGGCCACAAGACCATGGTGATAGACTTGATGGACATGATGGCATGGTCGAGTTCACGAGAGAGGAAAACAAAAGGCCCATGGAAATCAAGGCAATGGTATAACTTGATAGGGCATTTTTGATTTAGTGATTGAGACACTATAGTGTGTGATCACATTTAGAATAAATGGTTGTACTATTATGAGGGGTTCTTAATTAGACGACACGATTATCAAGTGCCACTAGGTGTTGGAGCTCATGCATTGCATTTTAGGCCTAGTAACATGTATTTTCGACTCGTGTGCAATTTAGAATCTGTTAGGAACACAAATTGCCTTGCACACAAAAAAAGAAATGGTCCGCACATGTCCCTTGACTGGGGTCAACGCTAAGGAGGCATGTGTCACACCTATACAATTATAAGCTTTTAGGCTAGTCTTAATGGGTAGTTTCACTACACGGTTTTCAAAACGCCACATCACCTAGAGCGAGATGAAATGATGAATGAAATAGACCTTCACAATGGTGCATTTCATTTCACCAATTCCAACACTAAATATAGCATTTAATTGCAGCAGAAGGCGAAGCCATGCATTGGTGGAGGCATGGGCACGGGAGCTAGTGGATGAAACGATTTGGCCTCAATGGCAATTTCATGCAGTTTCATGCGGTTACCGAGAGCTAGGAAATAGCACTGGGTCGTTTCACCATGGTGAAACTCTTTTCTTCTCTCTCCTCCTCATTTCATGCAAATATTCTCTTTTTGCTGAGGTGTCACACTATTAAATGTGCATGACACACTCATGAAATGCCCATTGAGACTAGCCTTAGTGTTTATACATCAGGCGACTAGAAACGGTGCGACTTTTTAGGCGACCATTTACGCAATGTCAATCCAGACAAGGCCCACAGACCGAACGACATCCTAATCTCAATGCATTCAACGTTACCTGAAATGTGGTAGTCTTTCAACCGACTGAATGATAGGAAAGTTGATATAAATAATAATTTAACTGTTTTTATGATTTCCCCAAGATTTAGCTATTTTTTTTATTAATTTCGTTACATAAAAGTGTCTCTATGATATTTTAAAAAATTGTCTATGCGTGTTGCATTCATGCAGGTTAGGTGATTCTATTTGAGCAAAAAAAAAAAAGGGGGGGGGGGGGGTGTTCTATCCCTGTTGTAGAGTGCAATGACAATTGGTATCCCTATACGTTTAACTTTGTTTTTTGTCCTCGTAATTTTAAATTTAAGTGTCTATTTACTTCTGGTTTATGACACCATTTAGTCTAGCTGAATTAAAGAGTAAAAAGAAAAAGGAAAAAGAACACAAAGCGAAACAACGACAAGCTTATGTTTTTCTTTCGGTGGCCTCTCACAAGTTGCCTAATGGAAACCATTTCTCTTCGGCACAACGGGTTGGAGAAACTCAGCGGCAGTGACTTAGTTCCAACAATTCCACGATGCCGCCTGGATCCTACTCTCCTTCTCTAACCCAGACCGACACCAACAAGGTGCTCGACTTCCTCGGGAAACTGATCCGTGACAACCCACACCACACCTACCTGGTCAAAATGGTGGTTTAGGCCACCGCGCTATCATTGTCACCGGATGTCGCCACCTTCGTCTTTCTCTGCATCGTTAGAGCGGCGATGTCTCCCAGTACCGGTTCCTCGCCATCTGGAAGAATTGGCCATACGCCCTCCAAATCCAGCCGCCTGAGGGCTTCTTCTTCACCCAGGATATGATCTGGAGGCCATACGCCCTCTAGATCTAGCCAAGCCACCACCGCCATGCCACGCCGAGCGGGACTTTGCTATAGCTTTTTTAAGGGACAATCGCTATGCTATTGCTAATTGTTCTACTACTGATTATAATTTTGTTTTACTATTGATTATAATTACATTTTTAGCTTTATTAAACACTGTTATTTAGTTGAATAATGACATAGTTTGGCACAGTGATCTTAATTGAAGTAGATAATCATTCCTTTAGGTTCTTTTCTGAATTAATAATGTAATAACTTCAAATTATTACTGAATCGTTGGCTATTGAGTATTGATAACAACAATATATATGTTGATAAATCCAATGAATGTTATATGTTGGAACTAATGGTTCCAAATAGGAGAGAGAGGGGAGGGAGGAGAGATATTGACAATATAGAGGAACACTATGTTTTGATCAAGTGAGAATGAGTGGAAGGTGATGTCCTTTGCCCTCATGCCCCTGGGCACTTATAGGCAATGGGTACTTACAAGTGCCCCCTTGGTGGAGTTAGATTTTACATAACAGTACTCCAACTTCTAGTTGGGCATCTTCTTTGGAGGAGATTTGACCCCATATACCTTATGGGCTCCCCCAACAGTAGCCCCTAAGATAATAGTTATGAAAGGTACAACATGACCTCATAGACGTTAATACTTGACGGGGCATGCAGAAAAGAGCATGCACATGATTCTAGTCTGTACAAGCATGGGCGGACCCAAGGCGCGGCAAGCCTGGGCGTCTGCCCGGCCTCCCATCGCGGTTGCAGCATGCATGCTAAGTGCTAAGCCAGCGGAGCACCTGCTAGTGCTTTGACAACTTACACAATGCAAGCATGCATCTATTTTTTTTTTGAGATTACACAGTACAACGCAGACGCTCAACACGCACGCACACTCATCCCTATGAACACACGCACACAAGCCCTACCCCTATGAGCACCTTCGAAGGACTGAGCCGGCAAATCTTGAAGTTCACGAAGTCACCACAGGCGTCTCGCTGTCGACGGGAACGTCGCCTACCACTTAATGCATAGCGTCGAAAAATTCTGGAATAAATCCAGAATAATATGTCGCACCCAGGATTTGAACCCTGAGTGGGAGCCCCCCAACCAATGGCCTTTGCCATTGCTCCGTGAACCCCTTGACAAGCATGCATCTATTTGGGTGTACTAATTTTAGCATGCTAATCCTTTTAGCACTTGCTAGCAACCAAAACCTTCACTCAATCACTAGTTTTAGTTCCGTCGAACACTATCATGCTTTCAAGCTGAGAATGTATTTTATGCATTTGCTTTGTGGCTCCTCCAGAGTATGTCAGTTAATTAAATATAATTGTACAATTATTTAGCCTAGCGCACATTATACAAAAATAGAGAGGTTTATTAGGTTATACAATAAACTAAAGAATAGATAAAATACTGCTGTATAAAGTGCAAATGAACTCATGATCGCTTGATGGGATTTCTCAGCACCATCGGTTGGACACTAGCACAGTCTAACAGTCACAAAAGGCCATGGTTCACCACTAAACCTATGTTTTATTTAACAAAATAATGTGTTTAGGCACGGTAAAAAAAAGAGAGGCTCTCATTTATATACATGTCTCATGGTTCCAACCTTGTTCTATATTATGATGAAGGAGAAAACTTTCCTTTGCCCAGGCTCGATTTAATTCCTGGGTCCGCCACTGTGTACAAGTGCTAACTCAGGAAGCTACTAATTCCAAGTGCCTCGGTGTTGATCTCCTTGATATGTTCACATTTATCCTTTGGATTACTCGAGCGCTTCTATAACAAATGAATTGTTAGCTTTGCTCGACACATAGGTCTTTGCCTTCAAGACCTTCTTAGTGTGCAAATCTTTGCCTCTATGACCTTCTTGTTGCATAGATCTTCATCTCTAGGGCCTTCTTGGCGTGTAGATCTTCGAAAGTCATCGATGAGCCCTTCCTACTAATATTTTTAGGGCAAGGTCCTTACACCTTATTTATTTAGGCCACGCCCAATATCCGACTCTAGATGAAAATTAACACACATGGAGCATTTGTTCATCTGTTGGGGCTATGGCTCGTGATTGCAATAGGGGCGTAATCTTGTTGCCTTCATGGCTTGAAAATAGGTACCATAGAAGTTGTGGTAGCACATATGAACTGGAGGCCTTAGGTAGCACATATGAAGCGATGGCCTTAGAGCATCTCTAGCAATGCTACCCTTCCCCAATTTGGGTAGTGGGGGGCTAAAAATAAACTCCAGCATACTACCCATCCCACCCAACAAATATGATGTCTAGCCAAATCCCTCCTCTTCCTACCCATTCCTGTTGGCTGAGGCTGCCTACCCAAACCTTCTCTCTCCTCTCTTTCTTCCCCACACCCGTGCATGCAGCCGCCCGGTGTACCAAGCGCGGCAGCACCGGCAGCCTAGCCCTACGCGCGTGGCAGCCCTTCCCCAGCACTTCCCGGTGACACCCGACGACGCCGGCGGCCCTCCCCTGCGCGGTGGCCGCGTCTCCCTCCTCCCGGCGCGGTGGCTTCCAGGCGTGGCGGCCATGGCTCCCTCCTCCCGGCGGGGCGCGAGTGCAGCGGCTTGCGGCGGTTGCGGCTGCCTACCGCGGTGGCTGCGGCTTCCCCACGATGCGGTGGCCTCGGGTTCGGCGGCCGGGTTCCTCCACCCGACGAGCCCACATCTCCGGTGGCCGGCTTCCTCCTCCCGGCCGGATCTGTGGTGCAGGAAGTTCTCAGAGGCATGGGCACCTTCCGTCGTGACCCGACGGCGGCGTAGCGGCCCTCCTCGAAGGCAACGCGGCAAGCCCCCTCGATGCAGACCCCTCGCGTGTGCTGTGCTTGGCCGAGTTCCTCTATGCCACAGAGAAGAACAAGATGGGATGATGACAAATGGGACCCACATGTCATTGTACACCATGATGGATTTGGGTAGATTTTTTTAGGTAATATTGTTGGAGAACAGAGCAAAATATAGGTAGTAGAAAAATTGGTAGCTACCCAAATAGACCTTTAGGTAGTCTTATTTGGATAACATTGCTGGAGATGCTCTTAGGCCTTAGTCTGCGTGGAAGGCCTCTGGTTGTACAATTGTCACTGGCTCACTGCCCTAGGTTATTGTGAAGACGAACTGTGTGGATAGTTTTTTTTTTTTTGTTAGAAAATAAACTGCCTGCCGATAGTTGAATCGATGAAGAGGGCGTATAAGGACAGATCAGAGATCGGCTTCATTAGTGAAGAGGAACTTGTCTATCTATTGAACGAGTGGTGCATTTCCCATGTAAAGAGAGAAGGGAATCAAATTGCAAATGCTCAAGTTGTCAAAAAAAATTGCAAATGCTCTCGATAGTTTAGCTAGGCATAGTAAATTGTGTGATGAGGCTTGGTGTGAGAGGATACACGTGTGCGTGTGTTGGAAACCTACTCGATGCCTATTGTATGAAATTCATGCCTAGCTGATAATTAAACTCTCGATTCACTGGCAAAAAATATTTCAAAGCTCTTTTATGAAGAGTTATAGAATCTTTTTAAAATGTTGATTCTTTTTTTTTTCTAAAATGTAGTATGAATGATAAAGGATTGAAAGACCGTCCACCTTTTTGTTGAAAGTCTACTATTTTAGCATATGTTTCCACTCCTAACATGTGAGACAGTCAAAGGGTCCACTTTCTTTCTCTGTACTGCTATCGCCGTATTCAGTGGTCTTATCCGGCTAACGGTTTTGGTGCTAATAAGCCAGTTATGGGCATGCATGGTTTGCTATCAAAATAATGGCCATGCCAAAAATTTGGCAAGCCAAAGCTAGGGGAAAATATTACAATAGTTTCTTTTTTTTTGAACTCAAATATTACAATAGTTTCCTAAGATAAATGTGAGAGGTTAGGAAGTTTTGGTAGCCAACCAAATAATAGCCAAAGTCATGGATTGCTAAATGTTTGGTTTAGCATATTCCGGAAGCTAGCCAATTAGGCTCAATATCTCTAAATTTTCATTTTTTTTGAGAAAAATCCTAGATATAGATTGAGATATGACGAATCAAAATAAAATGTTTATAGGCTACAAAAATATCTCTTGAAACATCTAAAAATGGATTTATCACTGATTTTTTGAAAAATATCTACAAAATTATATATTTTTAAAACATTGCAATTTATGTATAAATGCATAAGGGCAGTCCCAATGGTAGAAATCACACACGATATCCAAGAGATCAAATCATCTGTAGAAACTATCTTTCCCAGTGGTAGAGTCTTCATGTAATAAATACCAGATTTTTTTTTCATCTCTCTTTTCTTTATTCCTTCGTCTCTCCTTCTCTTTGGTTATCCGAGCGCATAACGACAGCCAGCGAGCATGCGGCCAGCGGCGCGTTCGAGCGCACGGTGGCAGCTAGCGAGCACGCGGCCAGCATGCGCGTGTCCAGCGGAACGAGCATGCGCAGTGGGCAGCGGCGGCGCTCCACTCCGGCGGGCACGCGCCGCCTTTGCAGGCTGTGTGGCCATGGCGGGCCACGCACGCACAAGCCAATGGGGTCACGCAGGCACAAGCCAACAACAAGCCACGAAGCCACGTACGGTTGCGGCACAAGCAAGCAAGCAAAACATGCACGGCGGGCCGGGCAGGGCAGCGGCGGACGGCGAGCTTCCATCGAGCGGATGCAGGCGGGCCGCTGGTTCCGGCGTCGCCTCGGACAGCCGTGCGTCCCGGCCCGCGGCGAATCATCTGGGGCAGCTTCCATCGGGCGGACGCTGCGAGCGGGGCGTGCCGCTGGTTCCGGCGTCGCGGCGGTGTTGCCTCCGTGAGCAGAGCAAGCCCGGCGCGACCTGCGCAGACGGCGAGGCTGGGGCGGACGGCAAGCACGCACCTGCGACTGGCGAGGCCTGGGCGGACGGTAGCGCGACGGACGGCGAGCACGGCGTGGCGGATTCAGCGGCAGGCAGCAATTAATCGGCGTAGAAACGGGTGGTTTCCTCCCAATGGCGATTTTGGCGTTTCTTGCCGCATCGGTGCTAGCGAAGGCTTGGTTTTTCTGTGAAGAAACGGTGTCTACAAAATTTCTTCTCTTTCTTCATTTATTAGGCTCCCACATCAGATTTTTGCTTAGGTGGCATGATAATTAATAGGGATAGAAACTGCCATTAATTCACCATTGGGACTGCCCTAACATTTCCTTATAAAAGAAATATAAGACGCAACTAGCATTAATGCGTAGCATGAGTGCAACATTAATTTAAGTTGCCTCTCATAATTTTGTGATGAAAAGTTACCAAAAATGCATTTGGACTAAAAAGTGTTTTCACAATATTCTTTGTTTTTTTTGGTATTTTCCTAGAGCCAAAACCAGTTTTCAAAGCAAGTACAGATATTTTGACAAGCACTAAAAATCTTTACTTTTATTTTTAGTATCCTACCTATCTCTAAGATTTTTGTTATAGAAAAAAAAAGAACTGGTTTTATAGTTTGGGAAGAAAAAATAAGTCACGAGAGATTTAAATTTGACTTTTTCTTTAAAAGAGTTGCTTCCAACTCAGCCCAACCTCGCAGCCCTAACTAATTACCACCCACGCAATAACCAGTCCCAAACAAGGTGGGCCAGGCTTTTCTCTCCTCCTTGCCACCCAACTACCCAAGCCGAAGGCTGCGGGTGGTGCAGCGGCCGGTCCTGGGTTCGAGGTCAGCTCGATGCAGGATTCCCACAGGGTTTTCCCCCATTTTCAGCAGTTGCCTCTCAGGCGGATGTACCACAATGGTTAGGCGACGTGCCCGTCACAGCTAGGAATTTGGTGATCTTCGAGTACTTGTCAGCTGCCTTCGTGTCTAAGTATAGCTGTAGGGTTGTTTGTATACAGGGTTGTGTGTGAGGTGTGCGTGTGTGAGGTTGGTGTGTGTCTGTATTCGAACAGATGCTACAGCTGTAGGCCTAAAAAAAAAAAACCTACCCAAGCCGCTGCAGCAACGGCCGCCGACGCAGCTGGATCCTCCGGTCAAAAATAAAAGGCACGCTGAGACCGCACTGCCACCATCCAACCGCCACCGTGCCACGCTCATCCTCTCGAGCCTCCCCACCATTCTCCCACCACCAATCCACCATGGCCGCCGCACCCCAGCTTCCACCTAAGCCGACAAAGTTAGTGGCGGACGACAATTTCCCCAACGACCTTGTTCTTTCAATACTCGGCTTCGTCCCATGCAAGGTGGACCGCGTCAAGACGTCCCACGTCTGCAAGGTGTTTTTGTGCAAAATACAAACTAAAATAGAAAAAAGTAGTTCCTCGTCTATCTCATCCTAAATGAACGAAGTCACTCAACTCTTCCGTTGCTCCTCCTTACTTTTTCCGTTTTTTAAGGATCTATAAAGTACCCCAACCGCTGAACTTCTGACCAACAAAAACTACAACCAAAAACCAAATTCTGTTCAGCTCGATTCAGTTTGGTAATCTGTCCTGCCCGACTGTCAAGTCAACACCACACGCAACAATGTGAGTACTATATATAATGCACGATATATATAAATACCCAACTTTTTACAATTTGGCCCTTTTTTGAAAAAAAATTCATTTGACCGGTTGTCATAAGAGTCTTTTTCGTGTGAGCCATTATAAAAGTTGCCAATTTCGTCTAAGCCACTAAAATCTTCAATCTCTCGCTGGTGACCAAGTTCGAAACTTTTCTTTCTCGCAAGCCATTCCGTCCATACTCCGCTTGTATTCAGCCGTTTGAGACCCCTGACATGTGGGTCCCATCAGTGTAAATGTCCTAAATACCCTCCCTCGTCCTTTGCTCTTATTTCTCTCCCTGCACAGTGGGGCCACACGGTCAGAACCATCTTCCCCCTTCCACCCCTGTCTCTCTGCACAGAGGGGCGACATGGAGCTCGCGGCCGCGCGCCCTCACCAGGGCCCAACCGCCCGTGGCACCGCGAGCCCACGCAGGGGCCGCCCGCCAGTGGCTGCGCGTGCCCTCGCCGGGGCCGCTCCGCCTCCGTGCTGGGCCTGGGCCAAGCTCGCGCTAGGCCAGAGCTCGCACCGCCGGCGAGCTCCGCGTGTGCGCCGCGAGCGCGCTCTGCCACCAGGGGCCGCCCTACCACGCCGCCGCGAGCGCCTTGCTCCACCACAGTCCCTCCGTGCCCGCGCGACGGCGCGTGTGTGAGCTAGCTCCGGCCTGGACGTGTCCTTGAGGAACATGGGGGAGCGGCGGGCGCGCCGCGTGCGCTGCTGCGTGGCAGCGGGCCTCACGCTCGCCGGACGCTGACCCGCTAGGCCGCTGCTGCTGTGCAGGCCACGCTGAATCGCATCGTGCTCTACTTGATTGCCTCCGCCGCCGCACCGCGCCCGCCCACGCGTCGCACCGCGTGCTCGCCGGACGTCTCCCCGCACGTTCGCCAGCCCCGGTGCGCACGCACCTGGTTACGCAGCTCCGCCCGCGACCTCGTCGGGTCGTGCCTCGCTGCTCCGCCGTCGCCAGACCGCGTCACCTGGGCCAAGCGCTCCAGGTCCAGGCACATCTGACGGAGAGGGAGAGATAAGCACGCGGGCAGAACGAGTAGATGTGGATAAGAAAGAGCAGACGAAGGCTGCTTGCCTTGCTTTTGACCGGAATGGCTGACAAATGGTCCCCACGCGTGGGCATTTTAGACTTTTTCCCACCCGGTTTAACACCGTCAAGCAGAAAAATAGACGGAATGTCTTGCGAGAAAGAAAAGTTTCGAACTAGGTCATCAGCGAGAGATTGAATATTTTAGTGGCTTAGATGAAATTGGCAACTTTTATAATGGCTCACACGAAAAAGACTCTTGTCATAAACTCATCTTTAGATCCTGGAGGTCTGTGCCATGACTCATGGTACCGAGGTAACACGTTTTGGCGCCACGGATCATGGCGCCGAGGTGCTGAAAATGGCCAAATTGTATAAAGTGGGTATATAAAATTCATTGCTATCAAGATTAGCTAGAGTGCACGCACGAATCAATCGATAATGTATATATTACAAAGAAATCAATTTAAATTGGTTTTCGGCTCCATATAAAACGAAGAATTTTGAATAATCTTGGAACACATCATCATCCATGACGAACCTAGTAAATTTGTTGTGCAATATGGGACCCTAGTAGCACATGGGCGTGAAGCTCTAGTCATTGTCATTGAAAAGGTATTAAACATCACAACATGTGTTACTGAAATTTGTCACATCCTGGATTTTTGGCTCCTGTTTATCAAAAATCCAAATGTGACTACACATTGCATTCACTCATGGCATATGCATTCATATGTGTTTATGCTTGTTTAACTTGGGTTTGTGTGCATGGAACATGATAAAATAATCCAAGTGCTTGATATTTGATCACTAAAACAATGTAGACCTACTTAAGGCAACAAATGAAGGTAGGTTTATATTGGCCAATTTGGCTAACCAAGTCTCTAGTGATGAGGTTATTGAAATTGGCTTATGAAGTGATTTGCTTGCTTGTTTCAAAAGTGTTCCAAAAAGTTCAAAACTAGCTTTTGGCCTCTTAATGGTTTTGGTGTAGAATTTTATAAGGGTCAATTCATCTAACTATGACTTTTTGTGAAAATGGCTAGAGAGTGCTCAAAAAGAGGGAGTAAGGCAGAGTCAGGGGGCTGTTTTTATCCTAAGTCATTTAGGTTTCCTGACGTCGGTCGATTGGCATGCCGCGTTCACCTAATTCTATTAGGTAACATGAGTTGGTCCAATTAGAGAAAACATTCATAACATAGTTAGACACGACATGCCAAAAGATGGGGTCGATTAGAGTTAATTAAGCCATCCAAGTTGGTAGATTGTGGGCCCTAGGTCAGGCTGGAATTGCATATTGACATTGCCTTGTTGGACCTTCATTATCTTCTAATCCATTAGGAACTGGGCCAAAGTCATTAAACGAAAAATGATTAGCATTATCTTGTGATCATTTTCTCTTTTGGGCCCAAGTCCAGATTCGGCCCGTAGCCAGCCCAAAGCGGAAGCCCAACATCGGCCCAGAAGCGCTCGCCAGCTGTTCGGCTGAATGCCGCAACGGCGACGCGTGGCCCAGGGCGTGGCGCCGGGCATGGGCGACGCGCGCCCGACGATGTCGCCGTGTCGCCACCTCGTGCCTCCGCGCGAAGGAGAGCGCCGCGTCACCCTGCGTCTCGACCTCGTCGTCCTCGTCACCCTCGCCATTCTTCGCCTCACTCTCTCCCCCTCTCGCCTCGGCCGCTCCGCTCTCCCTCTCTCATTCTACTCCGCCGCCAAGCGCTCCGCCATCGCCACCACCTCGCAGCAGCTTGTGAGCGCCACCGCCAAGCCGCGCCGTCGCCTCTCCTCCATCATCGAGAGCGCGAGCCCTCTCCGGTCCGCTCGCCCTCGCTCCTCCCTCATCGGCGCGGAAAGCAGAGGCCGCGGGAGCTCCATCGCCGCCGCCGTCGCGCTGGTCATCACATGCGCCGTCACCTTCGCAGTGGAGCCACGCCGTCGTCGCCTCGGTGTCGCGAAGCCGCTGCGCTCGTCGCCAAGCGCCGTCGTGGTCCCGTACCTCCATCTCCGCGTAGCGCCGCCGCCAGCCGCCGCACGCCACGCGGTCATGGGGCCACGGGCCATGTCGCGCTAATCCGCGGGCGCCAGCGTGCGCGCGGGGTCCGCGCGACAACCCGCCGCCGTTCTGGGGCCGCCGGTGAGCCCTCGCCGGCCTGGGACGGTGAGCAGGCGCGCCTCCCCCTGCTCCACCCCGTCGAGGACCTCCTCTTTAGAATTTGAACAAGGTGAGGGGTGGATCCACAAAGGCGCTAGACACATACTCCCTCCGTTTTAAAATAACTTAACTTTTTGACTTTTACACTTCTTATTTGACCATCTGTCTTATTTGAATTTTTTATATAAATATTATTTATTTTGTTATAACTTGCTCTAACATTAGAGATATTTTAATAATGATTTGTTCATTTGATTATTTACACAAAAAATTTGAATAAGACAAGCAATCAAACAAAAAGTATAAAAGTCAAAATGTTGAGTTATTTTGAAACGGAGGGAGTACACTTTCAGATTTGGGGCTGCGCAATTTCTGGGAAGTTCAGGGGCCCAAATGAAAAGTGCTTGTCTTATCTGATTATAGGAAAATGATTTTCAGATTTCGGTTTGAATCTTGCAAAATTCATAGAGGGTGCTAGGAATGTCCAAATGAGATGATTCAACTTGCAATATTTTTCTTATGCTGTGTACTATGTATAGAAAACATGAGTTGCTATGTTGGTAGAACTTTTCTGTGTAAGTTTAATTAATTGTTGGATATGGATTAATCTAGGGAAATTCATAGTAATTCATAGCATGCTCAGAAAAATATGACTCTTGTTGCTATAATCTTGTTTTGTCATGCTTGTGCTATGGTAAAGAATTCAAGTATGCTTTCTGTGATAAAATAGAGAGTTGTAGTTCAAGCTTGGTTTATGAGCTAGGAAGGAAATAATTCATAAATTAATTATAGGAGTATGATCTGAGGTTCATAATTTTTATGGGCTGTTAATATGCTATGTTTTAGCTCTAGATGTGATCAAATCCATGATTTGATCAACATGGTAGTACAAAGTATTTTCATGGGTGCTCCTGTCCTGTCACTTGTCATTTTTGTGTAGGGCAGATTATTCATCCAAATGGGTTGAAATTTGGATGATGGGTTTCACTTGACATTCTTTACCTGCTGTAATGTTTGTAGGATTTTAGGAGCAACCAATCTTGGTGTTCCTGTTCAACTCATGGTTGGACAAATTAGGGGTTAAACCAAGAATGCTATGGTTAACCCAAAGATAAGATGGTTTTTTGGTTAACCTGTCTATAGATCAAAGTTGGATTGTTAGCTTAGCTATCTACTGGTAAAGTTTCAAGGTCATTGGATGAATGGTTTAGGAGTTATGACCATTACAACTTGGGGTGACACGGCTGTCTAGTGGCTGAATTGCCAAGATCAGTCCTGATGTTAGGTGTTTCAGTAATAGCAAATCTGGGAATCAACCTGTGATGTCTTCAGATGTTAGATGAAGATTGTCATAAGCTTTCCAGATTGGGCTCATTCATATCCATGGGGTTTATGGATATTTAGTTATGAATTTAGCAGTGAACTGCTAATTGTAGGTTATGACTAGTAAGGATGCTTGATGGGGTGTGTTGTATGCTATGTTTAATACTAAGTATCAATGATAATTAGTGTGTGTAGAATTGATTGCTAAGGAGTTGGTTGTGATGATTGGATTAGGATGATTGTGGCTAAGTATAGATTACTTGGCTTTACTGGCTTGTTTGCTAGTGATGGAAGTAATAGGATCATTGCAACATTGGCATTCATAATCGTCGACCATATGTGATCATGCATACCTCGACAATCATATATTCATACATGCACACAATGCATCATTCCAGGATCGCGTTTAGGGATTCATCGAGAAGGACAAGGATCCCGAAGGACAAGTCGCGAAGGAAGTTCCCGCACAGGAGGTGATCGGGAGCTAGACGTCAAGTGATCGAGCATTGGAACCTCGACCACACTCGACGACTGTTGGCGCTCCTTATTGCATGCTTTTTACCGCCAACTTACAAATAAAATGTTTACCAAAACTTAGATATAGGGCTTACGACTAACCGATTCCACGAGTTTTGGCGTCTCACTTGTTTTGCAGGGCTTATATGAAAATACACTAAAAATATGACATGGCTCAAAAGCAAAAACAGAGGAGTTAGAAAGAGGGGCCCAGCTGCCAGATAGTTTGGGCCAAACCACCGACATGGGAGTGGCCTAGCCCAAGCACCAAATCAGGGTCGAGTTCATTTTTGGACTACACGGACACGTCTTAGTAAAACGGACGCCCCGGATGCATCCGAACTCGGAATTGGACAAAATACCGACCGTTTCGAAGCTAAGGAAAAAGCCCACAAGAATCTGGAAAAAGTTGGGGCCAAGGGAGCCCACAATGGGCGCGGGCGCGCCAGTCCTGGCGCAAAACAGACCCATCTTTTGACAGGTGGCCCATGCTGATGGCCCAAGGCCAATGGCGGTGGTGTTTCATACAAGGAAGGTGCAAAACCGCCTCTAGAGGTCGGTTTTGGTCCTTCCATGTGGGGATGGCACTCTTCCAAAGAGCCCCTCTTCTCCACCTATAAAAGAAGGCTCTCTCCCCCTCATTCAACACACACCACAAGGAAGAGCTCCACTTTACCATTTCCAAGATGTAGTAGAATAGCACTAGCATAGTTGGGAGTGAGGGAGAGGAAAGTCCAAGTTCCGGAGTAGTCCTTGGAGTCCAAGATGTAGTAGAATAGCACTAGAGAGACGAAATCTGGCATAACGCACAAACTCGCACATCCACATCCATAATCGAAACAGAGAGCAGGACTAGGATTTTACGCATCCTTGCGGCCTGAACTTGGGTAAACCTCGTGTGATTGTTCTCTGTTTACATCTCGCTTGCAATCTCGTACGCCTTCCGCCAATCCATTACCGGTCAGGGCATACCCCTGGTCGGACTATCGCCGATATTTTGTCGACAGTGGCGCGCTAGGTAGGGGGTGCGCACCGAGATTTCACGTCAAGCAAGATGGTTTCCTTCTCGGCTTCCATGACCTTCGAAGCCGGCCTCACCTTCAACTTTGGAACGTTTACTTGGACTTCCAACCCAGCAACTACCATTACAACTCTCACACCTCCGGCCGTCGTGCCGACCACGGTACCAGCAACATTGGCTGCACCAAGTCAGATTCAACTAATCCCGGTGACCACCGTTGTGATCCCCACCGATCCACCTACGACGGTTGACCACACGACGTCAACACCTCCGATCGGTTCAAACCGTTCTCAAAGGAGGCATGTCAACAATACGGATCTACTTCGCTTGATCCATCAACAAGGCATGAGATTAACAGAAACTCAAGCCAACATCGAATCTCTTCGACAGCGTGTCAGGCGTGATGGACAACTCGCGCGACAAAATCTTGTTTCCAACATACCGGTTCCACACCAGCGACCAGGCTCGCGGCAAATTGATCTGTGACGACGTATCAATCATCGTCGCAACCATGCACAGCAAAATAACAGGCGGGCCAATTTAACCCGCAGGAGCCCACAGCGGCAGTGGCTCCGACCACGACCTAACATCACTCGTGGTGGTTGGAGACACCAGTCTGGCGCCTTACGGCGGAGGATTTTGGCTGACATCCAAAACCTTCGTGAAAGGGGTTCACAGCAGGCCCTATGGAACAATGTTGCTTCGGCCCCAGCAGTACAAGTTATCCGGCAAAACACACAAGATCGGAGCTATGTGTCAACGGTCCAACGCAGAAACGCTCGTCGTAATGAGCGACGGCGAAGGCAGAGGGAAGCCCGACGAACTGGTCGAACTCCACCTGCCGTACCCATTGTTGCAACTCAGCAAGAGCGTTCACCGCAAAACGACACGTCAAACGCCAGGCTGTTTGCACAACGCGCCGAGCTAGCTGCTACCCTTCGTCACAGTGACCGATCGCAACATGACGAACAGCGGAAAGAAAGGCGACGACGAGAGGTTTTAGCTACCATGGAGGCAGAAGATGCAACAAAGCAAAGATTGGGACAACTGCCTTTATCTCAAAGAACTTCGACCCAGTCTCCCTCGATGACAAAGGCAGCTCATAGAGCTAGAGCACTTGCTGACCGACATCTAGATGCGGAAAGAAAACAGAGGGAAGAACGGCAAAAACACATGGCAGCAATCAGAGAAAATCGTCGCAGCTTTGGTATGAGCCCATTAAGGGAAGACGCGAGGGATTCACATAACCTAGATGAACCTCATTGTTGCACTCAACCTGTGCAAACAACTACGGTGTACAAACGTGCTCGGAGCCCTCCTCCCGGACGGACGGTCCCAAGTGTCCAAACAAACCGTAACGGGTTTATCACCCCATTCTTGGACAATCTGTTAACCCGAGAACTGAATTGGAGACTCCCCAGTCCAACACCTCCTGAGGATGGAATCCCACCGCACACTGAGCATGTATTCCCCAATCCAACAAATCCAGCCAACCTACGGCGTATCAGAACAGTTCGATCACCAGGGCGCAAAACATCAGAAGGAATGTTTATCAATGGCGAATGGTACGAAGTGGTACAAAAAGGAAGCCAATTTGAGAAGAACTCAAGCTCCTTAGATTCTTTTACAGATGTACCTTTTCCAAAAAAGGACAACTTCAATACCACTCGGAACGGAATAAGTTTTCCGACCACACCAGACGCAGAGATGATCAAGCCCTGGACGATGACGACCTACTACTCTGCACCGAAGAAGATCCAGTCATGATCCACGACTTAGAGGAAGAAGGCGAAGCAGAGCCAGAAAGCTAAAAGAACAAGAGATGCATTTTCCTCTTTTATCAAAAAGTTTCTTCCTAGGCAATTTCCTTTTCAACATGTTAAAGTTAGCGTCAGTCGTACACATCATTGTAAGTCATTCCAATGACAAAGCAATCTAATGTGTTCTGACGCGAAGGCTCACGACCTTAAACAAAATCCTACGGCCTAAACGCGGCACAATCATAAAACGGATCAAAATAAAGAGATAACAAAAGGAACCTCGATGGATTTCGACTCAAGACACATCTCAAACAAAAGATCCATCTTTTTTCATTAAAAATATAATTTTTTTTACAAACGGGGACGGATTGCATCTAAAGCAATCTAGTCTTCCCCGAAGAGCTTGCCGACAACAAGGTCGACAGGAGTAGCGGTGACGATGGCCTCCGCCGCCCCGGTGAACTCGACGGCGCCGCCCTCCATGGCGTCATGCGCCACCACCGACAACTCCATGCCACGCACATCGACACCGGAGATGGCATCGACGGTGGCATAGGCAGCAGCTGCTCCATGGCGGACACCATGGACCGCCACCGCGGCCACTTGGCCAGGGATTGCCGCCAACCGCGCGACCACGTCACCCCCTTGGGCGTTCACCGCGTTCGCCGCGGCGTGCCCGGCCTCCTGCAGCTGCTCTAGCTGCTCGGTCAGCTCCGCAAAAAACAGATTAAAGATTAAAACACCAATGTGTGTACAAAACAGGAAGTACGAACAGTAAAAACACAGTACTCACCGCCGACCCTGATGTCGGCAGCTTCGCGTTGCCGAAGCAACGCGTCCACCTGGACCTGGCGGGCCAGCCTCTCTTCCGCCGCCTCATTAACGGCGGCGTTGGCGTCGGCGTCGAAGTCGGCGGCCCACTGCCTCTCCACCTCCAGCTCCTCCTGGGCGGAGGAGAGTGCCTTCAGGAACAGGTCCATGTCCTGTTCCACTTGCCCGAGCCTCTTGGTGGCGTCGGAGTAGAGATCCCTGACGTTCTGCAGCTCCGCCCTACAGCGGTCGAGCGCAGACTCCAGGGAGTTTGCCGAGACGCTGCTCAGTGAACACGGCGTCGAAACACTGGCGGCTGCCGCCGCCACATCCGCCGCGCCGGGAGCCACACCCTCCGGCGCAGCAGCGGCAGCCCCGGCCTCCACAACCGGAGCCGCCTCCTCGGAGGCCGCAACCTCCGGCACATCCGGCTGCCTCGCCGCCGCCCTCCTCGCCGCCTCGGCGGCACCTGCCGCGGAAGTGCCAGGAGCTCCTCCAACCGTAAGGAGAGTGTATCTACAATGTAAACGAAGAACCACGGTTACACCAAGAAACGAAAACCCAAGATCAATAAAGAAAAAACCCCAATCAAACTCACCTCCTCGGGCTCACCTCCCGAGGGGAGTTGACAGACTCCTCCTCCTCCGCTGGGCGCTTTCCGGCGCGGCGGTCCATCTCAGGTGGAGTTGGTGAACAGATTGGGATCTTGAACCCTAGGTTACTGAATAGCAGAAGAGGAAGAGCAAGAACAGAAGATGCGCTGCGAGTAGAGAGCTCTCAGCGCAGGTTTCAATTTATAAGAGGGAACGGAGGATTCGAGAAGGCAACCGACGGGATCGTGGGTAATCAAAACCCTGCGGCCCTCTCGTTTCCCAAGAGCACGAAGCGACGAAAACCACTCCACTAATGCGATATGCATTTATACATTTCCCTCACTTCGGGAACCCCCCGTGCGCTCGCTGACTCGCGTCGTCAGGAAGGTGGAGCGATTGAGTCACTGACACCTTGATCCCACAACAACAGGGAGCACTGACCCGACCGGAGTCCAAAACGCGTACCCCGGATTGACGAGACAACTCGGTTGCTGATACATGGTTGCATCAGCAAGCGAATATTTTCGCTTCACACGCGACCATGACGTGACTCGATGGATGAAAGATAAGTATCCAATATCTTTAATAAAATTTTTAATTATTCAGTCATCTGTTTCAAAAGACTACACTTTGGAAAAACCAGTATCACAATAGTTTCTTTCCTCAAACACGAAGCAAACCAGGAACACACCGTCTCTGGTTTCACTCGCTACGTGTTAACAGCATCACGCTCAAACAACACAGAGTGCGCCAGCGGTCGCTCCCAAAGGAAAAGGGTTCCAAACATTCCGGCATCACGCTGTCTGTTTAGGATCGTCTAATCCCTAAGGCCTGGTCGGCTCTTGAAAGAGCAAGAGATTATTGTCGCTGGAAATTTTTTCTTCTAAATCTACAATATGCATAACCTACCATTCTGCATAATGAGAGAATTTTACATATCTTATGACCATTTTTTCATAAACAAGCGTGATCAAAATCCACCCTGGAGAGATGGTGGCTTGCTACAGAAAGCAGATAAGTATCTGCTCAACTTAATAAGCATACATTTCCCAGTCTTTTCTCACAAAAGATTTCTTTGCACGAACTACTTCAAAGTACGTTCGAAAAACCATTACAAAGTAAAAACATCCTTTTTTCTTTGTACAAAATGGCTAAGTAAGTCACCATTCAAACAGAAAACAATTAGAATGCACTGTCTCTGATCAACCCCGACACGTGTTAACAGCTCTAACGCTATACAACACAGGGGTGTCAGTGGTCGCTTCCAACGGAAATAGGGCCCTAAGTGATTCGGCATCGCGCTATTCACTATAGGTCATCTACACACCTGAGGACTGATTAACTCTAAGGAAGGGCGACTACAAAAACCATTCCCAAATAATACATCCTAATACAAAATTCGTGTTATAGATCATATCAAATCAATACAACTCAATCTAACTCATTGAGCCATATACTCATACCTCATTTTTTTCCTTTGTAGCAACAACTTGAAGAAGCTGTTCCAACCCGCTGCGACGAAGTTGCAGTATAGCATCAACATTTCAACCCACACAGTCCGTCAGCTGAGCTGGGACTATTTGCCAATGATACCGGTTATTCTGGCACATAAATAGCAAAGCTATTTTCTGGGTTTAGATTCAAAACCATGGTCTCACAGCCTCACTGGGGACTGAATTAAGAAGCAAAGCTGTCTTAATTTAATCATGACAAAGTCATGGCATGGTTAAAACCGACCAGCCCTAATGAAATTTGGCCTGCTCGGTCTCACTTAAAAGTGGTCGGAAACACATAAAGCAAGATCTCATCAGCTTTTTTAGACCCTGACATAACGTGTTCCACCTCATCTTAGGCTCGGGGACTATGTGGGCCCACGTCACATGAGAGGTGACATGGGCTAGGTCCTTCTTTTAGAGCTTGCTGCAACATATACTATCTTACAGCAACCTCGGGGACTACGTGGGCCCACATCATTTGCATGACTCGGCCTGATCTTTTCTCTTTACAACAAGAGTTTAGTTCAAAACTAAGCTAAAGTAATGACCAATCACCGCAGATACCATGTGATGGAAGGCATCACACACTAACGTGGGCCCACGTCTCCGGATTGGGACCCTTTTTAAATTTCTTTTTTCTTTTAGGAGCATCATAAATCTTTTTGATCAAAACCAAAGCGTCAACTAAGTGTTAAGCAAACTGGTTGGAAACACAAGACGGTCCTCGAGCACTGCTCGGACCATATGTCGAACGTGTGTCCGACCACTCGCTTCTCACTTGATCAAACGAAGATGATGTTTTTCCCTCAAGATCCATGATGCTCGGGGACTAGCTGTGGAGGTATAAACTCCATATACCTCACGACCTACTTTGGGCTAGCACAAGACGACTAGGCCGGCCCATCAAGCTCCAAGACCGATCGGCCCAGGCTGGTCGGACAGCCTAAAACAGGCAAGATTATCGAAGACTGACAAGGAGGACAGACCTAGCTGAGATAGGAAAGTTTAGACTTGTAAAGTATGTAAACTTAGTACCAGATAGGCTAGATCCGACTTGTAACCTTGCTCCCCATGATATATAAGGAGAGCAAGGACCCCCCGTCTAGAGAGACGAAATCTGGCATAACGCACAGACTCGCACATCCACATCCATAATCGAAACAGAGAGCAGGTCTAGGGTTTTACGCATCCTTGCGGCCTGAACCTGGGTAAACCTCGTGTGATTGTTCTCTGTTTACATCTCGCTTGCAATCTCGTACGCCTTCCGCCAATCCATTACCGGTCAGGGCATACCCCTGGTCGGACTATCGCCGATATTTCGTCGACAGTCACTTATCTAAAAACCCGATTATATCTTTTACCCCCTCATTAGTCTGTTGGTATATTAGTTAGCAGATGTATGAAGGTTAATTATCATCTTCTTTACCCTTTACTTCCCTGAGGATAAATACGATACCCTGGAATACTCTTGGGTGAAAGCTACAACGGTATCCGTGCGCTTGCGGATTTCTCTGTGTGCGTTAACAAATACCAACAAGCTTTCTGGCGCCGTTGCCGAGGATGGACTTAAAACCTCCATACTTGGTGATTGCGCTAAGAAATGCCAACAACGACGAAAGGCAAGCCCCGGAGCATTTCTCCTACGGTTTGCCAAAACACTTGTGTCATCTTATTGTTTATGTTGTATTAAGTTATAGGCGTTGAATGACACCTTTGATGCATTACCTGCCTTGACCACTTGAGATACCTACCCTGGATTAAGTGTAGGACATAATATGCTTAGCCTTGCTTAATTATGCGGTAGAAGTCGGGTGGTTAAATGATCATCCGCGAGGATAGGTTTTCACATGATAATGGTTGGATCGGGAAGGAAGGATGGAACATAACCCAAATGGGATTGGTCTATGACCCTGTATTATTCCAGCCCTCAGTCATTTTGAATAGCTTCTCACACTTAAGTGGTGTTATGGCACCCCGAAGTCTAGTAGCTTGTTTGGATTGGGGTATCAGGTCGGCCCGTGGGGTTGGTGTTGGGGTGCGACAGTCCGTGGCATTAAGACTGATGTTGGGACCCGACTAGATGCAGCCATCAAGAGGCCTGGGCTCGCACGGGTCCTGTTGATTCCCAATTCCGAACTCGTTAACGATGGCCTGACACTCACTTTAGCGGGTGAGTGGGGCTTGTGTGAGAAATAAACCCTCAGCTGAGTAGGAATCGATTATAATCGCCATCGTCCCTGGATAGTGGATAACTTGACGTGAGTACATGCAATACAGATATAAATGGGAAAATTGGTTGCGGGTTTATGTTTCCATGACGGATATGGGATATCGGATTATGATCAACCATGTGAAAAGGATGATTGTTTTATACTTCTACATGATGATGTTGTAGTGCAGGTGCAAACCTAGATAATGCAGGCTTGATATTAAGATGATAAGCTTAGTATAGCTCACCTAATGAAGATAAAGTAAGCTCAAGTCGTTTATGCAAGAAAGGGTCAGCCAAACCACCATATGGCCTTGCATATGCTTATAAGAGTCCTTATTTTCTGTTTTAAGACGGGTAAGTGTAGCTGAGTACCCCACGTACTCAGGGTTTTATTCCCACTTGTTGCAGATCATATTGACGTGTTGTGTGGCAATAAGATGGACAAGTATCCCACTACGGGAGGATGTTAGATCAATGGGCAAGATCAACTCTTATATCTCATCTTTTGCTTTTGTTGGATATCGACTCAGAGCTGGCACTCTAGTTTGGAGGAATAGGTGTGTGTGTTTCAAAAAGAGTTTTATTTCCGCTGAAATTTTATAACTCCAATTTGTAACAAGTGTTATCTAAACCTGTGTTGTAACTATTCTATATGCGAAATGTATGATCAAGTGGATTGTAATTGCTGAACTATGATTCCTGGTGTGTCGTTGGAAAAAGTTTGAAATCCTTCGAGATTTCGGATGACTACAGGTTCTTCGACGCCTTAGCGTTGATATTTGTACTTGTGCTTATGTAAATTGGCCGGGTCTGTTTCAAATAGCATGTGAATTGAGTGTACATAAAATGGAAAGCATACACCCTAGTTTTTGTTCTTCGCTTAAATCATTGCCGATGTTGTTGTGGATTGCATACATAGAACCTGCACTCGCCATTGGTTGTAATTGTTGACGAAAATTTGTAAATTGAGCAAGTAATCTTAATTTCAGACAGAGACGAACCTGTAAACAGCAACGAATTACTGATCCATTTTTTATTTAACAGAAATTAATATGTAGATCCAAATGATAGTTCTGGTCAGTGTCAATGACCGAAGCAGTCACATTAAGTGACAACGATTGAAACGGAGCACCATGAGTAGCAGTTGTACAAGATGCTCACAACGGCTTCCTCAGGTAACTTGATTGATTACTCCATCATCATTGGCGCTTGCAATCTGGTAGTACATAGCATGATCCCTGAGAAGAAAAAACGGGATGCAGTGAAAAAAATTAGACCTATGACGTATAAAATGTGATAGTTACATACATGATTATATTGAGTTTTGGAACAAATGCCTTAGATTGGCCACAAAGGTCTGATTCAATATTGAAAGATTATGAACAGTGGGCATGGGAAGATAAATCAAAACAGTGGGCACAAGGCTAGTACCAGGAGTGCAGAAGCTCATGAAGGGAAATATGTTCTTGAAATCCCCTCCCTTTCCTATCTTTCTGGCCCCGCCAGATTTTAGCTCAACAGCGAAAATGCCATTGTTTGCTCTCATGAAGATGGAACCAGCACCTTCTGCAAAATCAAATACATAAGGATTTGGAAAGAGGTGATCAATGTCAAGCTGGATGACTCTTTCCTGCTCCCATTCCGGAATGCCATTGGGGCCTGTCCGCCACGCCCACAGGTGCAGGTTGTGGCCCTCCAGACCGAAGGCGCCCAGGCCGCCGCCCTCTGCCTTCATGAGCACCATGTTTCCCACAGGCAAGGGTGGTGGGCGCATCACCGATATGACACACCCAGCCAAGTCATACTTGAGGATTCTCAGGCCATTCTCGAGGATGAAATATAGTGCGCCTCTGGCAAGTAGGCCGCTCATATTTATCTTGCAGAAGCCAAGGGAAACTGATGAGACACTAGTACTCCTCCAAGCGCCAGTCTCCGATGAGTAGGTTCTAACTGATGCATTCTCATCGTCATACTCATATGGGAAGTCGATGACTATTAAGACCACGAGGAAGGGACCACCACAGCAACACAGGTGGTCGCAGCCATCCAAGGCACAGAGCACCGCTACCCTGTAGCAGTAATAGTACTCTATCGGGGGCCACCCAATGTCCTGCCGGCTGTTGGTGATGGGGTCCCAGACGATGAAACCCATATTCCTATTTTTCAAGAGGAGCACGCGGCCATGGCGGCAGTCGAAGATATAGCCGTCAGGCTGGGGCGGCGGTGGCAGGGGGTTAAGGATAGGGGACGCTTCTTTGACAGGGACGAAGCGGGGGAAGACCGGGCTAGCTGCGTGCCTCATCTCGGGGTACAAGAGTTCGTTGTGGAGGAAGCCAAGCAGGGGTGGCGCTTCGTGGAACTCGCGGTAGCGGCGGGGGAAGCCTGGATCGGAGAGGAGGCGACGCCAGGGCTTGCAGACGACGGAGGCACGGACAAGGCACTCTGGATCTTCGGGCGGGAGACGAAGCAGGATCTCGCCGATGAGATCGTCGATGAGCCCTGGCGGCGCCATCTTGCTGCTGCACTCGATAGATCGGGGAAATCAAGGATTATTCTCCTATGCTTCTGCTAGTTGGGGGACGTGGGGCTAAATAGGTGGAACAGGACGCGTGCGACTTGGACTCTACTTCGATTTGGGATCATCGAATAGTTATTTTAATTTTTCGTTATTTTCCTCAACGGAACAAATAGAGGATTATAGTTAAAAAAATCTTACAGTATTTAAGATAATAGTAATAGTATAGTACGACGCCAGCTCTAAACAAATTTTCATGTTCTCTCAAAATATATGGCTTATCCATAAGTAGTGTGTCTAGACTCCCTAATGCATTTTTGTTGGCGCCATCGTTTCATCTGATCCAATATATAAATGATTGATGGCTACTTTCTACCAAATTTGTTTACGCTACAACAGGCAATCATTGCTAGACCTAGACCACCATCATGGCCAGAATTGTGTCTGGCAGGATAATCAACAGTAGATATATGCTAATTGCTACCAGTCAGTGGTTCTTTCCTTGTATAACCAATTTCATAAGTTTAGATGTATATAGGCAAAGCCATAATAAATTTAACTGCTGATTATTTTCGTGGAATCTGAAATGTAATTATGTCATCGTCTGAACAATTTGCAGTAGCCAAACCCAATTTTGTTATGGGCTGTTCTGTGTCTGATCGAAAGTAAGTGATGAAAGTCTAACCCTGAATGTTTTCCGCCACTAGTATATCATACCAGAGTTGATTAGTCTGAGATCATGTTAACTAACGTGATGAGGTTCTTTCGAGTGCTGAACCTGTATTCTATCAGTTTTCGTTAACTAAATATAGAGAAGAAATGACATAGCAGTTTATGGAATTTTATTGTGAATGAAGAGCAGGGATTGGATTACAAGCTTTCACAATCAAGATTGAAAGTGTGTTTGCTAGTTTTCTGGTTAGCAAACACACTTTCAATCTTGATTGCGAAAACTTGTAATCCAATCCCTGCTCTTCAAAACCTGAATTGGATTTGTGCACAAAACCTGAAGTTTCTAGAGTAGTTTTTTTGTTTTTTGTTTTTGGAGAATGTGCTTAGCACGTGTGATTCACTATCTTTAACTCATTTGCAGTTTGTTTCTAATCTCTACCTTCATGATTAGATTCATGATGATGTTGATTTGATTCATGATGTTGTTAAAATGAATTCTGATTAGTTTAGTCCAATGCTTTGCATTGGTTTGTCTGAACTCTGATAAGCTATAGGGGATATCCGCATATGTAGTTTCTAGTGTCCTTTTCTGTCATAGAGTTTTCAGGATGTTGGATGCAAAAATGTTGTTTAAATCATATAATTCTAAAATTCCTTAATTATTTTTGCTGTATGCCAAACTCATTGTATTGTGACCTCTCTGTTCTTATATCAACTAGGTGAGAGACTAGAGGTAGTAAATCTGATTTGAGATTCCATAAATGACTGGCTAATTATCTGTCCTTTCCATCTGCAGATGAACTACATTTCAAAACCTACATTATACTAAAGCCCTGATGTAAATTTCAACTGTCCAAAACACAGATTCATAGATTTGGTGTGTCAAGTGCTAGGCGGGTCTGCCATTCGCAACACATTTATTTCATGCATTACTTGGAGGGTTACCTCGGGCATTGACTTCTGATAGTTGGTAGTAGCACACTTTTCTCCTACATCGATTTCTGAACCTGTATTCAATCCGCTGTTGATATGCTATTTTAGTGAGAATGCAGAGCAGAAATGCTCGCCATTTGTTGCAGTTTAGTGTGTATGCAAAGTATGAAATTCGAATTTCATATGTGGCTGTTAGTGCTCTAGTCTTATCTTGCTACACGCTACATCTTGAATAAAATGGCATGAAGCTCAACTCGTGCGATATGGCACTGTTTAACTCATTTAGATAGATCTGAAAGCAAAAAGGTTAGCAGTGGCAGTGCATGATCTTCTTTCCAGTTAGCAGTGTGGCATACCCTGTTGTTTCAAGGAACGAATCCTCACTGAAATTTCTTTCCACTTAACAGTCGCAAGGGTCAAGTTTTCACAATTTTTTAAAAACATCTACACGGCACTTTTAACACCCGAGAAATCGTCCAATAGTTGGTTTGGGGGTGGGGGGGCGGTGTGTAAGAGTGAGACAGTAGGTCATCTAATGAAAGCCCACTAGGCCTCGGCCCACGACTTAGACAGCGGCCCACTTTCACCGTCTTCTTCACCCCGCGCTCCCCTTGCTTCCCCTCAGCTCTGCTCTCCAATGGCGGAATCAAGCTTTGCAGGATCTCATCTGTGGAGCGCAACTCTTTCCGATCATTCAGCTGTTCCTCTGATCTCTTACTCGCCCAGGTGAATTGAATTGGCAATTTGCCAATCTGGAGCGAATTCCCGTTCACAGCCGCAACCGGCGGATTTGGATTCAATCCCCTCGCTAAGAACCTCATCGCCTTCTCCGATTGCGAATGTTTGGGAAATCCGTAAGCAATGGAGTAGCTCGTATCAGGACGTAGTGATGGAAACTCCGATTGAAACCAATCCTCCAGCTGAATCTCCTCGAACACCTTTTGGTTCATCTCATCCATTGTAATCGAACTCTGCAAACTCTGATCAGACTTCATGTCGTTCGTCAGACTCGTAGAACTCTGCGGATCTCCGTCACCCGCATCAGAATCCATCCTGATTCTGAAATGGGGAACCGCCAGCGTGAGCCAGCGATTCCCCATAGCTGTAGTCCCAAATTCTGATCACCTCTAATCAAATCTCTGAACCAGAAGAACTCAAACAGAACAGAAACTCTGACGAAACTAGCAGAAGCACAAAAACTCTACTCGAGAACACCCAGCACAGAGAAGGAGAAAGGAAAATACTCCGATCAATCGATGCGGCGTCTTCTCCCGATGAGTCTCTCCTACTTTGCAGCAGTTGGAACTCACCAGATTGCCGTCGGCGATCACCGGAGTCGTGACGGGGGCGTCGCCTTTTTTCCGCTCTCTGGGGTCTCTCCGCTCCGCAGCCTTCCACCTTCGCCGGCGCTAGCTAGCTAGCTAGCCGATGACAGGGACCTGGTTGACAATGCTATTGTTGTCGATGAAGACACGGACGCGCGTGGGGTTGAAATCCGGGATGATTGGCGCTCCCGGCACGAGCACCTCGACGGACACGTCCGGCCTCTCCCGGGCGATCGTCGTTGCCGCCGCTGTCGCCAGAACGCCCACCAGCTCCGGCCACGACGACTTCAATTCCCCAAATTGGCAAACCAACTCAATCTCGCTGGGTTTGGGTAGAGAAGACTAGGGTTTGGGATCCAGATGCAGAGCGATACCTAGCTTCGCGAGAGGAAGTGCAGAGGTACGGGGCTCAGGCAAAGCATCTTCGCTGAGTCCAGCCGAAGTTCAGAGATCAGAGGTCGTTTGTAGAGGTGGTGGAGAAGAAGATGGAGAGGAGAGGCAATAACCAGCGTGAGGGCCGTGGTGCTGAGAGAGGTAGAGACATCAGAGGTCGCCGAGAAGAACAAGAAGCTGATGAGTTCCGTGGGAATAGAGCTCAATGGGAGGAAGGCTATGGTCGCAAGAGAGGGGTGATTATGTGGAGGATAGAGGTGGTGATGTTGATCTGTGCGCAGGCACCTAGCGGATCGTCGGGCCAACTACAACAGCCAAGAGGGAGGACAGGGGCAAGGCTCGGGGTCGGCCATCAAATGCTACAACTGCGGTGAGGAAGGTCACCATTGGTCCACTTGTAACAAACCTTCGCTTTGTTATGTTTGCTTGGGCACTGGCCACAAATCTTTCAATTGCCCCAACAAGAAAGCAAAAATAGCTCAGCCTCAGATTTCTATTGCTTCCAACCCTAAGAGTGTGATTGCTAAGCCAGAGTTTGGGAAGCTGCAGCTTTGTGCAATTGGTCTACCAGGACATGTGTTCCACTCTATGCACATCCCTGAAGTGCAGAAAGAAAAGAAGATTTCTGCAGAAAGTTCTTTAAGAGTTATAGTGTCTGTCCTGGAGGGAAAGGCTACCAAGCACAGAGTGACAACTGAGCTGAACTATCAGATGGGGTTTCAGTGGGACTATGATGTCAAAAGATTGTTTGGGAGTGAGTTTTTAGCAAGTATCCCCAATAGAGCTGCCATGAATCTCTTGATTAACAGAGGAAAATTCAGATGTGTGACTAATGACTTCACAGTGGTGGTGGAAGAAACAACTCTTGATCCAGATACTTTCCAGATGCTGGAGTCAGTATGGATAAGAGCTGTAGGTATTCCAAAGATTGCAAGGAGTGAAGAGGCAGTATTGCAACTGGCCAGGTTGGTGGGAGATCCACAAGAAGTTCACATCCCATCTCTGTCATGGAATGCTGTGTGGGTTAAAGTTGCCTCCCCCGACCCAAAACAGATCAAAGGGACCTCTTCGGTTTTCATTAACATGAGGGGCAAGAAGATTTCCTGGTTCTATTCTGAGAAACTCAGTCAATTCCCACCCAACAAGAAGCCTGATGATGATGATTATTATAAAGATGAGGATGATGAAGCTACTGATGAGGAGGAGCTAGATTCTACTCAGGAAGGTATGGACTGGGACAAGCTGGAAAACAGGAAGTCTGACAATGACTCCCAACCCTAGGGGGTGGCTCTCATCACAAGGGGAGAAAGAAAAATATTGATTCTTCTCAAGAGATGTGTGATGAGGAGGAGAGTTTTCATAAGAACAATACTGAAAAACTCCTGAAGATGTCTGATTACTGCAGGAATTGAACAAGGTGGCTCAAGAAATTAACAAAGCTGAGAAGCCGAATGGGCCTATTTTGGAAGAAGTGGAGTTTCTGAAAAGTGCTAATGACAGTGAGAAAGATGTTCTGTTTGAGGAGGCAGAAAAAGGAAAAGAATCTAGGCCAAATGGGAAGATTCCTGCTACAGCAAGTAGAGGCAGCACTAGAGTGGTGAATGGTGGGAGATCAATACTGGAGGCTGCAATGGCAAAGAAGGCTCAAGATCTGGAACCTAAAAAACTTAAAAATGGGCAACCAAAAGGTAAATACCCTACTCCTGCTCCCTCTATTTCTAATGATGATGCTGGTAGTAGCAGATGTGTGTTTGGCTTGCCCAATAATGATAATGATTTTGATAGATTATCTAAATTGGTTTGTTCCCAAGAGAGTAATGTTGAGACAGAATAGTTACAAGAGTTCCATGCAGAAATAACTAGTGAAAGAGATGAAAATGAAAGAGTTGATAAAGATAGGGTGGAGGAAATACAAGTAGAAAAAATTGCTAAAGTTTGTGGAGTTTCATTAGGTCTAGGAGATAAAGAGAAGATGGTTAAAATCTCTTTAATCCAGGCCAAACAAGAGGCTGCTAAGAGTTTAGAGTTGGGTAGAATCAAATTGAAAGAGATGTCAAAAGCAGGAGTTGAGAATTTAGAGGTAATAGATGATGATAATGAAGAGGAAAAAGAGGTGAATAAGAATTCAGAAGTAAAGAAGAGTCAGACTAAGAGCACCAGTTCCCAAAACAACAAAAAGTTAATGAATGAAGATTCTATTTTGGAACATTAGAGGGTTGGGTGGGGCTGGTAGAAGAAAGAATTTATTAGAGTTAATAGAAAAGTATGATTTTGACTGTATTTGTTTACAAGAAACTATTAAGAGCTCTTTTAGACAAAGAGAATTAGATAGATTGGCAGGAACAAGAGATATGGATTGGGTAGTAATGCCCTGTGAGGGTCACTCAGGTGGCATGCTGATAGGAGTGGATAAAGAGTTAGCAAAAATTGTGACGGCTGAACAATGTGGGTTTTTTCAGCAGCTGATCTTGAAGATGATTAAAGAAGATTTCACTTGGAGATTGATTAATGTTTATGGTCCTGCTAATGATGAGAGGAAAGTAGAGTTTCTGGAAGAGTTGCAAAAAATGCATTCAATCTTCAGACCTACCTGTGATAGTAGGGGGAGATTTTAATCTAGTAAGAAAGATAGAAGAAAAATCTACAGGAAATGTCAATGTAACTCTGATGGATGCTTTTAATGAGGTGATAAACATTACAGCTTTGAGGGAGGTTCAGAGGTCAGGCAGCAAATATACATGGACAAATAAGCAAAATCCCCCCATTAGATGTGTTCTGGACAGAGTTTTGATTTCATGTGCCCTAGAGGATTATTACAATCTCTTGACAGTGGTTACTGCTCCAAGAATAGGATCAGATCATAACCCCCTGATTGTTGACTCTGGAGGTATGGTCAATACAGGGAATCACTATTACAGATTCAATAATCACTGGTTAAAGAAAGAAGGTTTTCTAGACTTTGTAAGACAGAAATGGCCTGAGAGATACAAGTACAATATACTAGATCATTGACACATATTGTTGAAAGGTCTATTGTTTGGTTTTGATAATTGAGTGACAACTTAGGTGGACTAATAGTGTGATCATGAGAATACACAGGGGTTTAGTCCACAGGTGTTTGTGAGATGAAGGAGCTTCATTGAATATGTGACATGACATGGAGTCATGTGACTAATGGTGAAGATCGAGATGAGGCTTGGCTCGAGACCGGAGGGTGTGTGAAGGACAAGTCGAGGCAGTGGAGCGATGGACCATGAGATGGTGAAGCTCGGGCAAGACTTGGTTCCGATGGACCATTAGGAGGTGAAGAGCAAGTGAGATCAAGATCGATGGACTGAGAAGGTTGCATGATGATATGAAGTGGATAATATCAACTTGAGATGGTGTTGGTGCATGTGTTGCATTGGCACTTCAGTGGAAGACGGTGGAAATGGAAATGCGCAAGGCAAAGGTATGCTATAGGGCATTTCATTTCACCGGTCATAAGGAGTGTAGAGAAGTTGATGACCGGATTTAGGATTGATAGCCGTACTATCAAGAGGGGCAAACTTGTTTGCATCTCGGTCATCTAGTGCCACTTGAGCGATCTAACATTGCGACTTGCTAGGATCGAGTGGCATTGTGAGATCAAGAGAAAATCCTTTGAAAATGATTGTGAAAATGCTAACACACATGCACATGGTGATGTACACTTGGTGGTGTTAGCACATTTGCAAAGGTGGCTGTGTTCGCGCTGTTGTTTGCAGGGTTGAGTTGGGTTTGGGTCCCTCGCAAGCTCGGCGGGATTCGGCGCTTTCGAGAAAATTGGAGGCATATTTTCTATTGCGCCGGATGCAAAATCTTGGAGAAAACTTGCTAACTTGGGAGCACAAGACGTACACGTGTTGGTTAGCATGTTGGAGCAAAGGTTGAAGAGAAAGCGCGGAGAAACGACGAAGATGGCGTGCCTACGGGGCGCCGGACGCGGCTCTCGGCCAGCGCCAGACGCGCGTGGGGTCCGGCGGTGTTGCCCTTGGCACGCTGGCAGGCTGGCCAGTCGGTCCACGGCGCCGGACGCGCGTGGCGCGGTGCGCCGGACGCGGGCCGAGCCGGCGGACGCGGTCCAGCAAGCTTGTCAGCCGGGTGATGCGCCGGATGCGCAGGGCGAGCAGCGCCGGACGCGCAGTGACGAGCGTCCGGCGGGCGTGGCGCGTGGCGTAGTCCGGCCAAGTGGCCAGCGCCGGACACGTCTGTGGTTGAGGCGACGGACGCCGGCTCGCGGGGCTCGGGCGTCCGGCGCAGTGCTCCTGAGCGCGCTCTGGGGAACAAGCCGTTGGGCATCAACGGTCGTCTTCGAAGGACGGGACACGTGGCACACGGAGGAGCGCCGGACGCGGCTTGGAGCGTCCGGCGGTGATGGCCGGACGCATCTGGCGCGCCTTACTTTGTCCAGCGTGGGGGCAACAGCTATTTTAGCCATTGGGGCTATAAATAGAGGGGTTGCTCGGCCATGGCTGGTTGCTGAGCACACTAGGGCCTTGGTGGGTTGTGTGGTAGTGCTTGGGAGCCCTCTAACTCATCCATGCTTGAGAGAGTTCATCCACTTGAGTTAGAGATCGATTCTAGTGCGTTGCATTGAGAGATTTGCATCGAGTGGCACTAGGTGATCGTGTTGCAAGCCGGTGTGCTTGTTACTCTTGGAGGTCGCCACCTCCTAGACGGCTTGGAGGCAAGAGACTTCGTTGTAGCACCCGTGGAGATTGTGCGGTGCTCCGAAGGAGGATTTGTGAGGGGTTCTTGAGCCTTCCCCGTGGGTGCACGAATTGGCTACTCTAGTTGAGCGTGGCTTGGAGGATCTCGTTCTTGTGTTGATTGGAGTTGGGGCTCCCCGGAGGGGTTGTTGGCAGTGAGCCAACTTGAGCGGCCATATCATCACCAAGTCGGTGTATCGCCACAACTGGACGTAGCTTGGTGGCGACCAAGTGAACCAGGGGAAAAATCGTGTGTCGATTTGTGTTTGCCGAGGCTTCGACCTCCTTGTGCTTGTGTGTGAGGCTTCGACCTCCCTTGAGCTTGTTTGCAGGTGGTTGGTCTCTACGCCCGGTGATTCGCCACCGCCACGACTTCGTGTGTCCACTCTTCGCGGCGGTTTGCATCCCTTCTACTCAAGCTAAGCAAGAATATAGCAAAGTAAAACAAGCTTGAGTAGTTGCTCTTGTGATCTTTTGCTTGAGTAGCTAGTTGAGCACCTTCTTGCTTGTGTAGCTAGAAGTAGTGTAAGTGTTTTGCTTAGCTTGTGTAGTTAAGTGAATTGCGCTCTTGGGTTCGGCTTGTGTAGCCTTGTCCTTGAGCATCTAGTGAGCTTAGGTTTGGCTTTGTGCTTTTGCTCATTAGAATTGTGTAGGTGCTCCCCGGTTTCCCAAAGTACTAGTTGCTTAGGTTTGTGTGACCTTGCAAGCTAGAATTGATTAGGTGAGCACTAGCTAGTTTAGCACCTTGCTTCTTGTTTAGGATCTTTTACAAGGTGCTACTAGAGCTTTAGTTAGTGGGGTGTAGTCTTGGCTAGACCGATAGTTTTAATTCCGCATTTGTTTCGGTTAGCCGGTGCGTAAGATTTTTAGGAAGGACTATTCACCCCCCCTCTAGTCCATCTCGACCCTTCAATTGTCAAGTAAAATGAGAAGAGCTACTAAAGGTTGGGGACTGAATGTAGATAGCCAGCAAAGGAGAGAGAAATCAGACATTCTACAAAAAATTGGAATATTAGATGAAGAGAGTGATCTCAGAGATTTAAATTTGGAAGAATGGGATCAAAGATATGATTTGGAAGAGAGATTGCAGAAAGGAGAGGAGAGGAGGAGAAAAGTGGCTGTTGGAAGGGGATTCAAATACCAACTACTTCCATAAGTGTGCAAATGGCAGGAAAAGAAAGATGAAAATTGCTATGTTGGAACACAATGAGGAAGTGTATACTGAACCCAATGATTTGAAGAAGCATGTTACAGAATTTTACAAGAAGTTGTTTGGGGAGGAAGAGACTGCTAATATACATCTGGAGCAAGATTTTTGGCCAGCTGAGCAACAAGTAAGTACAGAGGAAAATGAGTGGTTAGTGAGGCCTTTTTCCTTGGGTGAGTTAGAAAAAGCCATGAAAAAGATTAAGGGGAACACAGCCCCAGGACCTGATGGTTTTTCAATAGAGTTTTACAAGGCATTTTGGCCACAAATGAAAGATGTGATCTATACATCTTATATAAACAAACCCTACTAAGCTATTTCTCTCAATTCTCCTTGCGCCACATCAGCATTTTCAGTTACCTCCCTCTTTTACTTAAATCATGCATAACTGAATCATTGACCAGCACTCAGACATTGCCGCCGTTCCCTGCTGCATGCCTGCGTGTGTGGAGTAGTAGTTCGATCGTCTCCAGTCCGTGCCGGCTGCCGTTTCGATCTACTGCCCACCACAAATTCAATTTTTCTAATTAACCAAGGAGTCTCCGCTGTGGTTTGCGGTTTATCCTCTCCCGCATTTGCATGCTTGCCGTTTCTTCTTCCCACCTGCATGCACTAAATCCCTTCATGCTGAAAACGCTAACCACTAACCCCATCCATGAATTGACAGCTAATTATAAGAACCAAGGACGAGAGTGGATGCCTAGAGTCGCACGAAGTCCATGGAGTTGTGGAATGCCAAGCGTACCAGCGTCACAAACTCAGTCCCAAGTTTGTCTGCTGGGAAGGCAGCGCACAGCGCGGCGCCGCCACGAGCAGCACCGGTGCCGTCGTCCTGAAGTTGGGGAGCATGCCAAGACCAGCGTCGGCCACTCATCCCACGCCACGTCTCCATAAAGCAGCACTCACAGCTGAGCCCTCCGTGGTGCTGCCTCGGCTTGCCGGCTCGACGGTAGCAAGACTCCATGGCGTTGTGCATGCATATGCTTCTCGGCCATATGGCGAGTGGAAGACTTCCCCTGCCGCACGCACTGCTCGGTGCATGCCCAGCGGCGTCGAAGTCCATGAGCAGCACAGCACGCAGCAGAAAAGGTCTCCAAATCAATGGAGCCAAACGGGACTACGGGAGGGAAAGTCAGACTGATTTGCTTCTGCCCCAGCACTGTGCACACGAGAGGCAGGTTTTGTTTGATGTTTCCCTTTTAGTAGCTGGCGGTCATAAGCATGCACGGTAAGCACTCTACATGCTATCTTTGGTTTAGTATGAGACTATGAGAGAATCTTCGCTTACTCTAATCACCTCAAACTACTATAATACATGTGAATAAATCTTTTCCCTGGAGAGTATTATTACGTAACCTTTCTATTAAACTATGCAATTTGTACCATTTCACTAGAGGCTGATATTACTTTATGTTTCTAATTGCCCCTAAGTGCCAGCTCATTTTAAGTATATATTTGTTTGATCATTACATTTTTCAGTAATTCAATATAATATTCTACTACCTTCTTTATTATGTTCTTTCATAATGCAATAATTTTATTTCTGAAAAGAAATCCTATAACAACATAGGTGTCACGTGTAAAATATTTTGACTTACCCGCAGCAACGCGCGGGGAATCCTCCTAGTATTAGAGATGTTAGAAGAGCTACATAAAGGGGAGTTAGATTTGTGGAGACTCAATTATGGGGTTATAATATTGCTGCCTAAGGTGAAACCTGCTACCTTGATCAAGCAATACAGACCAATATGTTTGCTGAATGTGATTTATAAGATTATTACCAAGGTTTTAACTTTGAGGCTGACAGAGGTGATAGGCAAGATAATTAGTCCTTTCCAGACAGCTTTCATTCCTAGGAGAAATATACTGGAAGGGGTAGTCATTCTACAAGAGGTATTGCATGAGTTAAGAGTGAAGAAAATGAAAGGAACAATTCTCAAATTGGATTTTGAAAAAGCTTATGATAAAGTGGGCTGGACTTTCCTAGAAGAAGTGTTAAGAAGAAAGAATTTTTCACCAAAATGGATTGATTGGATGATCAGTGTTGTAAAAGGAGGGAAAGTATGCATTGATATCAATGGTGAAGGAGGAGAATTTTTTAGGAGTTTTAAGGGCTTGAGACAGGGAGACCCCATGTCTCCATTGCTATTTAATCTGGTTGCAGATGCATTGTCTGCAATGTTGTCAAAGGCTAGTGAGGCAGGGGTCATACAAGGTTTGGTGCCCCATCTGGTTCAGGGAGGATTGTCACATTTACAATATGCAGATGATACAGTAATTCTGCTACAACACAGTCAAGAAAATTTGCATAATGTGAAGGTGATCCTAACCTGTTTTGAGGCGATGTCTAGCATGAAAATTAATTATGAAAAGAGTGAAGTCTTCAGTGTGGGTCTGGAGACAGAGGAAAAACATATGGTGGCAGAGATTCTGAATTGTAAAATGGGAGAGTTTCCTATGAAGTACTTAGGGTTACCAGTGAGTGATTGCAAGATTTCCAAAGCTCAACTAAAGATGTGGAAGATAAAGTAGAAAAAAGGCTGGGGACTTGGCAATGTGACTTTTTAACATCAGGAGGGAAATCAATACTGATTGAATCTTGTTTATCCAGCATACCGATGTACACCATGGGGGTATACTACTTGTATGAAGGAAACTTCTAGAAGATTGACACAATTAGATCAAGATTTTACTGGCAGGGGAATAGTAAGAAGAGAAAATATCACATGGTCAAGTGGAGGACATTGGCTAGACCTAAAGACATTGGGGGTTTGGGTTTCACAGAGGTAAGAACAATGAACACATGCCTAATGGTCAAATAGATTGACAGGCTAGAAAGAGATGAGAAAAATTTGTGCTGTAATCTACTTAAGAAAAAGTATTTGGGGGAGAAGAGTATATACCAAATCAAAAGAAAGACTGGCTCCCAGTTTTGGAGGACATTGTTAGATCTAAGGGAAGAGTACCAGAAGGGAAGGATAATACAAATCAAGAGTGGGGGGCAGACTAGATTTTGGCATGATGTCTGGATAACAGGGGCCCCTTTGTCAATCTGTTTCCCAAAGTTATTCTAGGTTGCTGTTAGACCTGACATAAGTGTGGCTGAGAGCTATGTGGATGGACAATGGAAATCCAATTTAGAAGGCAAATGATAGGGGAGTTGCAAGAAGAATGGTTTCAATTAGAACATGAGTTAGAAGAGGTAGAACTATCAGAAGGAAGAGATCAAGTGAGGTGGGCTTTAGAAAATACAGGGAGATACTCTTCCAAATCCTTATATAGAGCTTTAACATGTAGTGGAGTGAAAGATTTACCGATGTTGTTTATCTGGAAGAGTAACATTCCTCTGAAAGTTAAAAACTTTCTTTGAATGGTGTTTCATGACAGAATTCAACTCGCTTTCAGCTAAAACAAAAGAAATGGTATGGGGAACCGGAATGTGTGATTTGTGGAGTTGTAGAAACTACTGATCATATTTTATTCCAATGCCCAATTGCTATATTTTTGTGGTCTTTTCTTAGAGATGCCTTTGGTTGGAGCAAAGCTCCAGTTGACTGTGCAGATTTCTTGCAAGAGTTAATTGATGATTGCAGAGGTGTGACCAAGAAAACCATTTTTCATATTTGTGTAGGTGCGATGTGGACGCTGTGGAAGACGAGGAATGCAGTGGTTTTTGACAAGAAAGTGATCTCGACGCCGGCTGTAATCATGTTCAAGACGCTGACGCTGTTCAAGTCATGGAAGTCAATGCTCAAACCAAAGCTGAAGCCGAAGGCAGAAGAGCTCCTGGAGATGCTGACGTCGAAGGCCGTCCAGATGGGTTGAAGATGGCGTGGGCGTATCAGATGACCTATGCAGTTTGTCCAGTTGTTTTCTAGCTTCCTGATCCTGTCGGGCAAAACTGTATCTGAAGTATTTTGAGTTCTTATGTAAACTCAAGGTTAACCTGTAGAAGTAGAGGTGCTGGTGATGGTTTCTCCCCACAGGTAGCGTTGTCTACTGTGGTTGGGAAGTTTAGAAGTTAGAAGTAAGAGGAGTAGTAGATGTGCTAAGCTTGCCTTGTAAAAACTGAAAACCCCAGTCGATCGCGGGATCATGGGCTTCGTTAAGCTTTCTAATAAAGCCGGGAGAATGCTGTGTATCTCCTCGCCTCACTCCCCATCCTTCTCCCTCACTCACTCTTTTCCTCTCGTTTCACCACCAGTTTCAGACTTAGTGGTGGTGAAGTTCGGTCTACTTTCACCGCTCCCTGTGTGATGATAAGAGTTTCTAGCCGGTGGTGCTTCTGTATGTGGTGAAGTAGATTTTTTCTAACCGGGACACCCATTTTCATCATTTCATAGCAAACGAAAATACACAGCATTCAGAGTATTGCAGAAAATGGGATAAAGCATCAGAAGAGAGAAAACTACTAGCATCGCAACCAGCTAAAATTTCCAGGCTAAACAAAACCAACAACAGTCTTCAAATTTGCTTGCCATCCAGGGGCAAACTGAACTAGGGCCAAACCACTATAATACAATAAACTGCTAAAACGAAATTACAGTTCTCAGAGAAACTTTGAAACTAACTAACTTTTACGTGGTGAACTAGCTAGAACAAATAATGTCGCTCGTGCAATAAACATATACAAATTAATACTCTAGATTATTGGCACTGAAAATATCTAATATCTTGAATAGTGTGATGGATAAGTAGATCAATGATCGTTCAAGGGCAGGTCTGCAGGAACTGAGGCCATGGCAGGGTGTAGTTGAAAGTCTTCCATGTGTCACGGTAGAGCTCCTGCGGCAACACACACAGCTCCATGGTATTTACGTCGAAAGAGAAGAACCACCACCTAATGGTGTATGCTGACAAGATGGCAAACGACGCGCCGCCATCTGCAATATGGCCCACCACACGCGCCATGGACTTCCACACCACATCGTCCTCCTTGTCTAGGCAGACTAAGAGACCACGCATCGCCTCCAACAAGTTGGGGATGCTGTGCTCCAGCACCCACTCGTCCCTACCATGGACATGGCGGAACAACTCTAGCTCCTCACCACTCACGTGGACGATGCTAGTCATCGGCGACGAACATGGACCAAGGACACCGGCAGGGCTATGGATGATGGTGAACGTTGACAAAGTGTCACTTGCCGTGTCCAGCACGCGGGTGGTAGGCAGATTGACCCTGGAGAGCACCAAGCTGGTGTTGTCAACGGTTATGATCCTTCTACCGGAGCCGCTAGTCCTCATTAAGACCATGTACAGGGATCCGTCGCCGGCGCGGCCGGCGACCATGTTCCCGTAAGAGTAGCTAAATATGTCCTCGTCTGCCGACCGACTTAGGAAGCGCCAATAATCCCACTCTCCACCGTTAGCTGTAGAGAATACATAGGCCAACGTTGACCTGGTGGAGGCGCCAACGCTGAGGTGGTGCAGCACCCTGAAATTCGATATGGAGATGTTGCCGTCATCGCCATGGAGCATTAAGATGTCATTATAGCTGAAGGGCTCATGGTGCGGCGGTGGTGGACTGCAGATCAGCCGCCGTTGGCATGTCAATGGGTCGTAGACGACGAGGCTTGACCAGGGGGGTCGACACGATGGAAAGCTCTTGCAGAGAAGGACGAGGCCACCGTGGCAGTCGAGAACGTACCAACATGAGTTCTTGTCCAGCAGGAAGTCGACGGAGAAACGGTTGCCGTCAATGGGCGATGAGGACGGCAGCACGAACCGAATATCATCGCCACTGCTTTTGTTGCACAGGTACAGCTGGCCGTGGCCGACGACGGTGAGCGGCGGGTGGAGCGGGCCGAATTTGTTGTGGTACTGGCCGACGACGGTGGGAGGGTGGAGCGAGCTGGCGAGGCGTAGGAAGGCACGGCCTTCGTCGGGGCCCTCGGTGACCACGCGACGCCACCGCTTACAGGCGCTTGCCGCGCGGATGAGCCAGATCGGGGAGTCTAGGCGGAGGAGGGTGAGGCGGAGCAGGTCGTCCGGAACGTCATGGATGCTCCTCGCGTCCGCCTTCTGGTTATTGCGCCTTTGCCCCAGCAGCAGCAGCAGCGCCGCCGCCGCCGCCACCAGTCCAGCTCCATGGGCGCCGTGCATTGGAGGATCGAAAGCCCTAAAGTCGTTCCGAGGCGAGAGCGGCGGCGGCTTGAACCAGAACCGTGAGGAATATATATTGGTGCCGCGACGATTTTCGGTCTGAGACGTGTCTCTGTTGGATCCCATGCGATTGTCCCCAGTCCGAACCCAAGGACAAGGATTGCTATGGTCCACTTGCCAGACCATGTGTAGTTCTTCTTCTAATTCTAATACGCCATCCTCAAAATAGGTGAGTGACTTACAAAATATACAAGCAAATATATACTCGTGCGTTGCAACGGGAGTAAATAAGCTAGAATATTCTTAAAAAACAAGAATATAGATGCTAAGAAAGTAAGCTATAACAACCGCTTGCCTGGCCTCATCCTATAAAGCAAGTCAAGCTTACATGGGGCGTCTCTTGTTGAAACTCGCTTCGCCTCACACAAGATGCTCATGTCGAACTCAATTCGAGGCTAAGAATCCCTTTTGCTTAGTTGAGATCCTCGCTTACTGTCCATCCTTGGATTCGATGGCGGCTCGTTGAGCCGATAACGGATCTGGGTGGCGCTTTTTCTTAACGTGTACGCCACACTCCTTGTCTAGTCCATGCTCGCCTCTGTCAGCGCCTAGCACTACATCGCCTCTTTTGCAGGCCTCCACCTCAACGGCACCCACCTGGCCCGTGGCGCTCTATGCCTGCATCACATGTGCCTCTATGTTTGGCTTGTTCTCCATGGGTACCGTGTTCGCCGTCACGTACGACGCTATGTTCGGCCTACTCTATGAGTTCCACGCTTGTTGTTGCTGCCCGTACTATGCTCGATTTGAGGCTAACGAGGCTGATTTGATACGAGTATCTCATTCGCTTGAGTAATTTGATATATTGGTTGGGTGTTTGGTTCTATTTATTTAGTTGATCCCAAAGGAAAGAATAGTAGAGGGTATGGACATGAGTACCATATTTGGATTAGAAAGTAGAGGATATATGGACATGGATAAAGACAAGGAGGATGGTGGAAATTGAGATCTCCTTATTATCGAAAGCCTAGTGGCAGGATGGATGAAAAGAGTGTGCAGAAAATTTTGTGTCTTTATTATTAGGAAAGAAGGATTAGATCATTCACTTTGTGATTGGACTTGGGCAAACAAATAAAATATAAAAGAAACGTCGTTATAGTTCAAATGGCTACGAAAAATATGAAAACAAAAATTCAGTAGCAGCTCTTTACCTTTACCTTGTTTGTATAATGAAATTCATCAAATTAATAATTAATATTTAGCTGTTGATGGCTGGCCAATTCATTTGCGTCGTATCGTTGATTTCTATGGAAAAAAATTCAGAGTGTACGTAGCCAAAACCAAGAAACTTACTGCTGCTGTTTGTAATAATATTACTCTTTCTTATCCATTTTGGATATGGATTAGGAATCGGGTTTGGTCTATACAGCAAAAAGTTTAAAAAGTCAACAGTCCGATCCCATGTAGATCGGTGCGTCGCCGGCCAATTAGAGTCCATAAAGGATAAAGGACTTGTGCGTTCCGGTGCCAGCCAATTAGAGTCCGTAAAGGACCTGTGTGTTCCGCCTTCTCAACTAGGACTATGTCCTTGTGAAAGTTGAGGGAACGAGATAACCTCTTGGACTCTCGGTGCTTTGTATTTATACTCGGGTACAAGATTACAGAGATTACAAGGGTTAACAAACCCTGGGCGGCGCACCGGCCTGCCACATATCTAGGCTAGATTATAACAAACTAACCTAGCCTGTAACTACCGAGATATATCTAAATACATATCTTAACACCCCTCCTCAATCTTAGCCACTGATAAGGTTAAGATTGTGTCTAAATTGTTTCATTTTGGCTGCTGAGATTGCTTTTGTGAATCCATCTGCAAGCTAATCTCCAGTAGCAATGAAACGAATATCTAACAACTTGTTGGCCACCTGTTCCCAAACAAAGTGAAAATCAGTTTCTATATGATTCGTTCTGGCATGGAACACGGGGTTAGCCGATAGGTACTTGGCTCCCAAATTGTCACACCACAGTCTCGCCATGGGTGGATGTGGGATCTTAAGTTCAGTCAGTAACTTCTTGATCCACATCATCTATGCCGCGGCATTGGCTAGCGCCTTATACTCAGCCTCTGTGCTAGACCTCGATACAGTTGCCTGCTTCCTAGCTGTCCACGAAATCAAATTGTTGCCTAGGAACACTGCAAAGCCTCCCGTTGATCGACGGTCATCCACACAACCCGCCCAATCCGCATCTGAGAATGCACTAACCAGCAAGGAGCCTGAACGCTTAAAGTGTAAACCGGTACCCAAAGTACCTTTCACATACCGAAGTATTCTTTTGACTGCACTCAATTGTATCATGGTTGGAGCATGCAAGTATTGACACACCTTGTTGACTGAAAACGCTATGTCTGGCCTGGTAAGTGTAAGATACTGCAAAGCTCCTACTAGACTTCGGTACCGTGTCGAATCATCAGGTCCGAGCCTAGTGCCTGAGGTAACACTGAGTTTCTCTGTTGTAGACAAAGGAGTATCAACAGATTTGGACTTGTCCATACCTGATCTCTTCAAGATCTCATTGGCATATCTTTCTTGAGAGAGCACTAAACCCTGCGAATTTCTCTTGACTTCAATTCCAAGGAAATAGTGTAGCTCTCCCAAATCCTTGAGTGCAAACTCATGATGCAAATCCTTTAGGAGTGCTTCGGTTGCTTCTTGAGAATTGCTCGCTACTATGATGTCATCAACGTACACAAGGACAAATATTGTATATCCACCACGGTTATAGTAAAACAAAGAGGTATCTGCCTTGGAAGGAACAAAACCCAATGCTTGAAGCTTCTTGCACAGCCTTGCATACCAGGCCCGTGGCGCTTGTTTTAAGCCATATAGCGCCTTATCCAACTTGCACACAAAGTTTGGATGCCTTTTATCAACAAAGCCAGGAGGATGATGCATGAAGACTTCTTCCTCTAAAACACCGTGGAGAAAGGCATTTTGGACATCAAGTTCCCTCAAAGACCAATTCTTGGACACTGCAATGGACAAAATGAGGTGTATTGTAGCTGCTTTAACAACTGGACGGAAGGTATCTTCATAGTCTATGCCATACCTTTGTTTGAATCCTTTTACAACTAGTCGAGCCTTGTACCGATCAATGGTTCCATCAGACTTGCGTTTGATCTTGTACACCCACTTGCTCCCAATGACATTTCTTCCCCGTTGTGGTGGAACAAGATGCCACATCTTATTCTTCATCAAGGCTTGGTACTCGGTGTCCATGGCAGCAACCCATTTGGGATCGGCAAGGGCTTCATCAACTGTGGACGGCTCACCTATAGAAAGTGTAGCAGACATGAACCAGCAGACCGTACCATCGGTGTAAGTTTTGTTGTGAACAATCCCAGACAGAGCACGAGTCGCCGGGCGCGGTGGTGGAGAAGGTGCAGCAGCAGCTGTAGTCGAGCCCGGCGCAGAAGATCCTGGCAGCAGATTCGCTGCCCCACCTGTGGGCGCGGGATCCGGCTGTGGCTGTGGCGCAGGAGCCGCGCTCGGGGAAGGGTTGGTGGCGGCCGCAGAAGATCCCGGAGCCTGATCTTGTCCCCCGCCCGACAGCACAGGCGGATCAGGAGCGGATCCCGGTGTTGATGCGCTGCCAGCCGCAGGCGCAGGCGCCGGCGAATCAGCATGGGAGTCAGCGCCACCGTTGTCGTGTAGCGGCGGCATAAAATGACGCCCGTATACACGCATGGAAGCGCCGTTTCGCGTCGAATTTTCACCTGCATCTTCATCACAAGATAGAGAGCTCGAGCCCGAGTCAGCTGGTACAGGAGGAGATAAATGCTGATCACGAAGTAAAGCATCCCCAAAGCTAGTATGTGAGCCGATCAAGGATGAAGGAAGAAGGGCAATTTCAGCCCGGAGGCGTGCGCCAGCGTTTGGATGAAGGAGGGCAAACAGGAAGACGGTTTCATCAAACACGACATCATGAGAGATGTAGACCCGCCCCTCTTTGGGATCCAAACACTTGAAGCCCTTGTGAGAATTGCTATAGCCAATGAAAACACATTGTTTTGATCTAAATTGGAGTTTCTTGGAGTTATATGGTCGGAAGTTTGGCCAAACAGCACAGCCAAATGTGTGCGAAGAAAAGAGTAGTCCGGTTGTTGGCCAAACAAGCACTCATAAGGACTCTTATCATCTATGACTTTTGAGGTTAAACGATTGATGATGAAGACAGCAGTAGAGACGGCTTCGTCCCAAAATTTGAGAGGAACCGACGCGTGAGCTAGTAGTGATAGGGCCATTTTGACAATGTGTCTATGTTTGCGCTCAGCGGAGCCATTTTGTTGATGTGCATGGGGACAGGAGACATGATGGGTGATCCCAACACATTTGAAGAAAGAATTAAGAGCTTGATACCCCCCCCCCAAATCTGTTTGCATAGCTAAAATCTTGCGATCAAATTGTCTTTCAACTAAGTTTTGAAAGTCACGAAAACATTGAAAAACTTCTGATTTATGACGCAAGAGATATAGCCAAGAGAATTTGGAGTAATCATCAATAAAGCTCACATAATAATTATTGCGCCCAACAGACGTTGGAGCGGGTCCCCATACATCGGAGAAAATCAAATCCAAAGGTCTAGATGACTTGCTTGTTGATCTAAGGTAAGGAAGCTGATGACTTTTCCCTAGTTGACAAGCATCACACACTACTTTATTTGTAGAATCTTGAAAAAAGGGAAGCTTATGGCGACTAAGTACTTGCTGTACTACATGAGTAGAAGCATGCCCTAGTCTAGAATGCCATAGCGATGACGACAGCTTGATGACACCAAGCGCTTGTTTATTGGATGAAGAATGCAAAGGATAGAGCCCCCTCTCACACCTGCCTCTGTGCAGGGTTCTCCGCGTCTCCTGTTCCTTAATGAGGAAATGAGTAGGGTGAAACTCAAGAAAAACATTGTTATCTTTAGTAAGACGATTAACAGAAACAAGGTTTTTATGAGCTGTAGGAACATGAAGGACATTTTTAAGATGAATCTCACTACTAGGGGAATGCAAAACTGTATGACCAACATGTTTAATCTCCATACCTGTCCCATTGGCGGCATGGATCTGCTCACTACCCATATAGTGGTCGCGGAAGGTCAGGCGCTCCAGATCGCCTGTGATGTGATCGGTGGCTCCAGAGTCGACGTACCAATTCGTATCAACACCGTACTAATTTGCAGCCAATGTAGCAGTCTTCTGTGGAGGCCCGGTGTAGGGCGGAGTGGCCCTCCTTACCACAAACTTGGCAGAACACGCCTTCCTCGAACGTGCTCTTGCCGCGGCCACCACCATTGCCGCGGCCAAAACCGCCATGTCCACCGCCTCCACGGCCTCCTCCTCCATTGCGACCCCCGCCTTTACCGCGAGAGTTCCCACTAGATCCACCACGGCCGCCCTTCTGGGCGACGTTGACAGAAGATTGGGATCCGCCATGGTGAATCTCACGGCACTGCTCGTGACTGACGAGCTGGGCCTGCAGATCTTGGAGGGTGATCGGCTCGGTGCGGTTGGAGACGGCAGATGCCACCGAGTCGAAGTCCTCGCCCACACCCATCAGGATGTAGGCAACGAGCTCATCGTCTTCCATCTTCTTGCCTGCCGACGCCATCTCGTCAGCAAGGCCCTTCATCTTCGTGAAGTACTCCGCCACGGTGGATGACCCTTTGGTTGCCGTGGCGAGTGCCATCTGTGTGGCCATGATGCGGCCACGAGACTGGGAGGCTTGAAGAGATTGGATCTTCGCCCATAGATCGACCGCCGTGGTGGCCGACGCGACTTGGGAGGAGACATCCTTGGAGAGGGATGAGAAGAGGTAGCTGCGGACTTGACTGTCTTTAGCAAACCACTTCTCGTGTTCCGGATTGATCTCCGGATCCGCCTTCTTGCCATTGACGTCGACTTGATCTGTCTCCAGGAACTCCGACGGAGGTTTGGCCGTGGGCTTGGTGAAGCTCTACAGCTGCACACCCTGAAGGGTGGCGGTGACCTGGGCGAGCCACATGTTGTGGTTGCCCCGGGTCAGCTTCTCCGCTACCGGCGGCAAGAAGCCGAAGGCGGAGGCGTCGGTGGTCGACATGATGATCGTGTTCCTTGTGGAATTTGTTAGGCTCCGATACCATGTGAAAGTTGAGGGAACGAGATAACCCCTTGGGCTCTCGGTGCTTTGTATTTATACTCGGGTACAAGATTACAGAGATTACAAGGGTTAACAAACCCTGGGCGGCGCACCGGCCTGCCACATATCTAGGCTAGATTATAACAAACTAACCTAGCCTATAACTACCGAGATATATCTAAATACATATCTTAACAGTCCTTACGGTTCCAGTTACAGATTTCCTATAGGAATATGTTCGTAGAAGATGAGAAACGAATAAAACAACCAGGGAAGGAAAGTATGCGAGGAAGAACATGAGCTGTCAAATCACGTATGGACTTGAAAAATTTGTTGCATGCAATGTAAAAAAAAAGAAATTCAATCCACTAGCTAAACCAGGGTTCAATGTTTTTACTTGCTTAGCACCTGATCGTTTCATAAAAAAATATTTTATTTATATTATAAATAATGAACTAAAAACTAAATCAATGTTATGTCATACTACCATTAATAAAATCCTAAAAACACAAACACATATCTATATCTATCTTTATCTTTATCTCTAATAATAAAGAGGCAAAAAATTTCTCTCTATTTTTTTGTCTGTCTATCTCTAATCATCTGACGAGTTTATTCGGTCTATATATATATCCATGCTCAAATCAGTTAGAGCATCTCCAACAGTTATGCAAACAGGATTTGCATTCTTGTTTTTGCCAAAAAATCACGAAATCGACTCTCCAACAGTTATGCATTCTAGTTTTGCATTTTGAGAAACTTTGCAAATCTCATGGCTATTAACACCAGAATTTGGTCAGGGATATGACAGGTGGGCCTACGAGCAGCAGAGAGAGCGATTCGGCAAATGCATATGCGGTCGGCTAATTTCCGAATGTTCGGCAAACGATCAAGCGGTCGGTAACAGCTTCGTTTGAAAGTGAAAGAAGGAAAGAGGAAGCTGACCAGAAAGGGGAGGAGTCATGATAGTCAAGGACTCCGATTATGGTTAGAGTTAACATATTTGTATCTTTCCAATTTTGTTTAGACAGTTCGTAAATTCTTAGGACTCATGTTCTGTCCAGGGTATAAATATAAACCCTCGACCATTGTAATAAGGGTTCACAACCAATTCAATACAACCGGCTACGTGCCACCCTTCGAGTCCTTTAGTCGTGTCGTCGAGTTCTTCGAGAGGGCCAATCGATCCGTCGACCTCCGTAAGTCCCGGCAACCTTGCTATCATGTCTAGTATCGTGCGGCGGATTTAGATTATGATGCAAGTAGTCTCATCCGTTTTGCTTAGTATCGTGCGGCGGATTTAAGCTTAATGATGGGAAGTTTTTGCTTGTGCCTTGTATCGTGCGGCGGATTAAGACATGAGTAAAGATAGTTATCGGCTCTCTTAGATTTGGCAAGATCTAATAGATTCATTAAGTTATCACGTGTTGCATGTTTTATTTAATGTTTATTTATTTGCAACACTCTTTTGCCTAATCTAGATTGATGCTCTTTTCGGCTTTTTGGTCATAATCTCATGTTTATTCGATATCAAGTAGATCAATTTCATATAGCCGAATTAGATCGATCTAGATTGTCACGTGTTGTGGGTTCATTCACGTTAGATGTAGATAAGCCTTGACAGACCGGGTACCGTGCGGCGAGATGCAGGTCTTTGGGTTACTCTAGAGCTAGTCATCCGGTGGACTAGAGATCGGTTTAATCGATAGGTTCCTTTTACATGTTACTTGTTTGTTCCTTCTTCATGGACCCTGATTCGGCAATCTTGCCGATACGGTTATGCTTATACATGTAGCGAGTATTTATAGATATGTTAGGTAATTACGTGCTTTTAGCTCTTTACTGTTAGTTTGTATCATGCGGTGGATTGATGCGCGTAAGAAGGTGGTGTAAATTCATAGTGAGTTGTATCATGCGGTGGATTAGCTTGCTTGGGTTTATGCTCGACGGGTTTATGAAGGCTAGACGTGCGGCGGACTAGTTGGAGTAGCCTATGCATGTGTTGTTTAGTAGATTTATATTTATAAGTTACTTATCCTTAATTATTAGTGCTTGATGATGCTTTAAACCCGAGATGTAGTTTGATATGCTTTGATGATTTAATCTTGTTCAAACATGTCTTCGTTTACACGCATTCGGCGGTTCGGCTTTATTCATGTCGGTCATATCATATTAGCCGAATGAATTGCAAACTTGTTGGCGAGATAGCTTCTATAGCTATGTGTCGTCGTAAGTGGCTTCGGGGCCGTAAAGATGGAACTGTCTGGTCTCACCCAAAGACGTTCCAGTTATGATCTTACCGTTTTATCCCTTGTCGACTTTCGGGTCAAATCGGCGGCACGCTTCCGGATTCGACGCCGGGCACCCGATTGAAGCTAGGCTTTCCGGCTTCTTGTGTGTGAGACACAGTGCGCCACATTTTGTGTCAACACACTTTTTGGCACGCCCGGTGGGACAACTTCTCAGTCTAGGATGGGATCGGAAATTGACAATAGTCACGTTCTGAACGTGACCATGGACGAACTGCTGCCAGAGCAACGCCAGATGGTAGAGCAAGCAATGGAACAGTATCAGCAGAAATGTCTGATGTCTTTTTCCAAGAACAAGAGTGGCAGAGTGATCGTCAAGCAATCACTGCCACGAGTTCTTCTCGCTGGTCGGGCCCGATAGTACCGATGAGGAGGAGATGCGAGAGGGTAGTTGGAGTCATCTACAAAGCCGTGGGAGACACTATGTTGAATCACAACACGGCTTTTCTGGGCACCTTCCGCAAAATCATGGTTGATACTTTTGGTCCAGCGGTTGACAAGCGCTTTGAAGAAAGATTTGGAGAGTTTGCTTGGACCGGTGTTCTTCAACACTCGGCAATCTTCGGGGAAGTCAACCGGAGGAGGAGAGATGATCGGCACTAGCAAGGACGGGGCTGTTTATGATGAAAAGGAAAAGCCTCCGTGACCGAGCAGCAAACTCATGGTCAAGTAACTTTTGGTGCAACAACGAGATATACCCGCATCTCGCTTACAAGATCTCCCGAGTAGCAAATAGATTGCAGAAGAGTATCTATGGAGATGGGTACGGTGAATTTACCGATTATAGTGCTCGAGTGCTTTGCCGAATCCGGGATACGGGAGTGCATCGGGAGTACCTTCTAGGAGACGGGGAGCGCAAGATGCAAATGATGTCCTCCTAAAGCGAATGGCTGATATGATGCGAGAATCAATTCGGCACGAAACCAAAGCATCGACATATGCATACAAATCTCCTTTCCCGAGTGGTACAATAGGGTAGCTCTTCCACCAAGAGTTAAGCCACCAACGGATTTGACCAAGTTCTCTCGGTCGGGATGACACCAGTACCATTGAGCATATCAACGGATATCGATGCAACTTGGAGAAGCACTCTCACACGATGAAGCTTGGAGGATTAGATATTTTCCTATGTCTCCGACGGGGCCGGCTTTCACATGGTTTGCATCGCAGCCGGCTAATTCCATTGGTACATGGGCAGAATTGGAGCAAAAGTTCCATGCATACTTTTATACGGGAACCAATGAGAAGAAGATGGTTGATCTTTGGGCTATGAGGATGAAGGCTGCGAGACACCAATGGAGTATCTTCGTAGATTCGAGAGAAGCGAAGAACATGTGCTATTCTCTCGACTATTCCCGATGATCAACTCGCACAATTGGTCATTGCGGGCATGCTTTGCCACATATCGAGACAAGCTATTTGGCATGGAGTTTGAAGACCTTGGACAGCTTGCACAAAAGTTGACAGCAATGAGCAATCAAGCCCAAGGGTTCAGAAGAGATGCTCGTTTTCAGAAGAACAGTGCAACCATTGACATGTATCACGGATTTCTAGAAGAAGCATCTGAATATGAAGATGAAGATGAAGTAGCTGCTGCAGAATTGAACTGGACAAAAGAGCCTACTTTGGTCAGTCATCGATGGGTGAAGCAGCAAAAGGGATCTTATGATTTTGATGTCAGTAAGGCAGATAAGCTCTTTTTGTATCTGATTCAAGAGGGACGCATCAAGCTGCCAGAAGGACATCCTATCTTTGCGCCTTTGAAGGGGTAAAGGATAAGAAGTAATCTTGTGGGTTTCATGATACAAGTTCTCATCATATCAATGATTGCCGAGTGTTCGAGTAAAGATTCGAAAGCTATTCAAGATGGACACTTGAGATTTGATGGCAAGATGAAAGTAGACAAAAACCTGTTCCCTCGAACATGGTCTCTTTCTCTATAGGCATGGTTGATGCCGGTGAATCCAAGGAAAAGGGAAAGATGAAGGTTCGACCTCGAAAGAGCCAAGGAGAGTGGTGCCGTTGACCCCGATCGGCAAGTTACCAAGGAAGAAGTGCAACAAGTACGGTTCGAAATAGCCGAACGAGAGAAAGGTCAAACTTCGATGCAGCTAAAGGAAATTGCCGAATACACGCCGAGCCAAAGCGCGAGTTACAAGACAACACTTGTTGAATAAGTGGCGAGAGGGAAAAGAAGATGGAGTATGATGAGGAGCAGAAGTACATTGAAGAGGAACGCAGATTCATGGCGAGCGTCGAAGATATGAGGCGAAGTGCGCCGAAGAGAACAGGGAAGAGCACATGAGGGAGCAAGAGCGGTCACATTGGAACTGTTCCTTCTTCGGACATTTCTTGTTGGAATGAAGGCTTGAAGTTGCCTCGCTAAAAACAATTGCCCCGAATGCGGTGATCAATATTTAGAGTATAGGCAATCTCGAGTCAACCGTCCCGTCCATGATAGACTTGGAATAAGGATTCCGAGGACGATCGGCGCATAAAAATGAATAATTTTGATGGACATCGAGAGGAAAAGATTTGCGAGATCAAGCTTGGGCTCATAGCAATGTTCATAATGCGAGAGGAAAGCTCATACGGGTGGCAAAGAGGACAATGGTGCCCTCCCGTGCGGAAAAGCCGAAGAGAAGAGTTCGGCGTTTGAGGAATCAAGAGCTGAAGGGAATTAGCCGAAAAGAAACCGGTGTGGCGTCCTAAGAAAAAGGATGATGGACGGGGTCCTTCGGTGATACTAACATGGTGTTCTTTATCCCATTGGAGTTTAGAGCTCCCGAAGATCAAGAAGTTCAAGATGAAGTATACTCGAGACTTTGATGAAACCGAATGCCGAGACTCGATGGCTCAACTTGTGTTGACTCGGCAAGCAATCTTTGACAAGCCGCTTAAAAACCGTCATTTGAAACCATTATACCCGAAGGGATATGTCAATGGCAAACCTTTAACCAAGATGCTTGTTGATGGAGGGGCTGCTATCAATATTATGCCCTATGCTACTTTGAGAAAGCTTGGTATGACAAGTGAGGATTTGTTGCGGTGACATGATCCTTAGAGATTTTTGTGGCAATGCTTCGATACTCGTGGAGCAAGTACATGTGGAACCGATGATTGGATCCAAGACTTTGATCACTACTTTCTTTGTCATTGATGGCAAGGGGGCATATAGCATGCTTCGAGAAGAGATTGGATCCATGCTAATTTCCGTGTACCCTCAACTATGCATCAAATTCTTATTCGGTGGATAGGAGATGATGTAGAGGTTGTTCAAGCGATGATTCGGTGAGTGTTGCCACTTCCGAGCTCGCTTATTGGGAATATGATGGACAAGACGCCTTTCGGGTAAGAAATGGAAAGAAGGTCCTGTCAATGTGTTCGACAGAGATCAACGCCCGATCCAAGCGATCGGCTCGACAAGAACTTTTAATGGGCAATCCAATCGATGGCAACAAAGGCAAATTGGGTCGTGGTTTCATGTCGGCCGACAAGTTAGAAGAGATCGATGTTGGTGATATCACAAAGTCAAGGCCGATGTATATCAGTGCAGATTTAGACCCAAAATATAAGTTGAAGTTAGTAGAGTTCTTGAAAGAGTTTAAAGATTGTTTTGCTTGGGATTACACGAAATGCCTGGTTTGGATCGATCAATTGTTGAGCATAAGTTACCTATAAAACCTGGGTTTCGTCCTTTCAAACAACCTCCACGAAAAATTTATAAAGAAGAGGTATTAGCGATGTAAAGAAAGAAGTTGAAAGACCGATTGAAGCAAACTTTATTCGGCCATGCGGGTATGCGAGTGGATTTCAAACATAGTGCCTGTCTACAAAAAGAATGGAAAGGTGAGAGTATGCATAGATTTCGAGAGATCTCAACAAAGCTACTCCCATGGATGGTTACCCAATGCCGTTGCCGATTTACTAGTGGATGCAGCAGCGGGGTATGAAGTCATCGGCTTTATGGATGGCAATCGGCTACAATCAGATTTTCATGGCAATTGAAGATATTGCAAAAACTGCATTCAGATGTCCTGGTCATATTGGATTATTTGAATGGATAGTGATGACATTTGGATTGAAAAATGCTGGTGCAACTTATCAGAGAGCCATGAATTATATCTTTCATGAGTTAATCGGCAAGATTGTAGAAATTTACATTGATGATGTGGTGGTCAAATCCCGAAACCATGAAGAACATTTAGCCGATTTAAGGAAGACTTTGGAGTGCACAAGGAAACATGGTTTAAAGATGAATCCAAATAAGTGTGCTTTTGGAGTCTCGGTGATGAGTTCTTGGGGTTCTTGATCCACAAAGGAGGGATAGAAGTTGGGAAAAAGAGCATGGAAGCAATAGACAAAATTGTGCCCCCAACTAACCTTATAGAGTTGCAATCGTTCTTGGGCAAGATCAATTTCGTGAGAAGATTCATATCCAATTTATCGAAAGAGTATTGCCTTTCTCTCCATTGTTGAAGCTCAAGAAGGATCGAAATTTGTATGCAGGGGTGACATACGAGCAAAAGGCTTTTGATGAGATCAAGCAATATATGAAGGCACCACCGGTGTTGGTACCTCCACAACTTGAGAAGCCTTTCAAGTTTGTATGTGGCGGCCGATAGCCTAACAATAGGATCGGCCCTTATGCAAGAGTTTGATGGAAAAGAGAGGGTAATAGCTTACCTTAGCCGAAAAGCTGCTAGATCTTGAAACAAGGTATTCAGCTATAGAAAAACTCGTTTGTGTGTTTATTACTCATGCACCAAATTTCGGCACTATTTGTTAAATGCTGAATGTGTGGTGATATCTAGTTTTGATGTAATTAAACACATGTTGTCAATGCCGATTTTAAATGGAAGAATCGGCAAATGGGTATTAGCACATCGTCGAGTTTAATTTAAAGTATGAGTCGGCAAAAGCGGTGAAAGGACGGGTAATTGCCGATTTTATTACTCAACATCGTGATTTATCTGTTGATATGGTTAACATTGCCCCATGGGCATTATTTTTTGATGGATCATCATGTGACAAAGGTGGTGGTCTTGGTATTCTTTTGGTATCCCCACGTGGAAAGACATTTGAGTTTGCTTTTTCAATTGAATATCCTATCACTAACAATCAAGCGAGTATGAGGCTTTGCTTAGAGGGCTTTATTTGTTAATAGAAGTGAAGGTCACATTGCTTGTTGAAGTATTTGGTGACTCGAATTGGTGATTAATCAATTGACGGGGCAATATGAATGCAAAAACGATATATTGCAAGAATATCATGAACAATGTCGGGAACTTTTGAAGAGCTTTTCGTAGTGACTTTGCATCATATACCCGAGAGAGCACAATGGAAAAGCAAATAGATTAGCTCAAGCCGCTCGGATATCGGGAAAATCATGAAGTCTATGCAGCAGAAGAAGGTGCTTTCAATTTTGATCAGATAAATGATGACTGGAGAAGTGACATTATCAGTTATCTGAAAGACCCATCTCAAAAAGTTTCCCGAAGGCTCAGGTATAAGGCCCTTAAATTCGTACTTCTTGATGATCATTTGTACCACAAGTCTATAGATGGAGTGTTGCTCAAGTGGTTGAGTCAAGAAGAGGCTAAGAAGATTATGTTTGAAGTTCATGAAGGAGCTTGTGGTGCACACCCGGTCGGCCTACCGAATGAAGTGGATAATCGAAGGACGGGGTACTTTTGGCCGACTATGTTGGAGGATTGCTTTGAATATTACAAAGGGTGTCGAGATTGTCGATATTTGGTAATGTTCAAAGAGCACTCGCATCTGCTCGAACCCAATAATCAAACCATGGCCGTTTAGAGGATGGGGCATAGATTTAATTGGACATGATTAATCCTCCATCCAAAGTAAAGGACACAAGTTTGTATTATTAGCTGCGATTATTTTACCAAGTGGGTTGAAGCTATCCTTTTGAAAACAGTCACATCGGAAAATATGGTCAGTTTTGTCAAAGAGCATATAATTCATAGGTTTGGGATCCGAGACCATTACAAGCGATCGGGGACTCGGTTCACTTCTTGAGTTTTGTGACTTTGCCGAAAGCATGGGGATAAGGCTATATAATTCTTCTCCTTATTATGCACAAGCCAATGGCCAAGCGAGAGGCATCAAATAAAATCATGATCAAAATCATCCGAAGAAGATCAATGAGAAGCCAAGAAAGTGGCACTTGGTCCTTAATGAAGCATTATGGGCTTACCGAATGGCTTGCCATGGATCCACACAAGCATCTCCATATGAGTTGGTTTATGGACATAATGCTGTGATGCCTTGGGAGTTGCAATCAGGATCGAGGAGAGTTGAATTGCAAAAGGATTTGACGGATAAAGATTATAAGGATTTGATGATGGATGAATTGGAAGATTTGCATTTGATTCATCTTAAAGCTTTGGAAAACATTGAGAAGAATAAAATGCGCGTTGCCAAATACTACAACAAGAAAGTTAAAGTTAAGCAATTTGCAGAAGGAGAATTGGTTTGGAAAACGATATTGCCAATTGGCACAAAGGACAGGACATTTGGCAAATGGTCACCAAGTTGGGAAGGACCTTTTCGGGTTGTCGGTTGTGCGCTGGTAATGCGTATATATTGAAAACGCTATTTGGAGAAGAACTTACTAGAGCCATCAATGGCGAGATACCTTAAGAAGTTTTATCCAAGTGTCGAAGTTGGATCTTAATTGTGACTATGACGTAAACGTGGTATAGCCGATTGAATAAAAATCGCCTTGAGAACAAAGGAAAGAAGTTAGAGAAAAATAACCGATATTATTGTATCGCCTCTAGTGCAAAAATAGCCGATATCATGTGTATCGTCTTGAACGTAAATAGCCGATGCGCTTGTATCGCCTTTAGCCAAATTTTTTAGAATATAAATGAACAGTTTTATCTATCATTTGGTAGGTTTATCGGGAGAAGATAAAGGGAATTGAAGAGCTATGCTACAAAATGTCAAATCATGGAGCAAAGTGCCAAGATCTAATCGGCTAAGACGACGTTATGCGTTCGGGAAAATTTCGTTCGGGAAGAATGTTGCAAATCGAATTCTAACTAAGGATTGAAGGAAGTTCGCAAGAACAAACACAATTGCTAAAGCACCATTGCAAGTTAAAGACAAGCGAGAGCAAGGAGGAGACCAACATTCTTCATTAAAATTTTTATTATAACCCGCGCCAGTCCTAATACAAGCTACTCCTCTTCCTCGGTGAAGAGCTTGTTGAGGACGGACTCCGGGTTGGTGGCATTGGCCATGGCGTCGGCGTGGTCATCGTACTTCACCAGGAGGCCCTCGATGCCATCGACCTCATGGGGAAGCCCGCCCCGGAAGCCGGTCGGCATCGGAGCGTAGTCGTCCCCGGTCCAGGACGACATCCCCGCCAGGCCGAGCGCGGTGCCGAGGCGCACGCCGTGAAGGGCAACCCGGTCGATCGACCGAGGCACCGCCCGAGGCGATCTCGCCACGGTCCCCCGGGCGTTCACGTGATTGGCCACCGCCGTCGCCGCCAACCTCGGGCGGTCCGGCTCCGCATTGAGGTCTCGCAAAGGAAAACAAGACGGGACGGTGAGTAAACGAGACCAAGAATAATGGAAATCACGCAATGGTAGAAGGACAAGTGCGGTGATGGTCTCGGTCATCTCGCCGGGTATCCTCCCACTCCCACTGGCGATCCCGAACTTCTTGGTTTCTTCACCAAGAAGCGCCGCGCCTCGTCCCTCTCACGGAGGTACCCGGCGGCGTCGTAGCGGGTGTACGCCGGATCTCCTCGTCGTTCCTATCCCATATAGGGCGGTACGAAGAAGAGGACCCCGATGAGGCCGGGAAGCCGGCGCCGGAGCGGAGCAGGAGTCGGGCCGGAGCCGGAGCCGGCCGCGCGGGGCGGAGCGTCGAACGCCGCGGCCGGCGCAGGAAACGCCATTGGCCGGTGCGATCCTCGCCGTTCTACAAACAAGGTGCAATCAAGATCGGCTAAATAAGAAGAAACCGCAAACAAGATGGAGAAGTTGTCTCCTTACCGCAGCGACGGCCGCCGTGGTTGCTTCCTCCGCCACGTCCGCGGAGCGGGAACGAAGGCGAAGCCGAGGCCGGAGCGCGAGCGGGGCGGTGTGCCTCCGGAAATTGGCGACATAGTCGCCGGTGTTCCCGACGACCCGAAACGGATCAAGAAGATAAACAACCGCAAGGGGGCGAGACTCGAGATCGGGTAAAAACTATCAAGCAAAGCACAACTCAAAAGGTTGAAGATCTCACCGCCGGCACCGGTTCGCTCCCTCCGCCGCCTCGTCCGGGCGGGACGCTTGCCACGGTCGCCGCCGCTTGCCATCGGTGGTGGTGAGGGTTTTTGAGATTGGGATGGAAGAGGAAGTGGAAGAGATGATAGCAACCGCTTGTGCTTGGATGTGATGATGGTGGGAGCCAACTCGGTCCTATTTATGAACGTAGGGAGCCGTGGCGAAACCGCGGGAAAGCCAAGCGACAAGATAGGGTTTTCCGCACCTATGGGCCGATGTTGAGTTGGGCCGAGCCCATCACTTCGGCGATTCGGTTGCCATACGTTCGGTCGGCTAAATAGCCGATGAGGGCTATTCGGCTAAAGCAAACACTTGGGGCAAAGAAGCCGGTTACGTTCGGCTAATACACACATCAATGAGTACGGTCGTGATTGGAAGAGCCGAATAACAACGAAAGGAACAAAGAAAAGAGAAAAAAAAAATAAAGATTATCTATTTTCCGAGAGAAAGGGAATTGTTTTCAAATATGACGGGGCCGAGACCTAAATGTCTACATCTTCAAGTACAACCCAAGCATCTATACATTCAAATAAGAGTTAAGGATATTCGGGGTGTCGGTCTTTATTCTCGTTGACCTCGTCAAGGGCTCTCTTGTCTTCAACTTCGAGAATTTTGGATGCAGCGGCTGCTCTTGATCTCGCTTTGGTCTCTCGACAAGAGAGCTTATTTTGGACTTAGCCGAATCAAGAGGTGGTAGAGTAGCAAGTTTGGCCTCATGAGATTGAATGTTGGCATCCAATTGAGCCAACTGAGCTGCCAGTTTGATCCTCTCATCTCTCATACTCTGCAATTCTGGTTCCAAGGTATCCCAAGACTGTTTGGCTGACTTGAATTCAGAGTAGAGCTCCTTAACTTGCTGTTCTCTAGTTGCCTTGTCGGTTTCCAAAACAGCCTTGTCAGATGTATTTTTGTATGCTCTCTTGACAACAGCAAAGTGGTCATCAAGATGGGACAAGGCATTTATGGCATCCTTAAGATCGAAGGGAGCTCTTGGCCAATTGGCTCGCTATTTCCCTTATCTTGTCGATTCTCGAGTCAAATCAACAATGTCCTTCTCTAAGAATGAGATTATGTTTTTCGGTTGGCTGACTCTCGATGATAATTGCCGATTAGAGGAGACTTCATCATCATCGGCAAATTCTTCAAAGCAATGAGGGAAAAAGCTGGCTGTTGAAGAGCAAGGTGCCACGATGACGAAAGAAAATTTATTAGCCGAATGACTTAATTCAAATAGGGAATGACTCGAGAAGGATCAAGATAATACCTCTTCGGCAAAAACCTGATCAATAGCCTCCTGAGTAGCATCAAGACTTTGAGTGACAGATACAGTTGCTGCTTCATGGATAGCAGTGTCATGACTTGTTGATATATTTTGAATTGCCGAAGGTGTTGAATCCAGTACGTCTTGAAGAAGAATTTTTTCTGTTGCTTCTCCTGGCTGATAAAGAGGAATGTCTATTTCCATTTCTATTTGTTCATCAACCTAATGAGAAGGAATTTCTTCTGCTGCTTCTCCTTGTTCACCTGCTTGGTCATCTGCCTGATGCATACCAAGACTGCTAGTAGGCTCATTGGCGTTTGCTTGACCAGTAGAGGCTCCAGGAGAGTTTTCCAAGATCACTACCCCGAGGACTTTGAGGGTTGGCTTTGTACCTGTTGAAAGAAAGTGATAAATGCAAATACATTTGCAGATTGAAAATAAGGGATCAAAAGCGTTCATACCCGAGGGAGTGGCTTAGCTTTCTTTGATCTTGTTTTCTTGGGGATGGCAAAGTGTCCTTGATGGGGAGGAAGGAGTTTTTCTTTTAAGGTCCTTCAGAGCACTTTGTGTCATCGGCGGGTGTTTTGTTAAAAGCGCTAAACTTGGAGCATCATGCCCCGGAAGCGGCATTAGGGCCGGTTGCCGGTATTGAACCTCGGAGGACTTGGAGGAGCATTGTCTGTTCAAAAGGATGTTTAGAAACAGAGCGAGAGACATGAATTGAAAGGTAGCTATAAGAGTGTACCTCATCATCGAAGTGAATGAGGGCATTAAAACTTGGCATAGAGGATGGACTTGTGCTCTAAAAATGTGAGAATGCCATTCTTGCCACCAAAGAATGAATGAGGGATGAGCAGCTTCAATTATCACCAGGGGATTAGGTTCATATACCGGAAGCATACATCCAAGATTGAAGACTTTGTTGGCCTCAGTAATATTCAGCAATGACTCCCTGGGTCTGATGATGCTTGAAAAATATGGCCTTGGGGGCAATTGACCAAGTCCAAGCTGCACGGCAACCATGTTTGGGTTGTAAAATTCATAAGTTGAACTTATCGGCCGGCCGTGATGAAATTCTGGCTGGTAGAGCACGGGGCCCGATGAAAGAATTAAAAATATCCCCTGGAATCATCATCTATGCAGCCCGGCTCATAGCTAAATCTACGGGGAGAGTTAAATTTTCATTCTCTCTATAGGGAAACCAGATTACGTGGTTGAATCCCTTGTAGAAGATCTTAAAAAGGTGGCCAAGGTCTAGATCAATGACAATGGAAGATGCGGCTTCCCCATATGTCCGGCCGGGATTTATATCGGGATCCTCACCTTCAAAGCATAGTTGATCGAAGGAAAATTCAGGTTATGGAGGTCAACTGAAACTATCGATGCATATACGGTTGCAGCCACATTTGGACAAGCCACCACGGGCCATTGACACGGGAGATTTCACCTGGCCACGCATTTGAGCGGTGATCGATGCATCATGTGGTAAGCTGCTCCTAAGAGATACTTGCCCAAAGGGATCAATTTTACTGCGGCTAGATCTTGACCATCACTATGTGATTCAAAGTGGGCTCATTGGATTTGCCACGAGAAAATGAATGCGCACTGACCACATGTTCATGAAAGCCCTGTATTCTTTATCGATACGGTGCCGGTTGAGGCATAAGCCCGAATATATTTGGTCCAACCTCCTCCTGGTTTGACTGACCTTTGTGTACTGGTGCCTTTAAACTTGAAAGGATATGTTGGCTTGGTAATGTTTAGTCCGGTCATCATGAAGATATCTGATAAGGTAATCGACATTGGGCCATGACCAAAAACGAATGCATTGATGGCATCAGACCAAAAGTGAGAAGCGGCTATCAGGAGGGAATCATTCCTTGGCATGTCAGCTAAAGAAAGCTCCAAGCAGTGCTGAATATCTTGTGATTCCCAGAAATCACTATTCCTAGATTGCATCCTGCGGTACCAATCACGCCATCCTGTGATTGAGGGAAGAGGCCATGTTTTGAAGGTATTTGGCCATCTATTTGAGGGAGCAATCCTAGACTTAAATGGGATCCTCAAAGTCTCTTTTTCAATAAACTCCCTCGGATTAGAGTCTCCCGTGGGCCAAGATAAAATGATCCGGGATGAGCAAGATTGGAGATCAAAATCTCGTTCTTCATTTCCTTTAAAAGAGGTGGAGCGGATGAATCAAGAACACATCGAGAACTAATTCGGGAGAATTGCCGAATGGGTAAAAGCGAAGTAGGGTTACCTCTAGAAGCTCCTCTTGAGTTCTGTTGCCATGATGGAGTTTGGTTGAAGTCTCCGTCGCCATTGAAGACAAGCGCGAGCACAGATCTCCAGTGGCGGCTGCGGGCGTCGGCGGTGCTAACCTAGGCGAAGGCGGCGCGGATCAATTTCGAAATAAAATCCTTTTATCTCGAAATTGAGGGGCATGTGTTAACACCAGAATTTGGTCGGGATATGACGGTGGGCCTACGAGCGACGAGAGAGAGCGATTCGGCAAATGCATATGCGATCGGCTAATTTCCGAATGTTCGGCAAACGATCAAGCGGTCGGTAATGACTTCATTTGAAAGTGAAAGAAGGAAAGAGGAAGCTGACCAGAAAGGGGAGGAGTCATGATAGTCAAGGACTCCGATTATGGTTAGAGTTAGCATATTTGTATCTTTCCAATTTTGTTTAGACGGTTCGTAAATTCTTAGGACTCATGTTACGTCCCGGGGTATAAATATAAACCCTCGACCATTGTAATAAGGGTTCACAACCAATTCAATACAACCGGCTACGTGCCACCCTTCGAGTCCTTTAGTCGTGTCGTCGAGTTCTTCGAGAGGGCCAATCGATCCGTCGACCTCCGTAAGTCCCGGCAACCTTGCTATCATGTCTAGTATCGTGCGGCGGATTTAGATTATGATGCAAGTAGTCTCATCCATTTTGCTTAGTATCGTGCGGCGGATTTAAGCTTAATGATGGGAAGTTTTTGCTTGTGCCTTGTATCGTGCGGCGGATTAAGACATGAGTAAAGATAGTTATCGGCTCTCTTAGATTTGGCAAGATCTAATAGATTCATTAAGTTATCACGTGTTGCATGTTTTATTTAATGTTTATTTATTTGCAACACTCTTTTGCCCAATCTAGATTGATGCTCTTTTCGGCTTTTTGGTCATAATCTCATGTTTATTCGATATCAAGTAGATCAATTTCATATAGCCGAATTAGATCGATCTAGATTGTCACGTGTTGTGGGTTCATTCACGTTAGATGTAGATAAGCCTTGACAGACCGGTACCGTGCGGCGAGATGCGAGTCTTTGGGTTACTCTAGAGCGAGTCATCCGGTGGACTAGAGATCGGTTTAATCGATAGGTTCCTTTTACATGTTACTTGTTTGTTCCTTCTTCATGGACCCCGATTCGGCAATCTTGCCGATACGGTTATGCTTATACATGTAGCGAGTATTTATAGATATGTTAGGTAATTACGTGCTTTTAGCTCTTTCTTGTTAGTTTGTATCATGCGGTGGATTGATCTCGCAAGTAAGGTGTGGTGTAAATTCATAGCGAGTGGTATCATGCGGTGGATTAGCTTGCTTGGGTTTATGCTCGACGGGTTTATGAAGGCTAGACGTGCGTGCAGACTAGTTGGAGTAGCCTATGCATGTGTTGTTTAGTAGATTTATATTTATAAGTTACTTATCCTTAATTATTAGTGCTTGATGATGCTTTAAACCCGAGATGTAGTTTGATATGCTTTGATGATTTAATCTTGTTCAAACATGTCTTCGTTTACACGCATTCGGCAGTTCGGCTTTATTCATGTCGGTCATATCATATTAGCCGAATGAATTGCAAACTTGTTGGCGAGATAGCTTCTATAGCTATGTGTCGTCGTAAGTGGCTTCGGGGCCGTAAAGATGGAACTATCTGGTCTCACCCAAAGACGTTCCGGTTATGATCTTACCGTTTTATCCCTTGTCGACTTTCGAGGTCAAATCGACCGGCACGCTTCCGGATTCAGACGCCCGGGCACCCGATTGAAGCTAGGCTTTCCGGCTTGCTGTGTGTGAGACACAGTGCGCCACATTTTGTGTCAACAATGGCCGGCTTGGCATATATGCACAGGCCCGGGTGACTTGGCAAACGTGAGAGCATCTCCAACAGTTGGGCATTTTTCCTTTGCCATTTGTTGGAGTTTGCCAAGTCTCAAAACCTTTTGCCAAAGGAAAAAAAAGGTCATCTCCAACAGTTGGGCATTTTTGACTTGCCATTTTCCAAAATAGTGGACCCAACTATTTTTGTCCGGGATATTCTTTCTTTTCGCGCGCTTCCCGCGCTTCTTTTCCTATTTGCGCGCGGGAGATTTCTTTGGTCCGTCGACGCCAAGTCCACGAAGTCGCTGCTGCTGGCCGTCGTGATCTGCTCGAGCCAATCGAGGCTCCATCGCGGCGTCGACTCCCCAGCTAGTCATCTTCGCGGCCGCTAGTCATTATTGTCAAATATTTATCCTAGCTGGCGTCACGTCGTGTGGAAGAAGGAGAGGAGGCAGCGATGGATCTCTCCTAGCCTGGCGTCGCGTGAAGGGTGGAGGCGGCGCGCGGGGGAAAGAAAAGAAGGGGCGTGAAGAAAGGAGGCGGCGCGCGCGGGGAAGGAAGAGGTCGCGCGGAGAGGAGGAGTCCTCGCGGAAAACTACCGCACCGCGCGTGGACAGGGACTTCTGGATTCATGGGATATCAAAATTGCCAAGCCATTGAGCCTATGCAAAAATGCCAAGTTTGGTCCATCAAATGCCAAGTTTGGCAAAATGCATAAGTCAAATGCCCAACTGTTGGAGAGCAATTTTTAAGGTTTTTGGCAAATTTCTAGAATGCATAACCCAAATGCCCAACTGTTGGAGATGCTCTGAGATACCTTCTTTTCCAAATGTTATGCATTCTAGTTTTCACAAAATCGAATCTCCAATAGTTATGCATTCTAGTTTTCGCGACCTGGGTCCACACTTTTCCCAAATGCAAAGCCAAGTTTGCATAACTGTTGGAGATGTCTCCTTTTTCTCCTCCCCATTTGGTTTTCAGAATTGACAAACTACAACAAATGCATAGCCAAGTTTGCATAACTGTTGGAGATGCTCTTAGAACAACTTTTGTCTAGCGCAATACGGAGACGACAAGGAGGACAGGAGGTGGAGCACGATGAAGCAGCGCCTGCGGAGGCAGTCAAGGCGCACACGGTGATGGCAACGCTGGCGTCGAGGTGTGAGGCAACCGCGACAGCGGGCGCATCGCCCTCGCAGGGACCAGCGATTAATAAATACACAAGGAGTTATACTAGTTCACAGGTTCAGGTCAAAGCCCTACGTCCAGTCTTAGAAAGAGTACAAGTGTACGTTGCTCGATTAAGGCTCTAAAGTTCTTATAATAGGGGTATGAAAGAAGAGCGAGAGAGGTGGAAGACGGGGATGGACTGCCCAAATGAAAGTCTTGGAAGTCCATTGTTTCCTTAGAAGTATGCCCTATTCGCCCTTATATAGAGTTTGGGGGCCAAGTTGTGTACAAAGAGTGAGGTTGTGTTGACAGAATGATCGTGAGCCTGACAGAGGGAGAAAACTAAGCTAGCTAGTATACTAGCTTGGCTCACAAGGAATACCACCTTGTCCTATCTAGCACCGGTGCATGTTCTGACGTGATTTTTGGCATGGCCTTCTACCCACGTAGTAGAATGGCGTGACATGTTGCCACAGTGCCAATCATGGTGGCATAGTTGGCACGGTGGTAATTCATCAACTGTCTTGTGCAGCATGAGCCCACCGCGGCCTTCATCACCGTCTTCTAGTGATGTCTTGGTGATGACGTAGGAGTTGGTAGCCACCTCTAGGTCATCGGTCATCTTTGCATGCCTTAGTGCCGGCGGTCTCGACCCCAAGCCAACGTCGAGGCGACCAATGGTTTGTCCATAGGGGCTAAGGCTGGGATCCTGCGCCCCATCCTCTAGTTGGTGGGATCGTACCGCTATTCTATTGGATCGTACTTGGACGCTGGGGCGTCGTGTGCCGACTATCACCGTATGATGACGTTGTCTTGTCTGCAGCATGACGCAGTGATGATGTCTGCCCGGAATAGCCATCCAATTCAGTCTTAGTAGACTGAGCAAGGCGTGCGTGTCTCTATCAGTGTAGGTTCACTTGATGGTACTTGACCTCCCTTCACTCGCTCCTAGGGTCAGGACGAAGGAGAGGTTGTGTGGTGTTCTGTTGTTAGCAATATGAGGAAGGAGAGGTTGTGGTCGACTGTCTTTCTTACCGTTCAACCTAGGCCCCGTGTGGCTTAGACGGGTCTTGGTTACTAGTAAATTGGCGCGCGCTTCCGCGCGCCCCTGTTGGTTCATTCAACGAAGCGCGCCCATGTTGGTTCATTCAACGATGTTATGAAATGTTTTCACGTGTAGTTGGGACACTGAGGAACTCTGTTTAATCGCAGCGAGAGGCGTGCATGCCATGTTGTCGTAGTGAAGCAGAGTCACATGTAGGTTGCAACGAGCATAGGCACACCAAAACCAAAATGGAAGGCCATCTATGCGATGCACATAGGCACAAATGCACAATCAACTGAAAACATTCTTCCACATTGAATTTTGTATATCAAGAATTAAGGACTTTGGAAAAAGTATATAATCCTTTACTCATTAGAATAGGCAGACAAAATCTGTAAGTAAATAAATATGCATCATACATGTACAGTTGTACCTCTTGTCAACCTTGAACCAATTACAGCCATTGTGGTTTTGATTTTTTTCTTTTAAACACAGCAATATACCCAAGTGGCATTATAAATCAAATGGAACAATAGCGGCTAATTTATCGATGTTTTTGCTTTGCCTGACTTTGCACGATCGATAAATGTCAATCTCCATAGCTGGAGCACTCCAGTCTGCACACAAAAAGAGCACAGCTTCAGTTAGTTATCCAGGTGGCAGAATTGAAGGCTACAGATTCAGTTGGCTTGGACTTCAGCATAGTAATGAAGAGGTGCTTGGTTTTTGTGAGGACATCTATTCTTTGGAACATAAAACCATGAAAGGTAGCTACGCCAAATTTTGAGTTTCATGGAAGCCTCAATGAGAGGTTTCACAAAACTTGGCTGTTAGTACTCTGTAATCAAGCATCCATGGTTCACAAAGTTCTGGCTGTACTGTACTGGTAGATCCAGCAAAGCTGGTGCAACATTTTACTGTTTGAGACAAGAAAATAGGCATGATAATATATGTATATATGCACACACATCTCATTTTAGGTATCGCAGAAGTACAAACAACCAATATGATCGGTAAACGATGTTCTAACATAGATGGGGTTCATACGCTTGGTAACAATGTGAACTAAATTACACTGGAACATGAATGATGCCATTTAATTGGAACACCTGACATGGCCAAGGTGCTAAAGAAAGGCTATCTAAACTTACCGGGTTAAGATGCCGATGTTTAAGGTAGAATTTTTAAGGCTTTCATGTTTGGATAGTTGGCTCCCAAGTTTTTCATCCATGCATCTGCAAAGCATGTTAAACTCCAATGAGGTTAAAAAATGGGAAAGCAATTCCACGGAGAGCTTCTCTCCATGCTTTGTCATTGGCTGCTAAAAGTACTTGGGCAAAGAACTGGCTGCTAAAATGCATTGAAGCATATCTGCAAAGCAAATACAGGGCAAGTTTTCGTAAATGAATTGTGAGAGCTAAACCTGCACAACTTTCGGTGGACAAAAATTACCATTATGCATCATGCCAAGAAACAGCAGAAACATATGCTGGCAACTCTGCCAGCCTCTCTCAGCTTTTTTTGCCTCCCTTTTGACTCAATAGGAAAATATTTCAGAATTATGAAAAGCCTGCCCAACAAATCAGATGCAGTGCGGTTTCTTAGACTTATACTTCTGAGGTACATGTTTTGCAGCCAATCTCGGCAGTCCAATTGACTTAAAACAAAACTAAAAATAATCCCTGCATCGCTGTTCAGAAATTTAAAGAACATTGAGTAGTATTCATGAACTTGCCTTCCTCCATAGCTCAGAAACATTCAGAAAACAAATTTCAGATTTTAGGGGATCACATATGTTCTAATCATAATTTCAACATGTCCATAACATGCAGTTAAATATTAAACAAATAGGAGGCATCAGAGTAATTACCAAAGCTTTGTCATATGTGCTACGTCGAAAGCTAATGCCGAAAACTGTGACACCCTGCCACTGAGACAGAAAAAGAGAGAAATGTGTCCATAACATGCAGTTAAATACTAAACAAATAGGAGGCATCAGAGTAATTACCAAAGCTTTGTCATATATGCTACGTCGAAAGCTAATGCCGAAAACTGTGACGCCCTGCCACTGAGACAGAAAAAGAAAGAAATTTACCATAACAAGGATAGTAAGAGGGAACAACTTAACAATTGCAGTTGAAGGTTTTGCTAATATTTTTTTTTTAAAAAAAATGAGAGGATCGAGGAACACATGTTGACTACTAAATGGTATATAAATGTCAAGCTAACGAATCTTTGATGTTAGGGGTGAGAAAGATAAACAAAAGCTAACACAAAGGTGAGAAAATGTCGCATAAGATTGTACAGTTCCTACTAAGAAAATGTTGTGATGCCAACCGTAGTTATCACAGATCCTAAGTGGAAAAGATCGTCTATGATCCTAGAACCAAATAATGTGCAGTTGCTGCTGCACCTGACAGTTCAACTAAAACTCATATGATGGCAGTTCCTTCTTTCATTAGACTGTAAGTATGTTGGCACCTAGAACCAAATAATGTGCAACTGCTGCACCTATGACAGTTCAACTAAAACTCATATGATGGAAGTTCCTTCTTTCATTAGACTGCAAGTATGCTAGCAACTGTGAGTGCAAGAAGGGCAATAGTTGTCACCAATATATTAAAATTATACTTACTAATTAGTGAAAATTGCTAATATACCTGCAAGCATACTTAGATAGGGAGGTTGCTGCAGCACACCTTTAGAAGGCATCAGGTCCTGTCTCATGGTGAGGCAATGAATGTTCATGACACTGCATTGGTAGACAATAAGTCAGTTATCCCTATATGATTGAATAATATTGGTAGCTACTAACATCACTCCATGGTGACAAAATGAACCTGAAATTTTGGAAATCCATAGTGTGCATCAACGTGAACCAAAATGCATGATGTTAGAAGCAGCGGTAAATTGTTGTAATTGACCTACTCTTGTTCTATCAATGTAGTAAGGTGGGTCTAATTTTTTTTCCTAGCGCGTGGTTTCCTATCTTCACGGAGCTGACGTTATAATAAGTAGCAGTGTTCTTATTTATCTTTGGATTGCATGACTGAAGAATAGCAGTGGGAGCATAAAGACTATTATATCTTGATGTGTTTTGTCCAAACCATCTGATTTTTTTTGGTGTGGAGCAGTTACAATTTCCAATTTGGATGTATGCTGCAAATCAAAGAACTGTAATGTATGTAGCATAAACAACAACACTTAGTAAGATCAATAGGATTGTAAGCAGGATACGGATGTAAAAAAAAGGTGTGTGTAGTTGCAATGGCATGGAAGCTGCCTCTGTATCTGAACCAATAGGATGGGAATCACGTAGTAAGCAAAGTATCATTTTTTGCATGGTCACGTAAGGAGATGAGAATGTATTTCAGATACTAAATAGATCTAATATATCTGTAGGAAAAGGAACTGGAAAATTTTGAAGATAGAAGAGATAGGTAACCTGGGTGCACCAGCATGAGCCACTGCTCAATGGAGTTTTTTCTTCATTCTATATATCAGAATTCTGTGAGAACATGATAAGCTAACCACAAAACCAAGATATAGTGCATTGGTGTTTCAGATCTGTGTATGATGATATCACAGCTCTTAAGATTAAATTAGGTCCCATATGCCATAGGAATTACCACATCACAATCACAAAACAAACCGAAGAACCAACAGCAATGGTTAATAGTTTTTTCTCGAATGCAACAGTAATGGATAATAGTAATTGGAGCAAGAATGTATACCCATTCACTTTGGCAGAGCGATGCATATTAAGCATACTTTTGATACAGAGCGCCCTCCCTACACACCTGTTATAAAATTGCAATCAATTACAAAGAATAGCTGGAAGGATTCCATTTTTTTCCCGAAAGAGTTTAAACATACATATGATAACAATAGTGTGTGAAGCACTGTGCTGCTTGATTTGTTGTGAGGAAACAAAAACTTGCTGGTATGTTGAATACCAACCTATATAATGTAACTGCTAGAATGGTAATGATGTGCCTTAATTTGAGGGTTTTTATTACCTAGTTCCTCAGCGCCCTCACCATTTTCTTGAACAGCAAAATTTGCACTACTCTCGGCCGGTGTCCTCCAACGAAGCAATCAGTATTCAACAGGTAGGGTCTGCAAAATTCCTAAAATCTCAGAGCAATTCACTTGGAAGGTTCAGTAACACAATATCTCATATGAATTCTTAGTAACTGTAGCAATCTTTTATTGGGTTATATCTAGATTAACACACCTGATGCAAGCAAATATAAGGATCATGAATCATTAACTGGCCAGAAACTCACCTAGGTTTCCAGAGAAGTGTCCATCAATGCACTCCTCTGTGTCATCAAACTGCAATCAGTAATGGCATGTTATTGAACGAATGATGAACCTGCAAAACAATAAGGAACCATCGAGTGGAACGCATGAGCCGCTAAAGTAAATCAGGAACCATACACTAACGTAATCGCAAAATAGTATATATGAAAATGGAACCTGAGCCCACTAAAATTGAATACAAACTCACAGATCAAACCATGAACTAATCAAACCGACCAAAAATTGAGTCTAGGGTTTCCTGGAGTACCTGCAGTCCTGGACCTCATGAGGAGATGGTTGGGGTATCTAGGAGCTCCGCGGATGAATCTCGATATGGAGACACCGGATCCGGTCACGGAGGCACCGGATCTGGCCGTGGAGTCGCCGTAGCAGGCGCCAACGAGCAGCCCATGGCGCGGCCGTGCAAGAACCGCCTAAGGTCGTGCCCACCCCCGAGGTCGTGCCCACCCCCGAGGTCGTCCCCGCACCGCTGCGGGCACCATGTCGGGGTTGTGGCCGCCCTGCGCAACCGGCCGCTTCGCGCTCAACCGGCGCCGCTGCGTCGCTTCCGTGTGGGACCCGCCCTAGCTGAGGATGACGCGCTTAGCCCCTTGTGCCGCCGCGTCTCGCCGCCATAGACAGCTGAGGCCTCCGTCGAGGACTGCCACGAGGGAGGGGCGTGGTGGTGGAGGAGCAGGAAGACGAAAATGAAGATGCGGCGATGGCGACGACGGCGCGACGAGACAGAGGAGGATGGCTGCCGCCGCCATGGCCGGGCCGAAGAGAGGAGGAGGCCGGCCACCGGGCCGGCGCCCGCCCCCCGCACCGCCGCCGCCTCGGGCTCGGGCGTCCGCGCGCCGCGCGGGACCGCGCGCCGCCGCCACGCCGCGCCCGCTGGGCCCGGCCATGGCCCTGGGCTCGGACGCCGCCCGCTCGCGTAGGCCCCACGGCGGCCGCCTCGAGGAGGAGGAGGAGGGCGCCGCCGCCGCTCGGCGCGCCGCGCCGCGGGGACGCGCGTGTCGCTGCCGCGCCGCGGTCGCCACGCCCGCCAGCCGGGCCGCCGCGCGCGCCGCGCGCCTCCCCGCGGCGACGGGCCGCGGCCGCCGCGTCCCGGGCTTGGCCCGCGCGCCGCCGCGCGGCCGGCGCGCGCCGCCCGCTCGCGCCACCCGCGCCGCCCCTGCTGCTCACTCGCTCGTGTTTTTTTTTACGGGGACTGGGTGAGGGAAAGAGAAGAGAAACCTAACCGGAAGCTGAGAGAAGCCTGTATTTATATGTCTTGGTAGATTCTAATAGAAGCAGAAGCCGCGAGGTAGAAGCTGCCTAAAAGCGTGGAAGAGCGGGTAGAAGCCGCTTCCAATTTTTACATCTGAAAACAACTCTTCAATCCAGACCACACGATCGAAGATCCAACGGATCTCCTTTTCTTGATGACGTGTCTATCACCCCCTCTTGAGAACCCTTACGCAAACATATTGTTTTAACTGGGCTTTAGTTGAATAGGCCACACTTAGATAAACTAGGGTATTATAACACCAACATCATGGCACTTGACCTGATGGAGTGCGAAGCGACCTCCTAAGTCGTGGTTGAATCGGTCCCAATGATTCCTTTTATTCATTATCTTTTATCTCAAATAATTTCACTACTCTAGAAATTTCATTGGAGAAAGTTATATACAACAATTTACTTTAGAATAATTTGTAAAAGAAAAAACGTCTTCCACAAAATCTGATGGTCAATATTTAAAATACTATTTTTTTAGAGCTGTCTAAGAAACCTTGTTGGAAGATTGTTTTCCTAAACAAAATTGTGGAGATTTTTCCATGGGAATGTGTTTTATATAGTTTTCTAAAACAAAGTCGTTTTCTCTAGATTATTTTTTATTTTTTGAGGGTACTTTAAATTATTTTTCTGAAGTATCGATTCTCTTTTTTTCCTAGAAAAATTAGTGCAAATTGGGGAAAAAATAAAAATGGCAATGATTATTGGGCCTCCGAACCCAGAAAAGTAACATTTCTTTTTTTTTTTTTGAAAGGAAGAAAAGTAACATTTCTACGGCTATAGTCGGTTCGTTGCAATCCCTCCTCCCGTCTTCCGCCGCCTTCCAGAAGAAAAGGGGTAGCAGCGCGCGGCGGCGCCGCCCCCACCACATTCCCAACCGCCTCGCCACCCCCATTCTCTTCCACCTCCACCACCGTCGCGAGAACCAGCAGCCCCGCCCCGGCCGGCGCCGGCTTCCCCCGCCTCCCCCGGCGTCGCGGCAGTCCCCATGGCCGCCGCCGCTGCGGAGGCCCCGCCGTCCTGGGCGGACCTCCCCGCCGCCTGCCTGCACGAGGTCTTCAGCCGCGTCCCGGGCCTGGCTGACCGCCAGAACGCGTTCCGCGCCTGCCCCCGGTGGCTCGAGGCGCTCACGGGGTGCCCCGCACTCCCGTCGCTCCTCTTCCCCGCGCCAAGCCGCTACGACGGCTGCCCCCGCCTCGTCTGCGCGCTCAGCGGCTTTGGCGTCCACCAGGGCCTCGACGACTACCCCGCCGTCATCCGTCTCGGGGCGCGCTGCTTCGGCTCCCACGGCGGGGGCTGGCTCTTCCTCGCCACCCGCGACCCCCACGGCCACAGGCTCCTCAACATCCGCACCGGCGCCACCCTTGACCTCCCGGGCGGCATGGAGCTCGACCTGACTTGGCTATCGCCGTCGTTGGGTGTCCTGGATCTCCCCATGACCACCGTCCACGCCGCCGCGCTCTCGGCAGCGCCGGGTGAGGCGAGCTGCGTCGCCCTCTTCATCGTCAGGGAACCGCGCGTTCGCTGCGTCACGCGCTGGCGCATGGGGCAGCAGAGCGCCTTCGAAATCCATCCACCGCCCAAGATCTACCGAAACGGCTTCGTGGATGCGGAGGACGTGGTGTACCATAACGGCGCCTTCCACCTGCTGCTCAGCCGTAGCGACGGCATTCTGGTGTGCACGCCAGAACTCCTTCCGGACAACCGCTCCAGGGAAGAATGGGAGAATCGGCGCTTCTTCCATCCCGGACGGCGCGACTACGATCAGGATCAGCGCGTTCGGGGTCGCTACCTCGTGTCTTCGCGCGGCGATCTGCTCCTGGTCGTCAGGTTCGCACCCCACACTGAGGTGCCCACCTCAACATTCAAGGTGTTCCGAGCGATTGTACGGCCGCACCAGGTGCCTGAGGAGGTCGACCCCAAGTTCCCCCTCGACAAGTACCCATGGGCATGGAGCCAACTGGACGGTCTCGACGGGCGAATCATTTTCGTCGGCTGCGGAGGCTCCAGGTCCTACGAGCTGAACGATGAACAAGGCCAGGTTCGCTACAAGGGCTTCAAACCAGACATATACTTCTTTGATGACGAGGAGTTCTACTTCTTGGATGCGGAGCAGTACACGTGCAGCGACAATGGGCGGTGGTCTGAGCCCAACGGTGTACAGCGTTGCTTCCCGCCGGCAGACCCGTCGTGGAACTCTCGTCCGGCTTGGGTTCTACCTTGACAGGTTTTTCTGTACTGGCCGGCTACCATGCATATGATCTGATCATCGAGTTTTAGTGTCGTTGGTGATTCTTTCTGAACCAAGATCTCTATGCGTTGAATTGCTAGATATGATCTAATCCCCGAGTTTGTTTTTGCTTGTGATCTTGGTGCTGTGTGTTCGTGCTCTTAATATTAGTGATCTTGTCATGGCATGATGACCATTTTTGAACCAACATCCCTGTGCGTTGAATTGTTACATTTGTTGTTACTAAATATCATTGTTGCATTCCTTGCCGACCCAATTTCTCACACTTGTGTGCAGACTGCAGACTATTTTCGTGGAAACTGAATTTTTGTGATTATGTCCTTTTGAAGAATTTTTAGTGTCCAAATCCATATTGTTGTGCAGTTCTCTTCGTCTGATATAAAGTAGAGACCGGAGATTCTAGATAAGCCTGAATGCTAATTCCTTAATGGACTTGACTCACTGAATTTTCCTAAGTGTCCAGAAATTAGCAACGCTTGGGTCAGATTATGGTTGTATCTCATTACCTGGACATCTTGTCTTATAATGCTTGTTCTGTATAACAGATTCAAATTTGTGTGGCATTGCAGTTCCCATTTTATGGTACGACTCTCAATGAATTTTTACACTTAAACAGGTCTTGGGTATATATAATATTAAGGTAGAAGTGTTACACCTGAATGCAGTTTCCACAGTAGCTTACTATCCATCGCCATGCATTTCTATATTTCTGTTTGAAACTCAGCATTTCACTGAACATGAAACACAAATATTAATTGGGAAGAACGCAGACTTTATTATCTACATGGTGTTCTTATAGCAGCAGACTTTTCTAGTTGATTATGAAAGGTACTATTTATGTATCAGACTGCAGAATATTTTCGCGGAAACTGAACTTTTGTGATTATGTCGTCTTCTCAAGAATTTTCAATGTCCAAACCCATATTGTTGTGGAGTTCTCTTTGTCTGATATAAAGTAGTTGATGAGAGGATTGAGAGACTGGAGATTCTAGCTAAGCCTGAATGCTAATTCCTTAATGGACTTGACTCACTGAATTTTCCTTCGCAAGTGTCCAGAAATTTGCAACGCTTTGGTCAGATTACTGTTGTATCTCATTACCTGGACATTATTGTTGTTTTTGTCATTACCCGGACATTTGATGGTTGTTTCATTGGATGTTCGAGAGCAGGGTTTTTTTTGATGACCATATTTGCGCCCCCCGTGCTTGGAAAGAAATTAAGGGATTTTTTTTTTTTGAAAAAATTGAAGTTTTGTCTTGATGATTGTGATGGCACTGTTTATATTCTCAGCTTTGATGATCTTCAAGCTATAACTTTTTTCGTGTTTATCAAGTTTATGTTGGATCTGGAGTTCTTACTATGAGCCAAGTCAATTACATTGAGGAAAGGAAGAATCCCATTGGCTTGCTGAGACTTACAGAATGAACTCAGGAAGCCAATTTTGTGGAAGGACTTGAGCTGATGTTACTGCTAGTATTCTATCAGTTGTATAGTGATGTTACTGTTGTGGTGTTTCCTGTCCTGTCCAAATTGACACTGCTACCTATATAACCTGAAAGCTGCTCGCTTTGTTCATGTCAAGTGGGAAGGCTGTTGATTCTTTTTTTTTTTTTTTTTTTTTGGGGGGGGGGGGGGGGGGGGGGCATCTGTGTCTCTATATGGTTTGTCTCTGTATCTGTACTGTGGCTTTTTCTTTTGTATTAGCCGGCTACCATATGATCATCGTTGAGTTTGAGTGTGATTGATGATTCTTTCTGAACCAAGATCTCTGTGTGTCGAATTGCTACATATGATCTAATCCCTGAGTTTGATTTTGCTTGAGATCTTGGTGCTATGTGTTCCTTATCTCAATACATGAGGTGCAAATGCAAAGAATTGTCTTGCTCTTAAGATCAGTGATGTTGTTATGGAATGATGATTATTTTTGAACCAATATCTTTGTGCATTGAATTGCTACATAAGATCTGATCCTCGAGTTTGATTTTGCTTGAGATCTTGGTGCTATGTGTTCCTAATATCAATACAGGAGGTGGAAGTCCAATGGATCTGAACCTGTATGCTAACTCGTTTATAGTATATATTCAGACTATTGTCTTGCTTTTAAGATCTGTGATGTTGTCAGGGCATGATGATTCTTTTTGAACCAAGATCTTTGTACATTGAATTGTTACATTTGTCATTACTAATTATCAGTGCTGCATTCCTTGCCTACACAATTTCTTACACTTGTGTAGAGACTGCAGAATATTTTCGTGGAAACTGAAGTTTGTGATTATGCCATCTTCTGAAGATTCTAGCTAAGCCTGAATGCTAATTCCTTAATGGACTTTACTGTTGACTCACTGAATTTGCAAGTCCAGAAATTTGCAACGCTTTGGTCAGATTACTGTTGTATCTCATTACCTGGACATTATTGTTGTTTTGTCATTACCTGGACATCTTGTCTTATTGTTAGCATTGCAATAGTGGCTTACTATCTGGCGCCTTGCATTTCTAAATTTCTGTTTGAAACTCTGCATTTCACTGAATATGCAACGCAAATATCAATTGGGCAGAACACAGACTTTATTGATCTACATGGTGTTTTTATAGCAGTAGACGTTTCTAGTTGATTATGAATGGTACTATTTCTGTTTCTCGTAGACGTAATTTCACCTGGCAAAGACACAGTAAACGGGTTAGGATAAAGAATGACACTAGAACAACAGCAGAGCATTAGCTTTGTGCAGCTTCTCTTTCCCACAGGTTCTAGAACAGTTGCGGTGTTAGCATGCTGGTGGACCCTTAATAAAAAGTGTAGAAATTTTTGTAAGGAACAAACTTGGTTTAAGGTTCATGTTGTGAAAATGTGCCTAGCATGGTGATTTAGAGCTCACAAGTCATGTTTAGGGGCTGATTCAGAGTTCTGAATGTTGGTTGGTCTGAAATGCTGTTTCAGTTTCGATGTACCCTTGTTTGGGGCTTTGTAGTTTGAAATCTAGGACGAATTATATCTGTTAGAGTGAATGAAGCTCAACTATACCAAGGGCAAACAGCCCAAACATATACATCAGGTGTGGGCACATATGCATTGAGGCCCTTACACAAAGAGAAAATACAAAGTAACAGCAGTAACAGCATATACATCTAACACCCCCCCCCCCAACAAACTCGGGGTGGATCCGAAAAACTGAGTTTGGAGAGAAAGAACGATCCGAGCCCGCGTCGCGCCTTGGTGAGGAAATCAGCCACTTGAAGCTCGGAAGGAACATACGAAGAGCAATAACATCATCCTGCACCTGAGCTCGAGTGTAGTATGCATCAACTCCAATATGCTTTGTGAGCTCATGCTTCACAGGATCACGAGCAATGTTGATAGCACTGATACTGTCTGACAAAAGAGGAGTTGGTGCAGCAAGTTCCTCAGCCATGGCAAGTTGCCATTCAGGATGACGGAGAGCATCATGGTATGTGTCTGGCTCAGAAATGACAGTGCCGGCAAAGCCATAGCGGTCAACAGGCTTCAGCGAGGCACGATCACGAAGATGATAGTGTGAGGAGGGCTGAGTGGAAGTATCCTCAGCTGGAGATGTCTCAACGGGAGATGAGACATCAATGGGCAACTCAACAGGAGGTGAAGGATCCTGGAGTCGGCGACTGAGGTGTAGATCACAGGAGGTTTAGAGTCATAGATGGACCGAGTCGGTTCAGAAGACTCAGAGGGCAGCGGAGAAGAGGGTGGAGGAGGTGAAGATGGAGGAGGAGGTGGAGATGGTGAAGAGGGTGGTGGTGGTGGTGGTGGTAGAAAAATTTCAGTGGAAATGGGTGGATCTGGAAAGGTCATGAAGGACAAAGGCTCAACCACAGCCTGAGGAGAAACATCAGCAGAGGGCCGCGGATAGAAAGGACGAGACTCATCAAAAGTAACATCCCGAGAAATCCGCATGCGACGAGCTACTGGATCCCAACAACGATAGCCCTTGTGCTCAGCACTGTAGCCTAAGAAAACACACTCAACAGATTGAGGAGTTAGTTTAGTGCGTTCCCGAGGAGCAAGAAGAACATAGCACAAACATCCAAAAAGGCGAAGACTGGAGTAATCAGGTGGATGTCCAAGAAGTTGTTCATACGGGATGCCACCTTTAAAAGCAGATGAGGGCTGAATGTTGGTTAAGTAAGTGGCTGTGGAGATTGCTTCGGCCCAGAAATGAGGTGGGACAGAGGATGCAATCATAAGAGCACGAGCAGTTTCAAGGAGGTGACGATGTTTACGTTCAGCAACACCATTCTGAGCGTGCGCGCCTGGACAAGAAAATTGTGAAAGTGTTCCTTCCTCAGAAAGAAATTGACGAAGGGCACCCGAAAGATACTCCCCGGCAGAATCAGCACGAAGAACACGAATAGGAGTATCAAAATGAGTACGAATCATTCGAGCAAAAGCCTTATATATTGATAGAATTTCATTACGATGTTTCATGAAGTACACCCATGTGAAACGAGAGAAATCATCAATAAATATGACATAATATTGATGACCCCCTTTTGAAACAAAAGGTGCAGGACCCCATACATCAGAATGAACAAGGTCAAAAGGACGTTGTGACACAGACACACTAGAGGAATATGGAAGCTGAATTTATTTGCCAAGCTTACAACCCTGACACTGATGTAAAGAGACATCACCAGAGACATTTCCTAGAACACCACGACGAATAAGGGTAGAGAGCCGGGAGCCACACAGATGTCCCAAGCGGTGATGCCACTGAGCAAAAGATGAAGAAGCCGATGCAGGAAAAGCAGAGCCCACAAGACCGGCAGAGGCAGCGGATGGAAGGCGAAGCCAGTCAAGTTCCCAAAGACGCTGAGAATCACGACGACGAGGGCCAGTACCAACTAGGAGACCCGTGCTGAGATCCTGAACACGACAAGAGTCAGAATCAAGAATAACACGACAACCATGATCGAAGGCGCGGCGAAATAAGTTGCATGGTCAAATCAGGAACATAAGAAACATCAGGAACATTAAAAGAGGAGGATGTAAGAGTGCCACGACCAACAACAGAAAGAGACGAGCCATCAGCAGTTTGAACAGTGAGAGGAATGGAAGGAGAATGAATAGAAGAAAGACGGGTGCTATCAGGTGTCATATGAAATGAAGCACCAGAGTCAAGAATCCATGGCAAGATACCTGAGGTGGATGGTGGTCTCTCAGTAGAAGACTGAGAAGCAGCAGCAGAGAGTGCTGGAGCAGAAGTGACAGAACCAGCTGTTCCAGTAGTGGCCGAACTAGTAGATCCAGTAGCTGCTCCAGGAGTGACAGCAAGACGACGTAGTAACATAAGTATCTCCTGCTGTGTATCAGACTGCTGGGACTGAGCTTGCGGGGGACGCCCACCTTGGCGAGACTGAGACTGAGTATGTCGCTTTTTCTTGAAACAATGATCTTCATCATGTGTATTTTTGCCACAATAATTACAATGAAGACCACCTGAACTACGAGTTCCCAAGCTACCAGAGGGTGCTGATGTAGGTACTTTAGGAGTAGTTCCAGAGCTACAAGAGGTTGCTGATGTAGGTACCTTAGGAGTACCAAGAATCCCAGACCGAGCAGCCAAAACTGAGGAGGACGCTGACTGAAGTAGACCAGCAGAACGAAGGCGGATCTCTTCATTACGAACAGCAGCAAGAGCTTCCATCAAGGACACACACGGCTCACGAGCAAGTAACTGGGCACGGAGAGGCTCAAACTCAGCTCGCAGACGAGTCAAGAAGTCATAGGTATGACGAAGCTCAAGGTGACCCTGCTGCTTCTTACAGGAGTCACAGGTGTCTGGGGACAACTGAGGGCTAAGAGTGTCAAGCTCACGCCATACTGCAGATAGTTGTCGAAAGAAATCATCAACTGAACTTTCGCCCTGCTGTAACAGTTGCTCTTGACGTAAGGCAGCAATGTAAGTGGATTGACCAGTGGGCTCATAGCGCTGGCGAAGAGTAGCCCACATCACAGCAGCATGATTAAGCCGAATGACTTCTCCAGTCAAATGCTTTTCCATACTAGCAACAAGTACAGCCCCAGCACGAGCATCTTCATCCAACTAAGTGCGATAAGCCCGAAAATGAGACATATAAGAGGCCATATCATCATCATAAGCTTCATGTAGCTTCTTTTGTTCATCTTCAGGTGTTTCTGGAGGAATAACAGGCTGCACTGGATGATTAGGCAAAACTGGACAAGGTAGCTCACCACTGACAAATTCCCAAAGACGAAGACCACGCATATGCCACTTCATATGTGGAACCCAATTATGATAATTGGTGCCATCAAAAGTTACCGGACAGCGTTGAATCTGAGGACCACCGGTAGATGGAGCAGTAGGAGAAGGAGATGCCATCTTCACCCTCTCTGTATCCCTTTTTTTTTACTCAACACAGCAGAGCACTCTGTTCAGAGGGAAACAGAGCACTCCACGAAACAGAGGGAGGCTTCAATCGGAGGCGCGGAGCCAACCCGCGACGCAAGGAGCCGCGGGGCCACTCGCAGCTCGAGGCCGCGGACCGGCGCGCGACGCGGCGTTGCCGCGGGCGGACTCGCGATGTGGGGTCGCGGGCCAGCGGGCGGACTCGCGATGTGAGGCCGCGGGCCAGCGCGAGACGCGGCGGGGCCGCGGACGAACACGCGATGGGTCGGGCCGTAGGCGGACGCGCGATGGGGCGAGGCCGCAGGCGGACGCGCGAATCGCCAGGTCCGCGAGCGAGCACGCGATGCGGCGGTGCCGCAGGCGAGCGCGACAAAGGGAAGAGTGAGCGCGCGACGCGGCGGTGCCGCAGGCGAGCGCGCGACGAAGGGAAGCTCGACGTCGGCCGTGACAGACGAGCACAGCGGCGGAGCAGAGGAGCAAGGTAAACCCTTACCCTAGAATTTCAGAGCTGATACCATGTTAGAGTGAATGAAGCTCAACTATACCAAGGGCAAACAGCCCAAACATATACATCAGGTGTGGGCACATATGCATTGAGGCCCTTACACAAAAAGAAAATACAAAGTAACAGCAGTAACAGCATATACATCTAACAATATCATGATCCTTTAATAAAAATTGATGTGCTCCTGTAGCTCTTTACAATGGGACAATTGGGTTGAAAAACTATCGCACGGTTTAGAAGATACGTGGCCGCAAACTTTGGCCGTCAGTCGGCCAAATGGCCTGAATCAGCCGGCTGCGGATTCAAATCGGCAGGCTTCAGTGGCCGACGGGACACAGCGTTTGGACGCCCCCGACCCCGCGGCGACCGTACGCCGGCGGCGGGCCCATGTTGCCGCGCCCCTGAGTTCAGGAACCCGAGCCGACGCCCCTCGCTCGCTCTCTCCGCTCGCGCGAGCAGCATAGGGCAGAGCCGAGCGCTCTGCCTCCGCCGCTCCCGACAATCGTACACAGCAGCTCGCCACCCTTTACTCTGCTCCTCCACACGCCACGCTGATCATGCAGCGCCCTTTCGCTAGCCGTATTCGTCGCCATGGTCGCCACCGCCGGAGCCGGTGCCGCCTGGCAGAGAGAAAGCTGCATCGCCACTCCTCCTGCGCCGCCGTCGACCATGCCGCCGGGAGTCGGCCGTAGCACGGCCGGGAGTCGGCCAGCGCATGGCGACCTCTGCTCCGATCCAGGCAAGTCACAGGTGACAATGGCATGCCCGATGCCATCCATTTACGATCCAACGGCAGCTGAACATCTCTGCTAGTGCTGGTGCGAGACTGCACAGCCAAACGAGAAGTGCAGCCGAGCTGAGGCCCACTGCACAGCCCAAACGAATAATATCACTTCCTAAAAAAAAGTACTATTTCACTCAAGTATTTTTAACTCCCCTAAAAGAACTTAAGTATTTTTAATAGTTCCATACTAATAGATAATCTCCACCAATAACCACCAGTACAACATATAAAAAACACAAAATAATCTCCATTTAAGGATTCAATTAGCATTCCGGTGCTCATCAATCATCTCAAATCTCAAAAGAACAAAATGCCCCATGTTGGGGGGCACGACAGGGATCAGGCACCCCATCTCCCCTTTTCGTCATTTTGAAGGCCGCACGACTAAGCACACGCTAGGAAAAACTTGGGAACAACAGACCTTTCGCTGAGGCGAAGAGAACATTGCTCGGCTGTGATTTCTTCAACAAGACGAACTCGGTTTCTCTTAGTCGAAAAGCCCATCGGTTGCCTTGGGCTCGACTCGCGTTTGCCTGAGCATTAAGCGGAGTATCTTTTGGCAAGGCAAAATGGGGTTCGCCAAAGGCCGCCGAGTGGGTTGTCCTTAATAGAGTACAATGGTTGGATGGGCGCTGCCGTTTCGCTAGGGTGAAGAGCTTTCCATCTACTTTAGTGATTTTGGTCCAAAGACAAGTCTTTGCTCTCGAGGCGGGTGTTGATGCAGGAGTCAAAGCGTCGACAACAGGCTAACAATGGACCCCATGTGATTACTTGTACCGCGACCGAAGGAATCTCAAGCTCAAAGATGACGTTACCCACAATGTCGATCCAGAGGATATTCCTAGGATGGGCGCTAGCTATAAGGGTAAAGTAGTCATGTAAAAGTCTACGGACGTGTATAAATAGCCCTCCCCAAGAGGTTGTAAAAGAGGATTGATCCCTGAGTCGAAGTTCTACTAATAGCCTTGGGCTCGACTCGCATTTGCCTGAGCGTCAAACATTGTACCTTTCGGCCAGGCGAAATGGGGTTCGCCAAAGGCCACCGAGCGGCTTATCCTTAAGAGTACAATGGTCAAGCATGCCCTATCATTTCACTAGGGTGAAGAGGTTTTCATCTACTTTAACAATTTTGGACCAAAGATAGGTCTTCGCTCTCCAGGCGGATGTCGACGCGGGGGACAACACGCCAACAATGGGCCGACGATGGACCCCATTCGGCCAGTAGGTACGACAACTGGAGGCATCTGAAGCTCAAAGACGATGTTACCCATGATGTCGATCAGGAGGATATTCCTAGGATAGGAGGTAGTTGCAAGGGTGAAGTAGTCATGTAAAAGCCTATGAATGTGTATAAATAGCCCTCCCAAGGGGTTGTAAAAGAGGGTTGATACTTGACTTTTGGGAGTTCCACTAATATACTTCGTACATTTCGCTTTGTGATCCGACTTAGTTTTTATCTCATTCGCCTAGGCTGGTGCCTAGAACAATACCCCATGTGAGATACTGAAGAGCGGCGTCATCAATTTCTGTAGAACCCTGCTAAGACATACTGTGATGTCATGAAATGAAAAGTTAGAAAAAAAAAAGAATTGACACAAGCTATGATTTCGACCAAATCTATCATATTTTGACTTAGATCAAAATTGTATCCCTTGTATTTTGGATGGAGAGAGCGAAAAGGAGAGTGTTTCAAGCTGTTCCAATACTAGATGCCTCAACTAATTTCTATGCCTCTTAAATCATGTATAGACATTGCATATAGAAATCATATTGTCAATTTGTAGTATCCCCAAGATAATTTTTTTATTCAAATAACATGTCTCCTGTCTACATATTTATCTGTCATATCATTTTATATCTGCCACATCCGTGTATGAGGCTCTATCTAGTAACAGTTCTGCTAGATATTTAAACTGGATTTGGAAAAGTAAAATACCTGAGAAAATCAAGATTTTTCTGTGGTTACTTGGTAATGATGCTGTGCTTACCAAAGAGAATTTAAGGAGAAGAAATTGGAATGGAAATCCATCTTGTATGTTCTGTAATAATGTTAAAACTGCTTCTCATTTGTTCTTTCAGTGCTCAATTAGTAAAATTGTTTGGATGTTGGTTGCTTTAAGCATTGGTGCTAATAACATTCCTACTAACCTTGAACAAAGTTTGGTTTGGTGTGAGTTTTGGATTCCAAATGGGGAGCAAAATTTGCTTGGGGGATTGGAGCAATTTGTTGGGGCATTTGGAAGTATATAAACAAAGTTGTGTTTGATGGGACGATGATTAAAAATCATTTGGAAATAATATGTTATATACACTCTTTGATGACATACCGGTCATGCCTATATGAGGAGATGGATTAGGAACAATATAAGGAGGCGGCGACAGTTATGCTTAATATTGCCAAGCGAATTCTGAAGAATCAATCAGGTGCGCAAGGAGGAAGGCTTTTGCTGGAAGATAATGCTGCAACTGATGAAGAGGAGCTATGAAGATGGTGAAACAAGAGGCATTCTACGTCCACCCCCTCGGTGCCCTGATAAGGCTGCTGGAAAAAGCAAAGTTTTCTATGTTGAAGTATCAATTGATCTTGTTTTCTGTAATCAGGAAGTGTAGTAAGTTCTGTTAAGAAGTTAGCTCATCTGTTTGTTATTATCATCAGTTTGGCAGCTTTGTCTGCGATTGGATACGTTTTATCATTTGATGAAGTTAGTTTAGCAAACTATAAGCAGGTTTTTTTCTCCTGGTTTGGGTAGTTCCTGTATAGGCTATCCACTTCTAAAACTCTCTTATTCCTGCTGTAATATCTCGAATGATGTATTTCCATTACCACTTAATGGGAATGGGATGACGTGTGGAAAAAATATCATTTTATATCTTGATTGATTCTAGTGTATATATATAGTTTTATTATCTAAGGAATTATTTTCCCATTTCTCTTCTATATTATTATTTATAAAAAGTTTTGTATTATTATTTTATTTAACGTAGAAATCAACCTAATTTTGGTCTGTTTTTTTAGCAATTTTTTGGGCTGGAAGGGCCCAGGGCTGGAATTTTCATTGTATGGACTCCATCTGGGCTAATTTTCCCCATTCCTAGCTTCAGTGGCAAGGAGCGAACGGAGGCCACGGGGAAAAGCGCAGAGAATGAGGGGGATCCTCCCCGGCCGCCGGCGGCAGCCGCCGCCGCTGCCGCTCTTCCCGGCCGCCAAGCGCTCCTCGGCGCCCGCGAGCCTCCTCTTCGCCCGCCTCCGCCGCTTCCTCCCGGCTAGCCCCGTCCTCCGGCTCCTCCTGCTCCTCGCGGTCCTCTCCCTCATCCCGCCGGCCTTCTTCCACCTCCGCCTCCGCCGCTTCCACCGGGTGCGTGCGCCCCCCAGCCACCTAGATCCGTGATCTTCAATGAGGAGCGCGAGATTCCACTTCTTGTTCGATTTATTAATTGGTTTCTTCTCTGACACGTTTGCTAAGCGTTTCTTGGTTTTTGGGTTCCAGATGCGCGAGATGAAGTGCGGGTGGATCGCGAGCCCGCCCATGGTGTGCGCGCACGGCGGCGACTCCACCAACGCCTTCCCCAACTCGGTCAGTGAATTCGAATTTGTTCTATGACAAGTGTTTTTTCTCTATTCTGTTGGGGATGAGGTAAATGTGTTGATGAGTTGTTGGTCCTAATGTGTTGATGAGTTGTTGGTTCTGTTGGGATCTCATGATTCAGATGGAGGCATTTCGGATGGCTCTGGACGCGCGGGTCGACTGTGTGGAGGTGGATGTTTCGAGGTCCTCTGATGGTGTGCTCTTTGCTCTGCATGACAGGTAATTGAACTGCCACTTTGCTGGTGTGGTATAATGTATCACAAACAATTTTGCTTCTGTAGAACGTGAATATGCATTTTAGAGCGAAACATCTGATAAAATTCCCAAGATCACTATCTATCATGTGTGCCTGTTTATCCACTGCAATTGCTATTTAGCTGGTGCTGATTGGTTGGATGGCACAACCATTTTGCCCAACACCCATTTACATAGTTTGGCTATTTAGTGGTATATGCTGTCGTTTTTTAGTAAATTGGCAAACTATTGAGCTGTTATGAGAATACAGTTTTATCTGCCAATTCTGTCTTCATACTGGTCTGCTTCATGAATAATGCACACTTCAATTTTTGTAAGGGGCTGCAGGAAGCATGTAATTACAGTCTTATTTAGTGTTCTTAGTTCTTACTACCTATATAAGGCTGGCTATGAGATGGTTTGGAATCATCTTTGTGGAATGCATGGAGTTTTAAAATATTTTAGCTTGAGTAACATTTGTTAATGGTTTAGTACGATCAAGACATCCATTGGCACCAACCAGCAAAATGTTACTGAAAATAGGATCAAATTTGTGACAGCACATTTCTTAGGACAAATCAGCTAGTGCTTACTTTTCTTTTAAACACACCTGGACCTAATTCACAATTGACACAGGCAGGGATCTACAAAAGATGTCTGGTAATTCTACAGCAAAAGTTGGCCACTGGACCACAGATGAGGTGATTCATTTAGAGTTTCAATCTCTTTATCACTTGCTAAAATTGCTGCATTTGGACGTTATCTTCCTTTCTGTAACTCCGTTTCTCTTCATTCTGTTTTAATAAGTTGCACAGTAGGGGTGTTTCCTATTATACCTTCCTGCACCATTTCATGATCATTTGCTGATTCTGGAGCTGTGATGCTAATGCATTGTTCTTTTAGTGTTTTTGTAGATAAAAGCACTAAGTAAAAGGTTTCAGTTGTCAAAAAGAGTCCAATATGAGGAAGTTCCCAAGGCAGAAGATGCTCTGGCAGTAAGCATTAACCCAACCAATCTATGTTGTAGGAAATTTGATAGTTCTGATGGATAGTCTATGTAATCACTTACTTTTAACTGACTTGTGTGGAACAGTGAAAGCTTTGCCATAAACATCTTATCTTTTTATTGGATAGTTCTGTAAATTTTATTGTTTGCATGCCTGAACTTTTTTCCCTCTTGCAGATGATATCACAATCAGTTAGGCAGGTCATTCTTGATGTGAAAGTTGGACCCCCTTCATTTGAGAAAGGTTTAGCTGAGGATATATTGTCCCTTGTAAGTTCTGTGTATCTCCTGTCTCATTTTGCCTAATGAGTAATGGCGTGCTTTAAATAGAATGTGTTCTTTTGTTTTCTGTTCTTGTACCTCTGGGCTCTTCACATGTACTTACCATATCTGTATCATATCATCAAATTTCTAGATCTTAATTGAAATTACTCTGTGCTCTGTACAGATCATTCATCATAGTAGAACGTTTATGGACAAAGTTCTCTGACTGCAGCTAGTAAAATTGTTAATTGTTTATTTTTACTTGATCACATTTTGCATTAGGGAATGCATCTGTGGCAAAGTTTCCTGTGGTCCCATCCAGTAATATCTAGCTAGACTCCCTAATTTTGTATTTAGTTATCTATTTCTGTGATTTTTCATTTGTAATTATCTGGAAACTGGAATGTTGCAATTTTTTTGCAGCAATATGTTTTTGAAAACTTATCGTGACTTAATGTCAATTTTTGTTCTTTGCAGCTCAGGAGGACAGATTGCAAGAATTGTCTTGTCTGGGCAAAAAGTGATGACCTAGGAAGCGATATAATTAAGTTGTCTAAAGATGTTATTGTACATTGTTCTCTCTTTATTTGAACTATCCATTTGTCATCCGTGCCTATGACCACTTCTACTGCACAATTTAACAGGCGGCTGTTCTGTTATAGGTGGGCTACATTGTTATGGTGGATAAATCTACCAACAGAAGAAATGAGTTAGTGAGGATTGAAGGGGCTAAAGTTGCTGGCATATATCATCCTTTGATCCATGAGAAGGTCATGAAGGTCATGCGCAGGTAAATGCATGTGATAACCTATACTTAGAGCTCCTTTTGTTATGTCCTGTTTGCAATTTGCACTACTTCATGTGAGCTTAAATTGCTGAATTTGGAAACAGACATGACAGGAGAGTTTTTGCATGGACTGTTGACGATAGCAGCTCCATGAAGAAGATGCTGCATGAGCATGTTGATGCCATTGTGACCAGCAACCCTTCTCTGCTGCAGCAGCTTATGCATGAGACAAGAACTGAGTGCATGGAAGATGGTTTTGCCTTACCATAGGACTTTCTAGGTGTCAGAACATAAGGGTTTAGCCTTACCAATTGGTCTGTCGAGTTTAATTACTTCATAAATTAGATGATAATTAGTCTAGTTTTTGGCACATTCCACTCTTCAGTCATATAATTGAAATAGACCATAAAAATATGGTTAGCTTGTCATGAAATATGTTGTTTCCTTTTATAGCTTGATTAGATCAGGTCATTATGGAGATTGTGACTATAATATCATTGATTAACAGACATGCTTTAGCCATAGATATTCAAGTTTGTTTCTCACCTTTTGACAATAATGTCACAATCCATTCCATGCAAAAAAAAAAAATTGTTTGATGCACAAGTTAATTGTTTAGGGTTTAGGGCTTAGGGTTTAGGAAGAAATAATTGATTAATATTCAATCCTAGCCATTGTTTTGAAACATGTATTGTATTGTTGTAACACTCCAGCCCACTAGGAGCTTAGTAGTTATGTTGTTAGCCCATGTGGCATGTCACATGAGGAGTTGTAGTTGTGAATTTATAACCATCTTGGAAATTTAGAAGGGTGAGGGCCAATTTATAATCCTTATTGTTCCAAATGTTACCTTTGGGTTAATCTTTTTACACAAACCGATGACAAAAGTGCAAGTGAAGATGCGTTTTTAACTAATGGTATTAGAGCATCAACCTTTGGCTGTATGTGCTGGGGGAGCAGTGTACCAACGGATTGTTCTAGGCAGTGATGAGTACATGGTGAGCTGATGAGGCTATCAACCCTTAAAAGGGGTATATGTAATAGTAACACCCTAGCTTGTTAGAAGCTTGTACTAGTTGTGTTGGCCCATGTGGTACATGAGAAGTTGTAGTTGGTGGATTTAGTACCACCTTGGAAGTTTACGAGGGTGAGGGCCAGCTCATAATCCCATTATAAACGTAGTAGCTTCAAGTTAGCACTCTTACATGAAGCGTGGAGAGAAGTGTAAGAGGGGTGTTACGCATATAGACCCAAGGCCAGGCATAACATCAAAGTGTTAGCCCTACTCAAAATTCTAGGCCTGCATGGCAACTTTTCTCAGTGTTGAGGAGGAAACCTGGCAAGGCACGTATGTAGGAAGCCATGAGAAGGTGCATCCGGGGAAGCATACCCACCCCCGAAACCACCAAGGCCTAACAGGCGGGCATAACAGCAAAGTGTCAGGCCTTGCCCAAAATTCTAGGCCTGCATGACAGGTTTTCTCCGCGTCGAGGTGGAAGCCTGGCAAGGCACGTTTGTAAGAAGGCATGAGAAGGCGCATCCGGGGAAGCGCACCCATAGTGTTGAAAACTGTCACGAGGTTGTGTCGGCCACTTTGGCGCCTAGGACAAGAAACCCTAGGAACCTCCCCCGAAACCACCAAGGCCTGACAGGCGGGCATAACAACAAAGTTTCAGGCCTTGCTCAAAATTCTGGGCCTGCATGGCAGCTTTTCTCCGTGTCGGGGAGGAAACCTGGGAAGGCACGTCTGTAGGAAGCCATGAGAAGGCACATCCGGGGAAGCGAACCCATAGTGTTGAAAAATTTCAGGAGGTTGTGTAGGCCACTTTGGTTAGGCCAAGGGCATGACAAGTCCCAATGATGACCTAGCGCCCACAACGTTCAAAATTCTAGGCCTGCATGGCAGCTTTTCTTCGCGTCGGGGAGGAAACATGGCAAGGCACATCTATAGCAGACAATTCTTGACTGTCAACTCCAGGCAACAACTGAAGCTGTTAGGGGGAAGTTGTGACAACTCCAGGCAACAACTGAAGCTGTTAGGGGGAAGTTGTGACATTATCAGCCCCGTACTACAAGACAAAGGAGGATGCATGATGCCGTCGGAGGAGAAATGAGGCCCAGGACAAGAAACCCTAGGAACCTCCCCTGAAACCATGTAACTACTCACATTGCCATATGGTATATAAGCTAGGGTATGTGATCATGTAGATTGTATCGAACCCTAGAATAGTTGAGAATCAACCCATGGTAGACGAAGTTATGGCTCCTTGCTTGAGCCACCAAAGTCCTCAAAGTGGGGTGTAGTGAACCCTAGCATTTTTTTTGGTAATCATGTAGAAAACTTAATAGATCCAATGGTTATTGTTGATGAGGCTTACCAATTCGATTGATTGCCAGATCTTTCTGATTATTGTGAGTCATCTTTTTTTATTATGTCTGGTGCGGATTAAGAAGCAAGATGTAACATCTGTTATTACTACGTATTGTAATTGCTACTCCCTTGGTTTCAAAGTATATGCCACTTTGATACATCAATTTCGCTATGTACCAACAAGGACGAAAGAGACTTGTAATTTGGAAGGAGGGAGTGCGAGAGGTCACGAGTAAAGATGTGTTTCGCTGGAATCTAGCTCCACCAGTAATTGTCCCTCAAATCACATGGTTATGCATGCATGTTAACTGCCTGTGCGGTGACAAGTTTATTAGGGCAGTCCCAATGGAAAATTTATGAGCCCTTTTCTCCAGAGCCATCAGAAAAGTTGCCAATCTCGTCGAAACCACTGAAATTTTTATTCTCTCACTGGTGCCCAAACTCGGAAATTTTCTCTCTGTGAAGCCATTCCGTCGAATTCTCTGCCTAACGGTGTCAAACCGACAGGTCAAAAGACCATTTTACCCCCACGGTGGGGTCTATTTGTCAGGCACACAAACTCTCTGTTTCCTTTAAGGCCATCCCCAACGGAGAAGGATTTAGTAACGTTGCTCAGTAATGTTACGATGTAACTTTTGCGTCATCACGTGCGTCCGTTCATGATCTAAGGGACGTCTTGATCCCAAACGAGCACATATCCCCACACTTGCATTTTCAACCGGCAGAGCCGGTGGGCAAGCGATGGTGTGCGCGTGCGCGCGACGCCGACGCGTGCTGATGGCGCCGCCATCTCCCCGCTGTGCTGCTTTCTGCGTCTGTACGCTCGTGCCTTCTGTACGCTATTGCTGGTTGGGAGCTAACATATGCGCTGCCCGACGACTCGCCACGCCTCGGTCCCTCCGCGCTGGCCGCAAGCTCGCCACGCCAGCTGCCTTCCGCCATGGCGGCGCGTGCTCCAAATCTCGCTAGTGTTGAGCAGCCGAGCACCAAATCTCGCCTCCCTCCCAGTCCCCGCGGAGCGCCGAGCCGCCATGGGCCGCTGCGCTGCGAGCACGCCTCGCCGAGCCGCCGCGTGCTTCTTCGTCGGCTTCGTCTTGATGGGCGTGGGCGCCGGCGCGTGCGCGACGAGGACGACGGGCACTGGCGGGGATAACGTCATGGCAGAGCGGAGGTTCGCTCATGCTCATGGCGGCGACGAGGACGAGCAGCTGGAGGCGACTGGGCGGAGCTCCTCCGCGCGCGTCCACTGTCCCACTGCACAACGTCTGCCACCCCACGGCCCGATGGCGCCGCAGAATCTGGCATCTGCGGGCCCGCGGCAGCCCCGCGGGGCTCCCTTGCGCGCGCAGATCGGGTCGCAGCCATGTTTGTCGCTGGCATTGAGCGCAGACGTGGGGGCTCAAGCCACGGCGGCGCTTAGCATTGGGGCGTGCGCATGGCATGGTCCTCGCGCGCGGCCGTCTGCGCACTGCGGCGAGACGAGGCACATGGGGAGCCCCGTCCAGCCGCCGCGGGCACGGCCCCTGCCGTCGCGCCGGCGACCCCAGCCAAGAAGCTCCGCCTGCCCGAGACCGCCACCGCCCTCGTGCACACGGCGGCCATCCAGGACCAAGCTCCTAGGGACATGCACAGATGTGGACACCGGACGCGTGCAACCTCGGCGGCGAGCGGTGGCGCCCCGCGGACGAGCAGGTGGCGGAACTTGTCCTCGAGCCCCGCCATGGCGGCCTCGGCGCGCAGGCCCGGTGCGCGACGAGCGGAGGCACGACGGCGGTCACAACGGTGGGTGCTGCGGGGGAGGACGGGAGGCAGCGCGGGAATAGATGGAAGGCGCCGCGAGGGAGCAGCTCAGCTCGGTCCCCAGCCGGATCTTCTCCAACGACGACCGTAGCCGCGTCGTCGCCGTGTTCATGCAGCAGGGGCGGGTCGCGGTACATCGGCGGGAGCGCGCGGCCGGAGCTCGCGGCGCGGCGGGAGGGGCGGCCTGGAGTCGGGGCGCCGCGGCGGAGCGGCTAAGGCAGAGGTGCGGTGGCTCGCCGGAGCCCACGCTGGAGCCGGTCAGGGCGCTGCCCCTGTGCCGTGCGGCGGGCAGAGCTCGCGTGTGTTGGACTTGGATGGAAGAAGGGTAGTGTGGACATTTTCACTGCCCAGTCCCACATGTAAGGACTCCGAAACGGCAACAAACACACGGATGACAGACGGAATGGTTCGAGAGAAACAAAAGTTTTGAACTTGGTCACCAGCGAAAGATTGAATATTTCAATGGCTTGGACGAAATTGACAATTTTTTAATGGCTCTTACCAAAAAAGCTCAAAATTTATTGTGGTTTCTATTCCTATTAATTACTTAGACAGCTCAGCGTTTTGATAATGTGGCGTAAGAATTAATGAAGAGAGAGTGCAAATTCAAAAAACGATTTCTACATCTGGAAACAACGTCTACACTAGCACCGAGACGCAAAGAAACGAGCGAAACCGCGTTGGGAAGAAACTACTAGTTTCTACTGCCCTCTAGCCGGATCCAGTGCTCCGCCATGCGATGCGCATCTCCAGCAAGCGCCCGCCTCTTCCCTCTTGCGCAGTGCAGAGCTTCTTCCACAGCAGCAGCACCGCCGATTGGGAGCGGGAGCGAGAGCAGGAGGGCGGAGGGCCACACCAACGCCAACTCGACGGCCGCGCAGATGGAGGCGGCGCTGAACCGCATGGACGTGGACGTGGGGCGGCTGCACAGCGCGGTGCTGGGGCCAGGCGGCGGCGGCGGCGGGCGGCGCTGGAGCCGGGGCGTCGGCGATGGAGCTGCGTGGTGCTGGGGCCAGGTCCTGCGCTGCTGCCCGCGGCGGCGCTCTCTGGTTTCTCCTCCGCGTCAGAAGAAGAGATAAGACTCGATGGGAGATAGAGAAAATGGGCCGGTAGTCAACAATCAAATGGGCCTGTAGTAGAATTCGTGGTATACAAGTACTGCAGTAGAAGTTGCTAAAAAAAAGTATTGTAGTAGAATACAGTTGATGAAATTATATTAATATATATATTCTAGTACTTGCTTGGGCAATCCAGGAAGCAGTAGAATACGTGGTCTAAAATATTGTTCACGGATGCACTTTACGTGTGCAACGCTGCTGACTGCAAAAAGAGTTGCCACACTTGATCTATACGTTTTTAGTGCTGCATTTAATTTACTCTTTATATAAAGACTATTATAGAAACCATGCATTGGAAAGTAGTAGTTTCTTGATGCGTTATCCTATGTTATAGAAACTATGTGATTTCTTTCATTGGACTGCCCTTAAGGGCAATCCCAATGCAAGACTCTATCACAGAGTCTAAGACTATTTATTATCCTCCTATTTATTGTATTTTGCTGATGTGGCGGCATATTTATCTCGAAGATTGTGGACATAGAGTCTAAATAAGACTTGAAGTCTTGGTTTTTCTGTCTCTCTCTTCAATAAATATACCGTCACATCAGCAAAACACAATAAATAGAAGTGTAATAAATAGTCTTGGACTCTGTGGTAGAGTCTGCATTGTGAATGCCCTAATGATGCTGTAGAATTAAGGTAATTTCCAGAAATGATGAGCGGGAAGCCGAGCCGTGTGCATTGCAATTTGCATTGACCAACCACTAGATAGTCCTTTTGCATACAAGTCTTTCGAAATCAATGGACCGGTTTGTTAGGTCTCACAATTAAATATATCCGAAAGAAGCGCCAGACTGGCAACTCGTAGTACAAACTCATAAATTCCATCGAAGGAGACATAAAACAGAAAAACATCAAAGAGAGTGAAACAGAAAAACAAAGCGATCGAAAGAGAGCGCAACTTAGGATATATAGCCTGGATGATGACGGTTCCTATCCATACACATCAAAAGAGAGTGAAACAGAAAAACAAAGCGATCGAGCTAGCAGCAAATGGTCCTCTCAAGCGCGGTGCAATGGTGGGAAGAGTGGCAGCTGCGTATCATTGTCTTGGGCAGCCTTGCTGCCTCGGCATCCAGTGCTACCTCGCGATGTTCGTCAGCGCCCGTAAGAACCATAACCGGCCCTTGTACAGATTTAGCATCTGGCAGACATATCTAGGCGGAGACGCTCTAGCTATATACGCCCTTGCAGCCCTCTTCAATCGCCAAAGGAAATTACGGTACAATTCTGTAAATGTCAACCATGACTTTTTCGAAAACGTGCGCAGCACGTGTCGCATTAAGAGAAGATAGAGTTTAGATTACATTCCGCCCGCGCTAGACGAGATGCCTTGCACGGAGCGGACAGCACACATTACACAGATCGTTGGCTCGAACGGCACAGCATAGAGAAATGTACTTTTGGGGAAACAAATTTTGTAAATGTCAACCATGACCTTGCAGGTTTTATGGGCCCCTGTCTTGTTGATACACCACGGTGGGAATGTCAACGTTTCTTCTTATAACATCAAAGACAACGAACTATGTGTTGGTATATTATGGGTCAAACCATATAATATACTCCCTCCATTACTTAAAAAGATGACGTTTATGACAACATTTAGCATACCAAGGAGTGATTAATTAGGGTGAAATTTTTTCTCTCTACCCCTATTAAATAGGGTTGCAGTATGCATTACAAACAAGAACATTCAATAGCTCAAACGGTTGGCACAGTGATGTGTTAAGCCTCATGTGGTACGTGTTTATTATTACTTAGAATATGGGCGGAGCATCCATGGTGAGCGAGTGAGGTGAGGAGGTTTGCTGCAGCGTGGACCGTGCGTTATTAATGCGCATTGCATGAATCGAAGGGACATGCCCATTTTTTTGAGTAACGGAGGAAGTATTTAATAATTAATAAAATCTATGATTTATGTTAAATAATACTTATTGGATTAATTACCATGATGGGCACATGCACACATGCGTTGTGGGTGGTTGGCCTGGCCGTGCAAAGCATGGAAGGAAGGCAAGCAGGCAACGAGTGAGCCATCTTCCATCTTGCTAATTAGAATTCTTTAATACATGAGTTACTAAAGAAACTTCCATCTCCTTCCTAATTAATTGGCAAGTAATATGGAAGTTTTCACACACGAGAGTTTCCCGTCTCGGTTGCCTCCTGGTCTTCTCGTGTTGAGTTGCTTGTCTCAGCTGCCTCCTGGCCTTCTCGTGTTGCTTGATCTTCCCATTCGTTTGGAGGATATATACATATCTCCCTCGTCTGGTCAGGGTGCTCGCTTCGAAGACAACCAAAGTTCTCGCTGCACCCAAACATTCCCGTCCCATGGCTTGCGCGCACAAGACCCTGGGAGAGTAGGAGCCTCCGGAATGCATGCCGGCGACGAGTTCACCTGCTAGGATGGAGACCGGCGATCACATTTTTGGGGAGTGTCGCGGCGCGGCACGACTACTCGCTGCAACGTCTTCTTCCTGGTGATCCCACTACAATGTCTTCTTCCTAGTGTCCTTGGGCTACACTACTGTACGGCATCGAGTGGGACGACTACATCAGCAAAGCGCTATGTCGACTAGCGCGAACGGTTTCGATGCTGCTGGGTATGAAATCGCTCGATTTCTTACTGTCTTCTTTACAGTTAATATCATCGACATTCATGTTCATTGTTACATTTTTCTAGATTAAATTACTCGTTAAATTGGCTAATATTCTAACACTCTGGACCTGTCATGTTCTAATTACAACGTCTCAGGTCAGAAAATAAAACCTGTCATATTTTGCAAAATTGCAGCTCATAGGTATCGTGAGAACCTCCAGCTCTAATTCTTTTGATCAATGGAACTCCTCAGGTCACCGTGGCTATCTACTTGTTTTTCAAGTCATGGTCCTCGTCTGCTGATAAGAGGTTACTAGCTGCAGCAATTCTGCTTTTCATCATTGGTCTTTTAAAATGCTTCGATAAGCCCTCAGCTCTCAAGCGGGCTAGCTTTAATAGTATAGTCAGTACTTTCCGTCCTGCCAAAAGAAAGAAATCTGAGAAAAAGAGTAGTTTTTTTATACGTGCTTCCTAGACTACAACCGCCTGATTCGAATCAGGCGACGTTCCTTCGGTGTTCCTTCGTGTGTGGACGGACTCGACGCATGCAGCGGAGCTGGGCATGGTGCGGGTAAACAAGACGTCGCCTGGGTGGTTGAAACAAAACCAGGCGTCTGGGTTTTAGCAAACCCCTTTTTTATAATGTATACCTGTATTAATTAATAGAAATAAACACATCCAAATACAAGTACACCGAATAAGAACACATAGGACAGCTGTCCAACTTATATTCTATGAGAAAAGAAGTCGGCCGCATCCGCTGCCGACGAAGATTGCGAAGCCGGAGGAAACCACTGGCGTTGAGGTGAACTGCAGCAAACGCTCAATCTCGCAGAGGCGAAGAAGTCTTTGAGCACCCATCCGTCAGGATCACAATCTAGATTAGAACGACGAGAGCGGCGCTGACGATGGCATCCGTCGTCGCAGTGAAGCCAAGCTCGCTCAATCCCGATCCGTGCCACCGGCAGATCGAGTTCGATCCGCCGCATTCCATCTTGCTGCCATGCCCTTAGCCGCCACCGTAGCCTTGACCTTAAACGCGGCACGAGCACCGCCGCTCCGCCACGACGATGAAATAGCAGCCGCCGCAGACTCCTACACCGCCTCACAGGCCTCCCATCGTTACCAGAGCAGGCGACGACGAGGTGGACGAAGACCGGGAGGACCTTATTCCACCATAGCTGCGCTGCCACCTCCACCAAGCTCATGCCGCCGGAAACTCTAACCCTAGAAAAGGGACCTAATCTACACCGCCGGTCAAGGTCACACGGTTCTCCACACATCTGAGGTCCCAAGGGCCGCTGGAGGCGGAAGGAACCGGCGACCTCACCGGCGGGAGCACAAAACGTCGGTGGCGGCGCCTCGGTGGAGCCCTCCGTGGCTAACCCTAAAACTTCTCGGTTTTTAGAAAAGAGAAGTTGAGCTTGAAGAGTACATAAAAAAAGCACAAAGTTTTTTGCAAACAAACAAAAAACCCCCTAGAAATGCCATTTGTAGGTTCTCATAGCGAATTCTTATACAAGGAGAAAATCACTATGCCGGACAAATTATTTGTACACTATGCATACGTCTATGCATGATGACCGTCTCACAACATTAAAATCCTTTTGGTCGCTGAATGTGGAAAGCATTTACAACGCCCTTTGTGTAGGGCTCTCTGATACTTTTGATCTTATGTAAGGGAATTGTAGGGCTGCAGACCCTAGGGCTGATTAATAAAGACAGAACTATGCCAACCTGTGCTCTTATCTGCATACTGTTTTCTGCCCTTATACTGCTCCTTAATCTACTGTTGCCGATCGTGCCCATCGTCCTGTTCCACGCCAGCCACAAAAATTCTTACAAAGGAACTGACATCATGGTTACATTTATGACATTTATATTATTGTACACCACATACTTTTTGGAGATTTCGTCCTTTGTTACAATGGCATTGTTTGACGAGAAGTGGTCAGATGAGGTTGCCCAAAGTAGTCTTCTAGGATTTCTTGTTTGGAACAGAAGGCATACAAGGATAATGAGCATCACAGAATTCTTGTAGTGCAAAGGTCTGAATGACACATATTTTGGATTTGGCACTGTCACTCGTCAAAGGTATCACAATGTTAGTTCATGAACATGTTAAGGCTGGATGGATGAGTCATATAACAGATATCGAGAGCTATTGGAGGTTCAGCGACAGCCGAGGCCAGTGGGCTCTTGAGTGCAATGGCGGTGAAGAAGAAACCCTTCTCTGGAGTATAGATAAGCCCTTTGACGAAAGCATCTTTCTCTGCCATATGGCCACGGATTTTTGCTTCCATAAGAAGGGCACATCTCATGATTTTCAATGTGCAAGGATGTATAGACAAATCTCCAACTACATGATGCATCTATTGTTTGCTAATCCTGAGATGTTGTTGCCTGGCAGCAAAAGGAATTTGTTTACAGTTGCTTATGATGAACTCAAGGCCGCCATCCTCCAAGGTGATGATGATCCATCGCCGTTGGATGAAAGAGGACTTACACTAAAGATAATTAGCAAGGCAGAATCAGCAAAGGTTTTATTGAAAACTCAGCAGAAGGTTTTATTCAAGACTCATGGGTTCTAGCTCAAGAGCTGATGAGATTTGGTGATGACAACAAGGTGTGGGAAATAATCAAAGGTGTATGGACCGAGATGCTCTGTTTTTCTGCTGGTAGATGCAGGGGTTACCTGCATGCCAAAAGCCTTGGCTCTGGTGGGGAGTACCTCTCCTATGTCTCGCTCCTAATGTCGCATGCAGGACTGGAGACATATGCGGAAAGGGTGAAAATTGCGGAAAGGCAACAGAGGGTGTAGCTTCGTCTCCCCAAAGTGGAGAGAGTGAAAATTGCAACGCGAAGAATAGAAGAAGCTGAAAACAAGCAAGCTACTGGTGGCTCGTCTACTCCCCAAGCCATGGTTCCTGTGAAGGAAGCGATTGCTTGTACATTAGCTTCACGAGTTGAATGTGTTGGCCCTGCCCATGAGATCAAGTTTATTGTCTCAACCATAGCAGCAATGTGATGTCTTCTATGTTTGTGTATTCCTATCACACTTGCTGACTGCAGCGAGCATGTACCATTCCATGTCTGTTCATTTTGTTTCAGATCTCAATATAGTTGCGTCTGGAGTTTGGTTATTGGAAAGCTACACCCTTTCTTGATTTAAGTCAGTTGTTAGTAATTGTTGTCTAAGTTTGTTCTTCAAAATATGAGATGAGGGCTTTTAGGTGTCCTTTTGGATGTAAAATAATTGATAATCAAACTGAAACTAATGTGTTGGGTTTTTTTTAACATTATACTTCAGCACAAGTCTCCTGTTGGCCGCAGAGCACTGTTGCTGCCTCCACCAAGTCCAACCTGCTACAACTAGATGCATCTCATTCTCAGGTCAGTGTGTTCATTACCTTGCTCCATAGTTTCTGACTGAATGAAGCCTTGTATGGAAAGATACTGCAACAAGAGCAACCAAAGCATCTGTTTGATCTCCTCTGTCTTGAACATCAGTACAAACCATGAGATATTGTTTGGGAGAAGGGGTAGAATTCTCAAGAAGACTCCATCGATAAGAAAGGTTGTACCTGACGAATATAGTTTGCAATGAAAATCAGGCAATCTGTTGAAACATCAGGAAACAATACAGCACAGATGGCAGTAGCAGACTATGAAGTCACCAAAGATAATTTACAGGAAAATGGATAAAAAAATTAACCGACGTGCAAATATAACCTGAACAAGGCAAGAAGCCAACATCAAAAATGAAAACCAGAGGAGATAATTATGCAAATACCTGGACGAGTATACATTTCAAATTAAGTCATGAAAGCATCTGAAAGGAAATCAACCATGCATACACCTGAACTAGAAAAACGAACTGATGTAGCAAGCTGTCATGGTAATTGTTACTCTAATAAAACTAAGACACAAACAAATCCATGCGGACAGGATTGCAGTATCTATCTTGTTGCATGCAGAAAAGCGCATGATTTTCACCAATGGTATACATGTTACTAATAAATACTGTAAAACTTGATGAATGTTTAGGGTTAACGAGTCACCATCTCTGGTTCTCAGCTCCTTGTTAATATAGGGTGGGAACAGTCCCCACCGTGGCATTACAGATGAGATAAGTTTACAACAAACTCACCTACAAAGTAGCAACAACTTCTTTACAATTGTGATACAATCTCAACCAACAAACCTATCTCAACTAACAATGAACCTAAACGCCCAACGCACCTATGCCGTGAAGTCCAGTTCAGTCATAGGATCAGCTTCATCTAACATTCCCCCGCTCAATCTTAGCGATGAATGAGGTTAAGATTGCGCCTAAATTTCAGAAACTTGACGATAGGGAGAGCCTCTGTAAAACCATCTACCACTTGATCATCTGAGTTAATAAACCATATGTCAAGGAGCCCCTGTGCGGCTTGTTCTCTCACAAAGTGAAAATCGATTTCAATATGTTTAGTCTGCGCATGAAAGACTAGGTTTTCCAAGAGATACTTAGCTCCCAAATTATTACACCAAAGGCATGAAGTGGACGGATGTGGAATGCCAAGTTCAGTGAGAAGCTTCTGTACCCACGTCAACCCAACATATGCATTGGCAAGAGATTTGTACTCCGCTTCAATACTTGACCGAGAGACAGTAGCCTGTATCCTTGTCGTCCAAGAGATCAGATTGCTGCCAAGAAAGATCGCAAATCCACCCGTGGAACGCCGATCATCTACACAGCCCGCCCAATCTGCCTCAGAGAAAGCACTAACAACCATGGACTTTGACACTCCAATCTTCAGACCGAGGTGCATTGTTCCTTGTATATACCGCATGATACGTTTGGTTGCACTCCAATGGACCATAGTTGGTGTGTGGAGGGACTGACACACTTTGTTGATGGCAAAGGAGATGTCTGGCTGTGTCAAGGTCAAGTATGGCAATGCTCCAATGAGGCATTTGAATTTGGCTGTGTCCTCTGGAACAACTGCGTCTCCATCCTTAATATTAAGCTTCTGAGTACTAGGCAAAGGTGTGTCCAGTGCCATGCATTGTTCCATACCAGACTATGCAAGAACATCAGTGGCATAATGGCTTTGTGACAAGACCAATCCACTAGGATTCCATCTTACCTTTATACCCATGAAAAAATTCAAATCCCCTAGATCCTTTAAGGAAAAGTCCTTCTGAAGATCGATCAACAGCGTCGTTGTCCCCCCTGGGTCAGAACTGGCAACAATAATGCCATCAACGTAGACAAGAACAAACATGAACAAGGTACCTTTCCTGTAGTAGAACAATGAGGTATTGGCCTTTGATGGAGTAAAGCCCAAAGCTATCAACTTGGCACACAACTAGGCATACCACACCCTTGGGGCTTGCTTCAGACCGTATCGTGCCTTGTCGAGCCGACACACATTGGAGGGATGTGAGTGATCTAAATATCCAAGTGGTTGATACATATAAACCTCTTCATCAAGAATCCCATTCAAGAATGCATTGTAAACATCCAATTGGCATAACGACCATCCACAAGTCACAACAACAAAAAGGATGAGCCGTATGGTGGCAACCTTGACGACAGGACTAAAAGTGTCCTCATAGTCAATCCCATATCTCTATTTGTAGCCCTTGGCAACATGTCATGCTTTGTAATGATCCATAGTCCCATCTGCTCGTCGTTTTACTTTGTAAACTCATTTGCACCCTATAATATTCTTCCCTTTCAGTTTGGGTACAAGATGCCAAGTATGATTTTGGATCAGTGCTGCAACCACGGTATCCATCACGGCCTTCCACTCGGGGTCTTGCAGAGCTTGTGAGCTAGTGGATGGTTCATCATGAGAGATGGTAGAGGCCATCCCCCATCGAACAGTGCCATCGGTATACACTTTTGGCTTCGAAATCTCATGTTCTAGTCACAGGAACTGCTTAGGTTGGCACTGGTTCGGTCATAGGTGGAATAGCCACACCGAATTCAGATGGTGCGCATGAGATAGATCCAAGTAAATCTGGATTAGTCATTAGTGAAGCTAACATAATAGGAAAAACGACCAATCGAGGTTGGTGCGGGGCCCCAACATCTGAAAACACTAAATCCAAGGGGTAGTAGACACACTAGTTGACCTTGGGTAGGGAAGCTGATGATGGCTTTTACCCTGTTGACACGCATCACACACATGCTTATTGTTTGAATCTTTGACAAAACAAAGTTTATTATGATTAATAATTTTCTAGAATATGGGACCAGCAGGATGACCAAGCCTATGATGCCACACCGATGTGGAAGGCTTGAAAGAGGCAAGGACTTCTTTATTCTTGGATGAACTACTCGAGGAGGACTTGATAGGGCAAAGGCCACTTTCAGACAGACTTCTAAACAGAGTTTTTCTCGTCTTCTGTGCCTTGATAGCAAAATAATCAGGGTGAAATTCAAGGAATATATCATTGTCACGGGTGAACTTGTAAACAGAAACTAAATTCTTGCTAGTAGATGGAACATGAAGGATATTATGGAGATGGAAATTGTTGGATGGGGAATGCAGTATACTCTGACCAACATGTGAAATCTCCATACATGTTCCATTCGCTGCGTGAACACGATCGTCGCCATGGTATTTTTGACGGATCGAGAGCTTCTCAAGTTCACCAGTGATGTGATCGGTAGCTCTAGTGTCCATATACCAATTGGTATCTACACCAGCCCGTGGCATTAGATGAGGCAGACTTGTGTTGTGGTTGTCATCCATTGTAGTTTGAGTCGTAGCGCTTGAAGTAGCGCATGCTGGGTGACCCTTCTTGCCATAGACCTGGCAGATCAACCCTTCGATGAAGTGGGTCCCTTTGGGATGTGCACCGTCACGGCCACCTTTGCTGCCACGGTTGAAGCCACCGCGTTTGGAGCGACCACTCCCGCGAGGGTTGGTGGTGGTGTTGCGTCCTCTTTTGGCAGCGACGTGGGCAACATTCACAGAGGATAGGTGTCCCCCGTTGTCATGTCCCATCTCATGGTGTTGCTCGTAGCTCTCCAACTGCGTGTAGAGCTCACCCAAGGTGATCGGCTCCACGCGAGTGGTGATGGAGGTGACCACAGCGTCGAAGTCCAGGCTCAGCCTGTTGAGGATGTAGGAGATCAGCTCATCGTCTCCAGGTTTCTTTTAGGCCAAAGCCATATCATCTGCGAGACTTTTCATTTTGGTGAAATACTCACTGATTGAGGACGTACCCTTTGAAGCTATGTCCAGAGCCATCCTTGTGGTGATGAGACACACATGACTCTGAGAGGCGAACATCTCCTCGATGGCCGCCCATGCCAAGGCAGCGACGACCTTGGTGGAGACCTGGCCAAGGATTTCTCATCCAAGATTGGACAAGATGGACAAGATGTAGCTGAGGACGGTCTAGTCCTTGGCTACCCATGTGCCATACTCCAGATTCTCCACCGGAGGTTCGACCTTGGCTTTCCCATCTTGGGGCTTCTCAGTACCTTCCTTGGGTGGAAGATACTTCTTTACAATTGTGATACAATCTCAACTAACGGAGAGCGTCATTGATGAGCACTTCCCTAGTAGTGCACGCCGTGAAGTCCGGTTCAGTCATAGGATCAACTTCATCTAACTAATACGAACATTGAAAGAATAATAATCCCCTACAATTAATTTTTAGTGATAGGATTTTCCAAGGAATTACTCTAATATTCTTCTATTTGAGAAATTTATGATATATATGGCACTTGACCCTTTAATCAGGCGAACACAAAAAGGAGACGATCCTTTCAGCTGTGGTGCCGCAGGTGTTTGTGATCTTCATTTAGGCTATTTAGGCGTTTGATCTCAACCTGGTTTCTTGTGGCCATGTCATCTAGGATGTCCGCTCTCTTGGTGCGTCCCAAATTCCTAATGTGACTGCGATCGACATCTTGCTGAAATAGTGAAATACATGGCCATGATGAAGAGCAAAGACTACTATATTTTTTAGGATAGATTCAAGTATTTTGAACTCACCGCAACAAGATTGAAGGTATAGCTGGTGTTCCCTCAACGGCCAGGCCCCGAGTCCCAGCGTGTCATATGCATTTGATAATAGATGAAATGTCTTTTAATGCTTTTTCTTGTGATTGCATGAAGCTCTTGTTTATCCTACTTGACTCTTTGGTTGTGTTGTGCCTTTGACCTTCCTTTAGGAACTAAGATTTTTTACTTCGAGCTTTCATGGTCCATTCTCATATCAAGTGGCCTTGTGTTTGTTATGGTTTTTGAGCACTTGAGTGAGAGTTCTATATTGTGCCTTGAAACCTTCTTTGTTGGGCTTTAGCGTTGGTTAATGCATTCATCAAGGGGGAGATTGTGGACACAAAGTGGAGATTTTCCAACATGTGTGTGTGATGAATGATTGACACTAGTGTGAGAGGTTTGAGGTTTTCCCGTTGAGTCATATTTCATATGTGCTTGATTATGCTATCGGCTAACCATAGGTGTTGAAGGATCATCGGCTACTGGATGTAGGGCATCATCGCCCCAAATGAGGATATATAAGTGGCGTTCTCTATGATTCTTTTGTTGTTGAGTCCACCCGAGCCACTAGAGTCACGGACTATAACACCAATTCGGACAATCATACTTGCCACGTTTTTGACCCTGCGATAGACAGTTTAGTGATTTGGGCGTCAAAACCATCGGTCGAAGGATTGCTGGTTTGGGCCACATAACCAAGCATGGATGGTTTGGTGGTTTAGGCCTCAAAACCATTGGCGACGAGTTTAACTGGTTTGGGCATCAAAGCTGGATGTGGTGAATCGAAGGACGCTTGGCACCTCCGCAAAGCTTGCTTTGAGGAGCGAAGTCATGAAGCCATCGAGTCTATCCGATGTCCTAACAAAAAGATGGACAGTTTTATCACTAAAGGGTATTTGAGTTGTGTGCTCCATATAGGGGTATTTTTGTCATTTGATGGACTCCTATATATATGTGAAGGGCTTGGAGGGTTACCCTCATTTTGTGGTGTTGAATGAAGGCTAGGGTTGTTAGAGAGAAAGAGGTACAATTCTTCTTCTTGAGCTTTTTGTCATCTTAGCTTTGATTTGTCTTGGAGTAGCTTACAACCTGTCTTATTGAGCTAATCCAACGATTGAAATCGTGCTCCACTTGTTCGTCTCTGTGAACCATTTTTCTGCAATTTTTTGGATCTACTTTTGGGGATTTTTTTATTCGTCAGATCTGTCTGTGTTTGAGGTGAAATTTCTTGGAGTAGTTTGATGCCATGTCATGTTTGAAGCAGGCTTGGGTGATTCCTAAACAGATATCTTACTTGAGCACTGCGGTTTGAGTTTTCCCCGAAATTCTCCTTTAACCTAGGGTTTTCCGATTTTGCAAAATTGATGATTAAACTCGCAACCTTGTTGAGGTCTTGCTGCTAGGATGATTTCATATGTTAAGAACAGGACCTGGTTAAAATCTCAGCTGAATCCGAGCTATTTTCGAAATCGTTGTGGTACTAAGCTTGTGTTCGTATTCCTGTTCTTTGTCTGTTCTTCCTGAGGCGCGCACTACACTGCGACTTTTGCAGCCTGCGATATTTGCAGTTTGGCCGTGTGCTTTTCGTTCTTAATTCCTTTTTGAGCATTTTCGTTCTTGATTTTTGCAGCTGGTGAGCAGCAGATCTGGTGTCGGGCAGCAGTATTAGTACTTGCTTTAGTTAGGCAACTCGATTTTCTTTGGATTAAATTCATCACAGCAGGAGGGAGGGGCTTATCTTCAGTCTCAGGTTAGCAGCGACAGCCGTGAGCAGAATTGAAAGTCGCTTCTGCTAGACGTCCCTTTCATGCTACAGAGAATGCCATCTTTTAATCATTGCAAGTCTAATTGATTGCTTGATGATCCCTCCAACATATAGTTCGGGCATAGCCGGTCTGTTACTGTAGAGTTTCACTAGTGTCACTAATTCCATATGTAATGAAAAACTTGTAAAATGGAATGATCCCTAATATACTGGACCGCTGGAAAAAAGTTATTTCATAGTATCAATTCGATATCACATTAAATACATGAGTTATGTCCTTTGTACCCTTCACGCCAGATGTGTCAGTGTAGCCACAACAGCTTATAGCATGCTTATAATTATAGTTTTACTATTTGTTTCAGGTTACTTATGTTAAATAATCTGGTTGTTAGCATTATAAATTTTGACGCAATGACAACTTCATAAGAATGTGCATTGCATCAAGATCTCCAAATAATTATCAAACAGCAAATGTCGGTAGCTTCACAAATTCAGTAAAAGATCTCAGCCTGTGCAGATATTGAGATATATTGATCTGAGTTGATACTATGCATGTTTGTTCATGGAAGACGATGGTTTTGATTTTTCTATTTACTTGGCATAGTATTGCCAATAACAACAAATGCAAATTGTTGATTTCCATTTTTATAATTTGCCTCTGTTGGCATGCTGAAATATATCATTGCTAGTTTCAGCTGTCACATGAAAATAGAAAAGCATTACAGTTAGTTTTAATTTGTATTATTATTATAATTATTATTATATGTTTTCTTGTTGAGAAACCAGGTAGATTAAGATGTTTTTTATGCCTACTGTGTGATAATTTGACTGATATTATTCTGGAATACATATTTGGTGCTTAATCGATTTTTTAATAGAAGATACAGGCTCTCCCATACATATTCTTCCTTGTTTATATATGCCTTTTCACATCCTTTACATTCTAATAGCTTTTAAATGTTACAGGAAGAAGCTGAAGAAAACTATTGGCGAGATCTAAAACCAAACGATATAACTGAGGAGTGGAAAGTAAGTAATTCCTTCCTAGATAATTTGTTTTTCCATTTCAGTGCGATTTATATGCATGATGAATATGCTTGAGGTCATCCCTTATTACAAATCTCCCTACTTGATCTTATATCATAGTCCTTTAATTTCTAGGTCTATTTATTTTTCTGTATGTATGACATTTTCTATTGGATTATGAATAGCCATTATACTTTAGCTTTATTTAGTTGATATGATTCCAGTTGGGCTACCTGTAACTTTTATCTACTAATTAAGTGTTAAATAATAATAAGTTGACATTTTTAGATATACCCAAATATTTATACACGATTTCTTCAAGTATATAGATTGCAGAGTAATACTAGTTAATAGTTTAACAAATAATTAATTTTCTTTATTTGTTTATGGCAAATACTGACCAACTTGTGTGTGCGTAGGATAATAATGATAAAGAGAACTAAGCATCAGTTTCCCTAAGTTGCTTTCGTCCTATAACAAGCTCTTTAGAACCTTATTAGAAGATTCTGAAAAGGAAGGTTCAAAAAGATACACAAAGAATAAGGGTGCTGGTTACATATGATGTTGTTTCTAGCTTAATTAAAAGAAAGTCCCCAAAGTTTGATTTGTTTTATCCTAATAAAGTAGTGATGATTAACATAAAATGTGCTGTTAATATGTTTGTGCCACACATTCTCTTCTGCATACTAAAATTTATCCTTGCTAGCTAGCATTGCTTGCTCACGCATTTCACCAGAAGAAAACTTCTACTTATTATTTGTATCACTAATTAACTAATATCTTAGCCCTGAATGTTGAGCCAAGCACCTGTAGCCAATAATGATGAGCATCTATTTACTGAATGTAGTCATCAAGTGTATCATATTGATGTTCAACATCAAATTAAACCTTAATTGTTGTGTTCTCTATGAATGTATATTGTGCAGCTTTTCCTCGAAGTGTGAACTTGGAGCTAGCTGCCATGGAGAACAACTCCCCACCTGCATCAGCGACTAAGGTCACGGCGCCCGCCAATGAGCCCCCCAAGACAGGGCAGGCTTGCTCGAACCATGAGGTGGTGCCCATGGCCGCTAGGACTACAGCAATGGACGGCTCTGCTGCTCAACCACAACGTGGTACTGCCGTCGGGTCTGTGCCATTGACGGTGCAGCAGCATCCCCAACCATTGTCGAGGTCCATGCTGCAGGTCCTTGAGGTAGCTGGCTGGCACTGGCACTGGCACTGGGTCCATGTCTGGCACCACTGCTCAGTGTGGTGCCACCATGCCAAGGTCACCAACGGCAGTCGGGTCTCTGGCGCGCAGGCCTGTGCAGCAAACAAATCCTGTTGTTTTTGGACAGGGTTCGTCATCCAGCAATCAGGCAACAATGCAGGGTTCAGCCAGCACCCAGGCAATGGCAGCGACAGCTCTCCTTGCAGCGACGCCTGGCCCAACTGCTCAGCATGGTGCCGCCTTGCCTCCTCCTGCCTTTCTTCCAGCGCCCAGGGTGCGCCGAACAAAGCTTATGATTACGAGGCCCCCAGCTCCTCCACCGCCAAAGCTGCCTGTTTACAGGCCTCCTGCACCGCCTAGGCCTGAACTGGCCAGGAGCTTTGCTGCAGGTAATGCACTGATGTTGCAGCCGTCACCGGATACAGGCTTTCGTGTTCCAAACATGCAGGCAGATCCGCCATCATCAGACCAAGTGACCGTGGTAGAGGTGGGGTCTGACTCAGAGGGCGGTGGCGACAGCGGAGATGACGTGGTGATGCTGGACTTAAACTTCCCACCAGTTTCAAACGAGGAAAATTAGGGTTTGTGCGATGTGAAGCGTGAATGCGCCTAACTGCTATCCTATGAATCTTTAATTTATGTTCACAGCAGACCTGCATCTCCAGAACTTGGTACCAGTCATATCTTGGATTATGGTTCGTGTTATGATAAACTATATATTTGGTTATGCTTTTCTTGTCCGGTTCTAGAATTTCTCTGCATGATTGTGAAGGTTTAAGGCGTCCCTTGTGTTTGGTATGCCGTTCTAGTTCTGCTAACCAAACTAAGCGCCACTGCTTGTTTGGTTTTGTACAGTGTTCAGTTGCATGCATGTAGGGCAATTCTAGTGTGGATCCGGAATATGTTTTGGAGATGTACTCTCCATTTCAAATTATAAGACGTTTCGGCTATTTTAAATACGTTGTTTTTGTTAAGAATTTCTCATTGGAGGAATTAATGGGCTCATACCATATGGGCCTTGACGGCTACCATATATTCCCTGAAGGCTACATCTATATAAAGAGACTACGTGTACACCTATAATGACTAATGAAGAGATGACTCCCCTCATATATCTGTGTCTCTTGTGTGTTCTTCTTCGGATCGGGCAAGGGAGACGAGATCCATCTACAACTTATATGCGCCTCTTTCTTAGATCAACAGTATATAGGCCGATTCGTAACACGTTATCAGCAGCTCTACCGCTGGGTGAGTCGTTCTTAATCCTTATGATTAGATCTATTTGTATTTTGTCATCACTAATGACGAATTGATCTTCTCGTTTCTGATGGATCGGTCATGGACGCGTCGGGTTGATGCCTTCCCTTGGAGCGTCAATCTGCCATGAGCGAATCGACGCACACTGATGCATGACGCGAGATCAGCCACCGCACGGAAAGCTCGCCGTTCAGGTAGCCAAGCCCTCGCGCTTGGATGGGTAATGACGTAAACATGCATACACACAAGATGTATTACGCGCATGTAATTATCATCATCATATCGTCGAGGTTCCAATCCTGGAGCTAGAAGTCTACAAAATCGTGTAAGCCGCGTCTTGATCTATTAGATCAGTTTATATACATATATATATTCTCATTAATCAAGATCGGTATTGATTCACACGGTGCCAATTTTCTTGTTGAGGTCATCTGGCTCCGGCATGCATGTGATTGATATCTATCACCGTGTGATGAACCGATCATGACGGCGGCCGCCGGCGTTGGGTTCGACGACGTCTCCGTCGTGTACGTCTGCTGCAGCCAGCCTCATGCCGTGGCGGCCTGGAACAGACGCAGGTGGCCTCCGTGCGGGCGGCCGGCACGCGGGAGCCGCCCTTGGCGAGATTCGAGGAGCGCGTGGCGCGGCCATTGGGCCACAACCGCTATGTGCGTGCTTGCAGGCAATCTACATGTTGGCATGCAAGAACAAATCTACGATCCCAGCATCGCTTCATACTCAACTGGAGAGGCCACGGTTTGCCTGTGTTATTTATTTATTTATTTTTCATTAAATCATTCTCTACCACATTTAATCCTGTAGATTAACTTTAGTGGATGGTTTTCTGAAGGGCAAAGGCAAGTGGCATTTTCTTATTTTATTCACAAGAATAAATTGGATTGTGGCTAACCACAAATTTGCCTAACACACTATATGTTTGATTCACTGGGTTACTTGCGAGCTTGGAGTGCCCTCTATGGTTTAGTGCACACGCCACCTCTACCCATTGTCAAATCTGCACTACGACTGTGTCGTCGTCATCAAGTGAATTGATCTACGACAATGTCAAATGCCCTACGCGGTACGTATCTACTAACCACTGCCCTACGCGGCATGTGGCGTAGATCAATTGACATCCTCAATAAGGTATGAATAAATCGCATCTTGAAGAATGCATTTGTTTTTTAACATCAAATTTGGGCAATTGTTAGTATATCGCATACTAATTTTATTTATGGTCTATAATTGATGTTTGTGTTAAGTAAGATTGAGACATGCACTTGCCACCTGTTTTGTTGGTCTTGCCACACGCACATATGGCTTGACGTGGCTGTCTATACTGATATTTTTGTTGAACATTTTTGTTGAACGGTGGCTACTAAATACTAATGAGGTTGTTTGACCGTATATGCTTGCAAGGTGTTCATGCGTGTGTTGACCCGGCGAGGTCTCATATGCATCATAGTGGCCTGAAGTTGCTATACCTACCAGAGCATAGGCTCTATGAGCCTCGTTGATGTTGTAGCCATCATCACTATATTTCAAGAGTTGCCGCTGAATGGCAAATTGTGGTCTATACTTTAATTTTGTCATATAGTTTAGATCCTGAAGATCTTGTAATATGTCTATTTAGATGGTTTATATGCTTTGGATATCGGTTTTATTTTTTTTCCTTGCAGTATTTATGTATGATTATATTTTTCTATGGGATATATAATCCCGAAGTATTACCCTTTGACCAATATAAATACACTCGAACAACATATATGCTTGGAAATTTCTGGGAAATAAATGAAACATATATGGCTATCAGACTTCTTTTTCTCTCTAGCGCTCTCTTTTGCTTTGGTTTATTCCCGAAGTAACCTGAAGAAAAACCATTGCATTAGACTATATCAGACATCTGATTTTTGGATTCATTATTTGCATCTTCCCTCGAAGGGAAAGTCGAACCTGGTATTGTAGGCTTACAACATTAACCCGATCAACACGAGACTTGAAGTCGATATGTTTACCCATGCCTCTCTGCTACAGAACAAGCATCAGGTGTCTTCCTAATTGAGGTTTTGTTTTTCAAACAAATGTTTCGTGAATTTGAGCTAAAAGATAATACATTCCCCTTGGCAACACGGAAGTTGCTACATGAGATTTTTTCTGATTAGTGCGAAAGCATAATATTTCTTCTCGGTGAAGAAAAATCCATGTCCTTTTTTTTGGACCAGTATAGCCCTGAAGTGCATATCAAAACTCAGAATTAGAGGTATCCACAGTCGCTGAAATGACAGTGGGCATCATTGCGGGAAACTATTGTATTATCTATAAGTATTGTAAGCCAAATAATATAGGTGGAGTGACTATTTTGTACAACAATATAGTGGCTAGTAGCCCTGTATATGCCACACCTCATCTAATTTATTATGTTCTACCTGACCACTGCAAGAAGATGGAAAACGGACAGGAAATATGAATCTCACATAATAACAGAGCTTGAAGCTAATTTTGATATTAATTAATTATAGTAGTTATCCTAGGCTCTGAAAGGCCACATGGATGTTGAAACTGTCTGTTACATGTATCTTAAACCTATGAATGTTGCGCTATTAGTTGAGAATCTATCCTAGAAGGATATTGGTCGTTGTTTTGCTCTTGCCAAGCAGCTGTTTTTTAGCTTAAGTCAATGACTTTTGCACTACAACATTTTTTCCCAGATAAATGAACTTCTTGGTCTTATCTGTTCTATTTAAAAGCTTCTCTTCATGCTGAACAATGAATTGATCCAAGCCATGCTGTATATAGAACAAGAAATATGTTGCAATAAATATAATGACTCAATTTCACTATATGGTATGAGTAATTGAGTTAAACTTGGGCAATAAACAAAAAAGCTGGACTATAAATAACTCGCATCCAATTTTTTGTGCTTGGTGACCATGGCTAAATGTCATATTCTTGCTATTATATTTGTGCACACCTAATCTTAACGCGCCTGAAAGCGTTGTGCTACCATTAATTGTCTTTTGTCATACATATGACCTAGAAGATCAATATGTAATGGACAAGTTGATTGTTAATTCTATACGATGATTGGTGAGCATTAGCCACTGAAGAATTAATATGGCTAAATTATGAGTTACATTAGTAACTAAAGGTGTTAAAGTCTAGAAGACTGCATATGCATTTATTGAAAGCAAGAACTTGCAGATCAATAGTTTATATTTAATCAAAAGTTATGAGCTCAACAAGAAGTTGAGGATATACTCATGTAGAAGGAAACAGACACAGTATTTATGCAACTGCATTAATAAAGTCCAAGCTCACTGCATATAAAAAAATAGTAATATTACCCCTGACAAAGTGCATGGTATTTCCTAGATAAATCACCACTCAAGCATACATATACACCACTGGAAGTTGGTGAATGGGTACTTGGCTATTAAATATCTCGGCATTAGGGGGAGATGATGCCCATTTTGTGGAATGCCTTGATATTTATGAATTAAAATGCACGAATCTAAACTAAACTAGTTGTTTAGTTATACTCCTTTGTTGTATAGTATGGAGTAATGCCAGATAACTATTTGTATTGATGAGGAGCAACTAGAATGGTTAAAGTCCAAATGAATGCTTCTACCTGAAGTAGATGTGGATATACCCGGGATTAATTTCATATCCATTTGACTTTGGCATTTTGATCAAATATGTGGGGACGCCTACAAATAAGATCTAATAGCCTAAGTCACAAGCATATGCTCACAAAGCAATCTCACGTTGTGTGTGATAAAACTCCTCTCATACTCCTGTAGAGAAATCACCCTGCTGGTGAGTTACCTCATGATGAGGTTCATCCTGGAGATGAAATCCTAGCAATGCGCGCATACTACAAAGCTAGGACTACGAAACAATAATGGATCTATCGTTTTTGGGAAATAACGAAGATCAATATCAAGTCGGAAAAAAATATGTCGACACTCATTTACCTCTACAATTGCTAGATGTGTCTCTTTTGTGAGAACCCGGATCCGGATTAAAGTCCATGGCAAGAGTGCTTGAAGCTCTCATATCGGGTCAAATGAAATATGCAATTGAGGTTGAGCCAAAAATCGCTAAGTGGATATCCTGAACTTGATATTCGGATAATTATGGGTCATTATTGAAATAATGGGTGGTGAAAAGCGATGGTTCAAAAGGTCCGAATAGAGACTGTTCCGACATAAGTTTTATAAGATATGTTCCTCTATATAATAATCTGGCTAATGACATGAATTAAATATGCAGTTATGGGATTCTGAAAATCCATAAAGAGCAACATCGAAAATCTCATACCAATATTGTGTTTTGGAGAGTGATCTCCCTATAAAATAACAATTCCCTGAAGGATTTTCCTAGAAGGAAGATATAGTTATGTCTAAATGTACCAAAGTGAATTCCTTGTAAGGAAGACCCATGTAAGACCCGAGAAAGATAAGAATTAAAGGAGGATATAAAATGAATAAAAGTATATCATATAAGGACATGTGCAAGCTTTTTCTATGGGTGTATACATATACTTGTGATAGAATGCATTCTCCACCTGAAGATTTGGAGTTAAAGTATCCTCTGAAAATTGATATGATAAATTTGGTGCTACCAGTGAGACTTACCCTATCGCGCTAGTGTTAGAGACTTATGATGTCTTACTGTATGTATTAAAGATTCTTGAAGAATCTATAGTCAATCCCAGAAGAAGTCATGACAGTTATGCATAAAGAAGATTATAATTTTATAAGAATAATCTTTATTGGTCACATCTTGAAGATGTGTGTCATTGCAACTTTGAAGTGCATAAAAATGCATCCTAATATATGCATGCTAGAATATAATAATTTTGACTGTATTATTGTCTATCTCAATGTTCCTGAAGAATAGCAAGACAGATGTCATGAAGACTAAATATTGTGAAAATCTTGTAATCACACTTGCACTATTTATATGTAATGGTTAATGCCATGAGAGTGAATGATTTCAACTAATGTTGTCATCAGGGGGAGTATTTACAAGATATTGATTGTTATTTATGAGGCTTTGAAGGTCTCAAATAATGCCCAAAAGGTGTTATATATCAAACTGTGAATTACCAACCTCTGTTGAAAGCTCTAACATGATATCATTTCTAAAAGTGAATTTATAGTTTTACTTCACGGGTTCCAGAAGTAACATGAGGTCAATATTATGAAATGATTCTTGTAGTATATGTGATATACTTGTTGATGTCTCTATGTGCGTATGCTTCCTGTAGAGAGCATTCTTGCCATAACGGGACAATTATATAAGGTTCAGGGGGAGAATTTCCCATAGTATTAGCTCTTGACCAGAATTCTAGAGAATTCAAAATGGTATGATCCAGAAGGTCACAAGTTGTCCTGGAGACATATGTTGTACTCTTTTTTCCTTGATGAGTTTTCCTGAAGTTTCTCATGTAAGGTTTTTAATGAGGCAACAATGCGCAAATGCGTTATACGACAATAATGTACTCTTTCTCCATATTTTTTTCCCAATGGGTTTTTTTGGAGTTTTAACGAGGCATGTATTTGTCATGGTATTCGCCCAAGGGGGAGTGTTAAGAATTTCTCATTGGAGGAATTAATGGGCTCATACCATATGGGCCTTGACGGCTACCATATATGCCCTGAAGGCTACATCTATATAAAGGGACTACGTGTACACCTATAATGACTAATGAAGAAATGACTCCCCTCATATATCTGTGTCTCTTGTGTGTTCTTCTTCGGATCGGGCAAGGGAGACGAGATCCATCTACAACTTCTATGCGCCTCTTTCTTAGATCGGGAATGGTATATAGGCCGATTCGTAACAGTTTTTACTTAAATCTAGACATTATGATAACATAGACCTCGAAGTATATAGCAGATCCTACCCATCGAAAAAAATTAAAGAATTATAATTATGAATGCAGAAAGTAGTAGTTTTACAGTTATGTTGATGCTTCGCTATGCCATTGTGTAAAGAATTACTATTATTTGTTGATTGAATTGAACTTGAGGGACTATGTATATCTTCATCGTGTATAATGCATGTCGTGTATGACACAGTACTCCTCACTGTGGCACATCTGAGAGAATTTCCGCATAATGATGTGTTGTCAAAGTAAAACCAATGCACTTAATGATGTGTTGTAAAGGTTGCTCTAAACGTTTAACAATACTTCCCGAGTAATCAAGGGAGAATAACTTCATCGGTCACTCGACGTCCGCCGGAGGATATGTTGGAGTTTGACGTCCGCCTGAGGATGGTGGTGAGCACAATTTTATTTGATATTGATATTTATTTAATTCATATCTTGTTTTAGACGAGCACCAAGTTAATGCAAAACACTAGCTACACATAACGAGGAATCCTCTCTCCATGCTAAATCTTTACAACCAAATTGTCCGGCCCGTGCCCCCCTAATTTAATTAGTTACAGAATCCATTTAATTACGCAAATACTGGATTCCCACACACGCTCACGACAACACTCGGAGTGCACACCCGCGTGGCCATCCGATGCACTCGGTGTCAAGGTCGAAGAAGATCCACCTGCCCGGCGCGCTCGATGCCGTCACCGGAGAAGGCATTACCTACACCTGTGCCCGAACTCGCCGGTGCCGGCGAAGAAGATGGTGGCGCCTAGGGTACGTTTCTGGCAAGCTGTGTGTTGGCGTTTCTTATTGACTAAATCTGACTGCCACTCAGATACAAACAAAGAAAAACTAGCATGACTTACACTCAAATGCTACTTAATTATATTGACATATTTTCACATCTATAGGAGCATAAATGTTTTGTAGGACAAGATGAATAACATGGAAAATGTGGCCATAGTGCACTATTAGATTTAGCGTAAAGCAGGCTCATGATTAAGGGAATGACTCAACTACCTAAAGAATCTGGGCCTCAAGTGCATGGGCATGCGGCCTAGACCTAGAATCAAACCTAAGAAGGAAGGTCTCGGGGAGCCGCGCTAGGGGTTGGCCAGAACCCCAGCGCACTATCCTCACTCGTCCTTCCATGTGGTGGTTCCTAGTTGCACCTAAATGGCGTTTTGGGGTGAATCTCCATGGATATTCTTCATAAACTGCCTTTACAGTAATATATATAAAGAGGAAGACGTTCCCCCTCATTCCACACACCACATTTGAGCATCTCTCCCGCTACCCATGTACTATTTTACCTTTCAGGAGTATAGTTGGTGCTAGGACAAGACCCACCATGGACTCGAGCACCGACCATGCCATGTCAGTCATGGCCTCCTCTAGCATGACTTAATCTGCCAGGGAGGCCGGATCCCTGGCCCCGACGTAACCCCACATCAGGGTCAGCCTACCTCATAGCGTGAGGATGCGATGGTGCATGTACTCACAGAGCACCGTCCAACCGGTCAATAACCTAATGGCCTTTAGGGATATAATCCAGTCCAGCAGGCCCTCCACGACCTCAAGGGTCGGACCCTCTAGAAGACACCCCAAGATGGCGGTAACACGGGCCCAAGGCGGTCGGGAGTGTATGCTGGAAGCGACCTAGTTGGGTCGGAGAGGTAGAACCACCTTCGATGCTAGCTGGATGAGGGCGGCACCAATCCATTGCACGGAGCCATTAATGTCCTTGTTCAAGGACAGTCGGAAAAATCCTTTGCCACATATCGAAGTGGGGCTAAATCCTCAACCTGCTAGCACTCACAGAGGCTGATGAACACTGCCGGATGTGCCACCCCATTGAAAGGTCCTTATTTGATTTTGGTAATGGAGTGACAATATTAGGTGGACAAATATGTGCATTTGAGGATTGCATTAGTGGCACTAGGTATCATTGTGATTGGAGGAGTTTTTGTTACTCTTGGTGATTGCCACCATCTAGATGGCTTGGAGCTTCTGACTAAGTGAAGCATGTGTGAAGATTTTGTGGTGCTCTGGAGGAGGTTTTGTGCGGGATTTATCGTGACACACTAAAATGGGTGCCCGCCTTGGAGGCCATCTGGGAGGTGTCTTGGAAAATCATTTCTGTAGTAGTCTATAATAAAGCGACTGCCTCCATCAATGCATGATTAACAAATTAAAGGTGGACGCCTTAAGTTGACCACCACCATTAATCATTAATAGAGTTGTCCACCTTTGTTAATGATATGTTTAAAACCAGTAGCCGAACCACCCCGATTTCATCCGCCGAGAGTTGCTCCATTAATTTTTACCGGTTTGAGCTCAAGAACTCTAAAAACACCATTTTTCAAGGGGCAAGCTTTCTCTAGGTGACTGTAGGAGCTTGCTATCATTTTTGTTGTTCCTGTTTTGGAGTTTTTGGTGGTTTTTTGATGAATTTAGATCTATAACTATTGTGGAGGAGAGAGAAACTAGATTTAGTTCATCATCCTTTTGTTTTTATTTGTATGCTTGTATATTTTTTATGAGACAAAGAGATCAAGCTCCATATATACAAAAATTAAGTCATTCAAGTGTTTTTTGTTTGTGTTGAATAAAGAAAAGATAATTACACAAGTTATGCAAGCATGCATGCACTATCACATTCGGATGTGTCTTAAAATACTTTTTCTCGCATTGAATTCAAAGTTAATCACAATCATGGTTCACTAATAAACATTTAAATATATGAGGCAGGTTCAATAAATACTTCCTGTTCTATTAATCCATTAATGGAGGCGGACAATTTAAATGTTGCTAGGTCTGTTAATCTATTAACAAAGGAGGCGGGCACCTTAGAATAGCCTAGATTATTAGATGCAATCTCACACATGACCGAGATTACTAGATGCAATCTCTAAGTTCTAAAACTGTATTCCTAGATTACTAGAGTTAAGTATAGGATTCTCTCTATGTTCTAAAATTGTGCTCGCACTACTACAGAATCGATTTTCCAAGACGAGGCCATTTTTTTCCGAGGCGGACGTCTAAAATGCCCGCTGTGGTTAATCCCTTGATTTACCGCAGCGGACACCTTTTATTTACCGCAACACAAATTTTTGCCCGCTGCGGTAAATCGACCGCAGCGGGCATCTTAAAATGCCCGCCACGGAAAATAGGCATTTTCCGTGGCGGGCGTGTTAAGATGCCCGCTGCGGTTTACCGCAGCGGGCGTCATATTAAGCCCGCAACCGAAAATGGCCAAGGCCCAATAGCCCATCGTGAGGCCCAGTATCCGCTAGACATATAAATAGCGCACTTAGGGTTTCATTCACTCCAGCAGCTGACCAGTCCTTCTCGCGCAGTCACCATGGCAGCCCTCTCTCCCTCCCCATCTCTCCCGCTGTCCCATGGCAGCCCTCTCTCCGTCCCCATCTCCTCCCTCCCCCATGGCCCCCCGCCTCAGCTCCTCTCTTCATGGATGCGGGGCGGCTCGCGGCGGCGAGGTGCGCGGCGGTGCGCGACGGCGGCGAGTAGTGGCGGGATGCGCGGCGGCGGGATCCTCCTTCACCTTGCAGCTGGAGAGACGGATCGAGGTAAGGCGGATCAAAACCCTAGCTCTCTCTCCAGGCTCCTCTCTCTCTCACCTTATCTTTCACCTTGCAGATCGAGGTGAGACGGCACGTTGGCGCGCAGGCTAGGCGTCCCGGCGGCGCTCCTTCTCCTTCGAGCTCGGCCAGATCCGGTGGCGTGGTGCAGCAGCAGGTTCGTCCGTGGCGGATCTACAGCGGGGCTGGCGCAAGGAGGTAACGCCGGTGAGGATTGTTGACGGTCGTTAAGTATCAATTTTATACCGTCAATGCAGCAAGAGAAAGGACTAATATGAGTTCACCAGTTAGATATAGGGGTTACACTGACAGAATTCCACGAGTTTTGGTGATTGTCTATTTCTGCAGGGGGTTATCAGAAGAGAACCAAAGGAGGCCCACATGTCATGATTACATAGAGATAAAGACCGAACGGGTGAAAAAGTATAATCTAGAAGACTCCGGAAGGCGAACCCGGAAGCCCCACTTTGGCGAGAGGCCGGGGGGCCGCCACTACCCTAACCCTTGCGCAATAATGAAAATTTGTTGCAATATGCCCTATTTGGTTGCAAAAGGTAAATGTTGCCACCAAATCGTGTTCGTTGCCAATGGTTGCAAAAAGTCTCGTTGCATTAAGTTATTGCAACCATTGTTAGTTTGACGTTGCAAGTGTTAAGGTTTCTTGCAACGAGTGCCAAGCATGGCAATAGGATGTTGTCGCAACATTCATGACTGGCAATATAAGCACTTGCCGAACATCATCCTCGATCAATGTCCAATGGCGTCTAGTCTCACGCTATAATTTTGTTGCTAAAGGATCCCGACCTCCATGTCGTGGCTCCACCGTAATTTTTATCTTTGAGGATGAATAATTATTGTCCATTTAGGTCGGTTTGATCCAAGAGATCATATGTTGGCCACGATAGGTTCATCCTCATTGGGATAGTTTGGGCTATACATTTGAATTATCATCATGGTTCTATGTAGCACCTCGAGGTTTCCCTAGCAGCAACATGTCATCACCTCAGCTATGTCCACGTTTGATTATGAGCCACCCACTCAAACCTTGTCCACCTACTGATCAAAAGAACAAGATTGGGATATTACACAAATAATAGGTATACTACGTCATGCATAAAATGCAAAGATGCGAGATAGAGCATGGTCGTAACTAATAAGCAAAAGAAGAATTAATCAAAACTATGGAGGGAGTGTTGTTAATTTAATTAAGCAAAAGTAGAACTAAAAATTAAGAAAAATGATATGCATACAACCATTTTGCTATCAAAGTATCTTAATTTTTAAGGCAGCAGCAATAGAGTTTCTTAGAGAATCATAATTAGAGTTCTCGACAACGAAAAACTATAATTTTTAACAATAATACGAAATGCGCATGAAATTCTCTAAATCTTTTTAGCTATTTGTAAAATCAGATTATGAAGTTATCAGGGTCAAAAATTTAAAAAGATCCATTGATGTAACTAGGTCATCAAAACTAAATAATAAACAATTATACAAGACTCCTAGCACCATCATGAAAGGTTCATTGTCATAGTAGAATTCTTGATTCAGTTCATCCTTCCAAAGAGTCCAAGCGATCCTCTCAAGTTCCCGCTGAACAAAAATTCCAGATGATGCATCAGTAATTAAACTTATTAATGCTTGTAAGGACAATAATGTAGCCTACATTAGCAATTTGTATCCCAAAGCCAATAAATATGAATATACCAGTAAGAACACAACAGAGCAGGCAGACTTTATCTAGGAGTGCCTATATAGGTTGATCCCAATGTACTGGCTTAATGTTGATGTCCTATGAAATGGTAAATGGGCTTTCCATCTACAGAGAGCCTGCAAACTGGTTGATTATTTAAAACTTGAACCATATATTACCTTAAGGGTATTTTAGCAAACACATAGTGAGTGTACAGGTCTATTTAATTAGTTGGTATATGATTCTCATAAACCTGTCTAATTAGTAGTGTATTAATTTGTACAAGGGCCAATAAGGCATAACAATATTCAATTCAATAGCCTATGTATCGATATGTAACGGGTGAAACCCTAATTCATTCTCTTCATTCATCTCGAGAGGAGAGGCCCGAGCCACCATCTCAATTAGAGCTCCATAGTTTGGTAGCATAGCTACATAGGAATAGATCTAGAGGGAATCAAGCCTAGCTTGGAGTCCGGATCAGGATCTCGGAGTTCTTGGTAATTCCCCTCTACATTCTTGTAATATTCATCATTGTTTAACTAAAATCATAATTTTTCAATTAAAAATGAGTAAAAAATAATATTTTTATACTATAAATTTAAGTATGTATATATCTATATTAATAAACTTACCATGCATTGGGGGGGGGGGGGGGGGGGGCACGGCCCCTGCTAGCCCCCAGATTCTGTCACTGGGAGGATTATGCTAAACCGTTCTATTGCATTAGAGTCTTGTATATTATAAGAATTAGTGGGTCGTTGAGTGTTAATATAAGCTTGTGAGAGAGTGCCCATTATTTGTACTTGTGCTTACAGAAATTATGGTTGGCTTCTTACTAAAATCATAATCTCTTGTCTTTTATTTTTTTAATTTTTATCATTTGGTTCATCATCCTTAACACGATACGCGGCATTGCCGCTACTACCCGCCTCCCGCCATGGCACCACGGCGTGGCGAAAATCTCCTCCCGCGCAAACTCCAGCGGAAAATGCAAGGCGGATTAGTTAGATTTTCCAAATTTGTAACTGAACCTTTGTGCGCAACGGCGGCTGCGAAGGTGACCGAACCGCACACAACCGCTCCTTCATCCTCCCTTCTACATCAACGGGTCTTGCTAGGGTTGCAAAGGCACACCGGTGAGCCCATCGTCTGTCTCATCTCCATACTCATGCGGTTGGGATCTTTAGAGGTCACCTCTCACCCTTCTCGTCGCGGGAGGTATGGTGGCGTGGGGGAGTGGCCCGTCCTGGATCCGTTGCAGGTGTGGTTTGGTGCCGCCGCCGTCGAGTTCGGTATTGTCCTGTCACCAATTGGATCCGCCTCCATTAATTGATCTTGACAGATAAGCTTGTCTTGTTTTTTTCTTTGTCATCTGGTTCGATCTAGTTATTCTTCCTATATGTCTCGTTAACTAGACCCATGATTAATATGCTAACATGCTAATCTGAGGCCAGACGTATATCTCCACATTTTTAATTTGAACAATCCCATCTAATCTGAACGCATGGTAATTAATTTGGCTCTGATGTTGAGTCGATTTAGGCCTCGATCCACTTAGATTGTTTAAAGTTAGGGCAGCACATGTTCTTTAGTGATAGGCAAATAAATCGGTAAACCTATGTTAACTAACTATGGCCTCAAGTTAAGCAATGAAATCAAATGATGTTGTTCAATCTCTACAAGAGAGATCATGAAGCTTTCATGTCCCTGATCCATCGTGCAGATAGACTGTGAAGGTCTATCTTAGCAAGAAAGATACCCCATAACAATTCTTCTCTACAAGAGAGATCATTAAGCAGATTTTAATGATTTGTGGTTAGTAATCTAAATTTAGTTTCCTTTTTGACTTATGGTTGCTAACTACATCTACATGTAGTTCTTATGAATTAACGTTATTTCTAATCACGTTGCCGAACCATTCTAATATGTTATTTCTAGGTATGTAGCTTACTGTAGCCGTTTCAGTTGGCCTAGAGCAAGTTGAGGTAAGCATCTATGTTTGACCAATGTCAAAATTGTGGTAAATTTCCTTTTTGTTCGTGATACTATGAGTAGTACTTTATTCTATTCTATTATATCGACTTGACTTTACTCTATTTGATTATGTTCTCAATTATATCGTTCTATTGCAACGATCTATTTTTTCGTTGCTATAGGTATAGTTCTTTTGCAAGCATAAGCGACTATTACATGCAATGAATTATATTCGTTGCAACACGGTGACGCTTTCGCAACCAACAACTAAAGCGTTGCAATATTACATTAGTATTGCAACACCAATAAAAATGGCCGCAACGTAAATCAAATCGTTGCAACAACGAGACTTATTGCAACCGGTTTACAATTGGTTGCGATAGCACTTATTTATTGCAACGATCTTCACACTTAGGGCCACAAAATTATTTGCGTGGCAAAAATTCCACCTATCGCAACCGAAGGTGCAAATGGTTGCGATAGCACCCCTTATTGCAACCAAATCTTACCGTTGCAACAAAAAAGCGTGGCATAAGGGTCAGAAATTAGTAGTGCGCCCAAGGGGGGGAGTCGGCCGACTCCCCACCTCGACCAATGGCGTCGAGTCTCGCGGATCCTGCCTCCCGCCTTTGAGGATGAATAATTATCGTCCATTAGTTTACTTTGATTATATGTTTAGCATAGTTGGACTAGAATTATGTTTATGCATAGGATCGTATAGCGCTTGCTCATTAGGCCAATGGGTGAGTGATAGATATTGTGTAGGCATGGTGTCTATACCGTATTTATCTCGCGATTGCACCCTATATTCCGGATCGTGAGGTAGATCGCGGGAGTGACGGTCTGTTGAGTCCTTTGTAGCCCTTCTCCCGAGTATAGGTCTAGCGAACAAACCTATTACACTGAAGTCATTGCTATGTCTCTAGTCTTCTCTGGTAATATCACTATGCATAGGTGTAACCTTTTCCCACCATGATTGCTAGATGTTCTTGCACTAATCATTGTATGCTTTGACTTTATAGTTAGAATAACATAGGATTATACCCTAGATCATCCTAGTCCATGCTAGTGTTAGAAGCTTAGAGTGCTAAGTTGAGATGGCTGTTACTATCATTTTATGTGGCTAAATGCTCTCATTTATCTTATGTCATTTATCATTCATTTCTATATTTTATGTGACACTTACCCTGTATGAGATGATCGATACGAGACAAGGCTAAGCTCTCCATTATCGCATGTGCATTGCTCATCACTCATTATCCAAAGTGCATTCCCTTCCCAAAGTGGTAAAATTATAAATAACGATACCTGGATTACTCCCGGTTAAAATGCTACATCGGTATTATCGTGCGCTTGCGGATCCCATATTTATTTCTAGTAGCGAGTTGCATTATTTAGTACCAAAGCATTTTTGGCGCCATGTTGGGGATGACAACCTAACACCGAGTGGCGTTAGAAATGTCAACAAGCATTTTTGGCGCCGTTGCCGGGGAAGGTTGAAAGCCAATGGATAATGAGCAGCATTGCACTACATAATGAAATTGAGCACTGTCACCATTCTCTACTCATACAGCCTTACCCTTGTCTTTCGTCTATTTTATATCTTATGCAGGGTAATGTATGAAAAAGACTATTCTTCCTGATAATTATATTGACGATCCAGAAGCTTTATTCAGGAAAGCCAGAAGCAAGTTGAAGAAGACCACTAAATCATCATCATCAACTCAACTTGGAAGTTTGTCGGAAGCAGAAAGTCGACCTTTCGTTCGAGACTTGACACCAGCGTTTGAAGCCATGGCGAACAAGTCACTTCGCGAGTTCTCAGCTCCCACTACGGACAACATTCGTACTGGACCAGCTGCGGACATCGAAGGAGCTTTTGAGCTCAAGCTGCGCCGATCAATATGGTGCAAGCAAGCCGGTTCGTGGGAAGGCCCATGAAGATGCTAGTGCTCATCTCCAACACTTCCCGGAGATTTGCAAAAGCACATTCACTATCAAGGATGTCCCCGAGAGATGCTATACTACTTCGCCTCTTCCCATTCTCACTCTTGGGGAGAGCGAAGCGGTGGTTCTACGCCAATAAGGAGAAGAATACTACGTGGGCACTATGTTCCACCAATTTCTTGGTGAAGTTCTTCCCCATGGGCAAGACAAATGCTCTTCGCGGGAAGATATCAAGTTTTCAAAGCAACACCATGATGAGACCTGTCCCGAAGCTTGGGAGCGCTTTCAAGATTACATCCTCGAGTGTCCTCATCATGGCATGGAGAATTGGCTGCTTATGCAAACATTCTACCATGGGCTCAAAGAACAAAGACACGTGAGACGATGGATGCCGCTGGAGGTGCATTCTTATCACTTACTATTCCTCGGGCCACGGCTCTTGTGGAGAAGATGGCATCCAACCAAGGCCGGAGTGAAGAAAGAACTCGGACCGCAAGAGAGGTGGAGGAATGCACCGAGTGGAGGAGGTAGACATGCCGCCCGCCAAAATGGACTGCTAATGAAGAGGCTCGATGAGAGAGCCCTAGAGAAGAAAGAAGTCATGCATATACATGATGCTCGCATGACATGTGAAGAGTGTGGAGAGATCGGGCACAGGTGCTAACCGCCCGTAGCCGAAGGAGGACGTGAACTACCTCAACAACAACAATAATAATTACTATCGTCCTCGCAGAATCAAGGTTGGAATCAGCAGCAGAGGCCTAACTACTCGTGCAATTATTCAGGCAACTATCAAGGTAACAACTCCTCCTACAATAATTACAATCCCGCCTTTGAGAGAGTTAGTGTTGAATCAAGGCAAGATGATGGACAATCTGTCCAAGAAGCCGACATCAAATGACAAGGTCCTAGAGACACTCAAAGCAACAGAATGGATGGTTTTCCAATGCCATCAAGAGTCACTCGGCTTCAACAAGATACTTGAGTCGCAGGTACAACAGCTTGTTAACCTTGCTCCCTCCACTCGGTCAAAGTGGCGGCGGGACAACCCGAAGAGCTCGAAACCGCAAATCTTGTTGATATATTCAATGTAGAAGATAGCCGGAGTGATCCATCAAAGGGGTCATGGATTGACTCAACTCGCCAATCAAGAAGGGCGATCCAGGGAGCCGGTCATTCCGATCTCCATTGGAAGTACCAACTTCAATGAAGCAATCTGTGACTTCAGTGCAAGCATCAACATCATGCCAAGAGTGATATATGAGAAGCTATTCAGATGCCCCTTAGCATACACAACCAAGTGCTTGCAGCTTGCAGATCAGTCACTCCGTGTCCCTTTGGGAGTACTAGAAGATATATGTGTACGAGTGGGCAACTCGTATGTCCCTGTAGACTTCGTGGTAGTGGATACAGGCAGTGATGAAAGGTCCCCTATCATTCTGGGACGACCATTCTTGAACACTGCTGGAGCTATCATATACGCCAACACTGCCAAGATCATCTTCAACATCAAGGGCAAGAGAGAAACCTTCTTCTTCAAGAACAGAGTGCTGCAGTTCCCAGCACACCCTCATCAACAGAACAGTGAGAAGAAGAAGAATCCAGCTAAGAAGAGCGAGAACAAGAATAAGAAGACCAAGAAGACAGAGACAGTGAGGATGGTCACTGCAGTCCACAAGGAGCATGACCACTTACTCAGATCCCCACGTCTGATCAAGAAGGATGACCCAGGTGTCCCAACCATTCAATGCTCAATCAACAAGCGCTTTCAATAAAGGCATCGTGACACCGGATCGGGCGTCAACATCATGGCCAAGGTAACTTATGAGTATCTATATGGCACTATGCCTTTGGAGCCTACCTATGCACAAAGCTGCAGATGGCGGATCGACATTCCGCTTCGTCGAAGGAGAAGTGAAGGATGTCCTCATCCAGATAGATGACCATTATGTCCCTACGACTTTCTAGTCATCGATATGGGAGATGACTACGACCCTCCAATCATCCTAGGAAGACCATTCCGAACACCACCGAGCTATCATCTATATTGGGACAGGAGAGATCCATTTCCACTTTCCCACCGAGAAGGTACGCCGCTACTTCAACAATAATTATATAATCACCGAGGAGCCAAAGAAGAACAGAAAGCAAGGAGAAAAAACAGCGCACCGTCGCGTAACAAGAAGAACATCACTACGGATGGATGGGCTGACTATGAGGGAGAAGTGTCAAGATATGAAGACCGGTACCCAGAAGAGAAGAACATTGTAGAAGAAGAAGAGGTGCTACCAGCAAAAGAAAAACAAGTGATCCAAGAAGCTCCCTCCTCAAGGTCACTGTCGACGAAATATCGGCGATAGTCCGACCAGGGGTATGCCCTGACCGGTAATGGATTGGCGGAAGGCGCACGAGATTGCGAGCAAGACGTAAACAGGGAGCAATCACACGAGGTTTACCCGGTGTTCGGGCCGCAAGGATGCGTAAAACCCTAGTCCCGCTCTCTTTCGATTATGATGTGGAAGTATGAGTCTCGTGCGTTATGCCGATTCCGTCCTTCCGCACGGGGTCCTTGCTCTCCTTATATATCGGGGGAGCAAGGTTACAAGTCGGAACTAGCCTATCTCGGTACTAAGTTTATATACTTTACAAGTCTAAACTTTCCTATCTCGCCTAGGTCTTGTCCTCCTTGTTGGTCTTCGATATTCTTGCCTCGTTTTAGGCCGTCCGACCGCCCCGAGCCGATCGGTCTTGAAGCTTGATGGGCCGGCCCGGCGATAGCGTGTCGGCCCAAAGTAGGCCGTGAGGGTATATGGAGTTTATACCTCCACAGCTAGTCCCCGAGCATCATGGATCTTGAGGGAAAAACACCGTCTTGCTTGGTTGAGTGAGAAAGGGTGGTCGGACACACGTTCGACATGTGGTCCGAGCAGGCCGGAGGACCGTCTAATGCTTCCGACCAGACTTTGCTTACACTTGGTTGACGTTTTCGGTTTTGACCGAAAGATATATGATGCTCCCGAAAAGAAAAAGAATTTTGAAAGGGTCCCAAATGGAGACGTGGGCCCTCGTTAGTATGTGATGCCCGCCATCACATGGTATCTGTCGTGATTGGTCGTTGCCTTAGCTTAGTTTTGAACTAAACTTCTTTGTAGAGAGAGGATCAGGCCGAGTCATGCAAATGACGTGGGCCCACGTTGTCCCCGAGGTTGCTGTAAGATAGTATATGTTGCAGCAAGCTCTAAAAGAGGGATCTAGCCCATGTCACCTCTCAGGTGACGTGGGCCCACGTAGTCCCCGAGCCTGAGATGAGGTGGAACACGTTATGTCAGGGTCTAAAAAAGAAGACAACTGATCATGCTTTATATGTTTCCGACCACTCTTTGAGTGAGACCGAGCAGGCCAAATTTCATTTGGGCTGGTCGGTTTGAACCATGCCATAATTTTGTCATGATTAAGTTAAAATAGCTTTGCTACTTAACTCGTCCCGCCGTGGGGTGTGAGACCATGGTTTTGAATCTAAACCCATGAAATAGCTTAGCTATTTGTGTGCCGAATAACCGGTATCATTGGCGAAAAAATCCTACCAAATTTGTCGGATTGTGTGGGTTGAAATATTCATGCTATACCGCAACTTTGTTACAGCGGGTTGGAAAACTTCTTTGAGTTGTTGCTGCAAAGAGAAAATTTGGTATGAGTGAATGTTTGATTTGATGTGATTTGATATAATCTATGACACGAAGTTATATCAAGATGTGTTGTTTGAGAATGGTTTTTAGTAATCGCCTCTCCTTAGAGTTAATCAGCCCGCAGGTGTGTAGGTGACCTATAGTGAATAGCGCGTTTGGCCGAATCACTTAGGGCCCTATTTCCATTGGAGGCGACCGCTGACACCCCTGTGTTGTATAGCGTTGGAGCTGTGAACACGTAGCGGGGTTGATCAGAGACAGTGCACGCTGATTGTTTTCTGTTGGAGGGGTGACGTACTCTGCCATTCATTAAAAAAGGAATGTTTTGTCACTTTGTGAAAAAGTTTTTCGAACGTACTTTGAAGTAGCTCATGTAAGGTAATCTTTTGTGAAAAAAGATTGGTGAGGGCATGTATGTTAGGTTAGGAGAGCACTTATCGTATTTTTTGTCGTGAGCCACCGTCTTGCCGTGATGGGCTTTGATAATGCCTTTGCTCCCGAAAGAATGGTCATGTGGTGTGTAAGATTTTCTTATCATGAAGGCTAAGTTATGCTTGTTATAGATTTAGAAGAAAAAATTGCCAAGTAACACTAGTCTCTTTCTCATTCAAGAGCCGACTGTGCCTTAGGGATTAGATGATCCTAAACAAAACAAGCGTTGCCTTAGGAATGTTTGGAGCCCTTTTCCTTTTGGAGTGACCGCCGGCGCACTCTGTGTTGTATAGCGTTGGAGCTGTGAACACGTAGCGAGTGAGACCAGAGACAGTGCATTCCTGGTTGGCTTCGTGTTTGAGGAAAGAAAATTGTGCGAACTGGTTTTTTCAAAGTGTGGTCTTTTGAAATGGGTGAACCGAAATAAAATAGAAAATTTGTTAGAGATGTTGGGTACTTATCTTTTGTCCGTCGTGGCACGTCATGATCGCGTGTCGAGCAAAAATATTCGCTTGCTGATGCAACCGTACATCAGCAACCGACCTGTCGCGTCCAACCGGCGTACGGTTTTTCGTCTTTGGTCAAGTCAATTCTTGCTGATGTGGTGGGTCCATTGTGTCGGTGTCTCAATCGCTCCACCTCCCTGACGTCGTGCGTCAGCGAGCGCACGGGGGGTTCCCGATGCGAGGGGAACGTATAAATGCACGTCGCTTGAGTGGAGCGGTTTTCGTCGCTTCGTGCTCTTGGGAAACGAGAGGGCCGCGAGGTTTTGATTACCCACGATCTCGTCGGTTGCCTTCTCGAGTCCTCCGGGCTCTTCTATAAATTACAGCCTGCGTTGGGAGTTCTGTACACGCAGCGCATTCTCTGTTCCTGCTCTTCTCCTCCTGCTCTCAAAACCTAGGGTTTTAGATCCCCATTTGCTCGCCGCCACCTCCTAGATGGATCGCCGTCACGGTAAGCGCCCGGCGGGGGAGGAGGAGTCGGTGAACTCCCCTCGGGAGGTGAGGCCGCGGAGGAGGTGAGCTTGGATTGGAATTTTCCTTGATTAATCTTGGGGTTTTCTTCTTTTGGTATAACCGCTGTTTTTCGTTCACAATGTAGGTACACCCTCCTGACCATTGGAGGTGCGGCATGTACCTCCGCCGCGGGCGCCGCCGAGGCGGCGAGAAGGGCGGCGGAGGAGCGGAGGGATGTACCGGGGGCTGCGGCCCCCGAGCAGGTGGCTCTGGTCGTGGAGGCCGGAGCTGCCGTTGCGGCGGCGGAGCATGCGGCTCCCGTCGTGGCGGAAGAGGCGGTGGCGGCCACCAGTGTCTCGACGCCGCGTTCACTGAGCAGTGCCTCGGTGAACTCCCTGGCGTCTGCGCTCGATCGCGCGGGGGCGGAGCTAGAGCACGTCAGGGATCTCTACTCCGAGGCCACCAAGCAACTGGGGCAGGCGGAGGCGAACGCCGACCTGTTCCTGAAGGCGCTTTCCTCCGCCCAGGAGGAGCTGGAGGCGGAGAAACAGCGGGCCGCCGACTTCGACGCCGATGCTAACGCCGCCGTCAATGAGGCGGCGGATGAGAGGCTGGCCCGCAAGGTCCAGGTGGACGCGCTGCTTCGGCAGCGCGAGGCTGCCGACATCAGGGTCGGCGGTAAGTACTGAGTTCTCCGTTGTTCATATGTCCTGAGTTGTTCTCGTCTTGGCATTTTTAATTTTTTACTCTGTTTTTGCAGAGCTGACGGAGCAGCTGGAGCAGCTGCAGGAGGCCGCTCATGCGGCGGCGGATGCGGTGAACGCCCAGGGCGGCGATGTCATCGCGCGGCTGGCGGCAATCCCCGGCCAAGTGGCCGCGGTGGCGGTTCATGGCGTTCGTAATGGTGCCTCCGCCGCTTATGCCACCGTCGACGCCATTTCCGGCGTTGATGTCCGTGGCATGGAGCTGTCGGTGGCGGCGCATGACGCCATGGAGGGCGGCACCGTCGAGTTCACCGGGCGGCGGAGGCCGTCGTCGCCGCGACTCCGTCGACCCGGTGGTCGGCAAACTGTTTCGGGGATGACTAGATTGCTTTAGATGCATCGTCCCCCGTTTGTAAAAATTTTTATATTTTTAATGAAAGAAGTGGATCCTTTGAGATGTGTATTGTGCCGTAATCTTTCGAGATTCCTTTTATTTATCCCTTTATTTTGATCCCGTTTTATGACTTTGTCATGTTTATGCCGTAGGAGTTTATTTCGGGATTTTGGAATCCTCTCGTGAATGTCGTAACGCGTCAGATCTGAGGGATGATTTTCCTTTGAATGACAAGAAAAATTCATGTGCTCAAGTGTTTGACACGAAAACTTGACTTCTTATTATAAAATAGTACACATTAGATTGCTTTTTTGTCATTTGGAATGACTTACAACGATGTGTACGACTGACGCTAACTTAAACCTTGAAAGGGAAATCGCCTAAAAAGAAAACTTGTGCTGATAAAAGAGGAGGACGTATCTCTCATTCTTTTTAGTTTTCCGGCTCTGCGTCTCCTTCTTCTAAGTCGTGAATCATGACCGGATCTTCTTCGGTGCAGAGTAGTAGGTCGTCATCGTCCAAGACTTGATCGTCTCGGCGTTGGGCGTGGTCGGATATAGTTATCCCGTTCCGAGTAGTATTGTCCTTTTTTGGAAAAGGCACATCTGTAAAGGAATCTAAGGAGCTTGAGTTCTTCTCAAACTGGCTTCCTTCTTGTACTACTTCATACCACTCGCCGTTTATGAACATGCCTTCGGATGTTTTGCGCCCTGGTGATCGGACTGTTCTGATACGCCGAAGATTGGCTGGGTTTATTGGATTAGGGAATATGTGCTCGGTGTGCGGAGGTATCCCGTCCTCAGGAGGAGTTGGACTGGGGAGCCTCCAGTTTGGTTCTCTGGTCTGCAAATTGTCCAAGAAGGGAGTGATAAAACCATTGCGGTTTGTTTGGACGGATGGAACCGTTCGACCGGGGGGAGGACTCCGAGCACGTTTGTATACAGTGGTCGTTTGTATGGGTTGGGTACAACAATGAGGCTCATTCATGTTAGGTGAGTCCCTCATGCCATCCCTTAATGGGCTTATGCCGGAACTGCGGTGATTCTCTCTGGTTGCTGCCATGTGTTTTTGGCGCTCTTCCCTTCGTTTTCTTTCTACGTCTTGGTGTCGGTCAGCAAGTGCCCTGGCCCTGTGTGCTGATGCGCTTGTCATTGAGAGAGACTGAGTTGATCGTACTCGTGGCCGTTCTGCTCTTTGCTCCGTTGCACCTGATGTTGTCATGGCAGTCAATATCTCTCGCTGTCGCCTTTCCCTCCGTTGTTCATCACGACGAAGGGCAGCAGCTAGCTCGGTGCGTTCTGCGAACAACCGGGCGTTAGATGTGTTGTTTTGTGGGGATCGTTCTTGCTGCGTTGCCGTAGTAGGTGCGGTTGGCGGGTTCCGACCAGTTCGTCGGATTTCTCGGCGGCGTCGCCGTCGTTCGTTGCGACGGGCGTTTCAAGGCTGCATCGTTGACGCGTAACACCGACTAGGTACATCGTGTCGGGTAGTTTGTGTCGTCCGAACCGGATCGCTGTTGTTCCGTGAGGCTTGTTGTGAAGTCCTCTCTCTCGGATCTTGAATATCGGCTAAGATTCTCCGCCGTATATTGCTCGACCGGGCCTCTCCGACCACCGCGTACAATGATCGGCCGTGGTCGGAGCTGCTGTGAGTTTCTGCCGCCATCTGGCCGTGTATGGTTGCCACGAGGATTTGTTGGAACGCGTCGTTGTAGATTCACCGGCTGCAAACGTGGCTGCTCGGAGCGCCCAAAAGTGACTCTACGATGGTTGTTCTGCCTTCGTGTCGATAGATTAGGGATTCGTTGTTGTCGCGCAATTTGTAGATCACGACTGACACGTCGTCGGAGCGACTTGAAGTTGGCATGGGTTTCTGTCAACCTCATGTCTTGTTGATGGATCAAACGGAGTAGATCCGTGTTGCTGACATGCCTCCTTTGGTTAGGACCGGTTGGAGGTGTTGACGCCGTGCCGTCAACTATCAGTGGTGGATTAGCTAGGACTGCAATGGTGGTCACCGGGATGAGTTGGATCTGGTTTGGCGCAGCCACCATTGTTGGTGCCATAGTCGGCGTGATAGCCGGAGGCGTGAGAGTTGTAGTAGTAGTTGCTGAGTTGGAAGTCCAGGTGAACGTTCCGAAGTTGAAGGTGAGGCCAGCTTCGAAAGTCATGGAAGCCGGGAAGGAAACCATCTTGATCGACGTGAAATCTCGGTGCGCAGCCCCTACCCGGGCGCGCCACCGTCGACGAAATATCGGCGATAGTCCGACCAGGGGTATGCCCCGACCGGTAATGGATTGGCGGAAGGCGCACGAGATTGCGAGCAAGACGTAAACGGGGAGCAATCACACGAGGTTTACCAGGTTCAGCCGCAAGGATGCGTAAAACCCTAGTCCCTCTCTGTTTCGATTATGATGTGGAAGTATGAGTCGTGCGTTATGCCGATTCTGTCCTTCGGCACGGGGTCCTTGCTCTCCTTATATATCGGGGGAGCAAGGTTACAAGTCGGAACTAGCCTATCCGGTACTAAGTTTATATACTTTACAAGTCTAAACTTTCCTATCTCAGCTAGGTCTTGTCCTCCTTGTTGGTCTTCGATATTCTTGCCTGTTTTAGGCAGTCCACCCGCCCGAGCCGATCGGTCTTGAAGCTTGATGGGCCGGTTCGGCGATAGCGTGTCGGCCCAAAGTAGGCCGTGAGGGTATATGGAGTTTATACCTCCACAGTCACCCTCTCCAAGAAAGAAGGTGTGGAAGGTAAAAGCAAAATCAGAATCAATTCCTACACAAGAGGTGACATCATCTGAGGCGCCAGCCAATGCACCCCTTGACAAATGAGCGAACATGACAAGTCCTGTTCGGAGGACTTAAAACCACCGAACACCGCGCCAAGAGGTAACTTGGTATTTATCAGCAATTCCTTTTTAGCATTGCATTTTTTCCTTAGCATATTTGTTTTCCTACTACCATCATAGTTGCATCTTTACTCTTTTACCTTTGCATTAGAAAAGAAAATAAAGATGTTGTGCATTTGCATCCGGAAAAACATCAAGCCCCATGTGGATAATCATTCACCGTGGTGGCACAAAAATAATTTCTCAGCATATTTATTTTCCCTGTCTGCATTCCTTAAATATTAAAAAGATAAAAATATTCCCTGAGATCCTGTTAGAATAAGTTTAAGTTAGAAAGTTCTAGACAACCAAGGCCTAGAGGTTTTATCACTAACGCTTAATCAGTTCCACAAGCCTTGTTGTCTATTTGAGCTTCATAGAACATCAAGGATCAATAGGAGCTAACAGGCAGAAGGACATCCAGTCCCCTGTCGGAGTGCTGCCCGCGACACCTGAACGCTGTCTCCAACAGCAACTATCTACAACACTCCTGGAGGACTAGAACGTCTTCAGTGCCTGTCAGCAAACATCAGCAGACTATGTCAACATCCAGCTTGGGGGAGAGCATCCCCCGTGTACCAAGCTAAGTGTTTCCAACTTATCTATTTATGCCTTGTTAGAATGTACTTTGTTAAAACAACTAAAAAAGATGCATAACCATAGAAACCCAGAAAGATTTCCTTATTTATTCTTATCTACTTTAGGAGAGCTCTTACAATCTGTCTTTAAAGTGATCCCTAGATTAAACTCTATATGGAGATGATGAATAGTTGCTGCCGTAATTCCTTTCAAGTACCTAGTTTTCAACCTTGCACTCTCCCGAGTTTTGGACACAACTTTGTTTAGATTTGAGATTTGCTCGAACCGTAGAAACTTGTGGGTAGCAAACACTTGATCTAAGTCTAGGTGGTTGATGGGTATGATATGGGAAGGTTTTGAGTCTTTGTCCATCTTGTTCCTAGAGATACTAGAGTTCGGAGAATTTATCTCGTGAAAATATTAAATTCCTGCATGATGAGTTCCTTTATGACGAGAGTTTAAATTCCTACCTGCCATATATTCATGCTTACTAGATTAGGAAAACCCATCTGTTTATATAGATCATATTGTAGGTTTGAGTGTAGTCTTTATAGGCATTGAGTATGGTTATGCTGTGGACCCATAAGGAATCAGTTATGCAGTTAAAGTCAATACTATGTGCTCTCCATCCATTGATCCATGCTACTTCTATCCTCAGAAGCATGCACCCATTTTATAACTACTACATTCATTCTGTGCTACTTCTGTCCCTGGAAGTACCACCCACATAAAGATCCATATCCACCACATATTGTGCTATCTCTACCCTGGAGATACGCGCTTATGCTGCTCCTACCCTGGGAGTACGCATTCCCCATTTATTGTGCTATCTCTACCCTGGAGATACGCACTTATGCTGCTCCTACCCTGGGAGTACGCATCTATCCATTCTTCCATCCACATATACATACGCCATTTATTTCACTTCACCCAGAAAAGGTTCTACTCCTATCCTGGGAGTGAACATCTAGAAATAATCATCGCCGTTCCATTGCCTATATAAAAGCTCCAGTCATTATCATTTCAAGTTATATGATCCCCGTTGCTAAAGTTTCATTTTCGGAGGATTGGTTTACTCTTAAAAAAAAAGAAAAAGAAGAAAAAGAAGAGAAGAGTAGCCAAGTCCTTCCGTTCAAGAAGTTTCAAGAAGTTCAAGAAGTTTCAAGGTTTCCAAATAAAGGGAGTCATGTTATCCCCAAGGGAGCAAGTGTAGAAGTAGATGTTCACCAAGTGATTACCCCTCATAATCATTTCCTTGTCATCATCATCCTATCATCATCTTATCATCCATTTGCTCATTCACATGCACATATGACTTTATTATTATTTTAGTTCCTACTGGATCCATGTCTTAACTGTGCAATATATGCAAGTGAGATTGAGTGTCTCCCCACCTATGAGCTCCACATAAGCCTATTAGAGAGTAGGGTGAGAGAGAGAAGGCACTTTCCATTATGCCTTAGTTCCACAAATACCACATATTCTTGAGAGAAGAGAGAAGGCATACACTACTCATGCCTTGGAGAGGATCCAGAAATACCACAAATGAGAGACCTGAAAGGTTCATACAAGGAACTCTGAGTTTTATTTCAAAACTTTACAAAAAACTCCGGGATAATAGTTGATCAAAGAGCGAGAAACATGGCGCTTGACTTGACCGTTCTATCTTTCAACTACTCAAGACCCAAGTGACGGTTACAAGCCCCATGGTGTAAGGTAAAATGAGTAAGTTTTGAGTCAGAATAGTTCACTCTAATACGGAGGAGAGTTCTTGTTTGAACGCATGTGTACTTGTGAGGAGTGAAAGTATTGTAGCAACTCCTGATCCATCACTGAGTCTATCTTTGCTCAGGGACGAGCAAAAGGTAAGCTTGGGGGAGATTGTTGACGGTCGTTAAGTATCAATTTTATACCGTCAATGCAGCAAGAGAAAGGACTAATATGAGTTCACCTGTTAGATATAGGGGTTACACCGACGTAATTCCACAAGTTTTGGTGATTGTCTATTTCTGCAGGGGGTTATCGAAAAGAGAACCAAAGGAGGCCCACATGTCATGATTATATAGAGATAAAGACCGAACGGGTGAAAAAGTATAATCTAGAAGACTCCGAAGGCGAACCCCGGGAAGCCGGGCCCCACCGGCGAGAGGCCGTGGTCGGCCGCCCAAGGGGGAGTCGGCCGACTCCCCACCTCGACCAATGGCGTCGAGTCTCGCGGATCCCGCCTCCACCGCCTTTGAGGATGAATAATTATCGTCCATTTAGGTCGGTTTGATCCGAGGGCCGTGGTTCATCCTAGGGGGCTATATATTCGAGCCCCGGCCCCGGGTGAAACCCTAATTCATTCTCTCTTCATTCATCTCGAGAGGATTCGAGAGGCCGAGCCACCATCTCAATTAGAGCTCCATAGTTTGGTAGCATAGCTACATAGGAATAGATCTAGAGGGAATCAAGCCTAGCTTGGAGTCCGGATCTGTCGGAGTTCTTGGTAATTCCCCTCTACATTCTTGTAATATTCATCATTGTTCGTGATACAATGAGTAGTACTTTATTCTATTCTATTATATCGACTTGACTTTACTCTATTTGATTATGTTCTCAATTATATCGTTCTTAGTTTACTTTGATTATATGTTTAGCATAGTTGGACTAGAATTATGTTTATGCATAGGATCGTATAGCGCTTGCTCATTAGGCCAATGGGTGAGTGATAGATATTGTGTAGGCATGGTGTCTATACCGTATTTATCTGCGATTGCACCCTATATTCCGGATCGTGAGGTAGATCGCGGTAGTGACAGTCCTGTTGAGTCCTTTGTAGCCCTTCTCCCGAGTATAGGTCTAGCAGAACAAACCTATTACATTGAAGTCATTGCTATGTCTCTAGTCTTCTCTGGTAATATCACTATGCATAGGTGTAACCTTTTCCCGCCATGATTGCTAGATGTTCTTGCACTAATCATTGTATGCTTTGACTTTATAGTTAGAATAACATAGGATTATACCCTAGATCGTCCTAGTCCATGCTAGTGTTATAAGCTTAGAGTGCTAAGTTGAGATGGCTGTTACTATCATTTTATGTGGCTAAATGCTCTCATTTATCTTATGTCATTTATCATTCATTCCTATATTTTATGTGACACTTACCCTGTATGAGATGATCGATACAGACAAGGCTAAGCTCTCCATTATCGCATGTGCATTGCTCATCACTCATTATCCAAAGTGCATTCCCTTCCCAAAGTGGTAAAATTATAAATAACGATACCTGGATTACTCCGGTTAAAATGCTACATTGGTATTATCGTGCGCTTGCGGATCCCATATTTATTTCTAGTAGCGGTTGCATTATTTAGTACCAGCATTTTTGGCGCCATGTTGGGGATGACAACCTAACACTGAGTGGCATTAGAAATGTCAACAAGGATCCACTGTTGGCGGTCCTTATCGACGATTTTATACGGCCAATTAGACATGAAGTATCATATCCATGTGCTAGAGCTATTTTACACCATGCCTTCCTTTGGGAAAATATAAATAACGATACCCTGAAATATTTCCGGGTGAAATGCTACAATGATAGATCCGTGCGCTTGCGGATAATATCTTTAGAACACGACTATCAACCCTGGTGTTTCTTGGCGTGACCACTAGGATGCCACAATTCTCGTGATTGCGTTAAGAAATGCCAACAAGCATTTCTGGCGCCGTTGCCGGGGAAGGCATTGGTTAAAATAATCTAGCATGGCATGGATATAACTTCATTAGAAATAGTCCAAGGTCTATGCAGGCTAACTTTTATGTTTTCTCCTATTGAGGGTGAAAACAGGATAGTGTATGTCCGGTTTCTCCCTGCCAGATAATTTCCATCCAAATCCGGAGGCACTCCTAAGGAAGAAGAAGCCTAGAGCTACTCCTTCTTCTGCTACTCCGTCGGCAGCTGAACCGGTCATTTCCGCACCTTCAGCAACCGTCCAAATGGCTCAGAAGACTCTTCATGAATTCTCCCCCGCTGTTGCCAACGTGCCCACTGGGCCCGTTGTCAACATGGCGGACAAGAACTTTGAGCTAAGGACTGGCCTGATCACCATGGTGCAGGGGATTCCATTTTGCGGACTCCCCAATGAGGATGCCAACGCTCACTTGCAGCGTTTCCTGGAGCTCTGTGACACTGTCGTTATCAAGGACATTGAAGCTGACATCATTAGGCTCCGGCTGTTTCCCTTCTCCCTCGTGGGGAAGGCGAAGCAGTGGTTCTATAAGGACAAAGAGGCTGTGAGCACGTGGGGCAAATGCTCCACGGCATTCCTTGCAAAGTTCTTCCCCATGGGAAAAACGAATGCTCTTAGGGGAAGAATTGCCAATTTCCAGCAAACGCAGATGGAACCCATTCCTGAAGCTTGGGAAAGGCTCCAAAGCTTCATTCTGGACTGTCCCCATCATGGGATGGAGGAATGGCTGGTGCTCCAAAACTCCTACAATGGGCTTACGCCCATGTCAAAAGGGCACCTCGACGCTGCAGCTGGAGGCGCATTTCTATCACTCACTGTTGATAATGCCACGGCGTTAATCAACAAAATGGTAGAAAATCAAGCTTGGGGGGAAGAAAGAACCCCACCCAAGCAACAAAAAGGCTTGCACCCCGTGAAGGAGACGGAGGCGCTAGCCGCAAAAATAGACTTGCTCCTGCAAAAGTTTGACGAAAGAGCCGCCGGAGATACATCCGGCACTGTCAAGGCCATAGAATCTCGCATAACGTGCAAGGTCTGCGGCAATTATGGACATTCGGGGAATGATTGCCCCGAAACCCGTGAAGAAGCTTCTTACATCAACAACGGGTATCGTCAACGGCAAGGAGGTAATAATGGATGGAACAATCAGTCTCATCCACAGTATCAAGGTAATTCGAACTACTCCACAAATTACAATTCGAATCAGCCTACTCTCAAGGATTTAGTCCTTGGCCAAGCAAAGATCAACGAAAACCTCACCAAAAAGATGCTAGCCAATGACAAAATCCTAGAGAGCATCAGTACAAAGATAGAAGGTTTAACCTGGTTGTCAAGAATCGGTTGAGCTTTAATAAGATGATAGAAAGACAGCTAGCTCAAATTGCTTCGATGTTCCTGTTGATCCAAATGGTAAAACTTCAGATCAAGTTTGCTAGTACTTTTGAAAATATTAATTCTGTGACCATGAGAGGCGGTAAGGCCACTCGTGATCCACCATACCCTAAACAAGCAGCCAGGAAACAAGAAGCACCGCAGCAAGAAGAACCTTCATCTTCTGAACCACACGGCGAGGCAGAATCAGGGACGACCCTGGATTATCCAGATACAACACATCTGCCATTCGCCACAAGAACTAGAAAGCAAGCTGTGAATGATCAGTTCGCTCGATTTGTTGAGATGGTCGAGAAAGTACATGTGAGCGTCCCGCTCATGGATGTCTTACATGTACCTTCTTACGCCAAGTACATCAAAGACATCATCAACAACAAGCGACCTTGCCATCCACAAGCGTGGTCAAACTCACGAAGAGTGTAGTACGGCAATCCTAAATGATTTACCGAGAGAAGAAAAAGGACCCGGGATGCCCCACTATCACTTGCTCCATTGGAGGACACGGTTTGACCACGCACTCGTGATCTTGGTGCCGGCGTCGGTGTTATGCCCAAGACAAGATTTGACAAGCTGAATTATACAAGGCTGTCACCAACAACGATCACACTCCAACTAGCGGACTCCTCCCTACGCTACCCAGCGGGAATAGCTGAAGATATTCCTGTGAAGATTAGAGGATATTTCATCCCAGTGGACTTCGTGGTACTCGACATGGAGGCCACCAAAGAATCACCACTGATATTGGGGCGACCATTCCTCAGTACCGCTGGGGCACAAATTGATGTTGGAGCTGGAGAAATCCGGTTCAACATCAATGGAAGTGAGGAGAAGTTCCACTTCCGACCACGGAAGACAGAGGAGTGCAACATGATTCACATCAAGTATGAACCAACCACAAGAGAAGTCACGAAAGTTGAAATCCGACCTCTTGGCGCGAATCGAATTCCCAATATCGTCTGGGAACAAAGGCCAGAGCCGCAGAAAGCAAAGGGTACCCAGGAACAAAAACAAAAGAAAAAGAAAGAATAGGAGCCAAAAGAAAAGAAGGAGCAAAGAGCTCCTAAGAAGGGTAGAAAGAAGGCTCCTACAAAAGAAACACAATCAAAGGCCGTTCCTGCGCAACCTGAAGAGAAGAAAAACAAGGGCAAGGCTCCGGCCCAAGAAAGAGTGGAAACAAAGACAAAACCAATCCCACTCAAAACCTCTGGGGTACCAAACTCGGTCCCTAAGGAGGAGACAAAGGTGTTGAAGGTGGAGAAAATGCAAGCACCTCCAAGAGAAGTCGACCCTCCACCATCCTCACCAATTGTCACCACACCACCAAAAATGGTGTGGAGACCCAAGCAGGCACCACTGTCTACTTCTCCTGAGACGGTTGCCTCATCATCAGGCTCAAATTGAGCCGGAGAAAAGTCTTGCATCACGGACTATAAACTGTGAGCCCTGACCGACAGGATAATTGGTAAGTTATCTTTTTATAAGCATTTCATTTCAATTACGTTTACTTAGTCTGTCAAATAAAGTTCTACCTTGCTATCCCTATTCCCGCTTAGTTTGATGTTTTGGAACATGTTCAAGCTTAGCATGTTCCATAAACTTGTAGCTTGAGCATGGTGCTTAGGTTGCTAGTTTACCCTGGTCGACTTGTCGACTATTGAGACAGATTACTAGTAGGAATATTGGTAGTATGCTATGAACTAACCCTGCAGGATGGTCCTCAATCATAAGGAAGTCCTGACGACAGACTCCAAATAAAATAAAGTAAAGTTGTTACCTCAAAATAATTTTGTAAAGGGCCCCGTTTCCAAGCAAGCTTGGGGGAGGACCCCCAATAAGAGGTATGTACCATACTAACACTTATGCATCTAAAAAAAATGCTTCGTCATTTCCTATACATATGCGTCATAGAAATATTTAATTTCACCCTTGTTGAAATGATGAAAAGTTGCTCTGTCTCGTGACTCGCTTGCACCTTGTTTATAATCAGGCTTTCTCCTAAGTTTGAGTTTATTGGCAAAAATGTCTTATCCTTAAAAACTTGAGCTTAGTGGGTTGCATAGGCTAGATCCTGTCTAAGTTATTGCCGGGTATGATATAGTGCCACGAGCAACGCTATGACTCTGTCCTGAGTGAAAACCTGACTTCCGGAGTATTTATTTTCGAAAATTATCAAAACAAAAGTTCCTCAATGATTTTTGAAATACCTACCAAGGCCATATGACGTAGCTGTCAAACTCTTTCAAAAACCCAGTAGTCATATGATGCTTGATCACTAGAAGTCTGAACCTCCGCAAAGATTATGGTCTTACACTCACGATTGAGATTCACTTGCACCCACCAAATAATTTTGCCGACCCGTACACTGCGAGTCGCGCAACCTAACTTCTCATCCAATCCACCCAAATATGCCAACTCTTGACCCTAGAGTTGCGCACCTTCTTCAAAACAAAAGCATGCCGACCCTTACACTGAGGATCGCGCATCCCCTGCTCATCATCCATCAAAAACTACTCCTCGTTCTTTCATCATGACTCCTTCCCGCCAAAAAATTCTTCATCGTATCTGAAAGAGAGTATTGGGCATTAGCATCTCTTGATTAAAAAAAATTATGATGATTACCAAGGGGCAAACAATAAAAGCTTCAAAGTAGACAAAAACGGGAATCCCAGTTAGTCTCCCGTTCAAAAAAAAAAAGAGAGAAGAGAAGAAAAAAAAAAGAAAAGAAAATAAAAAGGAAAAGAAAAGAAAGATCTTAGTTTTTCAAATCAAGCCCATACTCTCTCAATTTTCCCTTCCACCAATAAAGAGGAGTCATGATGCCTGGAGTACCAAAAACATTTAGAGATAGGAATCATTCACCCTCACACACTTGCACAAATCTCAATCAAAGTGTATGGTCTTAATCTTCGGATGGTTCGTTCCTTGACTTCACCAACTCTTTGTGGTCCAAGCAGAGCCACCTTTCATACCTACCCAAAACTCCACTCTTAGCCATAGTAGTAGGTTAGAAAGAAAGGCAAATACACAATGCCTTTGGTGAGGTACAAACACTTTTTGAGCGATTGAGAGAATCATTCGAGGAACTTAAGTTTCTTTTACAAAAACTTTCAAAACCTCCGGAGACCTGGTTGATCTTGGGTAGATGATAAGCAACGCTTGTGAATCTGTTCTACCTTGCAATTTCCCAAGACTCGAGAAAGTTGGAAAGCCCCATTTTGTCTTGAGATAATAACAGGGTGAGCAGTCATGCCAATTTATTCAAATTTTGATAGAAATCTTGCTTATACGCTTGGTACATTTGACTCATGATCGGCATAGTAGCAACTCCTGATCAACAACCTAAGGCTGAGCTTTGCTCGGGACGAGCAAAGGGTAAGCTTGGGGGATCTTGTTGGCGGTCCTTATCGACGATTTTATACCGCCAATTAGACATGAAAAAGGGTGAATTATTTATTCCTAAATGCATATACATGTACAACTAACCCAAATCCACGTGCGCTAGGAAATATACTGCCATTGCAGGAATCATATAAAAGTGCAGGGATTAAAATACGAAAAGGCACTTTTTGGAAAGCACCAAACCATCCCAAAGTGGAGAAGGGCCATTCCGGGACCAGATTGGGCTGAAACACCAAACCAGCACGGCCCAGGCCCACTCCACAACCGACCAACCAAAGTCGGTCAGGGGACGGCAGCACCCTGGCGCGGCCGCGCCAGGGGCGCGCTCGCGCCACCCCGACTGACAAGGGGGGCCGGCCGGTGGAGGTCGGTACATTGATGGTAGAGGAGGGCGGTGCGCTGGTGTTCTTTCCAAATCTGCCCCTGAACCGACCTGACCAAGATATAAAAGGGGAGAAGAAATCCATTCTACACACACACATTCATTTGGTCTCTCTCTCCCTCACCTCCACTTGTTCCTTAGCCTAGAGCTAGTAGTAGTTGGAGCTAGGAAAGCTACCAAGGAGAGCTTGTCTCCTAGGAAGAAGAGATTCATCTTGGTAAATCTCTATGGAGGGTTCTTCCTTGTTCAAGTTCTTATACTTTATATGTTGCTTAGTGTATGAACTAGAGCATAGTCATGATCATGTTCATGTTGATACATATGAACTAGAGCCTAGTTCATATGATCAGTTCATAGCTTGTACATCCCTGTTCTTCATCATTCATATGTTCTATAGGATTAGAGTCTCTGAGGAGAGTGGAGTAACGGTTCGATGTTCTTTCGAGTTTGCCTATGTTCTAGCTCGTCCATCCGTAGGGTGGGAGTCCTGGGGGAGCATAGGTAGTTCCTTACTATGCGGGCGTGGTGTCCGGATACGAGGGGGCTTTCGAATATGACGGCATGCCACGGTTGAGGGGTAGGCGGCAGGTGGTGACAGCCCTGTCCGTCCCTTGTAATCCCCCACGTCCGTATGTCGTGTAGGAGTTCGTAAATGCCTCTATCGGGTCAAGTGACCATCACCGGGGGTCTCCTGTTACTTTAGGCTCTGACTTGCCTCTAACCCTGTATAACATGTGAGTTAGCTAACCTACGCTTAGCAACATACGACCAACCAGCTCCAGTAGATTTATTCTTTATTCTTTCCGTTACTTTTATTCCTTATTTCTCTTTATCTTTGAGAGAAGACCAAGTGTGTGTCCACTATCCTCAAATTACCGTTTATCTTACCCCTGCATAGCATTAAGACTTATTTCGAAGATGTGAAGTATCATATCCTTGTGCTAGAGCTATTTTACACCATGCCTTCCTTTGGGAAAATATAAATAACGATACCCTGAAATACTTCCGGGTGAAATGCTACAATGATAGATCCGTGCGCTTGCGGATAATATCTTTAGAACACGACTATCAACCCTGGCGTTTCTTGGCGTGACCACTAGGATGTCACAATTCTAGTGATTGCGTTAAGAAATGCCAACATCCACGACGGGGACGGCCACCACGGCGGCGGCGGCGCTGCAGCCCTGGATGGGCTCGTCGGGCCCGTGGATGGGCTCGGCGGGCCTATCTAGGGTTTTTTTTGCCTTTTTTTGTTTTTTCGGATGATTTACCACAGCGGGCAACATAACATGCCCGCTGCGGTAAATCAATTAACAGCAGCGGGCAGATACCCGCTGCGGCAATTCGTGATTAACCGTGGCCTTATCACGGTGACGGGCCTGTTTGCCTGCTGCGAGAAATAGAAATTGCCCGTTGCGGTTATCTCTTCTGTAGTAGTGCTCCTAGATTACTAATGCAATCTCACAAATGTAAGAAATACCTAGATTAGCTGTCGAAGTCAACCTATCTAACACATACAATCTCTTCTCTTATGTACAACCTTTGTCGGCGGGATCGAAAAATCTCGCTAATGCGTCATCATGATCCCACCTTTGCTTCACCACAGTCCAGGTGGCGCGGCTGGCCTTCACCACAGCAGTGATGGACTTATAAGGACTTGTGATGATGAACATGTGATGAACTTATGCATTGTGTTTGTGGTTGTGATATATTGTAAGAAAATGGCTTGTTTGTGATATATATAATTGATGTTTGTGACATATTTGTGATGGTTGATATAAATAAATATATATTGATTGCTTCAATAATGGAATGGAATGTTTTTTTGCAATTTTAGGCTCTTTGCCAAGTGCCATGGCCAAGGCACTCAGGAAAGCTAGGAAATCTGATGCTCAGTTTTCCTAGCTTTGCCGAGTGCCTTGGCCATGGCACTCGACAAAGATTTTTTTAAAAAAATAAAAATTTCTTTCCCAAGACGCCGTGAACGGCGCAGTGATGGCCACTTTTCTTTGCCGAGTGCCGTCTTCGCATTCGGCAAAGGCCTTTGCCATCAAAAAAATTAGCGGAGACCCTTTTCCGAGTGCTGCACTTGACAAAGCCTTTGCCGAGTACCTGAAGCACTCGGCAAAGAACCTGATTCCAGTAGTGATCAATTGTATTAACAGAGACGGTCATCTTTAGCTATATGCCTGTAGAAAGGCTCTAATCCAGAGGCGGGTACCCTACCCACCTCCACATACCTAAAACATCCACCTGTGTAAACCTTCGTAGAGACCAAATCACTCTCAAGTGTGCTTATATGAGTACGGCTACCAACATGTATATGCCCTCTTTCTATCAATTTTTCGCATGTTCTAAACCTCAAAGTGTCTCACGGGACAACATCTTTAAGCACTAAGTTAGCATTTTTAGAATATTTTCAAATCATTTTGTAATGCTTCTACACCATAGCATTAGGTCTGATACAAGTGTTAGTTCTCACCTACTAGCACTTGATAACCACAATTAGTTACGACGATCTCCTCCTTTAATAAATTGTACTGCTATCTATTCTAAACTTAGTTGTGCACTCTATTGTACCTTGGCAAGCGAAAGCAAAACCTACTTTATACCTTTGCATAGTTCGTTGCTTTTAGCTCGCCCATCTCAATGTTGAGCACTTGCATCACTTGATCACCATCATCTCCACCAAGGCTATTCCTAGCTTAACCTGACATGTGGACCTAGCTTCATCATCACAATTAAAGCATTAGTAAATAAGTTGTCACTCAAATACAAAAACCAAACTAGGGCTTTTAGTCATTGACCTCATCGTTGATAGTCAAATCAGGCTTCCAGCTTGATAGATCAAGAGTTTGGAGGTATTGAAGAATTTGCAGCATATGTTATACCCAATGATTCAACCAACTAGACCACTACTGGAAACACAAATATTCTGGTCGGTATAGGGATAACTGACCAAAAAATCACAATTATCTTGTTGGTTACTACAAAACAAACAGGAAAATTACAAAACCGATCAAATTAAAAACCTAATTATTATGTGGTGTACCGGCAGGAAAATTACATTTTTTATTACATTGGTTGTCGTTGTACCGACAGTGAAACTCTAACAAAGGACCGTCTAAAATCAAAACTGGTTGCCAACCTGATCTTGTAGATGTTTCGATCTGATTTCAAAATGTTGGATCTTGCAGTATTTGCAACGTTTAGGGTTGGTCAGCAGATTTTGTAGGTAATCTTACTGTGTAGCATTGACTGCATCAACCAAAGTCTGATATTTCAAAATATTGTTTCTTTCATATGTAACTTGGAGATATATTGTGCCAAGTTTGAATATAATTATTCTCAAAATAAGATTATCGACTTTAGAATAGTACTCCCTCCATTCCAAATTGTAAGTCATTCCAAAAATCATGGAGAGTCAAAGCAATCTAAGTTTGATCAAATTTGTATGATAAGATAAAACATTTGGGATGTTAACTAAGTATCAATTGATTCTTTATTAATTATATTTTCATACTATACCTATTTGATGTTACAAATCGTTGTAATTTTCTCTATAATTTCGGTCAAACTTAAGATGCATGACTTTCTAAGATTCTTGGAATGGATTACAATTTAGAACAGAAGGAGTAACTAGTCTTCGCTACAGTCCATATAGCCATGGGCCACATTAATGATCCGTCTTATTCCAGCTGGGCTCAGCAGGCCGCTGGTGGCCATTTCGCCTTCACACGACACACTTGAACTCTCATTTAGCATCTCCACTATATTGCATTATAGGATCAATCGATTCATATGTCAGGCGTAGTGTGTTCCTGTTGGTATTGTTGTTGACCAATGGTAACAATGATCGACTATGCATTGTTCATTGACTCATTCTAGCATCGACTTATTGACTCAATTAGGTAGGAGCGATCGATGAATTTTTATTCAGAGTTTCAGTTAACTTACGTGAGGTTGCATTTTTGTGGTTAGTATATATGTTAGATGCAATCTTGACATGCGAGCATATTCTCTGGCATATCAGAAATTTCCATTATGCTGGGACCTAGATATATATTGTGCGTCATTTCAGCTTCATTATTATCCGATGATTGTAGAGCCCAGCAACATTGTTCTAGAGAGAAAATTAAACATGCAGCTGTGGGGCAAGGGCACTACAGGCTTGTTGCGATGCTCATCTCTTTCCAGAAATAAAAAAAAAAAAAAAAAATCAGAGATATCAACACCTCTCCTCTCTAGCACATAATGTGCCATATTCCAAGACATAATCATCAGATAAAAGATATATATGCTTACTGCCAGTTCAGAAATAAAGGCTTTGGTTAAGAGAAAGGGTTGCTAGTGGCTTGGTCACATGATGTGCTGTCAATGCGCGGAACAAAGCCCAGTGGGTGATAGAGTTTGTTCCGGTCGTCTAGTTGCTCTGCCTAATCATGCTCTTCACTCGCCGGGCATGCGAGGGCCCGCCAAATTAACTTGCCGAAGCAGCCACAAATTTCTAGTATTTTACCTAGTCTCTATCTAGCTTTATATATTTGTTGTACCAAGCAAGATATTCGCGGGTCGACGACCGAGTTTCAACTTAGAAGATCGCGTCGTGCATTTCCTAAAAATGAACTATTATATACGCTAAAACATTGGTGTTCTAAAAGACTTTCCCTTTTTTGTTTCTTGTGTCCTTTGAAAGGTTTCTGCAATTAGGGCTTATTTGCCACAGCTCAACTGTTTTTTGCCGAACACCCTTTTTCAAAAAAAAAAATCAAAACAGTCTTCTTAGGTAAAGTTATTTTTTCTCCTCCCACAAAGGGATGAGTTGGAATAAAGCTAAAAAGTATAGCTTACTCTCCTCTGCCACAAGTGAATGATTACGAACCATGAACTGTCAAGCAAAACTACGTCAAGCATGGATAACGGAAATACATTTCCTTGCCATTTTTTAATTTCACTCAAGGATAGTTCACTTGAAGGCTAGCCACCAAGGAAATTAGAAGCACACCTAATTTGCCAAAGCAACGAGAAAATATTCCAACCACTACTGGGAACGCCCTCTTCGCCGACAGCTTGAAGCTGTCTGCGAAGGCTTTAATCTTGTCGGCAAAGGCTTTCCCGACAGGGCTTCGCTTTGTCGGCAAATGTCTCTTTCCCGACAGCCACGTGTACCCTGTCGGCGAAGGTTCGCCGACAGCCACGTGTTCTGTCGGTGAAGGAACAACGCCGTCAACTCGGCTGCCGTTCCCTTCGCCGACAGCGCCGCATTCCTGTCGGCAAAGAGTCGGCCTGTCAGGTCTTTGACAACAGTATAGGCCAGCTGTCGGCAAAGCCTTCGGCCATAGCTGTCGGCAAAGCCTGACTGTCGGCAAATCTGCGGTTTTCTGCTGGGAAAGAATCCCAGCTTTGCCTACAACTTTGTCCTATGCTGTCGGCAAAGCTGGGAAATATATTTTTTTTCTTTTCTTTTTGCTGTTTTCTTGCATTTAAACCACATTTATAGCATATATATACCACAGAACTACATTTATAACAACAATATAGCATATAAACCGCATTTCAGCATCGGATTCGATCTCAACATGAATCCACACATCAACATCATCAAATCCATCGATACATGTCCAAAATACACATAACGCCACGAAATGAGTGCATACATGTCCAACATACACTAGGATGTCCAACAAGTCCAACAAGTCCAACATACTGGTCCAGGGGTCTAACGAGGGAGGCAAAGGTACCTAGCTCGTGGCGCCGTCCCCAGGGGTCGCAGCGCCCCCACCTTGCTCCCACGGAGACCACCCTGGCTGTGCCTGTGGCTGAGTCCACCCTGACGGCGCCGCCTCGTAGTGCTAGTATCCTGGGCGAGGCCCCTGCTGCGTCTGCGCCCCCGGCCACGAGGAGTAGCCCTGCGACTGTGGAGGAGGAGCCCACGTGTACGGCGCCGTGGGCTAGGTCGGGTGCGTTGGCCAGCCGTATAGTGGAGGGCTGGCACCCAGTGGAGGGCTGGCACCTGGAGTCGGGTTCGAACCCGCCGACGGAGCCTGCACAAAGGACAAGTGAGGTAATTAGTACCTGCGGGATGGCCGCACAAGCTAAAGCAAAAGGCAATATACTCACTGGACCGTGAACAGGAGCAGGCACTGGGACTGGTGGTGGAGCAAAGAGCGAGGGAGGAAGCAACTGCGTGCTCGGGTGCTGGGACCAGAGGAAGTCGGCCAGGTCCGCCATCTGACGCTGGTAGTGCTGCGTCAGTGCCGCCAGCTGCTGTTGGTGGGCCGTCTCCACCGCCGCCAGCTGCTGCTGGTGGGCCATGTCCTGGGCCGCCCGGTGGGCCTGCAGCTCTTCGAACCAAGCCTGCAATATTACACCCGCATGGTTGATGGTATGTGAAGCCAAGGTGGATCGTGTGTGAAACGAGTGAACGACGAATGGAACCACACTTACCTCCATCTACGTGTACATCTGGGCGGCGCTCGGCCGTCGGGGCACTATGGGGATGCCGGAGGAGCTACTGGAGCTGGCCCGTCGAATCTCCCTCAACGTGGGAGTAGTGGTCGGGTCGATGGCGCTGTTGGCCATCCAGTAGGAGTCGTGCTGCTTCCCTCCTCCCAACCTCATCACGAGCTCCGGGTCCAGGGGCTCCTTGGTGGTGTCCTTGTCGTCCCCATGGCGCTGGCAAAATACGGCGCTGTACTCGACGAGCTTGGGTGGACGTCCGCGTTGGTGTACGCGTGCGGCCCATCCTCCGGGTCGAACCTGTTGTCCGGGTCCGACGCTTTGCCCTTGTGAGAAAGGGCGTACCCCACCACCTAGTTGATCTCCTCCCCACCATGGGACTCTGTCTGCGAGAAAAACACAAACATGGTTATAGGTAAATAGATTGAGCGCTATAGTAAATAGATCAACAGGAGCATACCCATGCGTCCATGAACTACGGGAGGGACCGGTTTCCTTGGTGGTGTGCTACCTCCGCATTCTTTAGCCGGCGCTCCCGACGCTCGTTTTTCACCTCGTACGCCTTGTCCGATCTCCAGTAGCGCACAATCTCCTCCCAGCATGCCGGGTCCTTGTCGCACCACCCCGGTATCCACTAAGAAACATCAAGTATTTGACATGTCAAAAGATGAATTGAATGTTTCACGGAAGAAATAAGAACAAATGTTTCCTGCTTAATTACCTGCAAGTACTCCTCCTCGGTGAGGTTGGTCTCCCTCTGGAGGATGATCTCCTCCCTGACTCGGTCCTTCTTAATCACCTCGCCAAGCACGTTGCGGTAGTGGTTGATGACGCACTGGATGCGCGCCTCGTGGTACAAGTCCTTGAGACGTGCGTGGCAGGCATTCTCCAGCATGATCTCCGCCCTGGCCTGTTTTCCATCCGCGCACTTGAAGTACCCCTGCACGCAGACATCATGTATCATTTCATTGTTTCAAGAACGTCCAACGAATGTGTAGTATTGAGAAATGCGTTGTGATGAAGACACTCACCCAAAACTCCCTCTTGATCTTCACCGCAAGTGGCTCACATGCAGGTGAACCAGCACGATCGCCGCCTTCGGGCTCGGGGACGGGGACAGTGTGCAGGTGGAAGTGGTCCCACTGCATGGGCGGCTGGCGAACGCTGTCGATGGTGACCATGCCCGGATAGTACTCCCTAATTAGCAGGGAGAGGATGCCATTGACATGGCGTGAACCTCTAGCCCCGTCCGGAAACACCCAGCTCTTGCACGAGTCACTAACAGCAATTGTTAGTCTGTAGTTCGGTTTTCGACATGCCATATGAACAATATGAACAAATTAGTTTACTTACTTGTCGCTGACGGGTGAAATCACCTTGCGATGGTGCGGGAGTGGCTTTCGGCTAGGGAGCGTCGAGGGCCCGTGCTCGAAGGGCTTCCTCAAACCTGAGGAAGGCCCCCCGTCATCGTGGCCCCTGTTGCCGTGGCCCCCGTCGTCGTCGTCGCCGCCGCCGCCGCCGCTGCCGCTGCCACCGTCCCCGGTCATCGTCGTCGTCTTGAACTCCAGCCTCCTCTGCCGGAGATGCCCGCTGCGGGCCGTCTCCTCCATACCGGTCGGCTCCTCCTCCCTACCAGCCGGCTCCTCCACGGCGCGACCGCCGAAGCACGAGCGGTAGTTCCATTTCGGCAGAATCTTCCTGCCGCCTGGCATTTTGTCGAGTGCCTGCAATGACAAAGATTAAAACAATTAGCATACATTGCAAGGTGATAATAATAATTGTAAATGACAAGTAGTTGTAAATAAAGAAACATAATTGTAAATGACAAGTAGTTATATTACGTGGAGGCGACATAATCTCCGCGTATGGCAATACGACCGGTGAGACGTCATCACCACTTTCCTCGTCCTCACTATCAATATTGTCGAGCTCTCGATCGTCCTCATCATCTCCATCGCCATCGTCATCGTCCAGAACAACTCCTTCGTGCTTCCTTTGCCATTGCTCAAGGAGTTGTAAGTCCTTAGCATCCAGCACGTCATCACCCTCGTCCTCATCGATGTCATTGTCTACTTCCATGCTCATTAACACAGAAATGTCTATCTCGAATCGCCCTTCTAGCCCCTCAGGTTGATAGAACTCATCTGTCGTTGGGTCAAAGTTGTAATCATCATCATTTGGGGGAGCAGCTTTACTGCACGGCGATACCATGTGCACAAGGCTCCAACCCGCAAGCCTTGGGTCAGTTTGGCACACCCATGGAAGGTAATAAACTTGGTTGGCATCTCGGTTAGCCACAATATAGACATCATCTGCATTATATTCGAAATCCTGTCGAATTTTGATTTGCCCAATCTTAAGGTCTTCTCTCGTGACATAAGGATCGAACCAATGGCATTTGAATACCACTGGCTTCAAAAAACTGCCACCCTTGAATTCGAGCTCGAATATCTCTTCGACTATGCCGTAATAGTCCAATGTATCATTGCCGGGCGTACGAACTCTGCTGCACGTGGTTTTTTGTTGGGGCCGGCTCTCCTCGTAGCCTCTAGTGTGAAAGCGATAGCCATTGACATCATAAACGGTGTATGACTTGACCTTACGGTTGAAGCCAAGGCCCACCTCTCTCAATTCAGCACTCATTTGCGAATCTGTCTGGGCCTGCAGGGTTAGGACGGTTCGATCGTTAAATTACTCGCTCCTAGGAGCAAAGTGGAATCACAAAGTCGGAATGAGGTTACTCGGATGGTACCTTTGAACAGAACCAGGAAACGAAGTTGGGCTTGCCATGTCTAAGAAGATGGCCTCTTATTGCGAGGTAGGAGCAGTATTGCCGCTCCAGTGAATATTAATGAATTCCTTGAAAAACAAGAGATAGGGGGGTCGAATCGATAGGTAAAAGGATATAGTGACGGCGTATGAAACAAGCGGACTGAGAACTTACTTCTGATAATCTAGGCACTCATCATGGTTCAACAACACGTACATCATGATAGTGGTCCACTCCTCATGGGTGTTGACGGTCGTTAACTCATAAAATCAACCATCAACTTAGCATGCAAATGGACCTATTCATAAATACTTGATAGATATAGGGTTACCACTGACAGAATTCCACGAGTTTTGGTGAATATCTATTTCTGCAGGGTGACAGCTGAAAACTACCCAAGATGGTCCACATGTCGGGTTTACATAGAGAGAAAGACCGAACGGGTGAAAAAGTATAATCTAGAAGACTCCAGAAGGCGACACCTGAAGCCTGGGGCCCACCTGGCATAGGCCAGAGTCGGCCGCCCCTGGCCAGAGTCGGCCGCCCCTCCACCTGGACCAATCAGGTGGAGGCTCGCGGATCCTGCCTCCACCGTCTTTGAAGATGAATAATAATCGTCCATTTAGGTCGGTTTGATCCGAGGGCTGTGGTGCATCCTAGGGGGCTATATATTCAGAGCCCCTGGCCCTAGGAGAAACCCTAATTCATTCTAGACTTCAGATTAATTCATTCCAGAGAGAGAGAGAATTAGATAGAGAAGGGTCCCTCGAATGGATCTATCTCTATAGGGTATTAGTATCAAGAGAGATTGAGAGAGTATAGAGTAGAGGTAGATTTGGAGGAAGCCCGGCCTGTCGGTGTCTCCTCTCCAGTGTACCTGCGGGATCAAGTCTCCTAACCCGAGGCTTGGTTTCAGGATCATTCGGCAATTCAACTTCTAATACTAGTAAGTTCGTTGTTATTATTGTTCTTTGGTTTACAAGTTTACTTTATTCGCTTCGCGTTGGGAATAGAGTAATCGTTCTTTAGCATAAGCGTGGTGCTTAGGCTAGGTTCACTTGTAGATGCTCCCTATTCGGCCGGAACCGTGGTAGTAGCGAGGGAAGTGACAATCCCTTTATTACCTTTGTAATCCACTTCCCGTTGGTAGGTAAGGTAGGTCCTTTGTGCCCGGTTTAGCATCCTCAGCGGTGTCTTTTCCTTAGGTACCCCCTTAGAACAATAGTCTCAAAACTTGCCATAGGTTAGAAGAAGACTCGACGAAGGAGTTCTCTCTATATCGCTTAATTCTCACTTGACTAGCAGCCCGGGGTAGAAGTAAAGATCGGGTTAGTCTATTGCACGTTTTCTCCTAGCGGATAAAAACAAATACGATACTCGGGACTTATCTCCCGGGTGAAGTGCTCATCGATATCCGTGCGCTTGCGGATTATTTCTCTTTGATTCTTTCGTGTGCGTATCTAGTGTCAACAAGCATTTCGGCGCCGTTCTTCGGGGAGAAAGACGGTCTCGCTTAGATAACCTAAATCTTGCTCTACCTTGTACCTATACTTTTATCTTTTTCTTTCACTTTACTTTTTGTATATTTTATCTTTTTCTATCCTTATGGATAAATTAAAGTTCATTCCTATCTTTCAATTTTCTCGCACCCACGGAGACCGACCTAGTGCCACATGAGTCATCACAACCTATCCAAACACCTAGCTATAGGCTGAGTCCACGGTTGATTGCATTGGTCCAAAGCCTATCCTTTTCAGGAGAAGGAGACGAAAACCCTTACCTTCATATTAGAGACTTTGAGCAAATATGTGACTGTCTTCGCATAGAGGGCATGTCGACAAAACCCTCGTTGGAAGCTATTTCCTTTCTTATTAAAGGGAAAAGCTAGACAATGGTATGATAAAGCTGTAGGTAAGCAACAAGGGGATTGGGGATCCTTACGCTCCATCTTTTGCCTAGATTTCTATCCCATCTCCCAAATCGTCGACCTTAGAGTCAAGGTTCTGACTATTAAGCAAGAACCTGAAGAATCTTTGGCCTCATCCTGGAATCGTTTTACTACACTTTTAGCATCAGGCCCGGACCTTAGTCTACCAGATCCCATTCTTTTACAACATTTTTATAAAGGTCTGAGTAGAGACAGTAGAAAATTGCTCGACACAACTTCGGGAGGATCATTCTTGCATATCTCTGCTAAGAAAGCAAGATCAATCCTAGACCAAATCCTATCCAAAGTGAATTAGACTACCTCTAGAAGTAGAACCTCAAGTACCAAGCCAAACCTTTGCCGAGATACACCATCAACTTGAGCTAACCCGTGTCTTGAGCAAGACAAGGAAGACATTCCACTTCCTAATTTTATGCTGGATATTGAACCTGATCTGTTTTCCGATTTTGGAAACGTTTTCAATTATCACACAGTGAAGAAACCACAAGGCAAATATTACCCAATCAAGCCATGAAATATTGATGAGGATATTCCAACAGGAAAGACCTCAGGAGAGTTAGTGTCTGTTATGAGCAATGAATGGTTAGAAGAGTCAGAGCTTTCCTCCGAAATAATTCGTTTGGATTCATTCTCTCTCCCCATTCATTGCATGATTGACAAAGATCGCATAGACGCTCTCTATGATCCAGTTGTGGGTATAAATATCATGTCTACCACACTAGCAAAATATTTGCAGAGAGACATGACATTAACCCCAACAGTAAAGTTCATAAGGAATCTCTCAAGACAAATTCTTCCCTATTTAGGAATCCAACATGTCCTACCACTTCGGGTAGAAGAAACCCTTGTCCACTTAAGCTTTTATGTCTTTGACATAGGGGATTTCCACCTGTTGATAGGACAACCATTTAGAAGACTTCTTTATGAAGGACAAACTGGGAAACTTAACATTTGTTTAGGCAAGAAACTCCAGTTTGCAATGTCCATTTCACACTCTTTAAATGCTAGGACCGAGCCCTATCCGCATTATGATCCATTGGAGGAATTTAGAGCAGCTTCTCTAGAATTCCTAGTTAAACCAGAATTAGAAGATGAAGCTAGATTCTTCATAGAAGAAGAAGCTGACCCTTCTGAGAATGAGCCATTAGATGAGTTTACCTTACCACCTAGGCCTCCTATTGAGTTCAAACTCTTACCAGCCGGTCTTAGATATGCCTTTCTAGGAAATAATCCAGAGTCTCCTTCATCATAAGTGATACTCTCACTCAGGAGCAGACTTTTCGCTTAATGGCTGTCCTAGAAAACATCAAAAAGCTTTTGGCTACTCACTATAGGACCTCAAAGGAATCAGTCCTGCCCTTTGTACCCATCGCATTCCCACAGATCCCGATGTTCCACCATCTAGAGAACCCCAACGTAGACTCAATAATGCGATGAGGGAAGTTGTTAAGAAAGACGTTTTAAAATTGTTGCACGCCGGGATTATTTACCCCGTGCCACACGGTGAGTGGGTCAGCCTTTGTCCAAGTTGTGCCTAAAAAGGGAGGCATGATCGTTGTCCAAAATGAGAAGAATGAGTTAATCCCTCAACGAGCCGTCACAGGATGGCGAATGTGCATAGATTATAGAAAGCTTAATAAGGCAACAAGAAAAGATCACTTTCCTTTACCTTTCATTGATGAGATGCTAGAGCGATTAGCCAACCATTCTTACTTTTGCTTCCTTGATGGATATTCTGGATATCATCAAATCCCTATCCATCCTGATGATCAAAACAAAACGACCTTTACATGCCCTTATGGAACCTTTGCTTATCGTAGGATGTCTTTTGGGTTATGTAATGCGCCAGCTTCCTTTCAAAGATGTATGATGTCTATATTTTCTGATATGATTGAAAAGATTATGGAAGTTTTTATGGATGATTTTTCTGTTTATGGAAAAACTTTTGATGAGTGTCTTGAAAACATAGATCGAGTTTTGCAAAGATGTGAGGAAAAACACTTAGTCCTTAATTGGGAAAGTGTCATTTCATGGTTAGAGAAGGAATAGTGCTAGGACACTTAGTGTCTGAGAGAGGCATCGAGGTAGATAGAGCCAAAATAGAAGTAATTGAGCAACTGCCTCCCCTATCAATGTGAAAGGAATTTGAAGTTTCCTTGGCCATGCTTTGGTTTTTATCGTAGATTCATAAAAGATTTCTCTTTCATCGCTAGACCTCTTACCCGCTTATTGGCTAAGGATGTTCCTTTTGACTTTGATGATACCGCTTACAATCATTTGAGATCCTTAAGAAAGCGCTTATCTCGCTCGCTCCAATCATTCAACCCCGATTGGACTTTACCTTTTGAAATTATGTGTGATGCAAGTGACTACGCCGTAGGAGCAAGTGTTAGGACAGACTAAGGATAAAAAGCATCACGCAATAGCTTACGCTAGCAAAACTTTGACAGGACCTCAGCTTAATTATGCTACCACTGAAAAAGAGCTTCTAGCTGTTGTCTTTGCTATTGATAAGTTTAGATCCTACTTAGTGGGTGCCAAAGTGATTGTTTACATCGATCATGCCGCTTTAAAATATTTGCTCACTAAGAAAGATACTAAACCTCATTTGATAAGATGGATTTTATTACTCCAAGAATTTGACTTAGAAATAAAAGATAAAAGGGAGTAGAAAACTCGTTGCCGATCACTTGTCTAGAATGCAATTTGAGAAACCACAGGAACTACCCATCGATGACGCACTCCGGGACGACATGCTCTACGGAATCAACGAGATCCGACCCCCGGTATGCAGATATTGTTAATTTTATGGTTACAAAGTTACGTACCACCGAGGAGGCAACAAAAGGAAACTTATCCAGGAGAGTCGTATCCACATATGGGATGAACCCTACCTCTTCCGAGTGTGTTCCGATGGCCCGCCGAAGATGTGTGCCCACCGAAGAAGGAATCAAAATTATTGAAAGATGCCACTCATCACCATATGGAGGCCATTATGGGGTGTTCCGTACACATGCGAAGATTTGGCAATGTGGATTCTTCTGGCCAACAATGTATGAAGACACAAAAGACTTCATTCGGAGATGCAGTCCTTGTCAAAGACATGGCAACATTAATTCAAGGGATGCCATGCCACTCGTCAACAATCTTCAGATCGAGCTCTTTGATGTCTGGGGAGTTGACTTTATGGGACCATTTCCACCATCGAAGAAATGTGAATACATCCTTGTAGCAGTGGACTATGTATCCAAATGGGTCGAAGCTATGCCATGCAAAAAGGCAGATAGTTCAAGCTCCAAGAAGATGTTTGAAGAAATAATATTCCCAAGATTCGGTGTCCCGAGGATAGTCATAAGTGATGGAGGATCACATTCCATCGACAAACGTTTTGAGCAATACTTATTGAAGCATGGAGTACGTCATAACGTCGCTACTCCGTATCACCCTCAGACAAGTGGCCAAGCAGAGACATCAAATAAGTAAATCAAGAATATTCTTCAGAACACAGTGAATGAGATGGAAACTGCATGGAAGGACAAGCTTCCTGATGCATTATGGGCATATTGAACAGCATACAAGACACCTATTGGGATGTCACCATATCAACTGGTCTATGGAAAGACCTGCCACTTACCAGTAGAACTAGAATTCAAAGCTCACTGGGCCATCAAGAAATGGAATATGGATCTTGAAGCAGCAGGAGAGAAAAGGAGGATGCAAATCTCTGAATTAGAAGAATGGAGAGAAAAAGCCTATCACAATGCCAAGATATACAAATAAAGAGTGAAAAGATGGCATGACAAGAGAATCAAGATCAAGGAGTTCACACCCGGAGACAAGGTATTACTTTTTAATTCCAGGGTCAAACTCTTCGGGCAAAGAAAGCTTCGAAGCAAATGGGAAGGACCGTTCGAAGTTGTAAGCTCATCATCGCATGGAGCCGTTACGCTTCGCAACGACGAAGGTACGATATTAAAGGTAAATGGTCAATGTCTTAAAATATTCTTAGAGCCCATTGAAGAAATAGGTGAAATAGATGAATTAAATTTCTTTCTCAATTAGGTAGTTGGGCCTGACCATTTTACTTTTCGTTTTTAGGGGTCCAGGGTATTTTTCCGAATGACAAAAATACGCTAAATAGGTTGCGAAAAACCCTGAACCGGGAGCCTACCTGTCAGAGGCGGCCGCCTCTGACCTGGAGTCGGCCGCCCCGTGGACTCCTCCATTCGCCGCCGTCTTTTGCATTTGTGATCCTTCTACACTCTTCCTTCGGGAATTTTTGCCGATTAGGGTTTTTGAGATCGCGTTGACGCGTTATTCCTTCGGAGATCCCTTTTAGATGCTCTCCCAGCCCCCCTATATGAAGAAGCCCAGCCTTAGGCCAACCTCATTCCATCTAAAGCCTCCTCCTCCTAGCATCAAGCTTGCTATGCAGCAATGGTGAAGCCAGAGCCAGAAAACTTAGATAGGAGATTGATCCGTTTCGGGATTGATCTCAACACCATCCCAAAGGAGGAGCCTGAGTCCAAGGCCATCGTTCTTGCTGAGCCAAAACCTCTAGCCTCTATCCCTCCAAAACCCCAGGCTTACAACCATTGCTACTTCGCCCAACCAGTCATCGCTGCACCCAAGCCTTTGCTCCTAGATGGACCTCCACCAAAGGGTCCTATTGTGAAGCTTCCAGAAGGCACCAAGATCCTCCCTCCTAAGCACAATGAGATGCTTATGGGAGTGAAGACCAACAAGCAAGGGGAGATCGTCTGTGCTAGGTATAGCACCGGAGAGCGCTCTTATTTTGAGGGAGTCCGTGCTCACCCGAGCAAGGTCAAGTTCATCCCTCCGAAGGAAGCCCCGAAAGCAGCTCTCGCTGCCACAGAAGCTCCAAGGAAGCGTCGCAAGACTGTTGCAGACGTAGAGAAAGAGTTAGAAACTCAGCGCGAAATTATTGCATCTCTGCAAAACTACCAACGTGTCCAGAGCAGTAGTATTGTCACTGTCATATATAGACTTCGGGCGCTAGAGAAGAGGACGGATAAGTTAGAGAAAAAGTTAGACGCTCTGGAGAAGCGAGTTGATTAGACAACATTTATCTTAGCATCGAAAAGGCCTAGTGTGATTTAGATTGCTTAGATTAAAAGTTTTAGTTTGCAAGTGTGCTTAGTTAAAGTTTAGCTCGATCTTAGTTCCTTTTCAATACTTGTAATCCAGGCCTTAATGAAGATGAAATAAAGTTTTTCAGTTATATTTATTATTGCATATGTGTTGCCTCTTTTGTCTCCACCTTGTTGTGAATGAAGATAACAGAAATCTAGTGTGGGGGAGGCAACCGACGATGAAACTAACGGATATCAGTGAAACAGCAAAAATATTTGAAAAGATACGACATGAAGATCACGCTCGGCGAAGCGGACCCCGAGGGGCCACCTGCCAGAGTCGGCCGCCCCCAATCTCGAGGCGCCCGCCCCTGGGGTGGGCCCACTTGGCTCCAGCTTTCGTCCACGGTCAGGTTTGCTTCCCTACGTTCCAAATTTTATACCGATCACGTTTTTCTGATTCGTTTGGGGAACACCTTGATTTAAATCACTTGCTATATATATTGAGAAGGTAGATTATTTTAATCATGACCCCAAGATAGACTCACACCATGATAATTCCTTGGAATCCCTGTTGCTGTTGGGAATGTTATTTTATAGGGACCCCATTTTACTTAGGTTGTTGTGGACAGCGAGATAGCATGAACCATGAGAACCTGCTTTCTTGATGTCTAGTTGCTTGGAGAAATTCTTTTCGAAAATCTTAAAATTTTAGCTATACTTCTCCTCTGTGTTAATAAATGCCTATAGAGCCTCGTCGACAAAATTCTGAAAGACAAGCACATAAGCTTTTTATTTGTGTTGAGAATAGTCTTGGCGGTGTTAGAGCCATAGAGAAGGGTCTCTTACTCATATGATCAAGTGCACTTACACCCACATATATACCTGCTGCTTCTACAATGGGAGTACGCAAAAACATGCTTTCCGCCATTTATCTATCTCCTACACTGGGAGAGGATACTTACACTTTCTAGGATTTCTATATGCTCCAAGGATTGTTATCATCATTTAGTATTTTGGAAGAAGATTATCGTCATCATCGTTATCATCATGTTCAAGAAAGTTATTGTATCCAAGATTGAGACATGGGCTATGCAAAAATATTGTTAAAAAAAAGAGAGAAAAGAGATAGCCCATGAGCTCCAAAGTATTCTGATCCCAAGAGAAGGAAGTTCAAAGAAGTTCAAAAGAGTTAATCAAAAGAAGGTCAAGTCATCATTTAAAAGAAGATCAGCAAAGCAATGTTCAAGAGAAGACAGTGCAAGAGAGGGAAGGAGCATCGTTTTCATCAGTTTAGTCACCAAATATTCCACACACTTGCACACACTTGATCTAGAGTAAGGTCCCCCTCTTCGTTGTTCCCGTTTTTGACTAATCAATATACACAGGTAAAAATGCTATTCCTTGAAATACCTTAAACTCCATATAAGCCTTTATAGAATAGGAGGCATACCCTTCACATGCCTCAAGTGAGTTCCATAAATACTATATATATTGAGAGATTTGAGTGCTCTATACATAATGGTGAGTTCTACAAATACCACATATAAAGAGTGATTCGAGTGTGCTACATGATGGAGAAGGGTAAGCTAAGTTTTCTTTGCAAAAATATTATAAAAACTCCAAGTGACGGGATTGATAGAAGAAGGATCTCTACTTGTACTGTTCCATCTTTCAACTCCCCAAAGTTCAATGGTAGACACTTTGAATCCCCTAAAGTACAGGTATGATCAGGGACAATCTAATGTTGATGTCTTGGTTTGAGGCTATGCTTAAAGTAATCCATCCTTTTCCTCGAGGACGAGTAAAAGACAAGTGTGGGGGAGTTTGTTAACCGTCGTTAACTCATAAAATCAACCGTCAACTTAGCATACAAATGGACCTATTCATAAATACTTGATAGATATAGGGTTACCACCGACGTAATTCCACGAGTTTTGGTGAATATCTATTTCTCGGGGTGATGTACTGAAAACTACCCAAGATGGTCCACATGTCGGGTTTACATAGAGAGAAAGACCGAACGGGTGAAAAAGTATAATCTAGAAGACTCCAGCAGGCGACACCTGAAGCCTGGGGCCCACCTGGCATAGGCCAGAGGCAGCCGCCCCTGCCAGAGTCGGCCGCCCCTCCACCTGGACCAATCAGGTGGAGGCTAGCGGATCCTGCCTCCACTGACTTTGAAGATGAATAATAATCGTCCATTTAGGTCGGTTTGATCCGAGGGCTGTGGTGCATCCTAGGGGCTATATATTCGAGCCCCCGCCCCGGGAGAAACCCTAATTCATTCTAGACTTCAGATTAATTCATTCTAGGGAGAGAGAATTAGATAGAGAAGGGTCCCTCGAATGGATCTATCTCTATAGGGTATTAGTATCAAGAGAGATTGAGAGAGTATAGAGTGGAGGTAGATTTGGAGGAAGCCCGGCTGTCGGTGTCTCCTCTCCGGTGTACTGCGGGATCAAGTCTCCTAACCCAAGGCTTGGTTTCAGGATCATTCGGCAATTCAACTTCTAATACTAGTAAGTTCATTGTTATTATTGTTCTTTGGTTTACAAGTTTACTTTATTCGCTTCGCGTTGGAAATAGAGTAATCGTTCTTTAGCATAAGCGTGGTGCTTAGGCTAGGTTCACTTGTAGATGCTCCCTATTCGGCCGGAACCATGGTAGTAGTGAGGGAAGTGACAATCCCTTTATTACCTTTGTAATCCACTTCCCGTTGGTAGGTAAGGTAGGTCCTTTGTGCCCGGTTTAGCATCCTCAGCGGTGTCTTTTCCTTAGGTACCCCCTTAGAACAATAGTCTCAAAACTTGCCATAGGTTAGAAGAAGACTGACAAAGGAGTTCTCTCTATATCGCTTAATTCTCACTTGACTAGCAGCCCAGGGGTAGAAGTAAAGATCGGGTTAGTCTATTGCACGTTTTCTCCTAGCGGATAAAAACAAATACGATACTCAGGACTTATCTCCCAGGTGAAGTGCTCACTGATATCCGTGCGCTTGCGGATTATTTCTCTTTGATTCTTTCGTGTGCGTATCTAGTGTCAACAATGGGTCAAGTTCTTGTTGGCACCTGCGCTTCCTTTTCCGAGATCCCCTTTGAAAAGGCTGAGGTTCGATGAGTTCTCCTCGACGCTGTAATGAGGGGTTGGATCTCACGGTCAGCGAAGTTTTTTGGTATAGTACGCCTGTGTGAATGTCGACACCTCCTCCATAATGAATGCCTCTGCCACAGAAGCCTCAATTTTGGCTTTATTTCTACACTTCTTCCGAAGTAGCTTTAGACACCTCTCGATTGGATAGCACCAACGGTGTTGCACGGGACCCCCGAGCCGTGCCTCGCGGGGTAGGTGCAAAATCAGATGCTACATCGATAGGAAGAAGCGGGGGGGAAATATCATCTCCAACTTGCAGAGCAACAGAGGTGCAACCTTATCCATTTCAAGACAAACTTCTCGAGATAACTGCTTGGCACAAAGCTATCAAAAGAAAAAGCTCAACTCTGCTAGGACGAGCCACACTAGCTCGGGGAGGAATCCCCGGGTCATCGCGGGAAGGATCCGCTGAATCCATATGTGGAAGTCGTGACTCTTCATCCCTAACACTTTCATAGTCTCCAAGTTCACTCCCCGAGCCAGATTCGCCGCATATCCATCAGGGAACCGCAACATGCTCATCCACTTCAGTATTTCCTTCCTAACTGGCCTTTTCAGGACGTAATCGTCCGGGCTCCTTTTCCATCTCTTGCCTGGCACATGGGTCTTCATCACAAGCTTTGGTCTATCATAAATTGTTTCAATGTCCAGTCTAGCCTTAACATTGTCCTTTGACTTCTTACCAATGTCCATGAGTGTTTCCCAGAGTGCCTCGGCGACATTCTTTTCTATGTGCATTACATCGATGTTGTGTGGAAGAAGAAGGTGCTTGAAGTACGGTAGCCTATGCAAGCCCGATATATGAGTCCACATGTGTGTGGTACCATATCCAATAAAACCACCGTTCACTTTATCAATTTGGAGAGCCTGTGACTCAGCAAGGACAGCGGCAGGGCTCCTAGGCTTAGGAATGGGGTCAGTGACTTGAACACCTTTCTGAAGTGCTTTTCATCTCGTCTCAATTCATGGCTCTAGGGCAGGAATTGCCGATGTTTGTCGAAAGAAGAATACTTGCCACCCTTTTTCATCCAGGTGAACATCACATCTGTCTTGCATATTGGGCAAGGGAACTTCCCGTGAACACACCATGCGCTGAATAAGCCATACGCCAAGAAGTCATGCAATGAATACTGGTACCACACATGCATTGTGAAGTTCCTCTTTGTAGCTCGGTCGTACGTCAGCACCCCTCGTCCTAAGCATGTTGCAATTCATCCCACACTGGCTGCATGAACACACCCATATTGTTGCCCGGGTGTCCAGGTATTATCAGCGTCAAGAACACGTTCCTGGGTTCAAACATGATGCCGGGGGGAAGATTGAGGGGGATCACGAACACCGGCCAACAAGTGTACGGGGCTGCCATCATTCCAAACGGGTTGAACCCATCTGTTGCCAGCGCTATGCGTACATTCCGAGCCTCCTGAGCCTTTTCAGGATTCATGGCATCGAAGTGCCTCAATGCATCACCATCCGCTGGGTATACCATCTTGTTAGTGTACCTTTTGCCTTTCTTGTGCCATGTCATCATTTTCGCGGTATCCTCTGTCATATACAGCCATTGGAGCCGATGTGTGAAAGGAAGGTGCCGTATGACCATCTCGGGGATCTTGGACTGTCGCTTGATGCCATCACTGCCTTCTACCTCCACATACCTAAAGGCTTCGCACGTTGGACAGTGTGTTGTGTCCTCGTGGTCGTCCCTGAACAGGACACACCCATTCTTACAAGCATGGATCGGCTCGTACGGCATCTTGAGTGCTCGAAGGAGCCTCTGTGACTCGTACGTGATCTTCGGCAACACGTGAAGCGCTGGAAGTAGCCCGCCAACCGTCACCAACATGAGATCAAAACCTTCTCGACTGATGCCCAGTGATGACTTCAACGCTATTAGTTGTGAAATGGCATCCAGCTGTGAAACCCTTATCTTCTTGTGAAGGGGCTTCTATGCTGACTCCAGCATGGCGTAGTACGCCTTTGCGATTTCCTTTGGATCCTCCTACACCTCCATTCCTTGAGGGAATGCCCCTTCCTGGTAGTCTTTCATCAGGTCTGCCATCCCGGCATCTGCATCAAGCTCCTCGAGGAGGGGTCTCACCGGCACCTCCCTAATAAGATCGCGTTCACCATGGTGGACCCAGCGCGTATAGTTTGGAACGTATCCATTCTTGAAAAGATCTTCCATAACCGTACGCCTGTCTCTCCATTTCTTGTTCTTACATTTGCTGCACGGACACCGCATCCGAATCGACCCTCTAGCAGCTCGGTCAAATAGCCCTGGGTGGAGTAGCCCCTAAGGAATCGCCACGTCATCGATCTGCGTCACGTTTATTCTCCACCATTGGATGAAACCAACCTAGATAGATGGTGGAGATGAAGAGAATAATCCTGGTAAGGATGAAAATGGTCGAAATCGGTCGAAAAACTCCTCTATTGTTTTCTACATTTATATTTAAATACGAACGCGAAAACGAAAAACGGTATAGTCGGAAACGAAAACGAAAACGAAACGAACTTACGATATTTCGAAAACGAACCAATTCGAGCGGAATTATGTCGAAATGGTCAGCGTCACGAAAATTCAGTACGAAATACCAACCCACTTTAAAGATGTGCATAACCAAACTAACACGTGCATGATTTAGTTCAAGTGCACATAATACAATAAGGGTGGATGACGTAGTCGCCGACACACAAATACAAGTCTAGAACAAGAAATCAATAGGACATGAACATCTAGAGTTCATCGGCATCCTCCATGATGTTGTTGACCCGATCTCCATTGGAAGTACCAACTTCAATGAAGCAATGCATGACTTCGGTGCAAGCATCAACATTATGCCAAGAGTGATATATGAGAAGCTATTCAGATGCCCCTTAGCATACACAACTATGTGCTTACAGCTTGCAGATCAGTCACTCCGTGTCCCTTTGGGAGTAGGCAACTCGTATGTTCCAAGGCGGTGATGAAGGTCCCCCGTCATTTTGAAACCATTCTTGAACACCAGGATGTCAAGTCCACAAGGAGCATGACCACTTACTCGGTCCCCACGTCTGATCAAGAAGGATGACCTGTGTGTCCCAACCATTCAATGCTCCATCATGAAGCTCTTTCAATCCGAAGGAGAAGTGAAGGATGTCTTCATCCGATAGATGACCATTATGTCCCTAACTTCCTAGTCATTGACATGGGAGATGACTATGATCCTCCAATCATCGAAGACCATTCCCTAACACCACCAAAGCTATCATCTATATTGGGACAGGAGAGATTCAACTTTCCCACGAGAAGGTACGCGCTACTTCAACAACAATAGTTATATAATATAACAAGGAGAAGGCATGTACCCGTCGCGTAACAAGAACAAACATGGATGGGTCGACTATTAGGAGAAGTATTTAGATATGAAGATCATTGTAGAACCCGAAGAGGTACTTACAAGAGAAACAAGTGCCCCAAGAAGCTTCCTCTCAAGGTCATCTTCTCCAACAAAGAAGGTGTGGAAGATAAAAGCAAAAATCGCAATGCGCCCTTGAAAATGAGCTAACATAACAAGTCCTGTTCGGAGGACTTAAAACCACCAACGCCCAAAGAGGTAACTTGGTATTTATCGGCATTACTTTTCAGTAGCATATCTATTTCCCTACTTGCATCTTAGTTGCATCTTTACTCCTTTATCTCCGTATTTAAGAAAATAAAAAACATCCGAAAATCATTAAGCCCCATGTGGATAATAATTCATCGTGGTGGCACAAAAAATATTTTTCTTAGCATATTCCCCTGTTCGCATTCCTTAAATAATAAAAAGATAAAAATATTTCTTGTGATCCCGTTAGAACAAGTTTAAGTTAGGAAAGTTCTAGACAACCAAGGCCTAGAGGTTTTATCACTACGCTTAATTAGTTCACAAGCTTTGTTGTCTATTTTGAGCTTCCGTTAACATTAAGGATAGGTCTCCAACGGCAACCATCTACGTTTAGAATGTCTTCGGCTGTCAGCCAATGGGGGAGAGCATCCCAACCTAAGTGTCTCCAACTTATCTAATTATCGAAGCATGCACCCATTTTATAAAGAACTGTGCAAGAATCTCTACCCCGGAGATCGCACTTATGCTGCTCCTACCCTAGGAGTACGCATTCCCCACATATTGTGCGTCTACCCTAGAGATACGCACTTAGCATCCATCCACATATACATACGACGGGGAGTGAACATCTAGAAATAATCATCGCCGTCCTATTTGCCTACATAAAAGCTCCGATCATTATCATTTGCATAACCAAACTAACACGTGCATGATTTAGTTCAAGTGCACATAATACAATAAGGGTGGATGACGTAGTCGCCGACACACAAATACAAGTCTAGAACAAGAAATCAATAGGACATGAACATCTACAGTTCATCGGCATCCTCCATGATGTCATGATAATTTTCCATGTCATTTTCTTCCTCGTGGTTCCACAATACGGAGTGGAGGACGGAGTCACTGACTCACAACCGTGCGGCACCGCAATACGTGAGTAGAGGGAAGGCGATATGGGAGTGGTGGTGGGATACGGGAGTGGTGGTGTCTAGAGTTGTTATTGGCGCTCCTTATTGCATATAATTTGACCGCCAAAGTAATCCAAAATGACCAAATTCATGGTGCATCATAGCAAATATATTATTTATCTAACAAGTTCCACGAGTTTTGGTTTTCAGACTTGTTTTATAGGCAACATATTATTTCATGAAATAAAAGTATCTCAAACAATGAAATAGACTACACCATTGCGAAGCTCTCATCGCTATTGATCAAAATGCATATATTATTTGCTATATTTGGAGCTATAAATAAAAAGATATGGGAATAGAAAATATATTTTTTGTCTGTACCGAATTTCTACCGAATTTCGAATACGGTTACATACCGAATATAATGTAGAAAAGTAGAAATCGGTCAAAATAACTCCATACCGAATTCCGCACCATTTTCGAATTTTTCTACCGAATTTCGTACCGTATTCGAATTATTCCGAGAAAAGTGAAAACGATCGGATCAAATGTAGAAAACGATGCGATTCGGTCGGGGATTTTCATTTCCGTTTTCATCCTTAAATCCTGGCATATTCCCTGGTCGAACCCCGTAGAAAACCGGCCAAGAACCGGCCTCTAAGGGCCTCAATCGATTGAACCAGGGTGCTGGTGCAGTTTCTGGAGAATTCTGGAAGATTCCGGCCTACTGGACCGCCGGTTGGGCCGGTCCAGTCGCTTCCTGGGCGGGCGAACCGCGCCAACCGGCCTGCTGGCCTGTCCTGTGCCGCCACGTGCCCCACGTGGGCCAGCCGAGCGGCCTCCGTGCTCCCGCCCGCGCCCTCACGGGCGCGCTGGCGTGGGGAGCAGCCGCCGCCACGTGGCCGGCGCCCATTGGCGCACCCTGCCACGTGTACCCGCCAGGGGGACAGCGCCTGGCCCGCGTGTCAGCCCTTGCTGGCGCCTGCTACTGCCAGGGAGGCAGTGCCTGACACCGTGGGTCCCGCTCGTCAGTTTGTGTCTGCTGATCTCATCATTTCATGTGAAATCTTCCTTTCTCTATATCTTTTTATTCTGGATTCCAAATATAGCGAATAATATATCCATTTCGATCAGCGCGACGAGCCCTTCGCAATGGTGTAGTCCAATTCATCATATGAGATACTTTTATTTGATGACTTTATCCATTTTAGCTCCTTTCCTGTGTAAGCCTTGCAAATCATAGGTGCACCAAAACTCGTGGAATTTGTTAGCTCAAACCTCTAGTCCTATGCTGGTGATTATCTTTTTGCAGTTATAGAACCTCTGTTGACAGCTAAAAATTGGCGTTAACTACCGTCAACAGCTGCCGAAACTCCAACTCGGGCGGGGGCCGAACATGGAAGCTAACCCATCTACGCATCCTAGGGCTGTCCAAAAACGTGGACAATCCAAAAGAGACATCGTTAAAGATATGCACTGATCCGCATACCAACGACCGCGAATCCCTTTCGGACGGGAGACGCCTAACTCGGTTACGTCATCTACGACCAACAACTATAAGACACAGAGGTGATTTATACCTAGGGTGGTGGTAGAGACAGGCTAGCGGGGCAGTGGCGAGGCGACGCGGCGCCGACGAAGACGGTTGGCGTCGCCCAGCTACTCCAGGAACACTGCAAAAGAAAGGAAAAAACAATATCAGTACAAAATTTCGGCAGAACCTCCCCTGCACAGGGAGGTTCACAAAACCTGCAAGAAAGAAAAGACGGCTCGATGGCTGACAACACATATACGGCACGAAGGCCACACATCCACATACTCGGCACGAAGGCCAAAAACAACACATACAAGACACGAAGGCCACACATGCACAATCTAGGCACGAAGGCCGTCAACAACACATACGGCACGAAGGCCAACAACCTGGACCTTTACCTTCTTCTCCGGCAACGGACGAGAACCACGGCGTGGACGAACGTCGTCAATGAACGGCGTTGACGATCATCCCTTCTCCTTCCTCCTCCTTCTCTTCTTCTTCCCCTTCCTCCTCCTTCTCTTCTCCCCTTCCTCCTCCTTCTTTTCTTCTTCTTCCCCTTCCTCCTCCTTCTCTCTTCTTCTTCTTCTTCTTCTCTTCTTCTTCCTCCTTCCTTCCTATTCCCCCTTCCACCTACCTCCTCTTACCTCGGTGGCACAGCAGCCTCACTCCACCCCTACCCAGCTCGCCGGCGGCCCAACTGCCGGGGTGGCAGGGGAGGTGGCCGGCCGGGAGGCAACGGGAAGTGGAGCCGGGGGCTAGGGCCAGGGGCGGCTACGGTCGGGCACGGCCCCTGCTGCCTCGCCGGCCCAGCTCCCTGGCCGCGCGTCGGTGGGGCGCGGCCCCTGCTCCCTGCTGCGGCGGCGGGAGGCAGGAGCAGCGGCGGCGGGGCAGGGAGGGCGTCGCGGCGGCGGGGCTATGCGGGGCGGGAAGAGGGAGCGGCGGCGGCGTAGCAGGGGAGCCGCGTCGGCGGCGGAGCGGGAGCGTCGGCGGCGGAGGAGCGGGAGCAGCGGCGGAGGAGCGGGGACGACGGTGGCGCCGGCGGCGAGGGGCCGGGCGCGGTGGAAATGTCTGGGTTTTGAGCATCCAACGCCGCAACTTGCTCCAAAATTTTTCAAATTTTTTTCATAGCCTCCACATGCGATAATACGACACCCCAACAAGTTTCGTGATTTTTTGACTTCGTTTGGATTTTATATAATTATAAAACACTTTTACCACTCCTGGACCGTCTTGTTACATGGACAAGGACTTGGAACTTTTGGGTGAGCTTTGGGACACGGTCTTAAAACACACTCTCCAACATGAATATCATGTTTCGAATGCCAAAGTTTCATTATTTTATGCACCTGCAGTTCAAATTTGGATTATGCCAGAAAAATCTAGTGAAAAAAAAAATTAACGAAATATAGCTAAATGTTGCCAAAAGGGCCCAAATTCAAACAAGTGCTTGTAAACAATGTATCAAGGCAACAAAAAAGTTTGAAGACAAAATTCGAAAAAAATGAATACTCTTTGCCGACAGCTTACACATGCTGTCGGCAAAGAGCGTCCTTCGCCGACAGCGTACACATGCTGTCGGCAAAGAGCATCCTTGACAGCGTGCACATGCTGTCGGCGAAAGAGCATCTTTTGCCGACGGGGCTAACGGCGTGGCTGTCGGCGAAGCAAACGACGACGCACCGTTTGGCCGCGCCAGCGCTTCGCCGACAGGATTTCTTTCCCGACAGGATCGCTGTCGGGAAAGAGATTCTTCGCCGACAGCCTGGCTTCGCCAACAGACCATAGATCTGGTGCTGTCGGCGAAGGATTCTTTTCCGACAGCGGAGTTTGCCTGTCGGGAAAGAGCTTCTTCGCCGACAGCCCAGATCCTGGCTATCGGGAAAGCCGTGGGCTGTCGGCGAAGCCACAGTTTCCCGTTGTGAACTGCGCCAAGTAAATAACTTCCGTTGGAGCGCAGTATAGCCACCACAAACAAAAGTTCCGAGCCACCAAGATAACAGTTGTTTCCTTGGTAGGCAATTGTGGTTTCCTCGAGGGCCAACCTCCAACGAAATGCTTCCTACCTATAAAATAATTCTTGCAATAATCAATATATTTCAAGATTCTATAGTCACTAAACTCAATAGATACATGATGTGATCAAGTATATGTACAATTTATTACACTACATTAACAACTATAAAAAATGTATGCTATTGATTTGATAGCTCAAGCAAAGATATCGAATCACTAATGAACCATGGGGTTGTGTCATCCTCTTAATATATGCACATTAAATTACATGTTCCAAAATGCACAAATCATAGCTCCAGTACAAGATAGATGACCCTACTAGTACGTAGTATGGATGTCATTCTTATTAATTAGTTCTAAATGCGCACTTCTTAGAGCATAATAAGACAAGTCCGCTAAAAGGCTTGATTTGAAGAACAAAGAAATACTCTATGTATGTACATCAAAACATGTCATATTTCATGTTTGACTATATTTAGTCGGTTATCTATGAGATCTCAAGAAGAAGAAATAATACTTTTAATCATTATGTCTCTTATTTGTGCAGTAGCACGATCGAGCTGATAGACTAGTCTTTTAAATTATAGCGATAAATTGTTGAATGGACGCATATTTTCTCCTTCACTAGAAAGCTGTAACTTAGTGCCCGCCAAAACATGAACGAAGGTGCCAAAGGAAACAAGATGCTGAACACATTGCTATGCTTTTGGGGAGCCCAGCAACCAAAGCATGACCTCGAGTAGTGACCAAAGCATTTGTTTCTATTATTAGTGCTCATGGTCGGCAACAATCTATTGTTTTGCGACAACTTTAGATTCACTCTTTTTTTGGGTTTCTTTGCTAAGCCAAATGGAGATGATTGTGCCTCCTAGTGGACTTTGTTGCGAGCGGGGGAATTAAAAAATATATAACACAAAAAGCTTGAGGAGACTAAGAAACTAAACCATTGTTTGACTTGAGGTGTTATGCAGTGATGCTATTTAGGGCCTGTTTGGATCAACGGTTTATAATAATCAGCTAAAATAATCTAATAGTTCTCCAAACAGGCTAGATTATAAGGTAGACTATTGTACGTAATCAAAACAACATAATACAATAACCAAATAATCCACCTCAAACCTACTTTTTATCACTTGAACACTAAAAGAATAATCCACCACAATTATTCAGCAATCAAAACACTCGGTTTACTATAGTTCATACTTTAGGTTTATATATAAGAATCATATGTATAACAATAATATAAATAATAACAATCCAACTATGATTGATCGAACAAATAGGCCCTAGCACATCTGGAGGGAAGGGAAGAAACCAGCAAAGGGTTCTTCTCTATCGTACTGTTGCAATAATGAAAGGAAAATATATCTATTTGAAGAGCATCGTTGTTTGGGTAAAGACTTGTTTTGTTGTGTATTGTACTACGGTCATTTCCTCATCACTACGTACAGGATTAGAGCCAGGGCGTTGTAGCACCAGCTGACTTCACTATTACAGAAACGATTTTCATCCGGTCCTTAACTGCGATTTATAACTGTCAATATTAGATTAATTTGGGAGAAATAAATATTTTATTGCACATATATCTTTATTATTGACCTAGTGCCACTTGTACTTGGAGAAAATATTGTTTTGCAGAAAATACACCAAGTGCAGAAATTTTCAGAATAAAAAGGCGCTTTTCGAGAAGGCGTAAAACAAGCTAGAGAGCAAGTGGGCCACCTGGAGGCCAAATGGGCCAAAAGCACCAGCATAGGCGCGACCTAGGTGGCAGCCCAGGCCCACTCGCCAAAGGTGGTCAGGGGGCGGCACCACCCAGGCGCGGGCGCGCCTCCCTGGCTGCCGCGTGGGCCCGGCCAAAGGCGGTGCGCTCCTACCATCTGAGGAAGGACGGTTTGCCTAGTGTTTTTACCTAGATACCCCTGAACCGCCTTCCACCTGCTATAAAAGAGGAGTAGAGGCACCCCCCATCAACACACACCATTTGGAGCTCTCTCTACACCTCACACTTGTTTTCTAGTTGTTAGTAGTAGACTTTTGGAGCTAGGCAAAGCTACTTGGAGAGCTTGTCTCCAGGGAGAAAAGCTTGTCTCCATACTTGGAGAGCATTCTTGCTTAGCCAAGTTCTCGTTATATTTATATAGTCCGGCATATGAACTAGAGTATAGTCTAGTACACGATATATTCGATGATCAAGAACTAGGCCATAGTTCTTGTGTGAATTGTTCATCGTGTCCTACATTGTTCTTCATCGTTCATGTGTTCTACTTGTTTAGATTAGATTGTAGAAGAGGAATAGCGGTTCGTTGTACCTTCGGGCTTGCCTATGTCCTAGCTCGTCCATCCGTAGGGTGGGAGTCCTGGGGGATGTAGGTAGCTCCTTAGTATGCGGGCGTGGTGTCCGGATGTGAGGAAACCTTCGGATATGACGGCGTGCCACGGTTGAGGTGGTAGGCGGCAGGTGTGACAGCCCTGTCCATCCCGTGTAATCCCCCACGTTCGCATTCGTGTAGGAGTTCGTAAATGCCGCCATCGACTGGCAGACCAGTTGCTGCGGTCTCCCATATTCCTAGTCTGTAGCCGACTCTTGACTTGTATAACATGTGACATTACTTGTTCTAGCATTGACTATATAGGACCTGCCTGCTCCGCGTAGATTATTCTTTGTTCTTTATTTTACCTTTATTCCTTTGAGATTGCTCTGAGTGTGTGTCCACTATCCAAACTACCATATGCTTACCCCTGTATAGCACATTGGTCGGTTTCTCCTCATGATAAATGTTATATTCATACTCATGCTAGTTACTTAACAACCCATGCCTTCCTTTGGGAAAATAAATAACGATACCCTGAATACTTCCGGGTGAAATGCTGCAACGGTAGATCCGTGCGCTTGCGGATATTATTCTAATAGGATGTGATCTATCTTTTGGCAACTCTCGCATAGTTACTAGAACTTGTTTCTAGTGATTGTGTTGAGAAAGTCAACAAGCATTTCTAGCGCCATTACCAGGGATGGGCTTTATGTTTGTTTGCGGTGATTGCACTAAGAAATGCCAACAAGCATTTCTAGCGCCGTTGCCGGGGAAGACATGGAAGTTAAGCATCAAGCAGCATTGATATGCATATAATATAAAATGAGAAACGATAATGTCTATACAGGTTAACTTTTATGTTTTCTCCTGTTGTGGATGAAAACAGGATAGTGCATGTCTGGTTTCTCCCTGCCGGAAAACTTCGTTTCAAATCCGGAGGCACTCCTAAGGAGGAACAAGTCTCGCGCCTCTTCCTCTTCTGCTACTCCGCCGACAACTGAACCAGTCATCACCGCACCTTCCACACCGCACTCCATGGCCAAGTCCCTGCACGAGTTCTCCGTCCCCAATGTTGCCAACGTGCCCACCGGGCCCGCTGTCAATCTTGGTGACAAGAACTTCGAGCTCCAGACTGGGCTCATTACCATGGTGCAGGTAAGTTCATTCTGTGGACTGCCTAGTGAGGATGGCAACGCCCACCTTCAGCGGTTCCTGGAGATATGCGACACCATCGTCATCAAGGATGTCGCACCTGACGCAATCAGGCTTAGGCTCTTCCCTTTCTCCCTTGTGGGAAAGGCGAAGACCTGGTTCTACAAGGACAAGACCGCTGTTGACAAATGGAGCAGGTGCTCCACTGTGTTCCTCGCTAAATTCTTCCCCATGGGCAAAACCAATGCCCTACGGGGGAGAATCGCCAACTTCCAGCAGAATTCGCTGGAACCCATCCCTAAGGCATGGGAGAGGCTACAGGAGTACATCCAGGAATGCCCTCACCATGGGATGGATAGTTGGCTGGTGCTCCAAAACTTCTACAATGGGTTAACACCCATGTCGAAGGGGCACCTGGACACCGCCGCTGGCGGCGCCTTTCTATCATTGACGGTTGATAGTGCCACGGCACTGATCAACAAAATGGTGGAAAACAAAACTTGGGGGGAGGACCGTGCCCCACTAAAGGACAAAAAGGTATGCATACCATGAAGGAGGCGGATATGCTTGCCGTAAAAATAGACCTACTCATGAAAAAGATTGACGGAGGTGCCATCACCGATGCATCTGGCACCGTCAACGCCATGGACGCTTGCATGACGTGCGAGGTCTGTGGTGAAGCTGGACACTTGGGGAATGACTGCCCCGAGGCCCGTGAAGAGGCCGCCAGCTCAACAACGGGTTTCGCCAACAACAAGGAGGAGGTAACGGCTAGAACAACCAGTCCCGTCCTCCATTCCAAGGTAATTCGAATTACACCTCCGAGTTCAATTCGAATCAGCCTTCCTTGAAGGACCTAGTTTACGGCCAAGCAAAAATCAACGAAAACCTCACCAAAAAGATGATGCAAAATGACAAAATCCTTGAGAATATGAACAACAAGATAGAGGGTCTATCATCCGCTGTCAAGAATCAGATGAGCTTCAACAAGATAATAGAGACCCAGCTTGCCCAGATTGCTGCAGCGATCCTGACAAACACTAACATGAGCAGGATCCCGGGACAACCCGAGGTCCCGCCCGAGTCAGTGAACAAGATCGCAACAGGGTTTGATCACCCCTGTTAGGAAAGCTAGATTGGGGGAGGAATAAAAGCACCGACAAAGCAGGTCGGTAAGTATTTCTTGCTACTCGAAAAAAGAGAGAAAAAATATTATTTCTAGGAAGTGTGAAAAGAAAGAGAGCATAACTTCTTCTTTGAAAAAAAGAGAAGAAGAAGATTTATTTAAATATATATATATATATATATTTCAAACCACCGGGGGCAGAAGCACCAACGGCTAGCTCCAAGAACTAGCCGTTGGAGGGCAACGGCCAAAGGGGAGGAGCAGCGGGGCCCACCTGGGCGCGCGCGCCTGAGGCACGGGCGCACCAGTCCTGCGGCCGTGGGGCCTGCACCGGCGGCCAACGGCTCCTAGCCGTTGCCTCCTCCTCCCCCCGCTGGTGCCTCGTCTATAAAAGGAAGGAGGGGGCCGGTGGAGCTCAACCACCTCCCATTCTCACTCTTTCACTCTCTTCCACCTCCACTTCCTATGCCACAAGCTTCTTCCAGCACATTTTGAGCAAGAGCGCAAGTGTTAGAGCTAGTTCGAGTGTGGAAAATCATCTTCCACTAGCTCTATTGCACCCGAGAACTAGCTACTCTTGTAGTCCACCATGCGCAACAACGGTTCATGGGGGTTCGGTGAGAGCTCAAGTTCCTATTATGGAGCCCCCTACGAACCCGAAGTGACCGAGGAGGGAGCAGCACCCGTGACCCCCGAGCCCGAGGGAGTGTACGAGGTCGACACCCCACACCTCGACTTGGAGGATCCACGGGAGCTGTAGGCGTACCACCACCTCAAGAATCATGTGTTCAACCACACGACCATCTACGACGCCAACCTCTTCAAGAAAATAGGTATGATCAACGACTTCAAAACCATTTGGAGGGATGTCGGTTGGGAAAGCATCGAACCCCTCGATGAGCAAGGTTCGCGTCTCTTAACCATCCAGTTTCTTTGCACTCTTGATTATGATGATGAGTATGTTTACTTCCGTTTGTTTGGCATGAACTATCATCGTACCTGGAGGGAACTTGCTCATCATATAGGCTTCAATATGAAGTGTGCACTTAAGCTAGACACAACCATTCCTGGCTTTGATCGTAATTCTTTTTGGGAGAGAATCTCGGGTAGGGTTGAATATTGGTCCTTTCAAACCCCAGCACACACAAATCTAGCACCCTACCCTAAGACTCATGCATCGATGGATCTCGATGACCCTGTTTCCGTCAGGCAAGATTAGATGGGTGCATACCGTAGAGCTCAAGTTATTCTATGCCATTGTTCATAAGTTCAAAGTCGTTCCTGTGAAGGAGATGTGTCTGCATTGGCTAGATATGATTAAGAAGTCTTATGCTATTGATTGCACCTCTCTTGTCACTCGCATTGCCAATGCCATTGGAGCACTAGACGGACAGGATGTTGAGTTTATTCCTCTTGAGCGCCTGATTTGTGGTTTGCGTGCCCTAAACCAAGGGCATACCCTGAAGGCTGATGCAAATAATTATATTTGCTTTTTCTTCCCTGGATATATAAATAAGATCCGATTACCTAATCCGAATCTTTATTTATATAACTGTGATGTGCTCACCTTTGATCTGAGGACTGCAGAAGGAGCACGCAGGGAGGAGCTCACACCAAGAGCCACCAGGGGAGAGGCTGGTGTCCATGCACAGCCTGATGCTCAGCCTCCCCAGCAGCATGACTATGCAGGATGGGAAGGCTACCAGGCCTACCCAGGCTACTCGGGGTGGGAGCAGTACCCATAGCCAGCACAGCCCGCTGAGGGGGCATGGTCCAAGGCTGGCCACAGTGCACGCACGCATTGGGCAGCTGCAGATCTAGACCAATGACATCAGAAGCACCCTCGGTGACTTCATGCAGTCGGCGACCTAGTGGCAGCAGTAGCACGAGCAATGGTTCGACGCTCTCGCAGAGAGCCTCCGCGTGCAGCAGGAGCAGCAGAGGGCCTTCTGGAGGTCCCAGGGATACAACCCTGGGCCATGAGCTTCAGGATAGTTTGGGGGAGGACCCCCACATGAGGTACCTGCATTTGCATATTTAATTCCTGCAAATTTATTTTCTTTTTAGCATGTTTAAATTCGAGCTTCTATTCCTGCATCGAAAAAAAATCCATTCTATATGTGTGCTATGACATGTTTAATTCTACCCATGTTGACATGATGAATAGTTGCTATGTTTTATGTTTCTCTTGTACTCGATTTAAGATGGAGCTTTCTCTAATATTTGAGTTTATCGACTTTAAAATATCATGCTCTAAAAACTTGATCTAGTGGGTTGCATACAATTGCTCTAGTCTAGATTATTGCGCGATATGATATAGTGACATAGACCACAGCAATGACTTTTTCCCTTTGAGAAAACCTGACGTCCGGAGTTTTTATTTCAAAAATTTCAAAAAAAAGCAATAGTTCCTCAATGGTCGCGAACTACCTACCAAGGCCAAATACAACAGCTCACTGACAAGTTTACAAAAACCCTTGTTGTCGTATGCTTCTTGCCGATTGTTGGGCCTTCTCACGGTTTGAACCTAATCTAGATTTGGGTCTTACACATATGGTTGAGATTCACTTGCACCCACCAAATAATTGCCGACTCTCACATTGAGAGACGCGCACAACATGCACCCCTTTCGCCCCGAATGCCAATTCTTACACCGAGAATTGAGCACCATTTCACCAAATAAAAGTGCCGACCCTTACCCTGAGGATCGCGCACCCCTCTTTTAGATTGCCAAAAATTCTCCACGCATTCCATCATGACATCTCTCTCTTTCATCCTTCTCCAAGTAATAAGTTATGGGCTATGTTCTTAGTTGAAAAAAAGAGAGAAAAGAAAAGAGAAAGAAATAAGTTTTAGACATTCCAATCTTGTAGGCAAACGGAAAAATCCTAGATCCCCGTTCAAAAAAAAGAGAGAAAAACAATTTTAGCCATTCTTTGATAGCCCATAATTTTCTTCATCACTTCATCCACCAATAAAAGAGAGATTGTCATGATGCATGGAGACCCAAAAATACCACAAAGTTAGTAATCATTCCTCATCCATTCACACACTTGCACATCTCAACCTAGTGTATGGCTTTTACCTTAACATGGTTCGGATTTTGACTCGGCTACCCACGATCGGTAAGTAAGCCATTCCTTGTATGCCTATCCAGAGCTCCACTCAAAAATAGGTAGGATACAAAGGCAAACATCAAAGCCTTCGGTAAGGTTACCATACATTTTGAGTGATCGAGTGGGTCATTTGAGGAACTTGGTTTATTTTTCAAAAAATTCTTGCAAAAACCTCCGGATTGAAAGTTGATCTTGGGACGAATGAAAATCACCGGTCTTCGAAACTGTTCTATCTTGCAATCGCTCAAGACTTGAAAAATTAGAAGCGCCACTTTAGTCAGGAATCACAGAGTAGATATAATTGCCAATTTATTCAAATTGCAGTAGAAATCTCTCATTTAAATTTTGTACACTTGAGATGTAATCAGCATTGCAGCAACTCCTGATCAACAACCCAACAACAAAACCTCTCACTCGGGACGAGCAAGGGGTAAGCTTGGGGGATCTTGTTGGCGGTCCTTAACTCCGATTTATAACCGCCAATATTAGATCAATTTGGGAGAAATAAATATTTTATTGCACATATATCTTTATTATTGACCTAGTTCCACTTGTACTTGGAGAAAATATTGTTTTGCAGAAAATACACCAAGTGCAGGAATTTTCAGAATAAAAAGGCGTTTTTCGAGAAGGCGTAAAACAAGCTAGAGAGCAAGTGGGCCACCTGGAGGCCAAATGGGCCAGAAGCATCAGCACAGGCACGACCTAGGTGGCAGCCCGGGCCCACTCGCCAAATGCGGTCAGGGGGCGGCGCCACCCAGGCGCCGGCACGCCTGGAGCGCGCGCGCGCCTCCCTGGCTGTCGCGTGAGCCCGGCCAAAGGCGGTTCGCTCCTACCATCTGAGGAAGGACGGTTTGCCTGGTGTTTTTACCTGGATACCCTGAACCGCCTTCCACCTGCTATAAAAGAGGAGTAGAGGCACCCCCCATCAACACACACCATTTGGTGCTCTCTCTACACCTCACACTTGTTCTCTAGTTGTTAGTAGTAGACTTTTGGAGCTCCGCGTAGATTATTCTTTATTCTTTATTTTACCTTTATTCCTTTGAGATTGCTCTAAGTGTGTGTCCACTATCCAAACTACCGTATGCTTACCCCTGTATAGCACATTGGTCGGTTTCTCCTCATGATAAATGTTATATTCATACCCATGCTAGTTACTTAACAACCCATGCCTTCCTTGGGAAAATATAAATAATGATACCCTAAATACTTCCGGGTGAAATGCTGCAACGATAGATCTGTGCGCTTGCGGATATTATTCTAATAGGATGTGATCTATCTTTTGGCAACTCTCGCATAGTTACTAGAACTTGTTTCTAGTGATTGTGTTGAGAAATGCCAACAAGAATTTCTAGCGCCATTACCGGGGATGGGCTTTATGTCTATTTGCAGTGGTCACGCTAAGAAATGCCAACATGGAGCCAAGCGCGACATTGGTGGTCAGAGCAAGAAGCAGCGAAACATCGGAGCTTGACCGGGCTTCCACCAACGGGAGGAGGGAAAAGAGGAGTAGATCGCGGATGGCTACGTAGGGCTCGCAGGGGTCTTCAATGGAGCCTTCACGCCCTCGGACGCCACAGCCCACCGGAATTTGGTGCGTCGACAACAAACAGAAGATGACACCTTCAGGAAGGTGATGACACGGCCGCCACCTAAGGCGCACGAGAGAAGGGCTTGTTCTCTAGTTGTCCATCCACCCACCGCCCCATTGGGGAGGACAAGCGCCGTCGCCCGCCGCCACGCTACCGGCAAGGTGGCGTGAGCCGGCCCTGATCGACCCTGGGCCATCCTCAACCCACAACCACCGGTGGGGAGGACGAGCACATCCATGCGCCTCATCACCATTAGCCAAAGCATCGTGGCAGCTAGAACCGCTGCTTCCCGCAGCAACGCCACCAGCAAGCAGCCCCGCTGCCCGCCGGAGCTCTGTCGCACCCTGGGCCGCCGCCAGAACCCGGGCCGAGGTCCGCGACCTCAAGGTCAGGGCTGGCGCCCCTGGCGCGGTGGAACCGCCGCCGAGGGAGCCGAAGGGGAGGTGACTGGCCGGCATGGCCCGTCACCGCCGCTTTCACCCCAAGGCCCAGCCCGCCCGGAGAAAGAAGGTGCCGCACATGGGGTAGAGAGAAGGAAGGGCCCTTTGGGTGAAGTTGACACTAGCTTTAGTTTTTGCTTATTGGGGTAGACTTACGGTGACCTTGACTTTTCACTAGATATTTGATCGGTGAAGTTTCTCCTAGGTGCATCGGCTTCATATCGAGATATTTGACATTGACCTTGTTTTCTTTGGCAACGGATCCTATGCAAACTAGGCATCCCGTGCAAACTTGTAAACTAACGATCTGGACCGCAAGATGTTTATCCAAGGGGGCGTATGAGAGAGGTGGATGGAGGGATTTGTAAAAGTGTGATTAAGAGCGGGTGGTTAAGTGCAAAATTACCCAATCTCTCCGTGCCCCTTGGATCAACATCCTGCGGTACAGATCATTAGTTTACAAGTTTGCACGGGATGCCTAGTTTGCATAGGATCCGTTGCCGTTTTCTTAATAGATAAGTTAGATACGAACATTGCGGCAGTATGCCAAAAATTCTCGTGAGTTAGTGATTTTCCGTCGCCGCTGATGGGATTGCTTTGGTTCTCAAAATATCCCTTTGGTGGTTTGATATGGGAGGGAGGGGAAATATTTCTCTCGTGTATGTTTGAGAGTTACATTTAAAAACTGCCTTAGTTAAAAATCACTCACCCTGAGATGGGCTTCCCTTGAGTGAAAAAACGGTGCAACTCATTTGCTTGGAATATAAAGCTAATGATTATTAAACTCGTTCCTTGTTTGCTTGGTTCTATGGGTAGTATCTTGAAGTACCTTGGTATTATACGTGCGGTCTAGCTCTTCTCTATGCTCCTCGCTGTTCATGTATTGGAGGTTCTATAAACTCGCCCTATTGCACTTTGTTACTAGGTAGGATGCCTACCGTTGCCCCTGTTGGATTTCTTATGGGCTAGGCCCATTTATATAATTCAATAAATCAATAAACTCTATGGTTGGTTATTGTGTGGGTTATTATTTGTACCGAATTAGAATCCCAAGCGTCCTTGACTTGACTTTTATGGTGGAAATTATTCCACTTAATTTGAGATGTCAAGATAGGGACCAATGTGTGCCACATGCGCGCGCGCGCCGCCGCCGCCGCCGCTGGCCGTGGCAGGCGGCGGGTGTTAATTTTTTAGCACTCTCTTGCTTTGATGGGACTTGGTCTCTTCGGCTGCCCGTCTCCTGGAGAGTCACCGAGAGACTCTTCTCCTTCCTCCTCCTCCTAGCAGCGCCCATAAAAAGAGCTAGTCCTTTCGGTACAAGGGTTCGATTCACATCCAGCCACATCTCACATCTCACAGCGACAAGAGTTTCTCCATCTCGTTCACCTCGCGCACGGGGAGACGAGAGGGCAGGTGGCTCCAAAGCCCTTGCCGTTCGAGTCCTTGCATGGGGGATCAGCAATTAGGTTTTTGGGGAGCGTCTACGCGACTGCCCAATCGCCGCAGCCGCTGATTCTTCGTCGTCTACTTCCTGGAGGAGCCGTCGTTGTCTACTTCCCTTAGAAGGCCTTGTGTTCTTCATCCTTTTCATCGACATGGAAACTGGACAAGGATCGGCATCCTCTGGAGGGTATAAACCTTTCATCTCCTCTCTGTTTTTCGTGATGCAGTTTCTGCATGTTTTGTTAGTCCTTGCGTGCTGTTTCGTATGCTATGGTGGATATGTTTCGTATGCTCAGATCTGTTATTTCATCAGTTTACTGCTGTCTGAACTTCCTGAAATTGATCTGTCATATCTGCATGTTTCGTTAATGCTGTCATGTTATTTTAGATTCTACTGCCTGTATGTTTCAGTAGTTCAGTTACATTATTTCACATGTTTTCCAGAGGCTATAATTGTTATGAGTTATATATCATGCTTTGTTTCTTTAGTAGACATATCATGTTATCATGCTTGTATGCTTCACATGTTCATTGGTCACATGGTTCATATGGTTATGGACTTTTGTGACATCATGTTTACAATGTCTATTTATCTTTTATATGTCATCATCTTTAAGTTAATTTATGGAATTAAAATGACATGGAAATTGCCTAATTGTCTAATAGCCCCCCGTTCATCCATTTTGTTTCCTTTTGAGCACGGAGACTTTGATTCGTTATGGTACATAATTAGGTCTTGAATGGATTTTACCCTTTCTTCTTCAATAAGATCCTTGCTTACTAGTTCATCGGTCAGCCGGCGACACATTCCGGGTGGTCACCAATAGTTAGTGATGCTCGGGGCAGTCAGCAACAATTGGTGAACTCCTACCACTTGGCGATAATTGGTGAACGAGGAGTCGAGGACTACCCACCAGGCAGTCAGATAATTGATATTACTGTAGATATTTATGTTGTTGCCACTTCGTCACTTCATTGCACATACTACATGCATGTTCTATATTCCTTGAGACTCCAAAAGCAGCACTTTGGCCGACAAAGCCCAACGAATTTCTGTACTCTGCCAACTAAGATGGATGACATTCTCTGATGCCCACATAAGCATTGTTTGTGCTTTTGGGTTCTGCAATGAATTCATTTTATTCTTATTTCCTACCTGATTGGAGAGGTACATAGTGGAGTTTGACTTCCTGTTTGCTTACTGTTTGCAGTACACTTATTTCATACAATTGGTCCTTGCATTTACCACTTTGTGATGTCCAGAGAGTGGTGGAAGTTTAAAGTTGATTTACCATTCAAGGACATCATGATGCAAACCTTGTGTCCACTCACAATTTGGGTTCTGAGAGGGGAACATTTCTCCCTTCCCAATTTGCTTATACATTTCGACATCGTTGAAAAGGTTTCATTATGTTGCTTTGGAAAGGAAGGAACAATAATTTGGTTACGTTATAGTGCATTGACGTATTTACTATTTATAAATTGTACTGTAGTCTTAAAGGCATAAGTGTGCCTAGTGTGCACCAAACTACTGGTGAAAAAATGTGTAGGGGTCACGACATGCAAAATTTTCATGATTTATTTTTGAATTTTAAACATCTTAGATGGAGAAATGACCAAAACTAAAGTTATAGATCCAAAAGATCTTAAACATTGCATTTGATTTCAATATAATATATGGTCCCAAAATTTATATTTAAGTCCTCACAGTTCAAAATTCAAATTAATGGTCTCAAATGGAAAAATGATAAGAATGCAGTTGATAAATTTAAGCTTGAAACCTTTAGCAAGAAAAATTATGTTTGAATTTCTCTCATTATGAAATTCAATATTTGCAAACAATCTTGGCCAGAGAAACGTCCAAAACTAAAGATGCAGTACTCATCGATATCTATAACTTTAAAATTAGAACCTCTTTCATTTAAATTAATTAATGTCCCAGTATTCGTTTCAAAATAAGGTTAACTAAATAAAAAATAACATAAAGTAAACAAAAATGGATGTGACATTGGGGTGGGGTGGCTAGCGAAGATATGCACAAGGCTTGAGGTTATGGACCGCACACACACATGTTTCGCGTGAAATATTGCTATGTTTGGAAGAGGATGGCCTTGCCATCGAGATAGAGAGAGAATAGTCGTGTTGCGTGACGGCAACCTCTCTAGTCAAGTGGTGAGGAAGATAGGGAAAGTTTATGGTGAGGATCTGTAGTGGAGGGGTGGGTAGCATTCTAGGGTGGAAAGAGGTGAGAGCCGGTGGGCCAGGTGGAAAGGTTGCAAATGAGAGAGGAAGGGAGCTAGGGTGAAGAGAGGTGGGAGGAGGCAGCCCAATTCGGAAGGTTGTGGATGAGTGAAAAAAAGAGAAGAGAAAGAGGTGCACATTGGTTAGTCACTTGGGGTTGAGTTTTATTGGGCTAGGCTCCAATTAACAAAGATAGGCTCTTAAGGGGTCCATCTCTAGAAGTGATCGTTGTTTTAAGATCACGGATCCTTAAGGGGTAGACCTAAGTTAATTAGGTTTAGGAGGTGTGAATCTATATAGCGCTTCCGTAAATGGGTCTATCGTCTATGGAAGTCATCAGGTTTGTCGATGTGTCGGTCTCTATAAAATAAGGAAGTGTAGCCTAAAATTAATTTTATAATTTTTTTTAAATCAAAGGCCACATGGCCCTGCTTTATATTGAAAGCAGCAAAGATTATGCTTGGGTTATCAGCTTACAGATTTAGGTTCTAAGTATTGAGTTTAGCCATTACATGCAAACTTCTCTCTCCCAACCTCTCCTCCTTACTGATTCAAAAGGCCATCGGTCAAGACAAAAGCAAAAACAAAACTCTCGGGCAGCAAAGATGTAGATCGCGTTAATGTAGATAAGACTATGTCATTAGCCGGGGCCGCTTTGCTCCAAACATTGTGATAGCCGCTCCATTGTCTTCATATAGCCTAGCCTTTTTCCTTTTCCCAGAGAAGGATGCCTTACTTCTGCAGAAAGATCAAAGATCGATGTTGGGCTCAGAGTATGATGTTGGGCTCAGAGTCAAACAAGAACGGCGCCGCCGCATTCCCTCGTTTGCTAGTGCAGTGGCAGACTCGCTGGGATCGTCGTCGTCAACTAAACCACAAGGGCAGCCCAGCCGCTCGGGGGGAGGAATTCTAGGACGGAGTCACGTCACTCTGAAAGCCGTGTCGACGAGTCCAAGGAGCCGGAGGTGCAGTCGCCCCTAAAGCAAAATCCACAGGGGGGAGACGTGCACATGGAGACTACGGGCGTCAGGGGCAAGCAGGCGTTTGGATTTGGACGGGGAGCCAGACCAGGCACGCTCAAAGGCAAGGAAGAGGAAATCCAAGACAGCATCACTTGCAGGCCAAAATCTTGATGTTCTCACATTGATGTTCTTCTGTCGTGTGATCGACTTCGACTTACATAGTGGCGGTTGACGGGCTTCTATGGGGAGCCAAGGAGGGAGAGGAGGAAGGAGAGCTGGTACCTGATGAGATTCCTGAGAGCGCAGTCTAATGCACCTTGGCTGTGTCTTGGGGACTTCAACAAGGTACTCTCGGGGGAGGAGCATATGGGAAAGAATGAAAGAGAACAGTGGCAAATCTCGGCCTTCAAGGAGGCTGTTCAAGATTGTGACCTCACGGACCTCGGCTACCATGGTCTACCGTATACGTGGGATAACCACAAGGACGGAGACAGGAATGTCAAGGTTCGCTTGGATCGAGCATTGGGCGACCATAAATTTATGCAGGAGCTAGGGGAATCGAAGGTTTTTCATGTGCCCACAATGGAGTCTGATCATGCTGCGATAGTGGTAGAGGTTAGGCTGAAGGAGCTGGGTGCAAGCTCGACGAGGAAGAAGTCTAAACCCTTCAGGTATGAAAATATGTGGAGGATGCACGGTGAGTATTGGGAGTTTGTGAATCAAGCTTGGGACCCAGGATCGGGTGCTGCTGGCCTTTCCATGGCAGCCTCGGCACTTTCATCTCTGCAAGCGTCTCTCAAGACTTGGGACAGGGAGGTGTTCGGGTCAGTCAAGACGCAACTCAGGGAGCTGAGACTGGCACTTGAGGAGGAGAGGGGGGTACCTTGTATCGGGGCCCGACTGAAAAGGAGCGAGAGTTGATGGCCAGGCTTTCTGAAGTACTGGCGAGAGAAGAAGCAATGGAGAAGCAGCGATCGAGAATCGCTTGGCTTAGGGAAGGCGATAGGAATACAGAATTTTTCCAAGCCAAGGCAAGGGCGCGGGGTCGAACAAATCGGATAAAGTCATTGGTGGATGCGAGTGGAAGAACACTCATAGAACAAGAAGATCTAGAACAAGCGGCTTGCGAGTTTTATCAAAACCTCTTCTCGGCGCAAGAAAATCTGCAACCGGAGCTGGTGTGCAGCCATGTGCCGAGGAAGGTCACGGAGGAGATGGGAGAGATGCTGATTAGACCCTTCATGGAGCGTGAAGTGGAGTCTGCTCTTTTCCAAATGGCGCCGGGGAAACCTCCGGGAGTGGACGGGTTCAACGCAGGATTTTTTCAAGCTCACTGGCAGCTGGTGAAAGGGTGTGTACTACCTGCGGTTTTGTCATTCTTGAACGGAGGGGATCTACCAGTGGAGGTAAACCAAACTTTGCTGGTTCTTATTCCAAAAATCAGTAACCCGCAGGAGCTGTCTCAGTATAGGCCAATTTCACTTTGCAATGTACTCTACAAAATCTGCTCAAAGACGATGGCTAACCGTCTCCGACTGATTTTGGATGACGTGATCTCAGTGGAGCAAAGTGCTTTTGTGCCTGGATGTCTGATCACAGACAATGTTTTTATAGCTTATGAATGTATCCATTACTTGAGGAACGGAAAGGGGAAGAATGGGGCCTGTGCGGTCAAACTGGATATGATGAAAGCGTATGATTGAGTGGAGTGGAGGTATTTGGAAAGTGTAATGCAAGCGTTGGGGTTCCCTGATCAGTGGTGCAGCTTGGTCATGAAGTGTGTCATGACAGTCTCGTTCTCAGTCCGTGTCAGTGGAGTGTTTTCAGACTGTTTTCAACCGACTAGGGGCCTACGACAAGGTGATCCCATATCGCCCTATTTGTTTCTGATGTGTGCAGAAGGGCTCACATCTATGCTCAAGAAAATTGGTCCTCTCTATGTGGCAGGGGGGGTGCGGGTTAGCAGGCATGCACCGTGGATATCCCACCTCCTGTTTGCAGATGATTGTTTGATTTTTACTCCAGCTTCAAAGAAAGGGGCAGATCGAGTGGCAGGAATTCTAGATACCTACAATCGTGGCTCTGGACAGCTGGTAAACAAAGGCAAATCGGCAATTTTCTTTAGTCCTAACTGTGATGATGAAAGCAAAGCTGTGGTGCATGATAGCTTATAGATTCAGACTGAGGCTTTGGGCGAGAAGTACTTGGGGCTGCCCACCTCGGCTGAACGTGGTGCTGCTGGGGCGTTCAAATATGTCCCAAACCGAATGAGAGGTATGGTGGGAGGTTGGGCAGAGAAGAACATGAGCTGCGCGGCAAGGGAGGTGCTCCTGAAAGCAAATGCTCAGTCTGTACCAACCTATCCTATGGCGTGTTTTAAACTTACACCGGCAGTTTGTCAGGAGATGACTTCAGTGGTCTCAAATTACTGGTGGGGGAGCAGCCTGGACAATCACAAGATCCACTGGACTCGTTGGGAGAAACTCACAAGATCCAAACGAGATGGTGGGATGGGATTCAGAGATTTTGCTCTCTTCAACAAGGCGATGTTGGGGAAACAAGGATGGCACTTAATCAAGAGGCCAGACTCATTATATGCTCAAGTGTTGAAAGGAAAGTACTATCCACATTCAAATTTCCTTTCGGCAACTAAGAAACGATGAAGTTCAGCCACCTGGAGGGCTATTCTCCATGGCTGAGATGTGCTCAAGCGTGGTCTGATCAAGAGAGTTGGTCCAGGAGATATAGACATTTGGGAGGACAACTGGATACCGGGGGTGCGCTCGCTCAAACCGGTGGCGCGCATGCCATCGGCTACAGCGGCTCGGGTCTCTGATTTGTTCGTCCCTGGTACGAGAGTGTGGGACGAAGGACTGGTGCGGAGTTCGTTCATGGCATTAGAGGCAAATGAAGTGCTCAAGATCAAGCCTAGTGAAAGGTCGACGGAGGACATCCTAGCTTGGGCTTTTGAGAAGCATGGACTCTATTCAGTCCGGTCAGCTTATAACATTCTCAAGCAAGAGCAGATGGAGTTAGCAATGGCGAAATCTGGGGAGACGTCGGCATCGGGGGGTTCGGCGCCCTGGCTTACTCTCTGGAAGATGGACATTCCACCAAAGATCAAAGTGTTCTGGTGGAGGGTTTTGAACAACTCGCTGCCATCGCAGGCTGAGCTAAAGAGGAGGCATGTGGAGAAGGAGTGCCATTGCGAGGTCTGTGGCGCTTCTGCAGAAACTCTCTACCACATCTTCTTCGAATGCCCCATGGCGAAGCGTTTCTGGGAAGAGGTGAAGGTCCTCAAGGGCACGGCTATACCAAGGCTTCATCCGTGCTCTTGGACTACAGATGTACTGAAACCGGAGGTGTGTGCTGCGACCAGTGCAACCCTGGTCGTGTGTGGTGCCTAGGCACTTTGGATGGGGCGCAATGGACGCCGGCATGGGAGGAAGGCGTGGGAGCCGGGCGCAGCGGCGAAGTATGTATCTAATTTGCTTGAAGAGCTCACGGCGCTGTGACCAGAGCGGAAGCCAATCATAGCACCTACTCCAGCCCGATGGGAATGACCAGATGAAGGATGGACGAAGGTGAACACTAACGCCGGCTTCGATCAGGGTTCATGCACCGGCCGGGCCGGTGTGGTCATTCGAAACCATGCTGGATCGGTGCTGGGGGTGGCGGCAAGATGGTTCGACAACGTTGATTCAGCGCTCACAGCAGAGGCGCTGGCTGCTAGGGAGGGACTGGAGTTAGCGCAAGAACTCGGCTTCGACAAAGTAATTCTAGAAGTTGATTGTCAAAGCCTGGCGCGTATGCTTCAAAGCCCGGCTGCTGTTTACTCAATAATAGGGAGTTTATGTCTGGATATCATAGAGCTAGGGAAGAGTTTCTCTGATTTTCAAGTTTGTTGGGTTAGTAGAGGTGCAAATACTGTGGCACATACTTGTGCGGCCACGGTCTCTGCGCTCGAGCGTGTGTTTTTTTGGGTTGAGGAACTACCGAACTGGCTAGAGTTTTTAGCAGTCGCGGATTGTAATCTTCGTGATGATAATGAATGAAAGCTCTGTGATTCCCCTCAAAAAAAAAAGATCAAAGATCGATATATCACAACGTCAGGCCCCTGTAACCACTCTATTGTTGAAGACAAAATCATTTCTGATAAGCATAAGCTCCAGCAAAGCATGCCAGTAAGTAAATCATCATGGGCTTAGGAGACTCTCCTTTGCCACAGCTAAAACTGAGAAAATGAGACAAACAAACAGGTGTTTGTTACCATATCAATGCATCTTGAGCAGCCCACCAACAGTACTGTGCTAATGAACATTCAAAAAATATATGTTGAGCAGTTTCAGATTGGCCACACATTTTGCACCCTCCTCCCCCAGACAGTTTCTTCCAACTAGCTGTTCAGCAGATTGTATACAGTCTTGAGTATATTGACCAGAGGAAGAACTTCACAGGGATTTTTGCTCTCCATATGCTCATTACTTCTTCGTTGATCATGCCAGGAAACTTAAGCTCTCTATACAAGGATGATGTTGTGAAAAAATATTTATAATAGGATCACGTTATTACAAAATGTGACCGAGTGGACAAAATTACGCAAATGCATTACATGTCCTTAAGCCTCACGCCCTCATCATTCTGTTCTACCTTCGAGCTAGCACGACAAGAATCGGATGGGATCCTTCATTCCCTATTACAAAAGCAACTCTCTACTATCCTTTTGGATACTGAGTTGGACCACGCACCGTTCCTGGTGAGCGCATATTGCACGACGTCGTCCAAATCCTACATATATAGGACCCAAGCTCAACTCTATGTCTCTATATATATATGATGCAAACTTATCCATTGTGCTTTGCTCACTGGTGTAGGCCCCATTAGCATGGACAGACATTTTTAAAGTCACAATATGACTATCCTGAAAGTTGCTGTAATATTTATACCTCGCAACGTACTTAGCAAAAACTTAGTTGATAAACTACTTTTTTTCATAGGTTTTGTGAGGTGAAAAATAGAGGCCATGTTTAGGGTAAATTCTTTTAGAAAGTCTAATTCATTTACTCTCTCTCTCTCTCTTAGCCTTCACGATCTCTATACCAATAACCCAAAACAAATGAAATTTGCTTCAAACACGTCACAATGTCGTGGTCAACAAATATAAAAACAAATAAAAAACAACTTACCAACAAATATATAGAAAAAAAAAATTAAAGATAGGTATGGGGACAAGGCCCATACGGCCAGCCCAAGGGGCACCCTAGCCGTGCGCCACCGCCTCCGGCCCACGCGCCGCCACCAAGTGCCGCAGTCGCCGCTGCGTATGTTAGGGTTTAGGTCACTTTGGGCTAAGTAATCCCCGGGCTATAAATATATCCCAGATGTGACCAGATGGAACCAACAAAAAAAAGTAGCCTAAGAGCACTTATTTCAGCTCCCCAGCTCTAGCACTTTTCCTTCCCGAAACCCTAGCCGCCGGGCTGCCACTATGCCGCGCCGCCCCAGTGTTGCCGCCTTCTGAGCCGCCGCCCGTGGCCACAGCTGCCCCAGGTCATCGATTCGGGCTGCCACGTGCACCATCATGAAGGAATTCGCAAAGATACAATCCATGGCCGCCACCAACGCCACCATGAACATTGAGGGCATCTGCAATGACATCCACGCCATACTCGCAGGTGCAATTTAGGTCCTCAAAATTCTTATCTTGCAGCATGAGAACAAGGTTCAGATCGGATCTGATTTGAACACCGCCGATAGCGCCAACGTCGACAACGAGTTCACCGAACTGGATCGGCACCTCGCGGCCAAGGAGATGGAGCCCGTGCGCATGCGCGGCGCCATCACCACCAACACCGTGGCAACGCCTACAGTGGTGCCGCCACCCACGGTCGTGCCCATCAACAGCATCCCCGACGACGACGTCATCACCAAGGTCCAACCAAGATTGGATCTGGAGATGCCATCAACAACGACAGCAATCACGCCAGCAGTAGCGCCGCAGCACGCGGCCATGCTGTCGGCCGTGCACGCCCTCATCATCGGCACCCATGTCGACAACGTCAACGACGTTGTTCTGGAGGAACAACAGAAGGACGATAACGACTCTTCCTGGTCGTCTTCGTCAAACAAGCTCCCGATGATAGCGACAGTAGCACGCTGCCGCACGGCATCATCATCACCAATGGGCTCCAATCTCGTCGCGAGGATGCGCCGATCAGAAACAGGGGGAGTGATATAACAAGTATAGGGGCCAAGGGCCCATATGGCTAGCCCAAGGGCACCTTGACCGTGCGCCACCGCCTCCGGCCCACGCGCCGCCACCAGGTGTTGCCGCCGCCGCTGCGTAGGTTAGGGTTTAGGTCACTTATGAGCTAAGTAATCCCCGGGCTATAAATATATCCCAGATGGAATCAACAAAGAAGTAGCCCAAAGGCACTTATTTTAGCTCTCTGGCTCTCTAGCTCTCTTCCTCTCCGAAACCCTAGCCACCGGGCCACCACCACGCCGCGCCGCCCCAGCGCCGCCGCCTTCTGAGCCGCCGCCCGCGGCCACAGCGGCCCCCAGGTCATCGATCCGGGCTGCCACGTGCCCCTGAACTCGACCTGTTACAGCTACGGTAAAAAGTAAATCAATGGCCTAGTGGCATTAGATTTGTAGCGGTGGATAATGCTGCATGGTGCTCGATCATGCCATTTGATTTTACTGGCAGCGACTGCCTCTGATCTCACTTGCCACTGGTCGACATGGGCATTCTGATCTGCTTGTTACTGACATGCACAGCGCATGTTAACCTTTTCCCAAGTCAATAGTGTCAGAAAAATTAGTGACTGTAATTTTCCTAAGTAAAAGCACCTAACCAACCCACAATTGTTGGTAAAAACTATTTGCTATGACAAAGCTAGCTAAACGTTTTTGTACGTGCCTACTAGTTGCGGATTTCTAAAAGTTCAACCATGCGTAGTGTTTGGCAACTGCGTCGAGTCAAATGGATCGATGTTTGGTGTTGGTGGTGCCATCAGTGAGTAGGAAAGACAGGTCTGCACTACCCGTTTAGTGGTAACTCCTTTCCAACACTTCCTGAAGTAACAAGCAACCACGCCCACTTCCATCCTATTTTTGGCCACCACATGATCTCAAGAACGCAACAAACAACAAATTATTTGACCTCTGGAACCACATCTTGAAATCGGTCGTGCGTGTGAAAAAGACCACGCCATAATGAAGCCTTTAGACTTTGGACTACTTGTATGCATGCTTGTAGATAAGGCCTCACATGTGCGTACGTGTACTTTCACTACTACGGAGCTGAGCTTCAGAGAGAGTCAAAATAGATTTCAACTTTCAAGAGGTGGATACATATATAGGAACCGCCTCTGTCTATTTGTCTCTAAAAATCAGCCACTGCTAGAAATACACATCATCCTTGCCAGATCCTATTTCTAGGTATGGATAATGGTTGGATCCTATTGGCCGGACAGTGAATTTCTCTTTGCGGATCGAGACGGCGGACAAGAGGATGGTGAATAGTATTTTCCCAAGTAATTGACTTGTTACTAATATATAAAAACGAAATTATAACAACATCATCCAAGTATTCACCGCTCTATATTCACAAGACCATAAAATCCTAATCAAAGTTGTTTTTCTCTTGAAGAGATGTTTATATACAAGAATGCCATTGCTGGCGACCCAAAAATTATGTTATCGCTACATCTTGATCAATTAGATCCATATGGGGCTACACTGCCACGTTGACCTTTTTTCTTCCTCGTCAATGTCAGGATCAAATTACAGGCACGCCAAGGATCGACCACGACCCGACATACACGGCATCATTCGGGGCTCAGGAGATCTATAAGCTACTGCTTCTTCATGGTCTCGACAAGGCCACTAGGTGTGCTACGCAAAGATCAATATTTTTGCATCAACAGAAGGATAGGGAGTAAAAAGTAAAGTAACATAAAAGAAAACAGAAAATGGGTCCTTCGGCTTGCTTGCTTCCGTCTTCCTCGGCTGGACGGTGGAGCTGGTGGTATGGTCATCTGAGTGCTGGCCTCACCCAGCGTTGCAGCATGCCGAGCCATGCTTTGACCCGCGTCATCGGTACCCGCGGGCTCCAGCGTAGTTGACACTGTGGGATGTACCTTCGCCACTGTGGGTTAGGCAGCACTGTGGTGAAGAAAGACAATGGCCACGCCTGGTCGTGCTGGTGCCATGCCTTTAGTACGAGCGGCACGTTCCATCTCGTCGGAGGGTGATGTGAGGGACGCGCTCGGGCACGGTTACATTAGGGATGACGCTAGTCTGCTCGGACGAGACGGAGCGGTCCGCCCTAGCGGACCTAAGTCCTTGGGTCCCACTGGTGGGGTCAGGCGTGGTGGCATCCATACTGACGCCCGAGCTCGGCGTAGTGGGCTCCTTGAGATGTTTTATCTCTTTAATAGGCCAGGCCTTGATTAGGTTCCCTAATGCACTAGAGGCGTATTAGTGCACATGGACTTGTAGTCCAATGGTAGGACGGTCCAATGGGGCGCTAACCACCAGGGTTCAAATCCTAGCGCTCACATATTTTTATGGAATTTTTCCAAGGATTTTTCTAGTAAGCGCATGTGGTGGCTTCAGAAATCTTCAAATCTGCCGGTTGTCCAGTCCTTCGAAGGTGCTCATAGGGGGTTTTTCGAACGTGTATTCAGAGGGGTGAGTGTACGTGCATGTTGTGGACGTCTGCATTGTTGTGTGTAATTCTAAAAAAAGAAGAAAAAAAACTAGATGCGTATTAGTTAGTGTTTTTAACCGTGTTTTTGGGATATCGTTTGGTATATCCCTGACACTTTCAAGATAGGTCTACGAACGAATTTTATTCAGATCTCTAAAAGATGGCTTCGAAGGAAACAAACAAGAAGACAAGTACGAGTCTAAAAAATAAAATGAGAATGTACTTTTGTTCAGGATTTGAACACCATATTTCTCTTATTTGCATGGCATATACTTCGCACCTCAAAAAACACTATTTTATTCAGATCTCTATATCAAGTACAACGAAGAAATAACTTGATTCTACATCGATGGTATATGAATCTTTTCCTGGCAGCAACACTCCTTGCCTTTGCAGTGTGAGCCTACAGTAGTATAGCCCCAGTCTGCACATGCTTGCCAGCAGCGATCACTACTGCAGTCTGGGAAACTCTTGCACTTCAAGCCTCGTAGTGGTGACAGCGTTTGCTTCTGGCGCCACAACTTGTTGCCTTCGTATTAGATGTAACAAGAAAAAAATAAATTTGGTTGTCAAAATGCATCACTGTCTCTAAAATGTCTAGTGATTTTCATAGGCCATCGTACTATTTACAAAGGCAATTTTAAAACCTACTTTATAAATAGATTTTCAATGGTGGGTTTTTAAAAGCCAATGTATTCTATGGAAACCAGACTATTGTGCAACCTATAGAAACTGTAATCAAGACCACAGCACTCTAATCCGATAGCTAGAGACTAAGTTGAGTTATTTTAGCACTTAAACCACCCTCATCCTCCCATCCTAATCTCAGGCTAGCGCCCGTTCGTAATCCCGTAGCGTCTCCGCGACTCCCACGAGGACGCGCCATAGCAATCTCGCGGCTCGCCGCCATCTGCACGTCGAGAGATGCTGCTAGTCTGTTGCCCCAACGTCGTCGAGCCTGCCTGCGCTACCACCGATCTCGCTTGAAAACTGCCTGCACGCGCGTTGCCTTCGTTGCCATCCGTGATTTGACAGGGCGATGATTTTGCCGGGGCCGAAACGGGCGTGGACTCCGCGGGAGCAGGGCGACGAAGCCGCATGCGCGCGTACTCCATGGCGCGTGCTCGACATGCAGATGGCGGCGAGCTGCGAGATGGCTATGGCGGCGTCCTCGCGGAAATCGCGGAGATCGCGACAACGGCACGGGATTACGAACCGGCGCTGGGCATATGCTGGGAGGTGTTTTGCAAAAACTAAGATTAGAATTGGAAAAGTGAGGGGATTTAAGTGTTAAAATAACCCACCTTTACCTTTAACTATCGAATTAGAGTCTTGATTAGAGTTTCTATAATTTGTACTGCAGTCTGGATTTCATAGCATACGTGTTGTCATTTTAAAAAACACTTTAAAAGTGAACATTCATATAGAGCCGGTACTCTTCAAGAGTACTGTCCCCGTTAATTGATTTTTAGAGGAAGGCCTTTCAAGAAGTCTCTGTATAAAAAAAAATTCTATTTTATAGGACATATTAAACATTAGTCCTCTAGAAAATGATTACCAAAGGTGCACTTCTAGGTTGTCTGGCACTATAAATACTTATCACAAAATATTACATAACTTTTGTATATGAAGTTACATGTGAATAAACTTTTAGCACAATAAGTCTACAAGTTTGTAGATGACATGATTTTATTTAGAATTATCTATAGTATCAAATTAAAATTTTTAAGATCTCAAATTCTGATATTCAAAAATTAAAATTTTTCACAACATTGGATATTAAAATGGTCTAGACCAACTTTATATATCTTAATTTGATTAAAAAATATATTTGGTTCCGGGATGAGGTGCTAGTCCAGCGGGAACCGCCCCTAATCGCCTCTCCGCCACAACAGAGGCCGAGAACCAGGAAGCCCCTGCCTATCAGGCGCATCAGCAGGCAAATAGTCGCTCAACTGTTGTCTGACATACCAACCTCCTAGCGGGGCGCGGTACTCCTCGAGCAACGGTTCGGCCAAGCATCGCCGGCCAACCCGGGTTCAACTATGCCCAAGGGTTTACTCGATGCGTTACATTCGGGGACCTTATCGTCGAGCGAGGTGGAGGCCCTTGACAAGGCGTTCCCAGCGTTCAAAGGGCGTGCATGGGAGCTCTTCATCGAAGACCCATAGGCGCAGCGATGCTCGCACTCTGGCTGTTCCTTTTATGTAATATCAACATAAGGTTTTCAATTAGGATGGTCCAACTACGGCTGTGCAGGCACTTGTTAGATGCGCGTGTTGTACGTTCGTCTGGACTCTTCTTCTTAATACAATGATACGCAAATCTTTTGCGTATTCGAGAAAAAAATTATATTTGAACACTCTTCTTTAACTAAAATTATTTAGAGTCCCAAATATGTGTTTTAATATATGTTTAGCATTATAATTCAAGAGTGATCTTGCATATCTACATGGTCAATACAAAATTTTTAGTGTCAACATAGTCATTTAGTAGCAAAAATGTTGATACAAAATTGGAGCATTGTGTGTGGTGTAGAAGTAGAGGGCTCATGCATCGCTGAAAGGTCACAGATTTGAAACTACAAAGTGCTATTTTCTGTTTCATGAAAATGAAGTATCTATAAATGCTTTGTAAACGATTTATAGAAGTTGTCAGAGTATTGCATATGGAAATATCAACTTGGGCCATTTGATATGTCTAAAAATCCTTTCGCTAATAGTGAGTAGGATATTTGTACCTGAATTGCAACCAATAGCTTGGCAGGAGGGGAAGGTGGCAGGCATTATCCCAAGAACCAAGAACAACAATGTGGCTGCCACGTACATAATCCTTGTAACTAAGATCTTTAGTGGTGCCATGAAGATTCCTTTCTACTCGACTCTTAATATGAGATGGGCAAGATTGCTTTTTCTTTTATCAGGGACCTCATGTGTAGGTATTTATAGGGCAAGATTACATATCATATCTATCTGTATGTCTATCTGTTTAGGGTTTAGGGTTTAGGGTTTAGGGTTGTCTATCTGTCTATCTATCTATCTGTCTATCTATCTATTTGTCTGTCTATCTATCTGTCTCTCTCTCTCTCTCTCTATCTATCTATCTATCTCTCTATCTGTCGACGTCTGTCTGTCTGTCTGTCTGTCTATCTATCTATCTATCTATCTATCTATTGATCTATCTATCTCTCTATCTATCTATCTCTCTATCTGTCTGTGTATCTATCTATCTATCTTTTTTTTATGGAACTAAAGGGACCGAAGTCCCTGCAGGAAATTTATTAAAAGAAACAAAAGGTTTACAGTACAAGGAAAAAGAAAAACAAACAAACAGAAAGGAGCTAAACAAAACCAGAACAAGCCCACTAGAGAAGCTAGGGGACCTTTCTGCTAGAAAAGAAAATGCAAAGAAGAAACCAATCTAACACAGCCGTTGAAACCATTGTTGGAAGGTTTCTGCTAAACTTGGCTTTATTCTCAACGAAACCAGCTTCATCTCTTGAACGAAAGAAGCTTTGCAGTCTTGTAGGGAAAGCTGATTGTTATTGAAGACCATTTGGTTCCTGGCCTTCCAGATGGTCCAACACATCAGGATGACAGCCACCATAAAGAATCGGCTCGAACTGATCCTTATTAGCTTGCACATTTTGGAAAGTGGATCCTTCCAAGACTACCTCAAGACCCATTAGTCCCCAACATTGTTGGGCAAAGTTACAATGCCAAAAGAGGTGTTTAGAATCTTCTTCTACTTGATTAACACAGAATTCACAGCTGAAGCTGTTTAGGTTCATTTGCTTTCGTCTTAAAATATTCTTAGTGCTCAACCTATCTTGAAGAAGAAGCCAAAAAAACACCTTGTGCTTTGGTTGATTGGGGGTTTTCCAGAGAAATTTGAATGCCTGATCAACAAGGGTCTGCCTGCCATTTATTTTCTTGTAGGCTGATGAGGATTTGAAGGTATTTGCCCTTCCAGGTCCATGCCATTTATCACAAGAAGTGGAATCCAAGTGCTGGTCCTGGAAAAGATTCTGAATGATCACAGTCTGCTGAAAAGCAATATTAGACAGGGGATTCGTGAAAAGATCTGTGAAGGGTTCTGACTGTGCTGCCTTCTGAGCAGAGATGTTTTTGTTCAAAGCAAAGGAGAATGTCTGGGGGAACTGATCCTTTAGTTGATTGGGCCCCCACTTGTCAGCCCATAGGAAACAAGTTTCACCACTTTTAATTTGAATGCTCATCATCTCTTTGAAAGAGTCCAACAATTTGAGAACATCCCTCCACCAGAAAGATCCCTTTTTGGAGGTTCCAGGCAGCTTACCATTACTGTAGTGTTTTTCCCAGATCAGATTTACCCAAGGCAAGTCCTTTTTGTTGAAGAACTTGTCTAGATTTTTCAGCAAAAGGGCTTGATTTTGATGCTCCAAGTTTATAATTCCTAGACCACCATCTTTCTTTGATTGACAGACCAACTCCCAAGCTGCTTTTGGAAAGCCCCTTCCATTCATATTATTGCCTCTCCAAAGACAGTTTTTTCTATACTTATCAATTTGTTTGATGACAGCCTTGGGTAGTTCAAGTGTGCACATGTAGAAAGTGGGAAGTGAGCTAAAAACTGCATTAGTGATCTATAACCTTCCTGCCAGGTTCAACATTGAAGCCACTCCTCCCAGCCTTCTTTCACACTTATTTACAAGAGGCAAGAAATCAACAATTTTTGGCTTGGTGATGCCCAGGGGAAGACCTAGGTAGGTGAAAGGAAGAGATCCTTTTGAGCATCCAAATGTTCTGGCTAAATGGTCTAGCCTGTCATCAGACATGTTGAGATGGGCAGCATCATAGATTTGTTATAGTTCACCTTGAGACCAGTAGATTCAGAAAAATTCTGGAGGATAGTTTTGAGAAAAAACAATTGCCTGGCATCTCCTTCCATTATGATAAGTGTGTCATCCGCATATTGGACCACTGCGAAGCTTGTTTCAGAGGTAATTGGAATAGGCAATTTCAACAGACCCATATCCATTGCTCGATTTATCAGGATTTGAAGAAAGTCAGTTGCAAGGACAAATAAAAGTGGGGAAAGGGGGTCTCCCTGCCTTACACCCCTTTTGCAGTGTACCTTTTTCCCTGAACATTATTTAGAAGCACTGAGGAAGTGCCTGAACTGAATATAGCATTCATCCAGGCAATCCATCTATCCCTAAATCCATGAGCCTGCATAATCTTGATCATAGCTTGATGTTCCAGTTTATCAAAAGATTTTTCAAAATCCAATTTGATGATAACAATTTCCTTTTTTGAATGATGACAAAGATGTATGTATTCAAATGCCCAAGCCAAGCAATCCTGAATAGTTCTTGATTTGATAAAACCATATTGGTTCCTGTGTATCAGGGGTATAATGGAACCCCGAAGTCTCGTTGGCCAAAACTTTGGTGATCAATTTGAGAAGAGTTCAAAAGAGAGATTGGCCTATAATCATTGACGGTTCCGGGCACTTCAACCTTTGGGATGAGAGTAATGAAAGAAGAATTTATACTTTGAAGGCAACAGTCATTGTTGAAGAAAGCCCGACAAAGTGCAAAAAATCTTGTTTGATGACATGCCAGGATGCTTTTAAGAACTCATTGTTAAAGCCATCTGGGCCTGGGGATTTGTTATTTGGTAGAGTTTTAACTACTTACTCTATCTCCAAAGCTGAAAAAGGCATATCAAGATGTCCTAGGTTCTCACTTCTTTGAATAATCTGCTCAGGAGCAATAGTAAAACCTGAAAACTCAGAGATTCCCAGCCTCTGCTTAAACTCATCCCAGAGCTCTTGTTCTTTTGCTTGGTGACTGAAGAGGCTCACACCATCAGAGTTAACCGACTCAGTGATTAGCTTGTTTCTATGTCTTAGAGTAGCATTGGCATGAAAAAAATGTGTCCCAGCATCACCAAGTTGAACCCATTTCACTGTGCCTTTGCTTCCAATGCAGTCTTTGTCTTTCAAGAAGTTCCAGCAGGTGCTTTTCAAGAATATTTTTGAATTTCCATTCAGGAAGACTTAGGTCCCTTGATTCTGCAATGGTTTCCAAAAAGACAATTAAAAGCCTGGCATTAAAAATGCAGGATTTGATGCTTCTCATGGAGGAGTGCCATGACTTGAGCTCTTTTCTTAATCTTTTTAACTTGGAAGTGATCAACTTTGCCTTATCCTGAATCAGTAAATCTGAATTCCAACTCTGATTTAAAATGTCTTGGAAACCCTGAATTTGTAACCAAAAATTTTCAAATCTGAACACCGAGCTTTTTGGAATTGCAGTAGAGATGCTGACAATTAGGGGGCAGTGATCAGAGGGTAGCCTCTCCAAAGCAGACACTGACATTGTTGGATAAGAGATTTCCCAGCTATTTGATATAAAAACCCAGTCGAGCTTTTCTAGAAGAGGCGGATCTTGCATATTTGACCAAGTAAACTTTACGCCATGCAGCTGAACTTCATTTATCCCCAGTCTACTAATGGCTGCATTAAACCTGAACATTTCAGAAGGATCACCTCCATCCCTGTTTCTATCTTCAACCTTTCTTATCAGATTAAAGTCCCCTAACACAATCCAGTCAATATTGATGTCCACTTGAAGGTTTCTGAACCAATCTAGGAAAGCAATCTTGCCTTCTAGTGTACAAGGAGCATATACGCATGTCAAGAGCCACTTACTGTTATCATGATTCGAGCATAAATCCATAGTCAGAGAAAAAATATTAGCAGCAACAATTGAACCATCATTGATTGAACCAGAGAAAAGAGTACTCTTCTAGAGTATTAAGATGCCTCCTGAAGCTCCCACAGAGGGCAAAAAAGCAAAAGCATCAAAAGCTGGAGGACAGAATTTCCTGATGAACATAGTATCAAAGTCTTCCTTCTTTGTCTCTTGTAGACAGACAATGTCACATTGTGCTTCCAGAATTTTATTTTTGACAGCATCCCATTTCCAAGAGGAGTTAATGCCTCTTACATTCCAGGACAAGATTTTCCAGCTTCTAACTGTTTTGATACTCATTTTGTGCAAAAAACAGAACCAAAAGGAAGACAAATGCATAGCACAAGTCTAAAATACAAGAACCACAAGAGATAAGCGAGCCAAAGCTCATAGATTGCATCATGACTTGAGTCACAGAGTACTGAACTGGTAAGCAGCAAGTAATTTAAAAGCAACACAAAAGTAGCTAAGGCTGAGCAGTCTGCCAGATTACACCCAATGCAAAGACTAGCCATTCTTAAGGTCTGAGATCTCTCCAAAAGAAAAGAAAAGACTTCTGCTTTCTAGGAAGTACTTGGCTCCTTCCCCTTTCTCCCCTTTCCTTTCTTGTTCTGGTTCTGGTTTGAGGTAGTTGCCTGAGCATCCTTCTGTCTAGGCCCCTTGCTTTTCTTCCTTGCAACTGGCGCCTGTTTCTGCCCTCCCTTCAGCAGCTTCTCATCAGTGAGCTCCTCTTCATCCATGCTGCAAAACTGAGAGCCCAGGTTTCTTATTACTCTTGTCGACAAGGTGGGAGGTTCACAAGTAGAACATTTTCTGCTGCTACAACTTTGGTGCTTGTAACCATTACTAACAACTCTCTCACTTCTACGTACCTGAGTGTCCAACAAAGGTGTTGGCCATTTGGTACCCCTTTTGGCTGGTGTCAAGTTAATAGCCTCATCCACTTCCTGTTCTTCAGCTGTTTCAGTCTGTATTGTTCTTTCAATTTCAATTTTAATTTCACTTAGAACCACAGAAGAGGCAGATAAAGTTTGCTGAACTGTGATTGTTGGTAACAAAATACCTGAGCTGCCAGTCAGTTGCAAGGGTTCCTCCTGAAATAGGTGAGTTTTCCCTCCAAGCTCTGTTGCCTTATCTGAAACATTGTTTCCAAGCATGCTTGCTGAGTTTACTTTATTTTGAAAGAGATTAGGGACAGGTAAGGACAAATTACCTTCACTTTCAGACAGTAAGCCACCAGCACCTGAGACAAGCAGGTCTTTGGCCCAAGAGAAGCTTCCTAGAGAAGACAAGAGTGATGAGAAAAATTGAACCCAACTGGCAGGGAGTTTAGCAAAGGTGCAGTTTGTTAGCTGATTCCCAAGCATGGAAGGTGGAGTTGTACTGAGTCTGCAGATTTGGAACAAGAACAAAACCAACTTGAAGATTAAGGTGGTGATTGTCAGCCTGGACCCCAGGATGGTCATTTACCCCAATCTGCTGCTCAATCTCAACAACCTGCTGCTCCATTTCAACTTCATCTAAAGCATTAGCAAGATCATTGTCCTCTTCCAAGTTCAGAGGTGCAACCAGTGCTAACGCCTCAGGGTGCCCCTCAAAACCAACTGGGTGCATCTCTTCATTGTGCTCCACCATTGCCTCATTAGGCTGATTTTCTGCTGGCAACAGATTCTCATCAGGTACAATGTTAATATCCTCAGCATTGTTTCCAAGGAAAAGCTCAAGGTTTTGGGGTTGCTGTTGTAAATTTTCCTCCTCTCCATCCAAGATGTTCTGCAGTTCGAGCATCTCCTCTTCATTCATCAAGTGGTCTTCAGGAATTTCTTCCCCAAGCACATCAGGTAGGTTGTCAGGAAGGTGAGGTATCTCCTGGTGCTGTTCATCAGCAAGAAGGAAAAGCTGTTGTTCAATGGGCTGGACTGGAGGGATGACATTCACCACAGCTTCTTCAACCACATTATTGCCTTGCAAAATATCATTGAGTTCTAAGAAATCTTCTTGCCCAGGGATAGGATGAATCAGCACCTCCTGAAGGTTATCTATCTATCTATCTATATATCTATCTATCAATCTATCTATCCTCGGCTCTTGCCTCGATCCACCGGTCGGCTTCGGTCTTGATGATCTGCAGCGTTTCGCCAACCGATGCCAACGCGCTTCTGAAGCAGCATGTGTCTGTTCCTTCACAGCTGCCATGCCACAAGCGTGAAGACGGAGTCCATACATGTCCGACGATCACCATTGGTAGCCGATCGAAGTCCCTTCCACCAGCCATGTGTTGATGCAGCGGATTGAGGAAGTTGTAGACCAACAACTTCTAGGGAGAAGAACCATACTTCTCTGGAGTAGGAGCACGTGGCTCTGATGTGGTCAATAGGTTCCTCTTCCTAGTCGCAGAGAAAGCAAAGCTCCCTGGCCTCCAAATTTGGGTGTATATCTCCATATCATCCTATCCTGTTGATCATTGAGCTGGACACTCTCGACCACAGTCCTAATCAAATTAACAAATAAATTTCCAAGTCAGTGAGAGTACACCTACACAAGTCTAGTATGCAAGGTAGCTCCTACTCATCTTAGTGAGTACACAGTAAACTACAACTATAAGCTACACTAATAAGCAAGCTACACACAAGCACAAAAGTAACAACACGATTATAAGATATTGCAAGAGTGTTTGGGAGTTGCAAATCAAACAGGAGACAAAATTGACACTGTGATTTTTCTCCTAGGGTTCAGTGGCTTACCAACCAACTATTCCTTATTGAGGCAAATCTAAGGATGTGCTCCTCCTGCTAGACACTGAGCCTGCAAGCTTGGATTACCCTAAAGTTGAGCTCTGACGTGAGCACTAGCCTCCCGGATTATCAACTTGGCACTCTTCACACCTCCTTTTACTAGAATTGATCTTCGCCTTCTCAGCCTTGGATTCAAGGGAGCCTCAAGCTCTAAGCCATCTAGGAGTCGGCAACCTTCAAGATTAACAATCCATCAGACTTGCAAACCAATCACTAGTGCCATTGTATGCTATCTCTCTCGAGAAAATGCACTAAATCACTCCAATCTCACCAACCTTTCCGCACAACCGTTTGAGTCCACATACAAAGGTTCCTATCTTCATTTCTTTAACATCTCCAAATCATCTAGCCCTTTCACAGTCTTCAGTAACAACCCCACAAGACTGCGATAGTGTGGCACAACGTGTTCCCCAAACATGTCATCATCGGCGTGACCATCATCCTCCCTACCAATCATCTTCCCCAATAACAAATCCACCACGATCATCTCTACTACCATCATTCATCATGACATGGTTGGTTCAGTAGAACTTCCCCCTCTATTTTTGCAACTTTATCGCCTCGCCGTGAGCTCTCATTGGAGTGATTTGTAGAGTTGTCATGAGGAAGAAGAAGAAGGCTTTATATGGAGTCATTTTCAAGGACAGTTCACTAAGAGGACCGATGATGTCAAATCTTTTCCAAGTGTCAGTCTTATTAAGAGAACAGCCCCAAGAAACATTGGATTTCCATGACTGATCCACTTAAAAAGACTGATTCTGAAAATCACATTTTTCAGGGACGATTCTTTTAAGAGAATGTTGCTGAAAATGGATACATTTCTAATGGCGTTTTTTTGTTGAACCACCTATGAAAGTAGATTTTCAGTGGCAGCTCTTTTGCTATAGTGCTCCTGGTCCTAGTTAGGGGTGTCTTCTTATCTTGGCTGTCATTGTAAGAAATCATTGCCGACTATTAACAAAGATCGTGTGATCACGTGAGAGATCACCGCAAACCCGTCACGCGTGTCCTCTGCGTCGCCTTTCTATTGGAGGTAATAAGCCTCCCATGTACGTATATATGTAACTCATCAAAAGACATACAACTGTGGTTGATCAACTTCTTGTGCTTAGCTATTTCACTTTCAACACATGTATGTCCTGGCATCTGTCTGTTGCATAATCATGCTAGTGTAAAGGCTTGTTGCTTTTGTGGACATAATTAAACTAGACAACCGTGTTAACCTCTTGGCATATGTGTATGAAAATCAAGCTATAACTTGTGATCCATCTTGCAAGTTGACCTGCAAAATGAGATGGAGGACAGATCATCAATCCATTTGTTTCTCCAGCAAGCAGGTAGAAAGCATATACGCAAATAATTGAAAAAATATATATAGTGCAGGCAAAGGCAGTTCTGAACTACAGCAAGCAAGATCACTAGCTGACTTCACTACAGGATATTCTAATATATGGAACCAATCATTCCCCTCACTCAAATAGTTCTTATGTTAGCGTCCACACAGCAGCTGACTTACATATATTCTATCCATAGAAGATCTTTGTCCAGAAAGAGCGAGAGAGCGCTACAAGGCTGTGGGTGTGATGAGCTTGAAACAATTATGAAATCCAATTTCGAACCACCTCTAGTTTTTTAACTAATAATATTACCCATAGACATTTTCAGCCGACAAGTGGCTAGTACATAGTGCTATCTTTCTTCTTGGAGTGGTAAATGGGCGAATAATGCTGATCATGTCATCCACATGGATCCAAAATCCAAATGCATGCTGCCTAATCAAGATCTATGTTTGGATCCTGATGGATCTGGAGATACAATGCATTAGCACACAATCGTAAAAGTAGTCGCCCAAAGAACTCAACATGATACTAATTAATCCTAGTGATTGTTGATTAAAGGTTGCTTTGAGCAATATGTCAAGTTGTCAACCCCAGCAAATGCCACAATGCTTCACAAGTTAGTGTAATCCTTATGTTTCTATTATAAATTTGCTCTACTAATTATTTAGTACACTGGTTTAAGGACAGATTAAAATGAACTAAAAGAATTATTAAATTAAATTAATTCTGGAGTAATTAAGTGTACCATTCATGATGGATAACAACCTACATTCAGAGTTTAGTTTTGCCTGGACAATGCCCAAAAATGCTTAATTCCTATATCAATATTCTCAGGAACAAGTTCCTCAACACTAACATGTTCCAGTCAAATCATGATGGATACAAATCTTCATATCAACCAAAAATGCACCAGAGCAGAGATAATCGGTGCTTCCGACAGCTACATTTGCCCAGTTTAGATACATCTTGCATATCTGCTCCACTTATGTCGGGAATAATTAAATATCCCATCGTATCTTCGTATCAAAATTATGAAGATTTAACCGCTGATGCTGTGGTACCAAGCTACAATCAGATGTAGCCCAAGCTTTCTGCTTCCTAGGTCCTGAACCACTTGCATCAGCAAAGGAGAGATACCCTTTGATTAGTCCCAGCTTAAGGAGAATATATGTGCTGTACAGTTCTGTCCAGCATCAGTGGGAAAAGCTACATGATTGGGCATAGCTAGGTAGGAATCATATTTTTTAGTTTGAAGAGGTGTCCACTTCCCATTGGAAAGTAGTGTGTATGGCCTGTGTTGGTTTCAGGCCCATGCCTCTGCCAATGCTCACCCAAAGCAAGCACAAACTCTCTCTGAACCTTAAACAGAGGCCTGCACCTGACAGCAACTTCTCAGTTCTCACCATAGCCAACTCCATGACCCCTTCCCTTCTCCATACAGAAATTTAATATTTAGGAGCACTGCACCTGTAAAATATTTCATTTTAGTAGTATGATACATCATCCATGTAGAATAATTTCTCATAATAGTATAGTTCGTTCTAATAATGGAAGCTCTGACGCTTAAAAGATCTAGTGATGATGTCCATTTTGGCGAATGCTCAAGTGTTTATCTCTGAGATTAAGCTTGAAAAGAGTGAGAACAGTTCAATGATAACACTAACAGGTGAAGAGGCTCGCCTTTGTAAATGGCAACAGATCGATCACGATCAGAATCACAGGCCTCACATTTCTGTAAAGCCTGTCTGGATCAAAATTCTGAATGGACATGGAAAAAAGGAAGATGCTCCCTTATCTTACCAGAGATGGCATGTGGGTTGTATTTCTCTTCATATCAGATCTACAATGTCATAAAATATTTACAGCAATGCACATCAAAGTGTTCAGATCTATCAATATTAACCTCCTTCATGGTAAAAAGTACTTGTAAATCTTTGCAATTTTTTTTCTTTTCTAGTAGCCATTTTTTGAAAAAACTAATTGTGAAACCTGTGCACAGTAAACTGAAAGGATAAGTCCATATCCAAAGTAAAAAGTGAACCGTATCAAAGAAGTAACTAGGAGGTTATCTCCCCTTTTTTCGACATCTTACATCTTATCTCTCACCAAGTCATCTCTTCATCAGTGAGGACACATGATTAGTGAAGATACTGTTTAAATATATTTATCCGCATTTTTTTGGCCTTCCCAAGGGTAAACACCAGTCTTCCATGATAACCGGCACCCCCCACCCAGGACCCCTATAAATAACCAGCCCAGTTGCATAGAAATTTACCAAGCCATCACTGAACTCCAACAAGGTGGAGTGGAGCACAACACAACAACACCACTCTAGCTCAATAGTGTGATGTAGCTAAATAGGCTTGTTGTATCACAAGAGCAGAGGTAGAGAGACAGAGAGAGGGAGAAAAGAAACATTGGACGCCAGGGTGCAGAGCACAGGCAGAGCAGAAGGGAGTGAGTGGTGTGGTGTACGTGTGCCAGACACTGCTGCAGCTGCTGCGAGCTGAGGTGAAGGATGGATGTCGAGTCGAGGCAAGGTTCCAAAGGGGACGCCGCCATGGCTGCTGCTGCTGTCTCTGTTGACTGGAGGGGAAAACCCTGCGACCCCCTCAAGCACGGCGGCATGAAAGCCGCCGTCTTCGTCCTAGGTTCGTTGCAGACCTGCTTCCTTCAGAGATAGAATTATACATGGCTGCTGATGTGCTTTTGTTCTTGATAATTTGGTTGATGGATTTGCATGCATGTCGATTTGGATGCAGGGATCCAGGCGTTTGAGATGATGGCGATCGCGGCGGTGGGCAACAACCTGATCACGTACGTGTTCGGGGAGATGCACTTCCCGCTGTCGGAGGCGGCCAACATCGTGACCAACTTCATCGGCACCGTGTTCCTCCTCTCCCTCCTCGGCGGCTTCCTCTCCGACTCCTACCTCGGCAGCTTCTGGACCATGCTTATCTTCGGATTCGTCGAGCTCTCGGTAATTAGTAACTAATAAGCAATTAATAATTAATCTCATAACTAATCATCACTTATTTGAATCTATGCTTCAATCATCATCATCACATAAAGAAGCTTGCTACTAGTAGCTGATTAACAAAACAATGATGCCATGCCTTGCCATGGCACCTGGGGCCTCATTTGAAAACGGTTTTGTTGATTGCATTCTTGTTTGTTTCTGTGTAAGAAAGGGGCCTGCCTGATCATGATGAACAGGATCATGGCACCTAATCTAATTAATCTCTTTCTGCAGGTTACTGTTCTTTAATGTTTTTTTTATTTCTATAAGTAAACTAGTACGACAAAAAGAACAGAAGTTAACTAAACGCTCAACAAATAAAGAAAGGCTGGTACTTTAATGAACGGCCTGAAACAAAACGAAAAGATATAACAAACAGTTTTGTCATCAGTGAGAAGCAAACAAGAAACACAGTGCTGTCAACTGTTAGATAAAGGCACTGAAAGGACAGGAACAAATCATCACCCCCAATGGCAGCCGTCTAGTGCGCCTTGAGTGCGCGCCCCGGCCGAACGCCAATCCACTTTTCCTCATCATCTTTGCTTCCATTCAGTGCATCACAAGAATGCCAACACCAAGTATAATGCTGCAACAGTACATGCACACCAACTAACTTAATCTCTTCTCTGATGAAATGACAAATAGTAGTCAAAATCTTTATTAATATTATTAATATATATCTCTTTTACTTACATATATGGCGCCTACTGGCAGGGTTTCATCCTGCTGGCGGTTCAGGCGCACCTGCCGCAGCTCCGACCGCCGCCATGCAACATGATGGCGGCGGAAGCGGGGCAGGCGTGCGAGCAGGCGAGCGGCATGAAGGCCGGCATCTTCTTCGCGGCGCTGTACCTGGTGGCGCTGGGCAGCGGCTGCCTCAAGCCCAACATCATCGCGCACGGCGCCGACCAGTTCCGCCGGGGTAGCGGCCCCGGCGACGCAAGGCGGCTGTCGACCTACTTCAACGCGGCCTACTTCAGCTTCTGCGTGGGCGAGCTGGTGGCGCTCACCGTGCTCGTCTGGGTGCAGACGCGCTCCGGGATGGACGTCGGCTTCGGGGTCTCCGCCGCCGCCATGGCCGTCGGCCTGCTCTGCCTCGTCGCCGGTGTCGCCTTCTACCGCAACACGCCGCCACAGGGCAGCATCTTCACTCCCATAGCTAAGGTACGTAGTATACACCATGCGCAGCTACGTAGAATATCATTTTTCGAAAGATCAGCTACGTAGAATATCGTCCCTATACTATTGTGTTGTGTTGCACCCTACGTAGAATATTGTATTATCGTACGTACGGACACGCTTTATATCTATTTTGTACGACGATTCACTCTTTAGTACTCTACTAGTATAGGTAATAGGTATATACCACTTAGTTTATTTGCTTTGTGATTCCCTCATTTTTAAATACTAGCCAATGCCCGTGCGTTGCTACGGGTGACAAAACTATATGTTAATCCAATTTGTTATTCTCATAAGAACAGTTTTTGAAACAATGTTAGCGCCAATAATGAAGTTAAAGCATATGATCTATTAATTTGCATCACTGATATAAGTGGAAGTGAAATGTTACCAAACTATATCAACAAAATGCAGCCTTGTCGAATTCCACCAAAATAAACATCAATCAAACTCTATGGCTGTTCGCGACATTGCTTTGCATCAGCAGCAACAACACTAATCAGTATTCCACGAAACACGGCCTTCAAAGCTCCTGAACCCCGGCTATGGTTGTTCCTGCAGCAGCTGGCTCACCATGGTTGCGGCACCACTGCACCAAGAACCTAAACAACATATATATAATACACAAAAATGTCTATGATAAAATGCAAACAGCAGTGGAGTGAACTGAATATGTACATATAATAATCTTTTCTAAAAATATGTATGTATAATGTATAAAGGGGCTCAGTTTTCTGAAGCAAGATACAAGCGCTTAGGAGGAGACGATGAATCGAAAGAATCACACACCATATGCAAACAGTGTATCAAAACATCATACATGAATGTAATGAATGCCCGCTATTTGAGAGGCAAGACCAAGGGCAAGGTCCCAAGAAGCCCAGCAGTTAATCGACCATTAGCCATGGCCTCTTTATTGCTAAGAAAAGGTAGATCAGGCCACTACCACTATATTAACATTAAAAAGATTGAAATTAGCTTCACTTTTGAACACTGACACAGATTTTCAGTATCACCTACATACCTCAGGCCAGCTATGCATCAAAATATTTCCTAGCTGTCGAAGACTTGTTCTATGGCATTAAATAATTTTCTTACAATCTTAATTATTTTGAGTAGCCATCTCTCCCAAGCACATGACTGATATCAAATAATATTTCATCTTATTACCTCCCCTGATAATTTCATTTAGTAAAGCAGTATTTAAGATAATTCAATTCACAAGGTAGCCAAATTTCCTATAATCATAACCGTTAAGAACACAAAGCAACCATTTCATGACAAAGATCTCCTAGCAAATTTCACATATCCTTTCTTTTTCTTTTTCCTTTTCTTTGTGAATACAGACGTCCTTGAGTCCTGCAGTTGAATCGCAGTTGCCGCCCATCCTATCATTGTGCAGCTTGCTGATTCGTGAGATAAGCCATCATGGAGACTGGCCACTCAGTCATTCATCAGATGCCTCACGGCCACGGGTCACCTTGACGCACTCATGCTAACCAGGAACAGGAAGGAAGCCGAACAATCACCTGGCAGATGCTAGGTCGCGGACGGAGCTGAACCACGAGCGCATGTTTCTTCACCTTCTCCCTGCGCCCTCAGAGCTTGTGACTCGTACGCGCCGCGCATCTTCTTCCTTCGTCAGACTGCGCTCGTAAAAGAACAGAGCTGCAACCTACAGAGGTCGGCCATGGCTGCCAGGTCCGTGTTCGCCGGGACGAGAAGAGGGGAGGTCCGGCGGCCGCCAGACCTCGCCATACTGGTAGCTCCGCCCCAAACAGCTAGAGCCTGGCCCTAGCCTCGATGCCACACCACACGCACTGGATCTGCTGGTCTGTGCTTCTTGTCGACAGGGCGGGGCAGGGACGCGACCGGGTGGCAGCAGGGGTCGACGGCGAGGGATAAAGGAGCAGCAGCGGAGTGGCGGGACAGGGGTACGCCGCCGGTGTTGGCGAGGTACGGAGTGCAGGGGGGCGGCGCGGCGGGCTGCGGCATCGGCAGGGGAGAAGCGGCGTCAGAAGCAGACCGCGACAGAGACTTCTGTTTTTTTTTTTTCTGGGTATTGGAGCGACGTCTGTGTGCAGGGGAGAGGGGCATGGGGAGCTGGGGGCCCACATGTCGGCGCAAAATCAAAGAGTGGTGAACCTTGTGCGCCTCGGCTTCACCATGGAGCGGTGAACGGGTCCATTTACCTCTTTTTAGGAGTAGAGATTATGAATATACTAAAATTTCAGTGCAAAACCAAAAATGGTAGGTACTAGAAGGACATCCAGTAGGTGGAATATGCGCATATATATTTCTGGACTATAGATATATAAAGAAAAAACCAATAACGAACAAACACACTTTATTCTGCCTCTTCCAAACCAAAGCTGTACAAATTCCTTTTTTCTATTATTTATTGTTTGCTTGGTTTTTACATTATCGATATTTGAATTTTTGAATAATATGGTTAGACTATATTATGATATTTTTAAAAAAAAACTTAGCTACATAGATAATCATGTTGAAAATGTCCAAGCAATTTAACATCAAAATACAAAAAATATAGAGAGAGAAATGAGATGGTATAACACATTCATGGTGCACACAGCCATGAGACAATTAAGACTTAAGAGTAGGAGCCAAGGATGATGAGTAGTTGAAATAGGTTTTAGGATTAGGGTTGTCGGAGGAATTTACCCACTCAGTTTTGGACTTTGTATATTCTAGTTGAGTCAGGGGTGGATCTAGAATTTTTATCCATTGATGTCACTGAGCTATAATACTGCTAAACATTTGTAATATTTTGTTAAAATACATTGATATTGTAGTGGTATTTGTACAAGGTCACTGATGTCACGTGACATCAGTGGTTGTACTGTGGATCCGTCCCTTAGTTGAGTGAAATGTTAGCATGCTAGATTCAAATTCAAGAAATTTTTGCCCAATAAACCCTTTCCATGGCAAAAGATATTCCTATACTATAAGCTTAGGCACATGTCTAAAAACAAAATGTGTAGCCTAGTTAATTGGACATGTAATTCGATCAAATAATAAACCTTAGTCGACATCCTCTAATGTTATTGACCATTGATTTCACTATGAGATTGGTGCATTTATTTAGAAATATGTATGCAAAAAGTGTAGTAGGTACCACACATCCAGCATCCACATATATGCATGGGCCAACATGCAAAATTGAAGCGCATATTGTCAATGGATAGATTAAGAAAAAACACAAGCACAAGTTAACCACAAGCGCAAGTTAACCTCATATAGATATGTTTATTAAAAGGTGCAATCGTGCAAACATGGTTACCAGTCGGCCCTAGCTCCCACGTACATGCACTAGCAACAAATAAATATGGTCGCCGCCGGGCCCAGCTGCACGTATATGCACTAGCTACACACATAGATATAGTATAGTACTACATACTACACATGAAATCCAATAAGAAGAGACGCACTAGCGGAGTGAAACAAAAAGATGTAGTAGTACATATGGATGAGAGCAGGAAGGCAGGTGTATATCCAACACTGGAAAAGGGAGAAAGTTTGACCATGCTGCGTATCATGGAAAAGCGGCTCCATATATGCCGCTTTAGGAGCAAAGCTGATGGCCGCCGATGTTGTTTAATCGGCAAAGCTTTCTTTTTTTTTCTTTTGAATCTTAATCGGCAAAGCTTTCTGATGATCCAAAAGCCACAGAGATCACCTATCAAATACAGGAGGTTTGGCGAAGTAGTTGTGGTGGTAGAGATTATCTATATGTGTTCAAATTTCAAAACATGGGTGGATGTTATCAAAACATATTAAAGCTGTCCACCAATAATAAACGATCAAAAGATTGACACAGACTCTTGGAAAGACATAACATAGTAGTAAAGCAATATTATTGCACGTAGAAAAGTCAAAACATCTTATAGTTTAGAACAGGGTGAGTAGATATGACAACATGCTAAACCTACTTGATCGATTGATGGTCCACCAGCTGGATACTCGCAATTTTCCCATACTTAAAAAAAAATCTGTACTTGTTAGACTTTGATTGAGTGGTTTCACTGATGACTTGATTTTTGCACTGTCTGCACTGGTGTCTCTACTTTTACCTGTGTGGGACAAGTTGACAAGGGCTAGAGGGCTAGTGGCTCAGCTTTACACTGGGTGGGTCAACAAGGACACACGTACTACGCTTGCTACCCAGTACTAGATGTTGGAAGGTGCCTGTGCATCATATGCTGTGATTGTTAATAATCACATACTCTCAAGGCCCATTCTGTTACGCTCGCATTGCTGCATCAATCAAATCAATCATGCATGCTGTTTAGTGGGGGCGTGTAACATGTGTACGCACCATCACCATGCATACAATAACATGAATCAATGAAGGCATCATGACAACTAAAATCATATAGTTTACAACAGTAATTAATTGATAATTTTCATGTTGTACGTACACTCATTTTATTTGAGCTCATCATGCTTCATGGCCCTCTGGCCTGGGACTACTTTCTCTGTGTAGGTATTTGTCGCCGCTGTGAGCAAGAGGAAGCAAGTGTGCCCGTCGACGGCCTCCGTGCAGGCCATCGCAGCTGTTACCGTGCATGAGATGTCAGTTAACACCACAGACATCTGCCACATCAACAAGTTCAGGTGCCACATATATAACAGATCAACTAATAGAGAATATTCAAAGTTTTCCTGTGGAGTTTGCTAGCAATAAACTGTCTAAAATATATCTTGGATCATTGGATCAAGGTTCTTGGACAAGGCATGTGTGAAGGCGCCGGACGGCACCGGCAAGGAGAGCCCGTGGCGACTGTGCACGCCGGCGGAGGTGGAGCAGGTGAAGCTGCTGCTGTGTGTGGTGCCCATCTTCGCGTGCACCATCGTGTTCAACACCATCCTGGCGCAGCTGCAGACCTTCTCCGTGCAGCAGGGCAGCGCCATGGACACCTGCCTCTCCTCTGGCTCGGGCTTCCACGTCCCGCCGGCGTCGCTGCAGGCGATCCCCTACGTCATGCTCGTCGCGCTCGTCCCGGCCTACGAGGCCGCCTTCGTGCCCGCCATGCGCCGCCTAACGGGCGTCGCCACGGGGATCACTCCGCTCCAGCGCATCGGCGTCGGCCTCTTCGCCGTCACCTTCTCCATGGTCGCCGCCGCGCTCGTCGAGGCCTGGCGCCGGCACGCCGGCGAAGGCGGACGGCTCCTGTCCATCTTCTGGATCGCGCCGCAGTTCCTGGTGTTCGGGCTGTCCGAGATGTTCACCGCAGTGGGGCTCATCGAGTTCTTCTACAAGCAGTCGCTCGCCGGCATGCAGGCCTTCCTCACCTCCATGACCTACTGCTCCTACTCCTTCGGATTCTACCTCAGCTCCGTGCTCGTGTCGCTCGTCAACAGGATCACCAGTAGCTCCGCAGATGGCAATGGCGGATGGCTTGCCAACAACGACCTCAACAAGGACAGGCTCGACCTCTTCTACTGGCTCCTTGCGGCGCTCAGCATCCTTAACTTCTTCAACTACCTCTTCTGGGCAAGGTGGTACTCGAAGAGCGTAGAGACGATGCAGCAGGTCGTCGGAGTCGGAAGCAGCGGTGGTGAGCAGCAGGATGACGAGAAAGACACCCCTGAGTGCTGAGATCAAAATGCATGGGTCCATGAAAAGAAGCCCCAGAAATATATCAGCCAATTAATCAATTAACCTAGCGTACGTTAAGTGTAGTTAACCTTTCTATGCCTTTTTCATGGTTTTCATCTTCATGCACGTCTATCTTAGTAGAAGGTATATATAATGTGTGTGATGAGTTAGGTTAATCTCACAAGGTGATAGATAGCTGATCAAAATTAACCTTGGCGGGGCCAAGTTATTGTTAAGGGCAGTTATGTAAACTCAACTCCTGCAAGGATGCCTGAGTAGAAGTGGTTTGGGTAGCTGAAACCCCTTGCACGGGTTGAGCTAATATTATGTACATATAGCTGTGTTTAAATGCAAATGATCTATTATCTTAGTATTTGAACAATAAAAGGAGTCTCCACTCTTCACCTTAAATATCAAGACCTAGAAATCACCACATTATTATCAAAGAAAATAGTATCAAACTGCCCATATGTGTGTGAATAAATTATGCAACATTGTCATTACTTAAAAGGTTAGCCCAAAATACAATTATACCAATTTCACTATTATCCACCTGAGCCATTAAAATACATGCAGCTAACCACATACCTCATACTACTTAACACATTGAAAACTAAAAATTCAGATCCTAATCTATAAAATATAATAAACATATATAGAAACATGCATACTTACCATCGCATTGGCAAAAACTAGGTCTTCATGTGAATCAAGCCAAGATGATTATACTTTCATTTTTATTGCCTCTCAACTAGTCATGATAGTTGTAACTTTAAAAGTGCATGAAGCAATAAACAGTAGGATCTTGTTACATAATGCCAAGTAACGCCATGGGACACTGTGTCACGAGGGTGGACGCCATGGAACAGCGAGGGATGACAGGAGAGAGAGAGAGAGAGATTTGTTGTTGTTGTCGTCGAGAGAGTCTGACTGTCTGTGTAATCTTGTCATCTATGCGAAAGGGCCACATGTTGTTCATGTTAATCTTGAAGCAATAAATCAATCATTCCTCTCATATCGTTGTTGCAAGATCTTGTGTTTAAATTGTTTTGGTTTTTTTTCCTTCATGGCCTCCTTATTTTTAGCCCACCGAGGAGAAAATGTCAAAGACCAATTCATTACGAAAGTCAATAACAAAAAAAACAACCATCAGAAGCCAAAAGCTAGAGAGACAGCTTTTTGAGGGGAAAAGCCCAAAAGCTACAACTCAAACAAAGACACTAAGATAACTAGTATAGTGCCCGTGCTAACGCTACGGCTTGATTTCAGGGATCCATATGAAAACAAACAAATGACGATAATTTTCCATAGTGTTCACGCAATTCTAAGCATGTATATCATCCGTAAAACAATTATGCATAACAAAGCAAAATAAAAGTCTCGCCTCAACAATATGATTTACAATGCCCTTCTCTGCCTCGCCTCCATGAGGGCGCTTGCTCGCCCAGGCTCGCTTCCGTGACAGCCGCTCGGTCCATCAATGGTGCAGGTAGCTGTGCCATGCCACGAACTCCACCTTGCGCCACTGATCCATGTCAACTCCGTTGACCCGAAGCCATGCGTCATCCTAGGCTACCACTCCGTTGACCGCCCTTGAAGCTAACCAAGACACAAGCATTGAAGCTAAGCATTTTGTCAATCTTGCATAATATCAGAAAATATATATATATAGTGGATGCATATATATACAAAGAAAAATTAGGTATTCAAAAAGAAGCATTTATTTATTACAGCAACCAGCCCATCGAGTCACATGTTAGAACACAACTGCATTGTGCAACATACATCTAGAAAACAAGAACAACCATGTAAAATTGCAACCAGCCCATCAGCTACTGCAATAAAAATACTAAAGCCTTTGAAACAACCAGAGATGCACTAACTTTGTTAGTACCCATTATCCACGGTATATGAGACTCCTAGTTAAATGCAACATGATCAAAAAATACCAAACAAAGATTCATGCATAGGAAAATTTATTTTTTGATAGAAGGATCATTCACTCGTGCAAGGAAATATACAACAGTGGGGATCTCCATCCAAGCTCAGCTGAATCATCTGTGGTCCACCTCTAAGTCGATGGCCCTGATTATAAAGAAACTTATGGTGAATAAGAGTAATAAAAATTCCATTGCATTTTCAAATCTTGGTTATTTCAGGAAGCATAATAGTTTATTAGCATTCCAAGTGTGCCAGTATTCTAGTGACAATGCAAATCACAGTTTATAGAAATGGATGTGATGTGGTTTGGTATTTGGTAACTCTACAATGAACCACCTGTAACCACTACTAATTATAATCTTCTTGTTTCAAAAGGTTTCAAGAGAGGACATTACCTTGACTTGAGGCACATTAAACTGTTCTTCCTGACCACCATCAGTGACATAGACAACATCACTGCCCTTTTGAAGAAGACCACCAACCCATACTTGTCCAGCCAAGAAAGGCTTTGTAGGATCCTCAATGTTGTACTGCCTGATATCGCCATGAAGCCAATTTACCAAGTAGAGATAACGGTCATCAAGAGAGATAACAAAATCAGTTATCAATCCTGGCATTTTTGGCAGAATCCAGTTGCGGACCTCCAATGGTTTCACAGAGATAGCAACCTACAAGCGCAATCATAGGAATGTAAGCAAGTTGGAAAATCAAGTTCATTAGGTGGGAAAAAACTCATCATGTAGCGTGAACAAGCCTCATGGCCCGACGGCCCATTAGCGGTCTTGAAAAATCTCACCATATTGCTTGTCAAAGCATAGCCAACATAGCCTCCTTTGATGGATCGTGTAAAAACCTCACCTGCAGGCGAAACAAACAAATAGAGAAGTGTTACAACAGGCTCTGGAAGGACCATACTATTCTGGTAAAATTTACAGTGAAACAAAGACAGCAGTGAAGGTAGGATTAGGAAGCGGCATTTAATTTGGCCGATGGATCGCCATGGTAGGAGCTGCAGGAGTTCCAGCCAGAGTGATGCAGCTCATCGCCGATGTGGGTGACTGGGAGCCTGTGGATCACCTAGGAGTAAGTGGGAGACTCGGGATCCAAATTCACCATCGCAAGGTAATCCGGCTTGTCAATTCTAGTACATGCATAAATCATATGTACATGAACACAAAACTCCCAACAAGGCGAACATCTAATCTCTGCAGTGTTGACATGGTTTGTGTGATCCGTAGATGTTCACCAAGAAGAGACCATGTGAACCCCTGTCATGAACAGAAAATGTTTTGGAGCAGGTGTTCATTCGCGCTAACCGCTAAGTTCGCAAACTAACTGAACCCCAAGTATTAGTCTTATTTTTTAAGATACCAAAGCATTCTTAAACTATTGAAAATCTGGTACTTTGAGTAAAGAAACTGCCATAAGATGCCATATCTTAGAATACACATATTCTAGATTCTAGATGGACAGTGAACTTTTGTATCATATACTCGTATCAAGCACAAGATGAGGTAACAAGTAGTAGTAAAGTCTGAAGGTTATTTTTACCCTCATATGGTCCTAAAAATTCGAGATGAGAAATAAGGACCCAAATGGCAACATATTTGCTAGACTGATTCTCATATAAGATCTCATATGATAATTGGAAATTAGCATAGTTCTGATAGGATGTGTCACAGTACAATTGTAATCCTCAATGAGATGAGAAATAAATCAATACTAAGTATATGAATGAAAAGTTGATCTTACCATTTACATACGTCAGTAAAGATTCACATGAAACAAATATTCATCAAGGTTGTAGTATTACTCTAAAAGAAAAACAATAAGAAAATCATACTGACAAGTCTGATAAAACAACTATAGAATTTAGATTTAGATATAATTTCATAACATGGTGCGCAATTGACACTGCAGGTGATTTCTAATTTAATCAAGCCAAAAGAAAATTGCACAAAAAGTTGAGCATTTACTAAAAGTTTGGCCTTTAGTACAGATCTGTTACTCCATACAGTTTGCTGCTACTCCATAATTACTGGCAGTAATGTCAGATCATAATCGTAAGAATGAAAACAAGAAACGAATAACTGTAAGCATATCTTGGCATGGTTCGTCAAATGCAAATAAATTTAGATGAAGCAACTGCCAATCCTGCTGCATCTTTGACAGAAAAACCACATCTGGGATATGATTGATGACTAAAATTCATAGGTCGATTCAAATATACATGGAAACAACATAGAGGGGGAGAAAATACCTCAAGGACGGTTGTGCTAGATAGGGAGAGCCATGCTTGGAGTAGATGCAAGGGCACCGTCAATAAGCCAGATGGGATTCGGATCCAGCTGCTTCCTCCCCGTCTACTCACCAACTTGCATTGATTGATCTATTTTCAAAAAAAAAAAATGATTGATCTGAAGTCGATGATTGAGAGGAGTGGGTGCCCTGCGAGAATTCCCCTACCTGGAACATGGCCGAGGAGATTAGATGGAGACCATGGCGATCTGAAGTTGATGATTGAGAGGAGTAGAGTGCCCTACAAGAATGCCCCTACCTGGAACATGGTAGATCAGATTATACCACAGCAAAGTGCTCCGCTCATCCACCATGCGTCAGGTTCAGGGAACGAGGAGCAGTGGGGAACGAGATGTTGGGGCAGGGAATCCTCCGGCGGCTGCATACTGAAGAGGAGAATTTGGCGAGAGGCGGCGAAACCCTACGAGTCATCTGGATCTCGGGGAGGAATTGCAGCGAGGCCTTTTGCGTCGTAAAAGGCCAGGCTTGGATGGCAAAGTTATTTTTATCGTGCAATCGTGCGGAGAGGCATGGGGTTCGTGGTGTAGTGAGTTTGAGTCTGCCTGTGGGGTCAGCTGTATGGTACAGGCTTCCCACCCTTTTAGAATAATTCCATTATAGTAGAGATGGCAAGACAAAATTAGGGGTCTGACTGCCGATCGAACGTTCTAGCAATAGAACGGTCTAGCAGGCCCGGCCCATCTCCCTCCCACCGCGCGCTCGCATACACACACCGCCCCCGCGCGGGTACACCGACGCTCCCCCGACACGCGCACGCGCACTGACACCACATGGCGCACCACGCTCCCTCCCCCTGCCCGCCGCGACCCCCTCCCTCGGGTCAGCCGCCGCCGCCAACCGACATGGATGTCGTGCCCTGCGAAACACACAAGAAATAAAACTAAAATTAGAAAAAAAATGAAACAAGAGATGATCGCAGTTTGAAACAAAACAAATTTGTGAATAGAAACACACGAACAAACTGAGGCAGCATCAGAAAAACAAGTGTTGCAAAAAAAAAAGAAGAAACACAGAGGGCAACATTTTTGAAACAAAAACTTAGGATTTGCAGAAACATCAACAACAAACCATTTGAAACAGAAAAACTGAGGAAAAAAATAAAAGAAACAATAGGGAACATCATCTGAAACAAATAACCAACCACAAATGAAACATCAAAAGGACAATGAAAAATCGAAACAAAAAATACTCAAAAGAATTTTCGAAACACGAGAGAACATAGTTGTTGAAACAATAAGGTCCGGCAAATTGAAACAAAAAAGATTGAAAAAAAAAAAACGGGGGACGTGGCAGCATGAACGATGGAGCGCGGTGATGGCGGTGGTCGCCGGAAAAAAAAATTGAAGCAGGAGGACGCCTACCTCGCCTTCAATGTGGAATCGGATCCATGACGGCCATCACCGGATCCGGCGGGATCCGTCGCCGCCGGGGCCGGAACTTGCCATGGGAGGGTCGCTGGAGGGTGGAGGGAGGGAGAGGAGGACGAGCAAGCCATAGATCCCACGAGCCCCGCCTTCCTCCTGTCTTTGGTGGCCGCCTCCCTCGCCCGGCCCATGCCGCGCCACCGGATCCGCCGGATCCGTGGCAACCGCGACCGCGCCGTCGCCATGGCAGAGAGAGAGAGAGAGAGAGAGAGAGGCGGAGAGGTGCTGACGCGAGGAGCTGCCGGGGTGCGCGCACAAGCTCGGGCCGAGGAGATCGACGGGGGTGTCACCGGGCAGCACGGCGATGCGCGGAGGAGCGATGACGGCGGCACGCGAGGCGAAGGCGATGACGGAAATGACGCAGGGACACCGATGCTGGTGGAAGTTATGCGGAACTGGGCCGCCTAGATGAAAGCCCATTTACCCGTTCGACACGTCGAACGTACAGGAGCAAGCATTACCGCAAAATTAGTGACATAAGTACAATTAATCTCTAGACATGGAATTTCTATTCCACTAGAAGTGACAAGTAAAATGAAAAAGTGATGAGAACAGAATATTACTACAAGTTTAGGCATAAATCAAATAGACCCTAAAAGGCAAGCAAATATCATTGACGAATAAAACTTTGTCCACGTCTGGAATATCACAATTTTGAGTTTGATTCCATTGGCATTAAAAGTGACCTCTTCTAGATATGTGTCTGGGATATTGTTATTAGAACAAGGTTAATTTAGAACATTTTTATGTTTTTACTTTTTAAAGTTGCCATAGCTTCAAGTTGTACTACGGATGCCAAACATGTCTTTCAAAAACTATAGCTCCAGCAAAGTGTGCTTCAGAAAAAGCAAGCATGGTGAGTGATAACATCAGTCTCCTTCTTGTCCCCCCGCTAGGGTACCTTTTACAGGTCACAGTTAGTTAAATAGCTACTGGACAAGGAACAACGACCAAAGCTAAATATAGTTGCGCTTCCATCCAGATGATTAAGTTGAAGTGTATGTTCTTGGATACTGGCTAGAATATGACCTCTTCAATAATAAAGGTAAAAAAAATCAGTATCTAATGCACTGCAAATCCTGACTTGCCTATGGTTGTGTACGTGCTCTTCGTGTTGCATTGCAGAGCACGGACACAACCATTGCATTGCATTGTAAGTGTATCTATAGATACGCATTGTCACAAAATTTTAGTTTTAAACTCATTTTATATAAATTTATATGAAAATAACAATTTTCACTTGCATATGCATTAGAGGACAAAATTTCAGAAGTTTTGTCCTCTAGTGCATATGCAAGTGAAATTTTTTATTTTCATATGAATTTTTACAAAATGATTTTAAATCTCAAATTTTGTGACAATGTGCATCTATAGATATAATATTAGTATGCATAGTTTTAAATTTTTTGAAAACTTTTAAGTATGGTTTTAATATGGTTTTTATGGATTGCACCGAGTAGGTGGTTTACACTAAATATTTTGCCTGCTTGGTGAGCATATCATTGTTCTGAATATTATGGTTAAGAATAGATTGAAAAGTAATAATAAACTTTGAATATACTTATTTCATTTGGCTTTTGTGCTTGTTTCCTTTTTGTAATTTTCACCACATTTTGCGATGAAACGTCATAAGAGCACAAAAGGCCGGAACTTCTCCATTTCAAGAAAAAAAAAATCAATTACCGTAGACTACAGAGCTTGCCGCTGTACATATTCTAATCAAATCTCACTTATTTGCGACAGAAGGACGAGAGTACAGGTTCCATTCTCAAACTGAGCAAGTTAGCAGTACCACGACTGCGTAATTAGGAAAAATATTGACAGCATGTAGAAAAAAATCTAACTCGGTTCATAAAACAATACAATTCACAAAACAAGTACTATTAGATTAGTAATATAATATATTTTTACAATAAATTTATTTAGAAATATAAATACTAAAACTGTTTACCATACACTTGGTTAAACTTAGGCTTGATTAACCGTCACGGACATTTTTCTTGTTGGGGAGTATATTCAACAAAGGCTGCGCTTTAAACAAACGTTAAAAGAGAAAGGTCAAAAATAAATGGTGCTGATCTTGTAGATGACTTGTGGCATAGTATCTAGTACCGGTCGCTGGACAGAAAGAGAGGGAGCACGAGTTATCTGATCTCGCTACCTTCAGGCCGGCTTCCTGGACAAGCCCAGACATGTGTCGACGTTTGGCCTATCGTTGTCTCCGGCCGGCCCCCCATTGCTTGTACTGCAGATGAGCACGAAACGGAGACTGGTCCTCCGTCCTCTCGGTCCATGATTAGGGACGCTTTAACGCACGTATCATCATTGTCTGTCTGCCATGGACGATCCGTCTCACGAAAAACTGCCCTTCCGTTTAAGCTGCGGCTCCCGCCGTTCTTTTCGCCGACCGATCGGTGTCGTCTGGTCTCAATCTGGTGACTGATGGATGGTTCGTCTTCCTAGCCCTCTGTCTTGCTTTTTGTCCCTGTCGTTGCTGAATGAGTGCCATGGATTATTGCTCCCACTCTTTGATGCGCTGGTATATATGGCTCACTTTCTCTCATGGAGAGATATCCTTTCTTGCAACAGCGGAGCCAGGATCCTGTATATATGTTGTCAAAAATGAATTTCTCAAAAGGACATCTTTTTTGCTTATCTCGTAGTACAAATCCGTGTTCCACAATTAGTAGACCAGCAAAGGGCATGTACAGCAGAGCCTCATCAGGAAGCACGATACACGATAGGCAAGACATACCAACACTACGGGAGATAGGAGATTTATCGAGTGCCTTTGGCTTTGTCAAGTGCCAAAACACGGGCACTCGGCAAAGCCCGTTGCAAGTTTGGCGCTCCGGCGAAGCCTGGCACTCGGTAAAAAAGGTCTTTGCCGAGTGCCACAGAGTGCATGGCACTCGACAAAGCGCGGCATTGAGGGATGTTATGTATATCCAACTTGACGTTATATATATCCAACTTGACCACTCTACAGCTTCATCGTCGTTGATCCACCGACCATGCAGTAACAACAAGAATAAGGGGCGCGGGGCAGTAGATGAAAAAGAGATGGTAAAAGGGTTAGAAGATGTGTTTATTTATTGATTGGGTAGATGGGTACTCAATTGATTGTATCCTCTCATAAAATAGAGGGCTTCACCAAATATCACAATAGATCCTAAAATGGGGCTGCGTACTCCCATTCACATACATAGTTCAGTTGCTTCTTCTTGCTTGAGAGAAATAGAGAGAGCTAAGGCTAGGGAGAGAGGGGGGGGGGGGTTTAATGTACTAAATCCACGGTTAAAAAGAGAGACTGGTGTGTTAGACCCTCCAGTTTTAATCCACTAAATCCACAGCTAAAAGAGAGAGATTGGTGTGTTAGACCCTCCCCTTATTGGTTCCCACCTATATTTACTTTATCTCATAGTTGAATCATCCCACTGACTCCTGTCGCCCCGGTTTTTTTCTTAAGGTGTTGTTGGAAGCTAGGACAACTTGTGAATCATTTGCACCATGCGCGCAAGGTGTTGTTTAAGTGTTGTTATGAATCATGTGCACCATGTGCGCAAGGTGCTCAATTGGTATGCTTGTGAGCAGTTAGTTTGCTAATTTTGATTATTGCATTGCCTCTCTGCATGTTATCACAATACTCTACCGACACTAGTAACTTACATCAGCCCAATAGAAAAACTCACTAACCCTCTTGATAAAAGGTCAAAAGAAGCCCAACTAACATTAATGGGCTGAATCCACTAATGAAAGCAGGAAAAGAAAAACACAATCAGATCTAAAGGCACTTGGCCCATGTTTAAACAATTGGCTACACCAAGTTCATGGGCTTTTCTTCAATAAAAAGGAAAAAGACCAAGTTCATGGGCTCACTTTGCGACAAAAAGTATGAGAAATTTGAAAATGGAGATGCTTGACTTAATTGTAATCAATGAATTAATAAACATATAGTACAAAGCCTTTCATAATAATTATTAGAAGACCCAAACCCACAAAGTGGTAAGCACGAGCACATCTTGACTTAAACTAGATTAATATATTTTCCAATATTTTGGCACAACTTCTAATTTTAATTATCATCGGTCAGTCTCTAGGACATTCGAATGCGCCCTACTGATATGCATACACAAAGCATTTAGGGTGTTAAAAAAACATATTTAGAACCACTATTGGAAACAACCCAATAAATTTATGAAAATATATCTTATCATTCCTTTTTTTTCACTTACCTTATAAAATGATGAAAAGAATACTTTTGGCTGAACAACTTTCTTTTTTATCCTTCCAATGGCTCTATAGCCCTTGGTTCATTAACTGATACTCAGCCCAATCGCAAGCACTTAGGTTTTACAAATCCGAGGGATTAATGGTGCGACCCGGGTCCCAACTCATACTCAAACTAGTAAGGTCATGACTTGTGAGCAAAAGAGTTACACATTCTTGGAACTTTACAAATGCTAAAAACATTAAAATTTTCTACAACTAGCTCTTTAATCTCCCGGAACAAGTTACCTCCAACCAAGAGATCAAATGCTTCAGAGTCAATTGCCTCCTTGAGTCGGCCGAGTCGGTCTCAACGATCACCATCGATATGCCGAAGTGGACAGTAGCCTCCAGAGCGTGCTTGCATGCCATCGTTTCGGCGAGCAGCGCATCATGCACCGATCCCAGATGGCCGGCGCCCACGACTTCAATTGAACCTTCATGATCCCGTATAGTGAAACCCCATGCACCTTCCTTTGATTCAACTCTAAAGCTCCCATCAATGTTGATCTTGAGTGTTCCATCAGGCGGTGGCGACCAGCTTGGCTTAGCTCCCGCAGGCATCACCCTATGATCATGGCCATGACCGACCACACCGTTGCATGGCTACACAGCATTAGCTCACCGACATTCACTTTGTTTCTAACTGACCACAGCAGCACACAAACCGAGAGGCGTAGATCATCCCTTAGCTTCATCACCTTCAACACAAAAGCTTCAGCCGATGTAGCCAGAAGAAACTTACGGTTGTAGGACTCCAACCCCAATTCGCTCCAGCATTTTCACACCTCCTTGCATTTCAAGAAGCAGTGAGCACCATCTTCGTCAAACCTGCAACATACTGGACAAAGCTGCTACCACAGTTGCAAACTCATCTTAGAGTAGGATGATGTTTGTTTTTGTTTTGACATTTTGTAAGCATATGTGGATGACTATTTTTACCAATTTAATTAGGATGTAAAATATTAGAATTGAAAATAAAGTAGATTTGATAAAAATATCTCTTTTTTTACCCATAGGTATCCATGTCCATAGATAATTAGCAAACTCATGCAATCATTTGATTACAAATAATATTGTTTATATAAAGACAACAAGAGATTGGTTTCAACCAAATTTACATAAGAGCAACTCCTGTAAACTAATACCCTACTTGACTTTTGCAGAATTAGAGAAACACGGGGTTTAAATGCCTCGTGAACCACATCTCCAAATTAATGAGCAACTTCTATTGTTTATACGTAGATTAAAAAATTAATTCTTAGGTGACAAGCATGTTGTTAGAAATTAGAAATTTAATCTATTTAAAAAATTGTATAATTTTTTTACATGGCACCTATACTATATAGATGACTAAATATGTGATAAATAAATGATCAACTTCGCTTGTTTTCAACTTTCCATAATTATTTACTCAATAAAAACTTCCCATAATTATTAATATAATATAATATAATATAAATCGATAAATGTACCGATATATGACAGGTTATTACTCTTTTACAACTTAAAAAACTGATATCTCAAGTTTTTGAAGAGCTACAAAAAAAAAAATCGTAGAGTTTAACCTCAACGCCATCTTTTCTCATTTGTTTTTGCTAGGGTGGACTCTAGAGCTACACTGGAAAAAAAAAACAGAGCGACATGAGCAGCTAAGGCCTGGCCCAGCCATACCAGGCCTCTCCCTCCACCTCCAGCATCACAGCCCATCCATCGGATACCAGCCCAGCCCAGCCCCATCATCGTTCCCAATTTCTACGCGTCCACCACCCAAAAAATAAAAAACCCAAAAATCATTGTGCCGACTTCCCAAATTAGCCCAAGAAGAGAAGACTCCTAGAACCATCTCCCGCTGACGTGTACGCCTACAACTCCTCACTCACTCCCGGTCCCACGCGGACCCCACCCGCAGGGGCAGTCTCGTCAACCTCCCTCCCCGAACCGACTCCACCCTCCCGCGTATAAAACCCCCCGCCCTCCTCCTGATCCATCCAAAATCCAAATCCAAATTTTCTCCCGAAATCCCGCCGACTCTCCCGCGCTCCAGATCCAATCCAATCCTCGCCAAAAACTCCCGCCTCCAAATCCCGCGCCCCGGCTCCGGATTCAAACCCGATCGGATCTGCCCCCGCCCGCCCACCTCCTCCACCTCCTCCCGTCGGCATCCATGGCGGTGATCACGGGGCGCCCGCCGCGGCGCGTGCGGGCTCCGGCGGGGCCGCCGCGGGCGCTGGACCTGCGGGCGGAGGGGACGCCGCCACCGCGGGGGGCGTTCCGCGACTGCGTGCGCGCGTTCTTGGCAAGGAACGCGGTGCCGGCGGACGGCGCGTGGCGGGTGGCCTTCCGCGGCGTCGGGGAGGAGAAGGACGGGGAGGGGGAAGGGGCGGTGGTGGCGATGGAGGTGGTGGAGGAGGACGTGGCCAGGGCCGGCGCCGGGCGGATCTACTGCGAGCACTGCACCGTCGCCGGTGAGTGACTGACCGACCGTGTCCGGACTCTTGTCTGTTCGTCCCGCCCCCGCCGTGCCCGGGTCAATATCTCTTGACTGCTGGGCTTTATGTATTACCTGCTACAAGTAGTAGTGGTGTGTTCGTTGTTTCGCGCGGCTGTTCTTTCTCTTGGGTGAATTAGTGATGAAACCAATCGAGCTGGAGGGGGCGCGCGCTTATCCTGATCCGTCCTCTGTTTCTTGATTACATAGACGGTTTAGTTCTCTTGACAATATGCTTCGTAGGGACCTCTGATTAGTAGTTACTAGATAAATTCAGGACCCTTGACTTGACTCTGCATACACATGCTCTGCCTGCAGCCTGCTTCTGTGTGTTCGCCTGAACGTGTGTGCACATTCTTTTTCTTCTACAGATTTTGAATCGATAAGCAAATTCTATCAAACGCGATGGTGACTGTTATATGGCTGGAGAATCTCAATATCATTGCCTTTTGTCTTGTACAACTTAATAGGCTGGAGCAGGCACCCTGTTTGTGGGAGGAGGTACCACTTCATAATCCGGAACGAGTACGACGTGCACGAGTACAAAACCTGCAAGCATTGTGGGTTCATGGCCCAATTGTTTGAAACACGGTAAGCTAATCTACTTCTACTCCTGTAAAATTATCAATAGCTACTGTGTTGTAGTATAAAACCAAATCTGTCACAACAATAACCCAAGTAGTGAAAAAGATAGTACTTTGACAAGCAGTTGTTTCATTCAAGCAACTTGACACCTTTCCATCAACACAGCCCCTACAAGCACTGATCATCTTCATCATTACCTTTCCATTAACACAGCCCCTACAAGCACTGATCATCTTCATCACTAATAATCAGGTGCCCGTCATGCAAAAATGGGATCTCCTATGATGATCCGGAGGATTGGGACTATAGGCAGCTGGATAATCCACGCCACTTGCTGCATGGTATTGTACATGACAATGGCTTTGGTCACCTTGTCCGGATAAATGGCAAAGAGGGTGGCTCTAGTCTTCTGACAGGGAGTCAACTAATGGGTTTCTGGGATCGGCTCTGCAAATACCTCAGAGTCAGGTAAAGTCAAATGATTTCCTTTCCGCCTGACCACAATGTGACACTGGGGTTAACAGTTTATGATTTCACATAAGCCATATTTATTATTATGTGCTGTGCGCATACAATTTGTTTCTCCAAATATATTCAAGGTATGAAATGGATGGGCAGAGGCAGAAACCAAAGATTGTCTAGTGTGCCCTGTTCTTGGCATAAGCAACACTAACTGTAGCCAAAAATATTGTGGGATATAATAGGTTGGACTTTGTGCTTGACATAACCTGAAAACAAACTATGGCAAAAAAACTGAGCATTCTTGGCTGCTTGTACTGTGTCATTCAATTGAACTGAACAAAAAAAGTATAATACAACCTAGCACATCTTGCTTTGAAAGATATAAGAACATCAGGAAAGTGCTGTTGTTAACATATAAATAATAAGAGTTGTGGACACTAGAGAATAATCTTGGATACATTTGTTCCACTGAACTATGGGGACAGAACAGAACCGAATCAAGTTTGCAACATGCCTGACTAGAAATGTGTATTATGAAGTATGAATTGTTTTATACATGTCACACAAAGCTATTTTCATTCAATACAAATTATAATTTGCAAATTCACCTGTACCAGATTTTAGTTTTCTAGTTAATTGCATAACAGTCTCTAGGAAGTACGCAACTGATATGTAAAGCTTAATTGCAGAAAAGTCTCGTTGATGGATGTCTCTAAGAAGTATGGAACTGATTACCGGATCTTACATGCCATCACCACTGGCTATTCTTGGTATGGCCAATGGGGATTCAAACTCAGCAAAGGGAGCTTTGGAATCACATCAGAAGATTACTTAAAAGCTATAGACAACCTTGCCTCTATTCCATTATCGAACTTCTTCCCCCATTCCCGATATCCACGAAACCAGCTACAAGATACCATTTCATTCTACCAATCTCTTTCAAAGCACCCTCTCACCACAATTCGTGAACTGTTCATCTATGTGCTGGGCCTTGGCAGCAGCAAGAGTACCAATAAGCACCATGGACCAATGCATATGGAGCATTCACATACCCATGTGCAAGAGACATGGTCTGATGAGGAAATAAAACGTGCAACAGAAATTGCTATAAAAGTTCTTCGTCCTGTTGAGAAAACAAGGTGGGTCGCCATGCGAACCCTGAAGGCAGCCATGTACCATCCAATTGGTTCACCACAGCTAGTTGACTACTGCCTCAAGACCCTGGGTACCAGAACAATCGATGGAATGACAGTTGCAGTCCGATGCAACAGCGAGACAAACACCCTAGAGTACAGGTTGGTGATTAATATACCTCTTATTATTACATTAGTTCATTACCAGCATTGATAATTTATCCTAATTCTTATTTCAACATAAAAATTCTAAATATTTTTTTACTGCAGGCTTACGGATGAACCTATTTTCCAGCCCAATGTATCCATGCCAACTCAAGACCATCTTCGCCGTGACATAAAGTTCTTGCATGATGCTCTCCTCTATCCACATACAATGCATCCTTACAAACCAGAAAACTGTTATGAGCATGCCAAGATGTCTGCCATGATCCTTTTGGACTGCAAGCAATTCACAAAGCATTATGACCTGGAACAGGAGTTCTTGCCTCAGAATCCATCCATGTTGCACATGTGGTGCCAAGTAGAGTTGTTAGAACAGGTTGGTGATCCACCTTGCATCCCACCAGAGCTCCTAACTCTTCCACAGACAGCAACTGTGGCTGATCTGAAGGTGGAGGTTACCAGAGCATTCCGTGACATCTATCTGATGTTACAGTCTTTTGAAGCCAATCAGCTTCTTGACTGTGGAACTGCAAGTGAGTCAACTCAGCTCAAACTCTTGTTTGGAGCAAATGGAACTGTTCGTGTCCAAGGTAGGTGTGCTGGTGGTGAACGCAGGGTTGGAATTTACCGGATGGAGAGAGGTGTGGATAAATGGACAGTGAAGTGCTCTTGTGGAGCCAAGGATGATGATGGTGAGAGGATGCTGTCTTGTGACTCTTGCCACGTGTGGCAGCACACTAGGTGTGCTGGGATTAGTGATTTCGATCAGGTGCCAAGGAGATATGTATGTAACTCATGTAAATTACTCCACAAGCATAAGAGCAGTGGGCCTAGGCCAGTTTATAATAGTGGCCCGAGCAAAAGATGCAAGATTGGCACAGGTGCCTTTAGCCATGTAGGTGGGCGATTTTTGAAGCCTCACGTTGGTTGACATGTAAATATCAATAACAGTGAGTTTATATAACATGACAGTTTGTGGATGTTAACTTGATAACTAAATTGTCTGAACTTGTCTACTGTCAGTTGCGAATTGTCTGAACTTGTCTCTTTTTTAAAAAATGAATCATTGTCTGAACTTGTCTACCGTGAGTTGATGAATAATAAGGGTACTTACCAGCATAGTAGTGCAGTGCAGGCAGCACTTCACCTTTTAGTACTTTGTTTCACTTTATTACAACTGATACAACATCAAGATAAGCTACTGTCAGCATTAGATCCACAGCAAATCAATTGAAGGAAAGAAAAACTGTTCAAAGATGTTGCTACGCAACCAACTGATAATATTGCAAATAAAATAGGACCATCGATGGCAGAACATAAGAGGTTAAGACAAAGTTTAGATGACAAAGCAATGAACAAACAGCAGGATAAAGTCAAACTCCACACTTCAGCAACGTGCCAATACTTCCTAAGGCATACACAACGGGCAATCCCAAATTTCATTACCAAAACAGCAACAAAAGTACAGAGACGTTTAATTTCGTAATAACAATACCACTTACACTACTAAGCACTCTGGGCTTAGAAAGTGAGGACAAACAAAGGCTTCTAACGATTAGCAAGCAACTGTGCACAGAGGCCAGAAAAAACACCATACTTCAACTACTAAAGAGAGATTACATTCCCCCAACTAGTAACATTCACAGGTTGCAGGCTGTCCAACTAACAAGACCACAAAACCTCCTTAGCTGTTGGCATCTCGCCTGCAGCTACTAAGTCCTACCTAAGGCACTGTCTAAATGATACTAAAAAAAAGGCACTGTCTAAATGCTAAAAAGTTTTGGGATAACGAATGGTGTGAAGAATCACTGACTTTGTAATGTAGGTTTATGATCCAATAAATCATTTAAAAAATGGTGGCACTAGAAGCCAATTAACTATGTTGAAGTGCAAGTAAGCACCAGTTATAAAAATAATACATCACGTAAATAAAACAAGACAGAACATGTATAACTTAAAGTAACTTTCACCCACTGTAGATTTTGAAGCAGTATGGTAAAGGTTGCTATGTAACTAGCACAACAATGGAAACAGGAACACTTGATTTGGATCCAGAAAGACTAATCAGAAATTAAATTTGGTGACACGTCACACTTTGTTTGCCTAACAGAAATAGAAAATGTTAGGGAAATGATATGTTCTTCTCATTGGACAGTGTATTAAAGGGCAAATAGCGAAGCAAGCTCATAAACCCCGCTTCTTTTTTTGTGTGTTTCTGGAAGAAATAAACCACTACCCAAAAACTTAATTTGAAGAAACAAGGCCAAGAAATTAGAGAAATCTTTATTATGTTCATACCATGCCAATCTCTACATAGGTTGCCAGGTGTTTTGTCCAGCAAACAAATTATGCTATACAAAGGTCAACTAGTAGAAGTAGTGTCATACAATTTATCTACGCATTATTATGCACTAATCTGGAAAAGCTAATACATGTAGCGTATTTACGGATTCCTTATTATTCCTACACAGATTATCTCTTTCATAATGAATCTTACATGTTAAGACCATCCCTGTTTCCAAAATCAAATGCATACTACAAAAAGTTATAGCATTAGAATATACCACAAATTCAAGATTTGTCATGCATTAAGTTTATTAGGAGTGCCACTTTTGGATTACAATGTAAATTCTATAAATTTCTAAATAAAATGTGCTCCCAAGAGGTGGAACTTGTTAGCAATAAACAACAATATGGAACCAATATCGCACCAGAACAAAAAATAGAGAACTCAAGGAACTTGGGAGATCATTTGGATGCGAAAAATTAGCATGGTTAACTACGTTATGCTGGTAGTTCATCTTAAAATGGCATCTCTAAATGTCTTGGATATTTGAACTATGTATATAACAAATTAAGGTCAAGAGTAAAAACTCAACCACTGAAATTTAGTTTAAAACATTTGGGGCATAGAGCAATCAGAGAAAAAGGATCATGTATGATTTAACAAACCCCTAAACATTGTTCACCATATATAGAGGCCCTAGGTCCATATAAACTCATAAATCCTAATCGTAAATTTCTAAACGAAATACATTGACAAGTAGCCAAGTACGCATTTAATGAAGTTAAAGGTTGAAAGGAAAACAATTAATGAAAAGGCATCAATCTCAAAAGAAAGGAATAATCAAGAAAAATGTACTTCTCCATGAAAAAGCTCATAAAACTTAGGATTTGCTACGTAAAGTTTGTGTTGTACTAGAGACATGGAGGATCGTACGAGTGCACTACTACTTCTAGGAACACACATCACTTCAAATTCCCAACAGCTAAACTCGACAGGTAAAATCTGGAAGAAAACCATTTATGGCGCACGAGTGATAATAGGAAACCACACATAAAGAAATCATCAGCAAACAATAAACTCCCATTCCTCCACCGCCCTTGAGACCTCCCTCTGTCGTCCTAGGGAAAATGCAGTTCTAAGCTTTCTTTAAGTATCAAATCTTCGACCAAAATCTATAAAAAAAAACTACTAATATTCATTTATGTTACCTAACAATTACAATCGGATTAATGTGGAATATAGTTGTATCTTATACCTATTCATAGTCATAAATATTGATGTTTTCAACATTTGGTTTAATCCAAACCTGGAATTGTATTGATTTAGGGTTACAGGCAGTATAAAAAAGATTAGACACCAACCCTGCATAGAACCTTTCTGGTATATTTGATTTAGTACCAAAAATCTCGCAAGAGAACTAAAGCAGAGCACTAGAATTCTCAAAAGCACACCACACACTGCAGCGTTCATCAACGTTCTTTTCTCAAAACCATGACTCCAATCACACCACAAGAGCTCAGAAATTGACCTACCAAACCAATGTCCCGTACCCTAGTCCCTAGCTAGGTACCATAGACTCCCTAAGCACACATCAAACTAACAAATAGCAAGAGCCCTAAGGACCAAAATCACACGAGAGTAAGAACAATATCATGCATCGTCGTTCGCAAAGAATCAGAGGAGAAGAGCACCAAAATCGACGATAGAAAGAAAAAATATGCAAAACAAAACAAAAAAAATCAATAATTTAATGGAGAGGGTAGAAGAAGATAACCTGTTCTCGTCGAGGTTGCTATATATGCCGTCGAAGAGACTGCAGCAAACGCCGAACGAGCGAACGGGCGCAAGGGAAGGGAAGCTCCGATGACCCGCGCACGAGGGTTTTTGGTCGCCCTCTCGGCCTCTCCTCCGTCCGCGGCTGGCGAATCGGAAATCAAGCCGCACAAGAAAGGGGATTGCACCTGACCTTCGATCGTAATAACGTTTGCACCCAGTCATGCTCAGCGAACATATGTTCCCATGGAGACAGACAGCTATAACTAACTTTAGAGGTCAGCACAATTCTATTTTAGTTTAAGCCATAAAAAATCTGTTTTTTTTTGAAACAAATTAAATTTACAAACTCATCTCGTGGAACACGTCTCTTCAAACAGATGCACACACATCCTGTAGCTATGTCATGTGTACCACGTCGAAAGGTCTCAGAGCACCTTCGAGAGACGGAGCCAATATAATAAAATCACCATATACATGCATACCTCGCTATGAATGCACCTTCCTTTTTTTAAAAAAAGAAACTACATTTTCTTCTCAAAATAAATCTACAAAAATATGAGCTCCTAGGTTAAATTTTGAACTTGAATCAGATGACCACAATGAAACTAACCAACGGCAAGCCCCAATATTATTTCAAAAATTTCTAACATTAGATGATGAAACGATTTCAAATTTGTTGGTGTAATACCGTCACTATGGGAATATGCTGTATTACGACTTATAAAATTTGTACTAAAATATAATGCATACTATCTGTTATTCATGTTTAAATTATCAAAATTTGTTAAAAATCATAATTTAAGAGAAATATCTCATTTGGGTTTGATGTACATGCGTCAATTGTTGTCTTCAAATTTTTTTAGAATGCAATACGCTACGTTACACAATAAATAAAAGGAAATGAAAAATAGAAAGAAAAACTTGTCAGGCTGCCCGCCTCTTTCATGATGGGCCGTCATGGGCCTTCCCGGGCCGTTCATTGGGCCCAGAATCGCTGAGGCCGGCCGCGTTGAAGTCACGCCGCCGCCGCCGCCGCCGCCTCTCACTTCCCCGACCAGCCGCCGCCGCCGTCTTCTGCCTCACCAGTCACCGACCCCGTCGCTGTCACGGCATCATCTGAGCTCCCTCTCCTCCTGCCTTGTTCTTGGTGAGTAATCCTAGCTTAACTGAGATGGATTCCCTTGTTCTGACAGTTAGCTGTTACAAGATTGACATTGGTTTCGGCCACAGGACTTTCTTGCTGAATCAAGGTGCTGGGGCAGCTGGTTTTTCCAGAAATTTTGGGGGATTGAGCTGAGCTACCGCGCCCCCCTGCCATGGCGTGCGCTGCTTGCAGTATCAGAGGCCCTCTCATGCTCGCTGCAAGGCACCGCGCCGATGTGCTGGCCAATAATAGCTTGTGCATTGGCTTCAAGTCTTCGGTGTCTTACCCTGTAGCTCAGAGGTGGAGCAGTAATTGCTCTTCCGCTATGTTGCAAAATGTCACATCCCATCGTCGCTTGGTTGATGAGGCTTCAGCAAGGTGGCGCTCTAACTCAAGAGCTTCAGCAACCGAAGTGGGCACTGCTTGTTCTGGTATGTAACACACTGGATCATTGTTATTTTGTTATCTTCAACTCAGCAGTCTGAAATGAAGTGTGTAAATGTAAATGAAAACACAAGAGCAAGCTGGTCTGACGCCTATTTGTTGCCTTCTTTTTCAGATGAGAGGGTAACGGTATTGGTCATTGGCGGTGGAGGCCGGGAGCACGCCCTTTGTTATGCCTTGAACCGTTCCCCATCCTGCAGTGCAGTTCTGTGCGCCCCTGGTAACGCGGGTATTGCTCAGTCCGGGGATGCAATTTGTATCTCAGATTTGGACATCTCCAGCAGTGCTGATATTATCTCGTTCTGTCGAAAGAGGGGAGTGGGGATGGTTGTGGTGGGTCCTGAAGCCCCGCTTGTTGCGGGTCTTGTGAATGACCTTGTCAAGGTTGGGATACCAACCTTTGGCCCTTCGTCGGAGGCTGCAGCGTTAGAAGGATCAAAGGACTTCATGAAGAAGCTATGTGACAAGTACAATATCCCAACAGCCAAGGTACTTCTTATTACAGTTTATGCTGGATGTTAAGCTTAAGTCCTATAGGCTAGTCTTGGTCTGACTACAGGGTTTTTGTGAAAGATGCCTGCATATAGGTGTCTGCATCTGTAGGTTAAGAAATGAATTGAATATTACCATTTTAGGTGCTGTGATAGAGACTTCCTTTGTTTTCAGACAATTGCTAGCACTGCTCATGATTAACTAAAATCATATCAAATAGTCCCATACACTATGAGTAATCAGCTCTTATTTTCCATTATCATATCTGATTTTCTAGATGAACTATATTAAAGAATTATTAGTAATTATATTTGAAATTGAAGTCATTGTGTTGATTAGAAAAGAGAAAATGTAAAGTCAGTATACCAAAACAGGAGGAAAACCAGCTCATTCATTTGTATGTATTGATAATTTCAGATGTTAAGACATACAAACCTTGCTAGTCTGAGCAGTGAGCACTTATGTTATCTCTTGTAGTATCGCACATTCATGGATGCTGTGGAAGCTAAACAATATGTCAAACAAGAAGGAGCCCCTATTGTTGTTAAAGCTGATGGACTGGCCGCTGGTAAGGGTGTGGTTGTTGCGATAACTTTGGATGAGGCATTTGAAGCCATAGACTCTATGCTGGTTGAAGGCTCATTCGGTTCTGCTGGTTCACGGGTTATCATTGAAGAATTTCTGGAGGGTGAAGAAGCATCTTTCTTTGCATTGGTAGATGGTGAAAATGCTTTGCCTCTTGAATCAGCACAGGATCACAAAAGAGTTGGTGATGGTGATGTTGGCCCAAACACTGGCGGTATGGGTGCATATTCCCCTGCACCAATAGTGACAGATGAGCTCAAGCGCATAGTCATGGAAAGTATAATTATCCCTACCGTTAAAGGCATGGCAGCCGAAGGGTGCAAGTTTGTTGGTGTATTATATGCTGGACTTATGATTGAGAAGAAATCTGGGCTGCCTAAGCTTATTGAGTACAATGTAAGATTTGGTGACCCAGAATGCCAGGTTAGTTACCAATCTCTAAATCTAGTATTCATTTCTGTATGTTTACAGGGCATGAAGTTTCACAATATTAATTGTCAACTATAAGACCAAATCAAAAGATTCATACAGTTTAACTCCTGTATAGTAGATTGTTGGAATGCATCCAGCAAGAACGTAGCACAGACAAAAAAGGGTATCAAACTAAATACCTGCAGCCACAAAACAAGGAGGAAGAAGTCATCTGCTTTAGGATCTTTTGGAATAAAATCTTCTGATTGTTTAGTAGACTTTTGATCTAAAAAAATCATGCACTATAGTTTATATCCTTGCCTAAATTTGAGTTTTACAATTTGGTTTTTGGTTTACATGATAACAATATGATCAAGGTACTTTCATTGGACAACAGAATGCAATGAATTTTGCATATCTTTCCAACAAAGTTGTCCTTGTGCTGCAATTTTGTGCTGAGATTTCCTCTCTATGTCTGACTTCAGTAGGTCACTCTCTATAATTTTTGGACGAATGCTCACTCTATTTTCTTCCTGTGAAGAGCTGAGTAGCCTGCAGTCCTATCTGAAGGTATTAGTCTTGTGCTTGTGACATTTTGGAGCTCCATTCCTAGATAAAGTAGTAGTAGTTAGTGCCCAAGTCATGGCATCTTATCTTAGCTTTAGAGTCTTTTCTCTAGGCTTATCTTCTAGTTTAGTTGGTAGCTTTAGATGTAAGCAAGACCGCTTGGTCCATGTATGTAACATACCCAGCCGGTTGAAGGAAATTGCAATAGAAATCTGAAAATTCCCAAACCTGTGACTTTGCCAACACTATCGTTTCTATTGGAACGGTGCATTTCTGTGTTACACAATAGCATAGTGGAGTTAGCCTAGCTGATCAGAGATATGACGTACAATCTAAAAAAAGGAGATATGATGTATAGAGAAAACAACGACAGGCAGAGTGAGTAATTGCAATGCGAACCTTTTTTTTATGTCTGCCTATTCAGGATTAATCTTCTAGCCATTATTTGGTTTCATAATTTTTTTTAATCAGTATTAACTGCCATAAAGTTCCTCTGATTCATGTAATTGTAGAAACAACAATGTTATGTCTATCTGCTGCAAAAAGTTTCACTTTTATTTTATATATCAATGATAGTCTATTTGATTTGGCCCAGTATAGATGGCCCTGAAGCCAACAATGGGACTATGCTGATGCCCGATAGTTTCACCAGAAGGGCAGGGACAGATGAAATACTCGGAAGTAGGAACTATGATTCTTGCTTAATGAGAAGTGATACAGCACATATAACAAGTTGACCCTTGAGGAACTGATTTCAGTGTCATTTTACCTCAGAATAAGAACAAATCTTAAGGCTACTGGAACTGTAAACTCGTAGGATCGGAAGTACTATCTATCAAAACTAAATCTAAAAATACTATGTCAGAAAAAAAGTATGATTGTTTTTTTTTTCTGGTATTATGTCCATCCTGAAATATAAGGGATCCATAGCTCAAAATTTATACCAAAATACAAGGTATTATGAATCCTCAGCCCCCTCTCTTCTTTGTCTTTTTTGGCAAGAAATATTGAGATTCCTTTTGGACTTGGCGCTATCTAAAACAACCAATCAATAATTAAGGAAAATAACAACTCCACCAATCCCTCCATCCTAATTAGTGAGGGGCAAGGTGGTCTTTTGCCAAGCTCCTTATCTTTTCTAAAAATCATTTGGATACTATTTCAGGACGGAGGGACTATCAGGAGTAGCTGTTTCCTATTAAGTACATAGGAACTCAATTGCAGGCCAGCATCACTTCAGATTGCTATTGTTGTAACTAAAAATGCTAATGCATTGCTACACTGTAAATATAATGTTCATTGATCTTTATAGAAAATCTCTCCTTTGTTGCATCTTCAATGTGCTTGGCTAATTCCACATATCAGAATTATGTACTTGACCTGTGAAATATTATTTCCCATACATTCCAATTATCCTTTTCTCTACTAATTTATATTCCTGTCATTATAGGTTCTCATGATGCGATTAGAATCTGATTTGGCACAAGTTCTGTTATCCGCTTGCCAGGGAGGATTAAGCAATGTTTCACTAACCTGGTCACCTGAAATGGCAATGGTGGTTGTAATGGCAAGCCAGGGGTACCCTGGATCTTATAAGAAGGCGACTGTAATAAAAAACCTAGACAAGGCTGAGCAGGCCTCTCCATCTGTCAAGATATTCCATGCTGGGACAGCACTAGACGAAGATGGCAATCTTGTCGCTGTTGGAGGCCGAGTTCTTGGTGTCACTGCCAAGGGCAAAGACATCGAAGAAGCAAGGGCAAGAGCATATAATGCAGCAGATGCTGTTGATTGGCCAGAAGGGTTCTTCAGGCGTGACATTGGTTGGCGAGCACTGAGGCAAAAGCAAGTGGCTAACTACCCATGACTATGGGATTTTCATAGATAACCACAACTAAGGTGAGCTTGTAGTGTTACAAGTAATAAAAAGGGAAACATGTAACCTTCACTGTTTTTGGTTGTGGAAAGACTATTGATGGTCAAACAGCAGCATGTTCAAATTTTAACACCTGCTGGTTTCAGTATCAAGTATCTGTAGATGTTTAAACTGATCTTGTGTTCACAGTCCAGACAAACACTGGAGTGAAAACAGCACCATCTGAATTCTGACCAATTGTGTCTTCAATTTTCAGACAAGTGGATCTTCAGTTTTCAGACAAGTGGATCTTCAGCATGTTTATGCTGAGTTGTCCATTAAAATGCTAATGACGCTTTTACTTTTCATATTATGTACTACACTCGTACCAGCTCTATCATCTGAAAGTGCAGAGCAGAGATGCACACCACACTACAAGAATATTGCTAACAAGGACCAACTACAGCAGCATTTAGCTATAGAAAGGTAAAAAGGCCAATACAAACAGTTGATACAAAATCCCGAGTACTGCAGCTATATCAGAAGATACTCAAATCCTCTAGATTGGTTTATGGTGCAATGGCTTTCCCAGTTATCAGAAGTAATCCGAATATTCAATCTTCGTTTTCATCGCTACATGAGCTCTTGCCATGAGCTCTTGCCATGTCAAGTCACAGTTAACTTGGTGTTTCCAGCTTCTTACAAATCCATCATCCTGTCAATCCTGTTGGTGAAATGACTAACAAAAGTACTACTACACTGGTGTTCCAGTAAGCATCTTTATCTGTATACTATGGTGTTCCAGTAAGCATCTTTATCTCAGTATACTCTGGTGTTCCGGTAAGCATCTTTATCTCGTGTCTTCCACTCTTCCCTCCGTTGTAAACTTGCAGCTTCTATCTCTCCTTTAACTTTCATGATTAAAGCGTGACAGCCGAACCGGTTTTCTCGTGTGAATTCTAGAGCTGCATGCTGACAGACTGCAACCATGCAGTTGGTGTCCATATACATGATACTATCATCATCTGTTCATGAAACTCTGAATTTCGTCTCAGTGGTTCAGCCTATCTCTGCTTCCATAAAAGTTGTGCGATTCAGTTGTCTAGCTTGTGCTTTAAGTGTTGGGAACCGAGATGTTTTCAAAGACTGTCAAGTACTCCTACTAGCGCTCTTTTTTCGCACTTCTCTTTCATGTTTGCTTTCCCTGAAACCAAAGCTCCAGTCAAGAATCTTCCAACAGATGATCACACCACACCTGTTGGCCGTTGCTGACAAAAAAAATGGCTCAAATGATACAAAAAGCTATGAACAAGTACCGGGAGTACTCATATCAATAGACATACATAAACAAGGATTAGTGTAAAGGTGAGGGGAGGCGGGAGCTAGTACTAGAGTTGCAGTAGTGGACAATGGATGGTGGCCAAAGATTACCCAGGAGATTACAAAGTGACAAAGCTAGCTATGATGATGGAAGGGAGGATGATATTGTTGCTTGCATTGGACAGCACAAACCCCTACTAGCTATAGGTGGTAGCATATGATCAGACCCTATACACCTTTGAATTGCTAGATGAACCAAAAAAAGAAAAAGAAAAGAATTTGGGAGAAAAGGAGAGGGAGAAAAGAAAGATACAAAAAAATATAATAAAGTTACATGTTATTGCTCCCCAGCTCTCTCTTGTCACACCATCTCCAATGTCGGCCGACCAAACTGTAGAATGTACGTCTAGCTCCAATCTGCACTACAGTACGTGCTGTAACTTTAGTCCTGCACGATGATGATGAGTCTTCTTGTGACTTGTAACAATGGCAGCAAACACAGGCGGTGCCGTCAGGCCAGCAGGTCGCCGTCGTCGGGGCTGCTCTCCTCGGCACCCGGCGTTGGCGCCGGCGGCGCCGCCGAGGACGATGAGGTGGTGGTGGACGACGGTGACGTCTGCGTGGACGACGAGGCCGCGTGGCGCGGGAACTCGTCGGCGAGCATCTGCACGACCTCCCGCATGGTGGGGCGCTCCACGCTGTTGTCCTGCACGCAGAGCATGGCGACGAAGAAGAGGTGCGCCACCTCGTCGGCGGGCGCAGTGCCTACAAGCCGGCGGTCCACGATCCCCGGCACGGCGTCCCGCCGGCCGCCGGCCGTGGCCCGCCTGGCCCACTGCACGATGTCCACGCCCTCGCCGAAGTCCGGCCCCACGGGCCGGCGACCCGTGATGAGCTCCAGCAGCACCACCCCGTAGCTGTACACGTCGCTCTTCTCGTCCACCCGCAGTGTGTACGCGTACTCTGAAAACATCATTATCAAATCAAATTAATATAAGCAGGTTACTAAAGCAGCACTAACAATATAATCGTATTGTATTGTAACGTGTTAAAAGCAGGAATGCAAATCCAAGTGTATCTAGCTACGTGCTATTTTTAAACACGGCTGCATGGTAGACTCGCATGATCGATGGATTTTGAATAGCGCATAAACTGGCTAGTGGCTACTCAGCTGGTCCTGTGCATCGAGGACAAGACCTAGTAGGGTACTCTACGATGCGGCAACGAATCCCGAGAGGAATGCCGAGCAGAGCAGCGTCAAATCCATCGGAATCTTTCCTTCCCAAAACAATGGCGCAAACAAGTTCGCCAAATCCAAGGAAAATTCGTCGTCCGATCCCGGATCAACTATCTAGAGGAGGTTGCCCTGATTAACCTTTGTCTAATACGCGTGCCCATGCCTCCTGGGCTGCTGGCCAAGGCGATCGCATCCGAATCGTATCTTTGCATTGGGCACGCACGATGCATGAACCAAAAAAAATACACTAGTGTATTGAAGCGAATGTCACTGTTACCAAAAAGAGTGTGAGAGAGTGAGTTGGAAAAGGGGAAAAAGAAGTGCGTGGCTGCACGCAACAGTGGCCCGTCTCGCCCTTTGGCGACGGACGGACGTTGCATTGCATGGGGCAGGCAGGAGCACGCCGCTTTGGCGAAGCCCCATGCGGTCCTGGCGGAGGAGGAGGAGGACCGCCGGCTGGACGGCGAGCCCTTTTGCCCTGCTGATGGGTTACGGCGTGCTGGTCAAAGATACAGCAGCAGCGGCAAGGGACGGGACCAGACCAAGGCTAGGCGGATCTCGTGTCGATCTACTGGAACGCGAATGGTATTCTTGGACTGAAAAAAAAGAAGAGAGAGTGATCGCGTAAGTGTACTACTGTACCGCCAGTTTTCGAATAGCGGGTGGTGGGTGGCCAAGGCCAAGACATCTCACATCTGGACGACTGGACCGCACCACCATGGGGAATTGGGGATGCAGGACGGACATGCATGCGGTTCCAGGCGCCGTTCAGGCTTTAGCCATTGATGGCCTTTGGAGTTTGGCAACAAGCCCAATGCTGCTCCTCTGCGGTGCTCTGCGTCTGCGCCTCACCATCATCGCATCCTCTGGCCTGGCCTGAGAGCTGACCCGATCAGACAATGGCCGGCCGGCCGCGCGGCCGGCAGCGGCAGCCCACCTCCGGCCGGTTTGACGTGCCAGTGCCCTGTACGACAAGCGGTACACGGACACGGGAGCCCCGCTCCGACGCTGCACGCCGGGACCGGCGCCGTGCATATGCCCCCCTGCCCGGCTGCCATGGACGCGCGTTCCATGCGCGGCTTCCGAGGGCCGTGTCGTGGGGCGCATCGGCATCGCGTGCGTCCATGCATGACCACACGCCGTGTTGTGCTTTGAGAATGGTCGAGGAGGAGGCCCCACGGCGCATCGTCGAGTCACCATCGTCGATGGGGCCGGGCTGGGGCCCGCGCCGGGAATTATTGGGCGATCGAGTGCTGGCGGGCCCGATGGAGCCCGAGTCTGCCCAGAGGACCTCTTTTTGGCCGCTTTCGATGCCCGGGCCCAGGGCTCAGCGCTGACGTGGCTCCTGCTCTGCTCCTCCTATGTGTGCGCGTACTGTATGTACTACTCCGTGTCAGGGTGTGTGTGGACTTGTGGACTAAGGTGGCAGCGAGCCATACGCCCAGATATCGCCATTTCATGATTTCATTCATAATGGCTCAATCATTCTTCACATTACTATGAAATATTTGGACTTTGAGTATCTATCTACGAAGTGTATTACAACTCAGGTATACTGTACGGTGGTATGGGCTGCCCGGTCACTGCACTGTGCTCATGTATAGTACGGTGTACGCACAGTAGTAGTAGAGGCGTGCCGGCCGGCGCGGAGGCAAGCCGCGACTGTCGCGTCGCATCCCAATTGACTACGACCATTGACACGTTCACTTGCTGACACCACAACACACCATTGACTTCTCCCAGAGGCGACAACCAGTCGTGCCACGTAGTGGTCCTACCACGTAGTGGTCCTACCGTGCAACGCGACAGGCAGAAAAACGACACGTCTTCATGCATGTATTATGAATGACTGATGATGAGCAAAGACGGATGCAGATGTAATGGTAGTACGAACGTTGAACGTACCAGGCGCGATGTAGCCGTAGGATCCGGCGACGGCGGACATGCACTCGTCGGTGGCAGCACCACCACCTCCGCGGCGGAGGAACTTGGCGAGGCCGAAGTCGGCGACGCGGGCCTCGAGGTTGTCCCCCAGCAGGATATTGTTGGACTTGACGTCGCGGTGCACGATCATCGGCGTGCAGTCGTGGTGCAGGTAGCACAGCCCGCGCGCCGCCTCCAGCGCGATCCGGTACCGCCGCTCCCACGCCAGCACCGACGACGCCGCCGCCGTGGTGCTCGTCTTGCCGTTCCCCGCCGTGGAGCACCTCGCCGAGCGACCCGCCGCCCATGTACTCGTAGACCAGCACGTTGGCGTCGCGGTTCGTGCAGAAGGCCAGGAGGCGCACGATGTTCCGGTGCCGGATGCTGCCCAGCGTCCGCACCTCCGCCCGGAACCCGCGGTCGTCGCCGGCGACGGCTCCCTGGGCGGCCCGCTGCAGGCGCTTGACGGCGATCGCGCCGCCGGAGCGGGTGCGGCCGGCGTAGACCACGCCGGCGCCGCCGCGGCCCACCACGTTGCCGTCCTTCATGCACTCGATCACCTCCGCCACGCCGAAGTCCACCTTGTGGAACGCCGTGAACCGCCACTTTCCGTCACCCCCACCGCCACCGTCCGCGCGGAACGACCGCGCGCGGAGCACGGCGGCGGCCGCGAACACCACGGAGCAGGCCAGCAGGCCCAGCGCCAGCACCAGCTTCAGCTCCCCACCAGCCCCCCGCCACCGCGCCGCACCGTCGTCACGCCCCCCGCACCGACACCGCCACTTCCCCCTCCTGCTCCTCCCGTGTAGTTGCACGGCAGGCCCACGACCGGGCCGCACAGCCTGGGGTTGCCGGCGAACGCGGTGGCGTTGAGGTACGCGAGCTGGCCCGTGTCCGGGAGTGGGCCGGCGAGGTCGTTGTACGAGAAGTCGGCCGCCGTGAGGCTGCCCATGGCGCCGACCGCGGCCGGGATGGCGTCCGCCAGCGCGTTCCGCGACAGGTTGAGGTAGTTGAGCACGCGGATGCGCGCGATCGCGTCCGGGATGGCGCCCGACAGGTTGTTCCGGCTGAGGTCCAGTACGTGAGCTCGCCGAGCCGCCGAGCGCGGCGCCCGGGATCGGGCCCGACAGCGCGTTCCCGCTGAGGTCCAGCTTGACCAGCCGCCGGAGCTCGCCGAGCTCCGGCGGCAGGGAGCCGGCGATCCGGTTGTTGCTGGCCAGCAGCGTCTGGAGCGCGGTGAGGTTGGCCAGCGTGCCCGGCAGCGGGCCGGAAGCAGGTTGTTGGACAGGTTGAGCTGCGCCAGCTGCGACGAGGTGAACTGGCCGCGGGGATCGGGTTCGGCGGCACCGCGCCGGAGAGCAGGTTGTTGTGGAGCTCCAGCAGGGTGAGGCGCGGCAGGTAGAGGAGCCCGGCGGGGATGCTGCCGTTGAGGTAGTTCTGGCCGAGCCGGACGCGGGTGAGGCTCGTGCACGTGCCGAGCGTCGCCGGGATGGGGCCGAAGAGGAAGTTGTTCATGAGGATCGCCGTGCGGAGCTGCCCCGACGCGCACAGCGTCTCCGGGATGACGCCGGTGAGGCGGTTGGACGACAGATCCACGAGCCGGAGCGGCGCGCCGTTGGCGCCGAGCGCCGCCGGGACGCGGCCGGTCAGGTTGTTCATGAACAGCTGCACCGTCTCCAGGCGCGGCAGCGCGGCGATGAACTCCGGACCGGGCCGTGGAGCCGGTTGAGGAACAGGTTGAGCAGCCGGAGCGAGGCGAGCGACGCCAGCGAGCGGGGACCTCGCCGGTGAGCGCGTTGTTGGAGAGGTCCAGCGCCGTGAGCGACGTGAGGTTGCCGAGCTCCGGCGGGATGGGCCCCGGACAGCTGGTTCGTGTGGAGGAACAGCGTGTCGAGCGACGCCAGCGCGCCGAGCTCCGGCGGGATGCCGCCGGTCAGCCCGCAGTTGGAGACGTCCAGCACGGTGAGGCCGCGCAGCCGCCCGAGCTCCCGCGGGATGCCGCCGTCGAACACGTTGTAGTAGCCCAGGTAGAGCTCCCGCAGCGTGGTGAGGTTCCCCAGCTCCGGCGGGATCCGCCCCTGCAGGCTGTTGCCGTTGAGGGAGAGGTACTCCACCGCCGGCATCGCGCCGTACGCCGCCGGGATCTCCCCCGTGAAGTAGTTGCCGCCCAGGTCCAGGTACCGGAGCCTCGGAGCCCTGCGACGCCCATCGGCAGCGGTGACGTGAAGTTGTTGTCGTACGCGTCCAGCACCTCGAGGACCGGCAGCGACGCGTCGTCCCAGCCGTTGCCGGCGTCGAGGCCCGCCGCTCAGCTGGTTCCCGGACACGTTGACGTGGCGCAGGGCCGGGAGCGGCGACGCGACGGCGATGGCGCCGACGATGCCGTTCCCGGCCAGCGAGAGCGTCTCCAGCGCGCCGAGCCCCGTCAGCCGGACGGACACGGGCGCCGCGCCGGTGGACACGTTCATGTTTGCGATGTCGACGGTGACCACGCGCGCGCCCGCGCACTGGATGCCTGTCCAGGAGCAGACGGACCCGGCATTGCCCGCCGACCACGACTGCAGCGCGCCCGGGCGGCAGCCCAGCGCCGCCTTGAGCGCCAGCAGCGCCATCGCGTCGCCGTGCAGGTTGCCGGTGACGTTCCCATTGCCATCGTCGGCAGCGGCGGCGGTGGACAGGAGCGCGAAATGCAGGAGCGCAAGCAGGAGAAGAGGTGGCGAGGGCCTCATTGATCGGGGTGTTGTATCTGAGCTTGTGAATTGCTTGCAGTTCAGAGAGACTAGCTAGAGGAGTTGAGCTGTCGCCATTGGCGCCGGCATTGGTGGTTGTTTAGTAAGGTGGCGAGAGAGAGGACGAGGAGGGGTAAAGGCATGCGAGAATCTTGAGAAGCTTCACAAGAAGTTGATGGAGCGGCGGCTTGAGAGTGAAGCTGGGAGGAGGTGGAAGATGATAGATAGTGTCAGGTCAGGGGCGATCGAGGGGGAATATGTTCGTTTGTTCGCTCGCCGTGGCAAGGAGGGAGTTTGTCTTTTGAGATATATATGGCGTGTGGGTGAAGGGTGTCTAGACTCTCACTCTAGAGTAGTTGCAGGGCAGTAGTACTCTGATCTAGCTAGCTAGTGCATTGGCATTGCTCTGCTCTGCTCTCTGGTTTCAGTGGAGCTAGTGTGATCCTCTCATCTCCTTCCTTTTGCTTTTTTCTTTTCTTTGGGAGGAGAGGGAGGGCAACTGTTGATTGCTTTTTGTAGGCAAGGAAGCAGCCATGGCAAAAAGACATAGGATGGGTGTGGCATTTGGCAAGTGGCGTGCACTGTGCTAGGGAGTTTCTTCTAGCTTTGAAATTCTCCAAGAACATGCATGGTCCCTTTCGTCTCTTTGGTATTTGTATTTTGGTTGGTTCAAATCTTTTGTGCTGTTGGTTAACATAAGAGGGTATTTGGAGGAAGGAAAGGTTTGTTCGAATTATGATTACGATGATGATGGCATTGTCGTCCGACAGCAAAAGAGTAATGCACTCCGGTCTCCATCAACGTACAGGAGCACCCCGGCCGGCCGGGCCTATGAGTTTCGGTAATGATTGTGTAGATCGAACAAAACAAATGGATCGGGGAGATCTGCACCTCCTGGGTTGTCGCGTTGCTAGGAGCTACGGTTTTGCCCGCCGCAGTCACACGATGAAACCTAGCCATGGCAATGGCACGGGTACAAAGCTGCCAGCCTGCCACGCCCAAATTTTAAGACACTGAGATTGATATTTTTCTCCTGCTACAGTTTGTTCTATATGTATGTTTTATACATATATGGTTTACATTCAAATTTTGCTTCTAAAATTTGGGCGTGACAAAAGCAAACATCTTTTACGTACGAGACATTTCGAACCACACCTTGCAGATATCCTCTAGATTGGTTGGTTACTCTTGAGGTGAAGCAACGAATAACTCTGAAACCCAAAACTAGAAAAAGAAAGGAAGATATAGTAATCCATTGTTGAGCTCACAAAAAGAGAGATGCTAAAGGTGAGTGATCAGGAAGGCGAGCAAGGAAGGGACAGGTTCCATATCACCCTGCCACTGCCAATGCCCATCCACAAACGAGGTGGGACGCAGGTGCAATTGCAGGCCATGGCCAAGGCTGATGCAAGCTAGCGCGGCCGGCCGCCCGGGTAAAGCGGCGTTCAAAGGCGGCCGGCTGGCGGGACACGGGACACCGGGGACAGGGGCCGGGCCAGCAAGCAAAACAAAGCAAAGGGAAGATGAGGTGAGGTAAGATAACTAAAGCGGCCGCTGGTGCCGCCGGCTGCAAAACAAAGGAAAAAGTCTACGTAATCCCCCAACCTATTGCTACTCGACTACATCATCCCCTAACCTATAAAACCGGGTATTTAACTCTCTGACCTTTGCGAACCGTTCAAATAACCCTCTAGGGTGGTTTTGGACGGTGGTTTTGCCACACTGGCCCGCTGACATGGACTTTAGCGCTGATGTGGCTGACTGGCAAGTGGGACCCGCTTGTAAGTGGGCAGATTTTTTTCCCTAATTACCTCACGTGGTCAGCAGGCCAATGGACGACGATGACCGCCCTAACCAACGCCGTCGTGGACAACTGGACATGGAAGTGCGGCTCGCGGGCTCCTGTCGCTTCGCCCTTGCCCCTGCCCTGCCCTTTCGTAGCTCCGGCGCACGGAAGCCGGCCTGTCGGGTGGCTGCAAGAGGACCGACCACATCCCCTCGGTCGACCTCGTGGCCAACTTCTTCGTCGGGACCATGCAGTTCGACGAGGCCGTGGCGCGGCACTGCCGCCGCCTAATGGCGACGCACACGCACCGGCGGAGCTGCGTCATCGCCGGGATGTGCCACACACCGGCAGAGCGCGTCGTCGCCGGGATGTGCCACACGTGGGCGCACGGTGTGACGCGTGGGCTCGGTGCGCCCTGCTCCATCTTCCATGGCTTCTCTGCTTTCACTCTGGTGTGCTGCGAGTATCTGAACACGCACAAACCGCACGACGCAGTGCAAGGAATTGGTAAGATAATTGAGAAATTGAGGCTTACCCCCAAATCCATTTGGGCTCTTGCCGGGACTGATCCAAGCCAACGAATTTGCAAAATTCATGGGCGACATTGCAATGCTGGCTCTTGTTGTGGGTTCGTTAGGTAGGTAACTTTCGTAGCTACTCACTGGTAAAAGGAATTGAACTATAAGGCTTCAAGCTGGCCAAATTTAATAGGTGAAGAGTGCTCTGTTTTTTTGCGTGTGGCACTGGAAGCGACCAGAGCAGCATCAACACCGTGCGGCAGCGGCACTGCTCAGCACAGCACCACGACACAGATAGCAACGGGGCAGCGCAGCATGGCGACGGCACAGCATGACACAGGCAACAGCGGAGCACAGCACGACACACGCAACAGCGAAACAGCGCAGCACGCAGCACGCAGCACGCAGCACGCAGCACGCAGCCGCAGCTTCTCCGACCTGCCTTGGCAGTTGACACAGCTTGTCCGGCGGCGCAGTTTGAAGTGAGCAAGGCGAGGGGGATGTGGAGGCCAGAGCTATGCAGGGGCAGGAGGCGGCGGGAGCCTGGGACTGCACCTCCATGTCCGCCGTGGCACTACCCGGGCCGGTCGCCGTTTGTCGCCTGCCAGCCTACCGACCACGCGAGGTGAGGGAGAAGACCTGCCCAGTGCCCACTTACAAGCAGGTCCCACTTGCCAGTCAGCCACATCAGCGCTAAAATCCATGTCAGTAAGCCAGTGTGGCAAAACCACTGTTCAAAACCACCCTAGAGGGTTATTTGAATGGTTTGCAAAGGTCGGGGGGTTAAATACCCGGTTTTATAGGTTGTGGGGTGATGTAGTCAAGTAGCAATAGGTTGGGGGGTTATGTAGACTTTTTCCCAAAACAAAAGGCCGCGCTTGACCGCTTTGCACTGCATGCAGCAGCGGCCCCGCCGTCCCTCCGGCGGCTCCAGTTCCGCAAAGTGATGACGCGGCCAGCGGCACCACATCGCGCGCATGGCTCCGGCTTCATGTCTCCGTGCGAGGCATGCATGGATGGATGCATGATTGACTTTAGGGTTTAGGGTTTAGGGTTTAGGGTAAAGGGTTTAGGGTAAAGGGAGATCGTCTTTCAGCCGAATGACCGATTTGTTTAAGCACCGCCAAACCAGCAGGCTATCTCAGTATCTCTGCTCCAGTGCAGTGCCGACCTTGCCGATTTGGAGGTGACCTTGCTGCGTGGCAAATGTGTGTAGCATAAAAAGCAAACTGACGACGAGCTCTCTGTGTAAAACAGTAGGTTTTAATTTGGATGGATGCTTACCAAACTGTCAAAATTTTAAAATTTGCAAACGCGGGTATATGTTGATCCTCACGAGATGCGCTTTGCAAAAACATAAATCATAAAAATACTTATGAAACTCTAGCTATCGAGTTAATATATTCTAATCACCATCTTAATACCTGCCCCGTTCTGAAATGGTCATGATATATATAAAATTAGGAGAATTCCCCATGCATTGCCGATGGTATGGAGGAAGAATATAAATAAGTTAGAATGTCAACCACTAAAGATTAAGAGATGAATGCCTTATGTGTGGGATTTGCATCGAACGTGGAGAAGATGAGGCACATGGAACACACATAATGACTTTACTTGATATGGCTTCAAAAGACGGTAGTGGGATAGTATCGGGGTTTGGTGGATGATGTGGCGTAAGGAGCTGCTAGAGAATTAAACTATTGTGGTTTCTTTATAGGAGATATAGATAAAATAGTAAAGCTAAATTTCATAATATATTCAATGTTGCTGATTTAATGTAGCAAATACTATAAACTTGGTTAAATTTGATATTGTTGTCATGTTACAACTAAAATAATCTTATATTTCAAGATCGAAGGGAGTATTACTAATTGCATGTCTTCATCAACCTATTTAGGTCCTCTTTGACATAGATCTCAAGATCTTCATCTTCTCACCGTTGCACGCTGTAAAATGATTTTAGCTTTACTTCAAATGACCTAGGAGACAAGAGGAGATGTTGATAAGCCATGTTTTCTAGATATGTTGTAGTACTTGAGTAGTAGATAAGCAGTTGGGAAGGTGACGCCTCTGAGAGCTATACTAAACAGGACCGATTGATATATCCATCTATGCAATCATCGAAAACACATCTAACTTCACTTTTGTATCTTGTACATCGAGATTTTCCAACCCCTTATTACTCTACAACACTTCTCTTGACGAGATTCGCTAGCGTTCTAGGTAGTCATTTGCCAATCGTTTGGACAACCCCGGTACACGTCTCTCTAACAGGTTTTCCCAAGAAACATTTGTCACTGTTTTGGACGAAGAGCTAGTGTGAAATCATCTTCATCAACCTAATAATTCTAGGATACAGCCCCTAATATGTAGATCATGTGGGGCCTTGGGCAATCTTAGGCTCTTAGCCCCTATATGTTTCCAAATTAAGAGCCACATACTCTCTCTATTTCAAAACAGATAACGTTATGGGATGCGTGCCGGTCAAACTTTTTAACTTTGATTCGATTTGTAGAAAATACGTGCAATATTTGTATCTCCAAATAAATTTATTAAAAAACTAGATTCAAAGATCTTTCCAATAATATTAATTTTTTTAGACCATAGACCATATGGCCCTGCTTTATAGAAAGCATTAACATTCGCTGGGGGTAACAACTTTACAGAGTTTGAGGTTTACATCCCGTAGGCTCTCACCAACGCATAAGAAAAGAGCTAACCAGGTTTTGCCCAACCTCCAGTTATACAATGACGCTTACCAGAGAGAAAACTAGAAAAGTGACTAAAGATGACTACAAGACTAAAAACAGAATCCTTGATGGTTTTGAGTCCTCCATTTTTTCTCCATCTTTGTTCCTTCATCCTACTTATTTACGCCACTAGCCTTGGTCGTTTTGCTCCAAGAACCTTGACAACCTTTCCGTCGTCCTCGAAACCCACCCTTCTTCCCTGACCCGAAGAACACTCCACTTTTGCATAAAGATAATCGACCGGTGGATCACTATATTAGCTCCTGTCACCACTCTTTAAAAACATAATCATTATGAATCAACCATAAACTCCAACATAAGCAGGCAAACAGATAAAATCATCATTGGTTTTGGAAACTCTCGTTTACTACGACTGAGAACTAGGAACTGATTCATGGTAGTTGGAGTATAATCCCAGCCCTAAGAAACCGTCAAAAATATATGCTAAGATGATCTATTTGCCCACACATTTTGCAACCTATCTCTCCAAGCAAATTTCTTTTCATCAGTTGCTCTGCCGAGGGCAGACAATCTGAATAAATGGACCATAGAAAAAACTTGATCTTCATTGGTACTCTTGCTTTCCATGTACCCATTATCTCTCTATTATACTCCCTCCGTATCCTAATTAGAAGTCATTCTGGAGCCAGGGCCGGTTGCGGGAAAACAAGTCGTTCACGGTATCGAGGCCGGTTGTGGACGCGAATACCCCTGGCCACGCGCGCCGCCCGTCCGCTCGCGTATCCTCGTAATTAATCGCGCCGCGCGACTCCTCCAACCAGCGACCTGCAAAATGCAACATCAAAAATAAGCATGCCCGCGGGGACTCGAACCAGCGACTTGCTAGCTTGGGGCGCTAAGGACTAGCCAGCTGAGCTATGCCTCGATTGTTGTACAAGAGACAACTGCAGCCCTATTTAATAAGGGTAGACAGGGAAAAATACCCCCTAATTAATCTCTTCTTGGTATGCGTACTCATGTCCTAAACGACTTCTAATTACGATATGGAGGGAGTACATTCCTAAGAAGATAAGCTCTTTGTATAGTGAGGCTCAATAATATTAATTATATATTATTAATATTAATATTATTTAATGTATAATTGTCTCGCAATTTGAAAATACTACCGAGGAAGTGAGAATGACATCAATTTTGAAACGGAGGGAGTTATATGTCTACGTTATTAGCAAGATAGGTAGGAGACCGTTAAACTTTAGGTTTGACTGTCGCTGTCCTCAGCATCTCAAACCCGGACGATTGAATACACAAAGCAAGGTCAGCTCCCAATAGTTTTGTGCAGCACGTGCTTGGGCAGCGGGTACAATCGATCGATCGCGCAGGCCGCTGGCCGATCCGTGTCGAATACTTTGGCATTGTGGTCCGTCCACATATACGCCACTGCCACAAGATTTGGACCGTGGATGCGGTCGGGTTGTGTGTAGCATGCAGATAGGCCGGACTGCTATATATAGAGGAGCCACAAATGCCAGAGATCGTCACCACGTGACGAGAACTCGGTCGCGGGCTCCTCCGTCCAGTACTGTTGCCACGGGCTGAAGCTCTCGATCAGCTGATCCACCATGGCGTGGCTCGCTGCAGCCGCGCTGGTCCTCCTCTCGTTTTACTTAGAGCGTCAACTGCAGCAATTAGATTGATCACCCGTCTGATATTGACCATCATTAGTAGATCGATCGAGCCCAACGTCGTTCACGTGGAATGGATAAAAGGCCTGTACGGCAAAGATGCATGGGCTAGCTTAGCTAGAAAATATGACTTGAGGTCTCAAGATGATTTGATACGTACCTAGCTTACTCATTGTTTGAGGTGTCAAGATGATGAGCCATGTGGCGACTATAGCAAAGGTGAAGAAGAAAAGGGGTCTGTGTGTATAAGATTGTAATAACAATTGGAGGGCCGGGTGATGGAGCTGAGCACATGTCCTCCTGTTCCCTCTCCGGACCCCGGCGGGCCACCGCGTGCTGTAACATCATCAGGCAACCAATACAAACTGAAGGCCACAGTGTTTCTCCATCATGCCCCCTTTTCCTCTCCGCTTCTGAACTGAAACCTGATCTCATCTTGTTGGATGGCCGGCGGTGGCCGGTCAGTACTACAGAGGAAACCAGGCGTCAGCTTGCTGCCGGTGCCAGGGCACGGACGTCTGCAGGCGGCCACTGGCGCATTGCCCAACAGCCAGCCTGCCAGTCAATCTCGCGCCCGGAGAAAGCGCCATGCACGTCTCTCCAAACCCCCAGTGGCTGCTGGCTGCTGGCCGGTTGCGACTGCTGCGACCACTGCCGCACTACTCGATCACCCTGACTGCTGTCTGTCACCATATCACCGCTGAGGCGCTGACCGACCCCTCCTGCGATGCCACTATTATGCATCGCTAGCTCTACAGCCAAGTGGTGCAGGTATGGCCGGAAGCGGCCGGCCTGCACCTCTGCCGCGTGCAAACTACTAGTAGGAGTACACCAACTGCTTGGTGTGGGCAACAGGCAGTGCAGTGGAGGCAGTGGTGCCACCAATGCAGCACGGTGCTGGACTGCTGGTGCGTGTGATCATGGGCGAATCATTGTGTTGTGTCCCCGGTCCGGCGATGGCAGGCAGGCAGGGACGGACGGCGCGGAGAACGCGGCTGGCTGGCTGGTATGGCAATGATGGGCAGCTTAATCCGTGGTTGGTGGCGGGTGGTCGCCGCCGCCGATCAGTCGTCGCCGGAGGATCTGGACTCTGCAGGACTCTGCAGCATTGTTGCATGCTGATTCATCATTACATTGCAGCTACTAGAACTCTGCATGCGGGTTTCAGTTCGTCATGGCAATTGAGAGCATCTGCCTTGCATTGGAGTTCTGCCTGCCATGCCACGCGCATGCGCATGATTCTCGAAGCGCCGCCTCGTCCGGCGCCCATTCCGTCATGCAGGGGATGAGGTATGGACTGGACAGTACGTCCCTCACCTGGGAAGCGCTGTACTCCCTCCGTTTCAAAATAACTCAACATTTTGACTTTTATACTTCTTGTTTGACGCTTGTCTTATTCAATTTTTTGTGTAAATAATTAAATGAACAAATCATTATTAAAATATCTCTAATGTTAGAGTAAGTTATAATAAAATAAATAATATTTACATAAAAAATTCAAATAAGACAGATGGTCAAATAAGAAGTGTAAAAGTCAAAAAGTTAAGTTATATTGAAACGGAGGGAGTAGGTGTTTTTGTTCCTGGACGAGGATGGGAGAAGTTCTTTTTTTTTTTGTCCTGTTTGCAAGAAGGAGCAGGGTGAACTATTTCAAGATCGTTTTAGAGTTCATTTTTTCGGAGTTCACTACTTCAAGATCTTTTTGCAAAAGTATATGTATTTGGTACATATACATATTTGCATGCTGGAAACTTCCAAATTAGTATATATACTGCTACATTATGTTAATTTAGAGCCTACTGTACTTGGTATAGCTCGGTTTCACCAGTGAAACAATTTTCTTATTTTCGTTGGCTTCAGCTCCAAAAACAGTTTTACTAGTAAAGCTAAATCCGTTTTAATAACGTTTAATTTGGTATAAAAAAGGAAGCGCATTGATAAAATCAATTTTGAAGTTTGAATCTGTCCGCCAGTCGACATCTCCATCATCCTATTATTATTATGAAGTTCGAAGTTGATTTAACAAAAAAAAGTAGACACTTAGCTTCATCCACCTTTCAATGATTTCATCCTTTCCCTCAACTGCTATAGGAAGTTTCCAATGCAACAGCCTCACATGGTTGCATAATGAGTATGTGTAGTCACAGTACAATTCACCATGTTATGCATGCACGACAATCGCCAAATAAAGCGTGGAGCGCTCAAACAAAACAAAAAGGAATCTTGGAACAAGCGTTTGCTTGCTTGCTAGTTCGCAAAAGCGGCACGAACAAGAGACAAGCATGGTAGTCTCGAAAAGGAAAGGCGAGACAAATACATTGATCCAGAAACCAAATTTATAAGTAGAATCATAACTCTGTGTGTATGTGTGTGGAAAGTGAAAATTTGACTTCTATCTTTGAAATCGTGTCCGTCGTCTCAACATACAGTATTTCTGTACAAATAAACTTCTAGCTGTGGGGAACCTGCATTCCATCGCTATATAGCAATCCAAGAACATGATACAGCAAGAACTGTAAACATCGAAAAACACCTTGTACGTAGTTGAGTTACAGCTAAATGTCTCCTAGTTAAATCAAAAGTGTCGTTCCACAAATTATAAAAGGAAGGTTAATCAAAAGTGTACGACGTTTGATGCTGAAGGACGACACACAGCATGCATGTAAAAGCAAGTGATCGATGAGATGCGCAAAGATGGGGCTTGCAAGTTTGGATCGCTCTACCGTACGCACCGCTCTTCCTCAAATCAAAAGGAAACTAAAGCGAAAGACATGCATGCATGTTCTTGCGTTGGGCCCAGTGAACCCCACAGAGCACATCGGAAAGCGTGCATTTGTATCATATGTGTTCGTATAATCGTATCGATCCATATACTCACCCTCCCCTCTCCCTCTTCCTCCCTCACTCTCTCTTGCACTTTCTCAGCTCGATCTTTAGTTTTTGCTTGTGCTTTTGCAAAGCTAGTTTCCTCCATGTTTCCCATCCCCCCTCTCTCTCTCTCTCTCTCTCTCTCTCTCTCTCTCTCTCTCTCCTTTGCTTGGCATCTCTTTTCGTCTCTCCACAGTACTGTAGCTAGTGATCACTACTGACCGAGACTACTGTGGAGTGTGGTGCTGCTAGCTTCCGATCCTCTTCGCGCGCTTTTCAAAGCAAAGGACTACTGCGTCTGCTCCACCGGAACGGACGTACAACAAGGGAAGAAGGCGCTGCTTTGCAGAAGCTCCCTTTCAACTTCTTGCATGGGCCGGGTTAACCTTTTGTATCTACTACTGCATATGGCTCAGAACACCACATGGATCGATTTTACACACGTCCTCGTTTAGTTTTTTTTTAATAAAAAAGATCAGGTTTCACGTGATGTTCCTGTTCATCCTTTGTTGCTGTATATCTACTTGACATCATAACAATGTTCATCATCATGATATAATAACGAACTTTATGCATAAACATAAGTACACAAGTGCATATATTTTATACAACTCATCACTACATTATATTGTCACAACAAAAGTATGACACATGCACTTCACAAGGCATATCTTCACACAGAAGCAAATAAATGGAACAATTACGCAAATGATTTTCAGGGCAAGTCTAACTCAGTTCTCAGCTATGGCTTTGCAAATTGCTCCTGTGTCATTGATTCTAGAACTACAAAAATACCTATATCACACACTACCGGTTTTAGCTCTAGCCAAAAATGGTCAATACTGTCTCTTCGCGACATTCAATAAAATTGGAAACATACATAGAAGATTAGCATTGCACAAGGATGACATGGATAAGAATGGTAGAATGGTCAATACTAACCAAAACATGAAATCCATGTACAGGGGTGAGCTTGCAACCACCAAGAGGGTGTGGTTCATATTAAGTAAACCTGGAAATGTTATCCTCCAATATGCAGATGACACAATCATGTGTCTGAAACATGACTTGGAAGGGGCTAGGAACCTCAAGCTTCTCCTATATCTATATGAAATGCTATCTAACCTCAAGATCAACTTTAATAAGTGTGAAATTATGGTGATTAGTGACCCAAGATCTGTTGCCTCTGCTTATGCTGAGTTGTTTAACTGCCAGGCCACCCAATTTCCTATTACATACCTTGGGGGTACCCATCAGCCCTGGTAGGTTGCATGTCATAGACTGGGTACCTTGGCTGGAAAAAGATGCAAAAGACTAAATGTTTGGAAGGGCTCATGGAGTATTAGTTGTCAAAATTTGGATATTCGTGTCTACTACTTGGAGATGGATCAAAATTTGCAGGAGTAAGAAGAAAGGGGGTTGGGTATTAAAGACATTAATATCATGAATGTTAGTCTTTTATGCAAGTGATGGTGGAAGCTTGAGAAGGAGATTAGGTTATGGCAAGATATAGTACCTTTCAAAAACCTAAACAAAGATTCCATCCCCACAGTTAAGCACAAACAAACTGATTCACCCATTTGGGCTGATTTACTCAAAATCAAGCATGTTTATTTAATAGTGTGAAAAATGGTGAGAGCACTTATGTTTGGCTAGATTCTAGGTTGTATGATGAACCCTTATCTCTCCTCTTCCCTGATCTATTCAAGCTATGCACTCAGCATAATGTTAGTGTATCTCAGTTCATCAGAAGAGAGAGGACTGTTTCCTTCAGCAGATGGCTCACTCCTGAGCTTGAATCTCAGTGGGCTGGGATTCTTAGTGGTATTCTTAAAACTCCCCTTGTAGAAGGACAAGATCATGTATTTTGGAAACTGGGCACAAAGAAAAAATTCACTATAAGTCTACTTATAATGCTCCGACTAATTAAACATGACAATGGTCCCTCATTTAGTTATATTTGGAAGGGGAAGGTCCCTGCCAAAATAATTTTTTTCCTCTGGCTGGTTGCCAATAGAGCAATTTTAACAAAATAAAATTTGCTGAAAAGAAAATGGAGTTGAGAACCCACCTATTATTTCTGTGACCAAAATGAAATTGTGGACCATTTCTTTGTTTACTTGCCCTATTGCAAAGTGTGTGTGTGTGGGGGGGGGGGGGGGGGGGGGGGTGGGGGGGGGGGGGGGGGTGGAGGGATTGCTATTGCATTAGGAGCTTCGATATACCTCTTAGTTTTGACTAATGTTGGGTCTGGTGCCATAAATGGTTAAGCAACTCGAAACAATTCCATGCTATTGGTCTATTTGGAAAATGTGAAACGATGTTTGTTTTGAAGGAAAGAAATTTCAGAATCCACTAACCATTGTTAGCCACGCCTGTGCTCTAATGAAACATTGGCCAAGTCTGCTGAAAGATGGCAACAAGGAAGTGATGGCTGTTGGAGTGGATGCCATGTATAAGATTGCAGTGAACTATTGCAGGTAAAGCTCTCAGCACCGAAGCTGATGTAGCTCCCCAACAAGAAGATGAAGAGAATGAAGACCCAGATATGCAGGCAGGTGGCGCTCTGGAGTGATGATCAAGCCATCAACATGCGTCAGATATGCAAGCGGGCGTTGGTCTGGAGTGATCAAGCATTCCACATACGGCTGGGCAGACGCATCTTTTGTTCTGTTAGAAAAAAAGTATGCTTGTGTCGACACATTTTATTTTGCTGGCATTGCCATTGGAAGTGTAGACGGTGTAGCTGTCACCACACTACCGGATCCAGAGTGGCAAAGTGGCGTTGCCATCGGCAACATTTTCATCGGAAAAGATTTGTTTGCCGATGGGAAAAGTGTATGCCATCGGCAAACGCTTGCCGATGGCCGCGGCCCCCATCGCCAAACCCCACGTCGGCCGCCCCGCCGTCGGTGACGGCGGGTTTGCCGATGGCTGACGCCAAGTGGCCATCGGCAAAAGGCTTTGTTTGCCGATGGCCACGGCCGTCGGCGGACTTTTTTTTTTGTTTTGAAAAAGATTTGCCCGGTTTTTTTTGCCGATGGCCACGGCCATCGGCAAATCTCCGGGCTTCACGGGAAAATTTCCCGGGTTTGCCGATGGGCGGCCATCGGCAAACCCGGGGAAAATTTTTTTCCCTTTTTTTTTCTCGTTTTCTTCCATTTCCACCACATTTAATCACAAGCAATAATATCACAAGCATCATATACAACATTCATCACATATATTCGCAATAATACACCATTTCAACCATAATATAGCATCAAATCCATATAGCATGTCCGAGATCATCCATACAAGTCTAAATGGCCTCATACAAGTCCCAATTCATGCATACAAGTCCAAATGCATCCATACAAGGCCAACATGGGCAAAACATGTCCGACGTGGCACAACAAGGTCCAAAAGCAGGAATAGAAGCTACCTAGCTCGTGGCGCCGTCCCCTTGGGTCCCCGAGCCCCCGGGACCATCCTCCCACGCAGCCAACTCCCCGCTGGCGCCGCCGCCACGAGTGCCGCCGGTGGCCGAGCCTTCGCGCGGCGGCCACGAGTACCCCGGCCGCGTGGGGAACCGAGACGGCCGGCCCCGCGGTGGCCACGAGTACCCCGCGTCGGTGGAGAACCCCGGGCGAACGGCCGCGTGAGGAGGCTCGGAAAGGACCCCGGCCGTCGTGGAGAAGGACCCTGTGGAGAAGCACCCGCCGGAGGGCTAGCACACGGAGTTGGGTTCGAACCCGCCGACCGTGTCCGCACAAAGACCAAGTGATGGAATTAGTACCGCAGACCGGCATCACAAGCTAAAGCACTAGGCAATGTTGGGACTCACGGACGAGGTGCAAGAAAAGGCATTGGAGGCACTGGTGGTGGAGCGAAGACAGCGGCTGGAGGCTCACTCATTCCCATGGCACGCATGTGCTGGGCCATCTGCGACCACGCCTACGGTAGTGCTTTGCAACACCGCGGCCGCGTGCTCTCGATAGGCAAGCGCCATCCGCTTCGGTTGGCTAGCACCTCCGGACCGTGGATCGCAATATTACACCGGCATGGTTGATTGTATTTGAAGGCAAGGTACATTATTTGTGAAACGGTCGAACGACGAATGAAACTCCACTTACCCGAAGACCCGCGATCACTGCGCACCGCTCGGCCGCGAGGCGCTATGGGGACCCGCCGCGCCCCTTCGCCGGTCTTCTTTGCGGATCTCGGTCGGCGTCGGGACATAGGACGGCTCAATGGCGCGTGGGCCATATAGAACCGGCCGTCTTGCTTCCCTCCTCCCAACCTCATCAAGAGCTCGGGGTCTATGGGCTCGGAGGTGACGTCGTAGGTGTCGCCATGGGCCTCTCGAGCCGCGGCGGCGTACTTGGTGAGCTTCTCGTACACGACCGGGCTGGTGTACTTCTCGGGCCCGTCCGAAGAGCCGTACGTGGTGGAGGCCGATTTCGCCGGGCCCTTGTGAGCAAGGGCCCACCCCATGTACTCGTTGATGGGCTGCCCGTCGTGGTGCTCCCTCTGCGAGGAAAACGAAAAACATGGTTACAGCTTGCTATATAAGAAATCCCGGCGCTATAAGAAATGGTTGAACACAAGCATACCCATGTTTCCATGAACTCGTTGAGGTTCCGCTCCCCGGTGGTGTGAGACCCGGACCTCGCCATCTCTTCCAAGCGCTTCGCCCGACGTGCTCCGTCTTTGCTCGTACGCCTCCGGCGTTTGCCACCTCTCGACAATCTCACGCCGGCGGTCGGCGTACTTTGCCGCACCCGGCCAGGTGTCTCGCATGACATTCAAGTATTAGATCTCCCGAGATAATGAGTTGAATGTGTCACATAAAGAATCACAACGGATGTTTTCCTACTTATTTACTCCGCATACCGCTTGCTCCTCGGTGAGGTCGGTCTCCGGTTCACATATCGGCTCCCTCGGGCTCGGGTCTTATCCACCTTCATCCCCCGAAGTTGGCGTAGTAGGAGATGACGGGTGTGCGCCTCATAGAACATGTCCTTGATCCGCAACTCGCACACCTTGTCCTGATGCCGGTCCGCCAGCACGGGGTCCTGCCCCTCCGCCAACCTATAGTACAACTGCACACATGCATCAAACATCATTCCATTGTTTGAGAAAAGTCCAACAAATGCGTAGTATTGAGATATGCGTTGCGATTGAAAGACTCACCCAGAACTGCTTCTTGATCTTGTCAGCGAGGACTTCCCCATGTGCGTCCCTGACGAGGTAGTAGTATGGCCATTTGTCGGGCACGATCGTCTTCCCCTCGATGGTGACCAAGCCAGGGAAGTTTGCCTTAATCACTCGCCCCTGGATGCTAGTGACGTGGGGTGAACTCTTCCTGGCCGTCACCTTTGCCCAGCCACTGCACATAAACAACAATTGTTAGTATGCAGTTTTAATTCAAAAATGAAATAAGAACAAGTACAAAAATCAACAATGGACGCAGCGCACAACTTGCTCGAAACTTTTTGAAATTTTTACCACACACTACACATGCCATGCCCATACAACTCGTCAAGTTTCGTCAATTTCGGACTCCGTTTGGATTTTATAGAATTTAAAAACACTTCCCGCGCACGTCACTCCCCGTGTTACGAGGCCAACAGGGTCGTAATTTCATGCGAGGTCCTGGATACGGCCTCAACATACTCCAAGAATCATAAATATCATTTTTCGAATCAAAAGTCCGCATTATTTCATGTACACATAGTTCAAATTATGAGTTGCGGGAAAAATTCAAAGAAACCAAAATAATTAACAAAATATAGCTCAAAAGTTCAAAATTGTCCCAAATTCTGGAGGTGGGTTGTATGTGAGGTAGGAAGACACCAGAAAAAAAATGGGAAGAAAAAAACAAAAAAAAATTCATTGTTTGCCGATGGCCTTGGAAAGCCATCGCGATACTGTTTGCCGATGGCCGGCCATCGGCAAACAAGGTGGGCCCGGGCGCTCCCTGTGCCGCCACGTGGCCGATGCCGTTGGCCGCGGCCATCGGCAAAAGGCTTTGTTTGCCGATGGCCTAACGGCGGGGCCATCGGCAAACCAGACGGCGTCGGTCGCCGTCCGCTGCGGGCAAAGTTTGCCGATGGGGACAAGATATGCCGATGGCCCGGCCATCGGCAAACAATTTCTTGGCCGATGACTTTTATTCGCCGATGGCCCGGCCATCGGCAAATGCGCTCTTTCCCGATGGCCATTGTTCGCCGATGGCGCGGCCATCGGCAACAATATGTTTGCCGATGGCTTGACTTTGCCATCGTCAAACCGGGATGTTTGCCGATGGCTTATTCCTTGGCCATCGGCAAACTCCTGGGCCATCGGCATAAACTCGCTCTCCGGTAGTGCCAGTACGTTTATGTCTTTGGTCACCCTGTCCTGGACAAACCTTCCTTTTCTTTTTCTGAATGATCTTAACTCTCCGGTATTTCCGTTAACGAGTTAATGGAAATGGGGATCCCCTTGTTCGAAAAAAGTAAACCTGGAAATTCATTTCTAGCTAGGGACAATTGACTTACATTATACATTTAAAAAGGATGAAAAATTGCAAAGCTAAATTCGGAGGTTCTCAAATTGTCAAAATGATTATAACCTATAACTGGATCACGTTAACACTGAAAATATACGTACTTGCAAAGTACTATAGGCCATCACAGAAAATATAAAGTATATCCACTATCTTAATTGGATCTTAATTTATTTAACTGGATCGCAGGCACACGCTGTAAGGCTGTAAGCAATGATACACATCAAAATCAAAATATGATGCATGATCCGTCCAACGTGTGGCCAAATCCTACTAGTTTTTGTCCAAGACAGATCGATCGACGACCAGGACTTATTAGCTTACACATAATGTAATCTTAACCTTTGCGAAGTGCCCTTGCTTGCACGTACGGCCTGGTGCAATAGTTGATGCACACGTAATGCTAATGCAGCATCAGATTAACTGTCTGAATCTTTTGCTGATCTCGGCCCGTCTGTGAATTAGGTATGGTCCCTACTCCCTAGTTCCAACCATCCATCATTCAGCTCAAATTTACCTTTGTAGAGGAGGGCTTTACACTCTGTTGTGGGTCTTAGTGACCACCATGTGATGCCAACTCGCAAAGTGTTTCATCATCCATTTCCACCGATATATATTTTGATCAGTCATTTTTATACCATGGGCCTACTAGCTATGTAGGTGGAATTGATTATGCTAATCCATGCATATCAACCTGTAGCTCTTATGAGATATAATTATTATGTTAACGTTTTATTCCTACAAATAAAATTACTTATAATGACTTATAAGTTTTTCTTTGTCTGTTTTCTAACACAACAAACATATTAGGTACTCACTAATCTCTATTGTTCAATAGTTGTAACGACCTATATTTTCATCCATATCCTCAATTGTTTTTCCTTTTGCGAAGTGTGTATCTTGAAATGACTTAGGGCAGTTTGATACATATGGATAGTTTTTTTTTTTTAGAAGAAACATGTATTCATCTTAGTGCCTTACAAAGCGGCCTTTTTACAGATTGGACTCCAAAGAAAAGGAAAATTACATAGAAGTTTACAACTCTGTTCATCTTCCTCGAAGCCTTCGAGAGATCCATCCGTCACCGCCATCGAAGCCGCGTACCAATCGTCGTCAGCACAGAGCCAAACTCCACAAGGTGGAGGCCACGAGAGGAGGACTTATCGGGCGAATCGGCCGACGTTGCCTCCCGGGCGCATCGGCCAACTCTTGTACCCACGACACATCCTTCGATTCCATCGCCGCAACCCGAGCGGTGCTCGATTTTCACCAAACATGTTCCTCGAGATTAACGGGGTCAACAAAGCATCATCACCGACGAAGACAACGATGCGCCGGCTCTCGACTCCAAGAGAGTTCTCCCCAACCTCTCCGTTGACGTCGGAGTAGATCGCCATCGGAGAACGGAAGAGACTGGAAGAAATTATTCCGCTGCGCCGCCGCCGCTTCCGCATCGCCAGCGTCGCCAGGAAGACTAAGTCGCAAAGGAGCCACGCTCCTCCGACCAAACCTAGCTCCGCCGCCGAACATCGACGACGAGCAAACTCTAGATCTAGGGCTCGATTAAGACCCTATGAAAACAAGAAAAACTGGAAATCGAGGTGGACCCCCGCTCCGCGTCACCGCCGGCAGCGAGGTCGGAGGCGTGGGAACGGGGGCTGCAGGCGGTGGTGGTGGCGGCGGCGCCCCTCGGCGGTGGTGGCGGCGGCGGCGCCCCAAACCCTAACTTCCCTTGAGTCCCGCGACGGCTGCAACGTGGACTCCCGTACATATGGATAGTTAATAGCTAGCTGTGGCTAAAGTTATCCCAAATAAGCTATGACTTGCTAGCTAACTTTGAACATTTATATCCAAACAGTCCCACAGTTGAATCTAAGTTCGAATTATTATGGTGGCTTTGTTACAAACCATATATCAAGACGTCTTAACATGAATAGATGGAGAACGTGCAATTCAGTCTGCCATAATTCAGTGCATCTTTCCTACTTGCAAGCTGCAGATCGCGTTCACATGAATTGCTTCGTTGAAGTGATCCCATCTCACAGCATCAATCTCTGCAGCCTGTTGGACGAAACAGAGTCATGTCATTTATCGAAATGACGACGGATCAGTAAGTGCATGCTTGCTTTTCACTGGATCAAATCGATCATGATATCTTTCCTCAGTGCCTCAGTGTACTTGATTAGTTCATTACATCAAAATTATTAGGTCTGATCATCAGAGAGAAAGATTTGGAGAGCTCTGCAAGAGGCAGAGATATAGTGATGAAAAGGAAAAGAGAAAAGGCCAAACGAGCTAGATCTAAAGAGCAGTAGGCTAAAGCGAAACGAGAACTTGTTCTCTTTTCTTCCTGCTGTTCATATATACATGCAGAGACACAAACGAAACCAGCGGCTTTAACCCTTTAGACCAAGCGAGAATCACTTTAGAAGAGAGAGATTTCTAGCAGGCTTCTAGCTAGGACAAGAGGAGGCATCTAGCTAGCTAGATCTTTTACCGGAAGATGCGCATGCTACAAAACAACTTTGTGCAATATATATGTATAGTATAACTGTTTTTTCCTTTTCAGTAATACTGGTTCATGGGTTGCAGTTTTCATCTTGAAGCTGGCTTCTTGCATCTTGTAACTGTTTATACGATCTTGCAAATTAGAAAGATCTAGCTAGGCAGAAGAAGCCACATTAGTCCATTTGCAAAATTATAATGTATATATCAAGATCCAGAGAAATAGTTAGTGACAACATGGCCCTTTATTCCTTTTGTCATATTCAATTCGTTAGGCAACAATGGGTTAGTTTGACATGTGTGATGATTTTCGACAATAATAGGTGCTGTTTGGTTTAGCATGAAAAATGTGGATTGCAGGTTGCAAGTTGTTACAGGCTTCAAGCTGAGACATGTAGTGGTAACAATCGATCCATTTGGCAAATTGAAAATTGATTAAATCCAATAATCTGCTTCCCCAGCTTATAAATATTAATAACCTAATAAAGAGCCCTAATCTTCATGTAAAATCCACAGTATAGGTGGTTACGTTGTCCCAACAAACACCGACATATGGTATATATTTCCATCTCAAGCTAGTTCTAGAGTCATGCATAGGAGCATTCAAGTACATGTATAAAGGGCAAATACGAGGGTTCATCCTCTTAGTGCAAGTCCACTGGAACTGAACGCATTTTTTTTTTTTGAAACTGGAACTGAATGAATTGAAATACAACAGCAGCAGAAAGCGAGGTGAAGCAAGCGTCACTAGGACATTCTGGTCCTGCTAACCGATAGGTCCAACGGGCCAACCGTCATGTTGATTGGGCTGGGCACGTTTTATCTGGGCCTCGGTTTTATGCTGGGCCGACCCGACATGTGCCATTTTCTGTTTGCTAGCCGTGGATCGGGGCCTAGTCCATGAAGCTGGTGCACGCCATGCACGTTGGGCCGTGCCTCGACCTTTTTGAAGGATCCGGCGGGATCAAGCTAGTCCTCGCGTGTACGGTGTACGGTGGATGCGATGCGATCCATCCCTTGACGGTGTAGGTCACTATTAAGATTTATTAGCATACAAAATGCTCCTCTTGTACACATATTCTACCCAGCCCAAAGAATTTATTAGCATACAGTACAACTGAAGAAAGGAGTTTTGTTTTCTGATAAGTGCCCAACATGCCCCCACCGGCCAGAGCAGGTGCCCACCTCTTTTTCTACCTCCAAATCTCCTTCTACCGTTAAATAATCACAGGATCATAGATCACAACAAACCTTTTTTTTTTATGAATGGAAGATCACAATTTTTCCTATTTCTTAAAAAAACAATCTTTTCCTATGAAAACACAAATTATAAATCATAGATCACAATTTTTTCTATGAAAGAATAAAGCACAAAGGAGTGTAAAAGGGTACTGGAGCTGGATCCGCCGCCGCCATGGCCACTGCCATGGCCAACGTGGTGCACGGGCCATGCTCGCGGGCGCCCGTCGTCGTTGCCATTGCCACGGCCGGTCGCCGGTAGGACGGGAGGGGAGGAGTCACAATGCAAAATATGGGCCCCAATGTCATAGATACAAAAAAAATCGTGTGTTGAGCTTCTAAAACCACATAGGTATTATTTAGCATTCCTCTAATTAAATCGTGCCATTTGACATTTGGAAAGAGACAAACTCTGCACTGAACGCGCGCTTGGAGTGTCGCTTCACAAGACGAGCCTCCCTGCACGTGCATGTCACTCCTTTATTTTGGCTCGCAATCGCAAGTCGCAATCTTCAGCGTCTTCACTTGCCTACCGTTACCGTATTAGCTCCGACCCCTATCGCCTCGATCGATCGCTCTCGCCGCTCTGACGACCAGCCACCGGCGAGTGATCCCGCGATGGATCCGGACCGTGAGGTCGACTTCGACATGTCGCCACTCGTTGTCCGCTACAAGAGCGGCCGTGTGCACCGCCTGGTGGATGTGCCGAGGGTGGACGCCGGGACAGACACAGCCACGGGCGTCACCTCCAAGGACATCGTCATCGACGCCGACGGCCTGGCCGCGCGGCTGTTCATCCCGACGGACGTCCTCACCAGCACTACTACTACGCCGCCGGCGACGACGACGGCCAAGCTCCCGGTCCTAGTCTACTTCCCGGGCGGCGGCTTCGTCCTCGGCTCGGCCTTCAACGCCGTCTACACGCGCTTCGTCAACGCGCTGGTGTCCGCGGCCCGCGTGGTGGCCGTGTCGGTAGAGTACCGCCTCGCGCCGGAGCACCCACTCCCGCCGCGTACGACGACGCCTGGGCCGCCCTCAGCTGGGCCGCCAGGCAGCTCGGTGACGGTGGTGATCAGGGGGAGCCGTGGCTGGCCGCGCACGGCGACGCCGCGCGGCTCTTCGTCGCGGGCGACAGCGCCGGCGGCAACATCGTGCACAACGTGGCCATAGCGGCGGGCAAGAAGAACAAGAAGAGCGGCGGCGCGCGGATCGAACTCGAAGGGATGGTGCTGCTGCACCCGTACTTCGGCGGGAGCAAGCTCCTGCCGTCGGAGGGCGTGCACCCGCATTTCCGGCAGACCCCGGAGCGGATCTGGGGCTTCCTGTGTGCGGGGAGGTACGGGATCGATCACCCGTTCATCAACCCGCTGGCGACGCCGGCGGCCGACTGGGCGGCGCTCTCCTGCCGCCGGGTGCTGGTGACCGTGGCCGAGCGCGATTACATGAGGGACAGGGGCCGGAGGTACGTGGAGGCGCTCCGGGGAGGCGCGTGGCCGGGGGATGAGGCGGCTCTGTACGAGACGGAGGACGAGGACCACGTCTACTTCCTGGAGAAAGCACGAAGCAGCAGGCAGCGGGACAAGGCCGACAAGGAGATGGCGGCCATTGCGGCCTTCGTCATGGCTTCTTCATCAACTGAAGCTACGTTACGTCCGTCTTCATCCGTGCGATGCCGGCGTTTCCAAACCAAGCTCTAGGTTTGGCCTCGAGGAATATTCAGGAACGGACCGGGATATCGCGATCTGACATCGCTGTGATCCCACTCTGTCGCCGTCCCCCATTCTACCGACAACAGTGCATGCAAGCTGATGCAAATGCTGACGTAAGCATACAATATCAAATATTTTCTTTGAATACAGTTTTTGAACCGTATTCGTTTTATGTTCTATGTGACGAGCCAAATAAAACTGGACCCCATTTGTATATCTTTGGAAGAATTTTATTTTATCCTGTGTTAAGAGATTTATCGAAGGAGTTACTACTATAGTACTATTGTAACTAAAGTTGCTACTCTGAAAATATATTACACCCTTGTTTTCAAGGGAATATAGTAAATTTGTTATGAAGGTAAAAATGATCCCCTAAAGAGACTAATGGACAAAAACAAGACAAGCCGAAACTTAGAGGGGCAAATTATTAAAATAAATCTCTATCTCTACCTAATAATTAATCATGAAAATTTTCTACCTTCTTTTTGTCCGCCAGGCTTACGTAAAAATTTCTGTCTGCCATACTATTTTGTGTCCGCTCTCAATTTATTTTTGACCGCCCTGCAGTATATATGTAAAGGAAACTACCCTCTCGTACTTATATGTCTCTGTATATATACGTAAAGGAAACTGCAGTCCCTATATTGATCCAGCCCATGCACGGTTCGGTCCTCCGGCCCGTCCAAAACTACAAAATATAGGACGTGTTTGGCATGGCTCCGGAGCCGAACTCCAGACTAGAGCTGGGTGGAGCTAGCCAAACACTCCAACTCCAAAAAATATTGGAGCAGCCCAACTCCATGGAGTTTACGGTGCTCTAGTACAATTTTTCAGAGTACCTCTTTTCCTACTCCAGAACTCTTCGAAATAGAGATAGACATAGAGTTCTGAAGAAATTACCCGCAATTTACACAGTCCCACCTATCGAACCGTTATTTTTCTTATGTTCCACCGCTTCCATCCCCCGGCTTCGGGCCGACTCCTCCTTCCACCGGCCGGCGCCGCCCCTGACTCTTCCGCTCGTCCCTAGCTCGCCACTCCGGCGGTCGATGCCGCCACCGCGCCTCCATTCCCCCGCCTCCTTGGGCTTCTTCCCCCGCGCCTCCACTCCTCTGGCCCTTCCCTGCCTTCCCTGCACACCTCCACTTCCCTGACTCTATCTCTCGATGCGGCATGGCATGTCTTCATCGACGGCCGATTTGCTTCACATCGAAGAGAAGAAGGGCGACCTGCTCTGGCGCTAGAACCCACCGGCAAGGTCCCAACCCTGCGACCCGACCAGATCTGCTCGTGGTATTCCTTGTGACCTGACCAGGTATTTTCACGAACGTCCTCTCCTGCTTATTTTCACGGTGACTATTCTAATGATTACTTTTGTCATTTTTTCTCTTACAAGCAGACTAGCAAACTATTATTCCCTGTCCACTAATGTACCAAGCGGATGATAATAATGTTACTGCGTGGGAACTGTATATACCTGAAGAAAATGAACCAACAAGGGTACTGTTTCTTGTAGTTTATTCCTCTGTGAATCTTGTCTATTTCTTGTGCACAAAAAATGCTTATGTGTCGGTACATCTTGTAGGGTCGAATCCTTGTATTTGCAGTTGAGGATGGAAGTTTGCAACTCACTGTGAACCTTATTGGCGATGTGATGAAATCGCATTAGCTTGAAATTAATGTTATCATATTTTTTAAACTATGGACTTGTATCTCGTATTATTTAACTGGACATGATTATCTTGTAATACTGTGGAACTCAGAGTACCAATCTAGGCAAACACCCCCAACAGACAGCTCCAACTCCACTTAGAGCCAGCTCCAGCTGGATTTCTGGAGTGGAGCTGCTCTGACTGGAGTTGAAGCCATGCCAAACAGGCCTATAGTTTCGTCCACCTAATCTTTTTCCATCCGTTCTTTTGGGTTCATGTTAAGGCAAATAGATTAGGAGTGGACAAGAAAACAGAGATAAGCAGTGTTCAGTTAATATAAGGTAGTAACAGCCTGCCGAAGTTTCAAAAAAAAAAAAAAAAGAGAACATAGATAAATATAGGGTTCCAGACGTAAAGATGATTGAGAGAAAAAGAAGATAAGGGTGTGTTTGGTTCACTGCTCACTAGAGCCAGACTCGCAGCTCGGAACCACACTCTCCACGCCTAGGCTGAACGCGTGCAAGGTGATGCATCAATCCAAATAGGCTGCAGACAAATGTTGTTTGGTTGCCAGGTCTGGTGCTCAGCTCTTCACATTTTTGCCACGCGCTGCATCTCCGGATGCACCTCCTGCACAGCCTGGCCGAAGGATACTGTTTGCACCACGCGAGCCAGGCCCAAACGTTGACAGATGTAACTAAACACTCGGTTGTTGCATCTCGAGAGTCTGGTTGAGCCCATATGGGCAACCAAACAAGCCTTAAAAGGATATTAATAATTTTTAAGATATATCAAGGTTCTGATGCAAAATGCTAGAACCGAGTGGGTCTCCTCGTGGGCTTCTTTTTCACACTAAGTTGAATCTTTCAGGTTGGGCCAGCTTTGTCATGGACTGGACCAAGCCATTCAAACCTATTTCCCTTTCTCTTACTTTTTTCTCTTTGCAAAAGTTTTTTTAAAAAAAATCATAGACAAATAAAAATACCAAACTATTTTTGTTAGTTTCATAAAAAATGTTATCTACCCATAGTGTTATGAGTATTGTTAGGTTGTGCTTTATCCATTGGTGCGTTAAATTGTCATTGTATATATTGTATGCATATATGTTCAGTGCCAGAAGCAAACCCGAAATATGTGGAGGTGGTCGAGAAGTACGTGGATGATGTGCTCATCATCGGCGTGATCACCAAGCCTTCACTAGCTTTCCATTGTCGATTTCCTACCCAAACCAAGCCCTGGTGCATAACTCCTACTTTTCGGCACTTATTATGTTTGTTTGCCAAGTTTTGAGGAAAAAGATTTACCCATATGATGTATTAGAAAAAGAAACAAAATTTTAATCAAAGATTATTGTCTAATAAAATATAAATTGCCATGTGAAAAATTAAGAGATGTCTCATTGGTGGGCAGACCCTTGATATACAACAAAAAAGTATAGAGGTTGGTATGATGCATCAAAAAAGTAACAAAGGTCGATATTGAGTCTAGAAACACATAGGTAGTATGAAAAAAAATTTAATATATTTATATCTAAATATTTATGCACTTTGCAACAAATAAAAAATATGTCAAGGTGCATTTTAATTCTATAAAGGTTTAATAGGACAATATTATTTATTATTAGTATAACTTATATTATAAAAAATTTACGTTAACATTTTGCATGAACTTTTAATAGCTGCTTTTCTCCCGTTGCAACGCACGGACATATTTGCTAGTATTGCATAAGCCCTCAATTAGGGTTAAGGGAACAAGTTATTATGACACACGTTATAAAAAACCAGTAAACAAGACTTAGCTATACAAAACAAAACAAGCTGCAACCTAGGGGCAAATTATTGGAACAAGCATTGCATAAGCTGCCTACTAGAGGGGCAGGTTATTATAAAGCCCACTATATAACAGTACTACAGGTCCGCCCATCACTGTCAACGACATCACTACCAGAATTAGCACAACCAGTAGTGATGATGCTTCATAGCTGGTTCTGGGCTCCAACAACCAGAAAATGAATGGGGGAGGGTCAAAACCGGTAGTGTTCACAACTACCACTGCCAGTTTGTGGCTCAAACCGGCAGTGGCTTGATGACAACCTATCACTATCGGGCCAAAGCCACTAATCAACAGTGACATGGAGCTACAGTCGGTTCTAATTATCAACCAACGGTGATGGGTCTGACAGCACAAAAAGGATACAGTCGTTCTCTCCCTCCTCACTTCCATCATGAGAACAGAGGCACACGTTTGAGCCCTTCCCTCAAATGTTGCGGCTGCTCTTCCCCGTGAAGCTTGCACTTAGATTTTTAAAAAAGAATGGCTTGATCATTTTGCTTTAAGGTTAGAAACAATCATGCACTCCTTTGATTTTGTTGCTTAATTATCTTTGTTTTGATGGCTACATTGCTTGATTCTTATTCTAGTTCGTTCTCCATCCTAGAGAGCAATTTCCAATTGGACTTTGTGCAAGACTTCCAAGCAATTTGTAAAGAATACATCATCTTCATCATCCAAAAGGTTGGTGTCTATATATCATCAATTCATTTGAGTTCGTAGATAATTACATGGTTTGATCAAGATTTTTCTAGTATGTGACGCTCTAATTAGTTCTTTCGCCGCCACCTCCATCGTCTGCTGAACCATCAGGCATTAGGTTAAGATGGGTATCGTCATCTTCCCTTAACTCTGGTGTATCTGACCCTCTCGTGTTGCATGCCTCTCTACTTATCTCACGATGATGATCCCAAACCTCATAGTATTACATAAAACGCCTTTGAAACCGAGTGTGGTCTTATTGTATTTGGATCCTGGCATACTATAAGATTCCGACAGTCACAATAGGGACAATAGAATCCTTTGTTTGTTTGATCAAAACATGTCTTTTAGGATCTTCAATAAAACCATTGACATCTTGTAAGTAGGAAGCTTCATATATGTTATCGTGCACATCCATGACTGGTCCATAGTTGCCCCTTCAAAAACAAAAGGTATATTTGCATCAAGGTATGGTTCGCATATAATTATAGAAGCAATTAATTGATGTCTATATTGGTAGGTGAAAATCAAACACCTAGCATGCATGTCTCTCTAGCCGGTTCTTGAAGTGAAATAAATGTATATGTAACGTTCAAAAAGTGTTTAGGCAAGCCACAATCTCACCTCTCAAATGTTGATCCCAACTCCTTCCATCAAAGGTTCAAAGAGAACCCCCCCCCCCCCCCCCCCCTCTATTTTTGCTATTTCTCGGCATCCAAGTGAGCTCAAGCAGTGGAGCTTAGGATAGTCCCGAGGAGGAAGAAAGGTATATTTGGGGATCATTTTAGAGGTGGTTTACATAAGGGAACTGCTACTAAAAAATATCTCTCCTTTTAGGGGCAATTTTGCAATGTCGACCGCCCCTAAAGATTAATCGTCAGAGGTGGTTGGGCTAAGAGAACCACCTCTAAAAATGGATCTTCAATGATGGCTTTCTCAATGGAGCTGCCCGTGAAAAAGGTTCTTGAGAAGTGGCCGACTTAAGACAACCGCCTCTGAAAGCCCTCTATCTTTAGAGATAATTTTTGTTATGGAATTGTCTCGTTGACGGTTGTTAATGATCAATTTTATATGTCAACCGAGAGAGAGAAAGAGGGGTATAATCTGTTCACCACCATAGACTTAGGGTTTAAACCGACAGATTCCACGAGTTTTGGTGAATATGTGTTTTCGCGGGGATTATCGGGAAAACATCCAAGGAGGCCCACATGTCATGATTACATAGAGAGAAAGACCGAACGGGTAAAATTGTATATTCTAGAAGACTCCGAAGGCAAACCCCGGAAGCGGGGACCCACCGGCGGGGTGGTGGGTCGGCCGACTCCCTCTATGGGTCGGCCGACTGGCCACCTCCACCAATCAGGTGGAGGCTCGCGGATCCTGCCTCCACCGCCTTTGAGGATGAATAATTATCGTCCGTTTAGGTCGGTTTGATCCGATGGCTGTGGTGAATCCTAGGGGACTATATATTCAGAGCCCCTGGCCCCTGGCTCAGAGCAGATTTCATTCAAGAATTCATTATTCAGAGGTAGCCATCAGAAAAGCTAGGGTTTAGAGAGAGATCTCCACCAGAGAATTAGAATAGATACTCTAGATCTTCAAGTTCTATATAGGTTTAGACTAGATAGAGGAAGAATCGGGCGCCTGTGCTCGGAATTCCGGATCTTCATCATCAGAATTGGTATTATCTTGTATCTATTCTTGTGACTTTATTCTAAATATCATTATGTTTCTATTTATTATGTTCCTAGTTTATTCTAGTTCTACATTTGATATGGTTATGATTGGTAATAAGTTTATGTATATGTTTGCAAAGCGCTTAGCTCTCTTCCCGGGGGGTTAGGTGGTAGATTTCATGTAAGCATGGTGCTTAGATGCCGTTTACCCGCAAATGCACCCTATTGGCCGGGTCGTGTGGTAGATCGCGGAAGTGACAGTTCCGTTGAGTCCTCTCGTATTCCATCCCCGTTGGTAGGTCTAGCGAGAACCAAAGTTGCGTAGTAAGTCCCGCTATGTCTTGGCTTGTTATAGCAATGATCCTTATACATAGATGAAAAGTCTTTTGTGCTTGTATATGATAGTGTAGAGTTGGAGTAGATGAATGACTTAGTAGATTAGAACCTACATAGGATTTATATTTCTTGCACTAATCGATGTCAACCTACCTTTGTGAGTAGTCTATATCTAATCTCTCGTGTGATTTATACCCCGAGCTTATTACTTTATATTCCCTTATTTATCATGGTTTACCCCTCGCCAAAGTATGTGACTGTGTAATCAATCACTCATAAGTAGTCGTGTTTAGCAAGTTCATCTCGTTGTTTAAGTCCGTAGTTCTTTCCTTTGAGCTAAATATAAATAACGATACCGGAATACTTCCGGTAAAATGCTACGATGGTGTATTATCCGTTCGCTGCGGATCCCATATTTTTCTTGATTAGAGGAGCAGTTTCTATACCAACACTTCGGCGCCATGCTAGGGATGACAACTTAGCGTGAGTGGTGTTAGAGGTGTCAACAAGCATTTTTGGCGCCGTTGCCGGGAACGGAATAAACTTTTAGAGAAAAATTGCTTAAGCGAGATACTTAGAAAATGAGTGATTGTCACTAGTCACCTCTACTTTGGCGGGTTCACCCCGTTGTTTTTCTTTGTCTATATTTTATACGGGGTATTAGCGGGATTGAATCGATTCATTCAAAACTCTCGATCATCGAGTCGGTTCAATCAAGAAGGAAGCTTGTCACCAATCAAGATGGTCGAGAAAACCCTACCGGAGTTCTCTCGCTCCAACAATAGAGAACATCCGCACCGGTCCAAAGAATAGACAATAATATGGAGTTTGAGATCAAGTCAAGTCTCATCAACATGGTGCAAGCTATCCAATTCGGTGGAAAGGTACATGAAGATGCAAGTACACATCTACGAGGACTTCATGGAGATTGGGAACACCATCGCCATAGATAGAGTTAAAGAAGACCTCATACTTCTTCGCCTCTTTCCATTCTCGCTAGTGGGAAGAGCGAAGCAGTGGTTCTATGCCAATAAAGAAGATATCAATACATGGGCAAAGTGTTCCAAGGCCTTTCTAGCAAAATTCTTCCCAATAGGCAAAACCAATGCCTTAAGAGGAAAGATTACCAATTTCCAACGAGAAGATGGAGACCATGTCGAAGCATGGGAGCGTTTGCAAGGATATATCCCAGATTGTCCCCATCATGGAATGGAAGAATGGTTACTCATGCAAGGTTTCTATCACGGATTAACTCCGAAGACGCGTGAGCACCTAGATGCAACTTTGAAGGATCATTTTTATCACTCACTCTTGGGAGAGCTAAAAGACTTATGGAGAAGATAGAGATAATCAAAGCCGGTCCCAAGACAACATTCAAGATTGTCACCGAGTGAAGAAGCAATTGAAGAAGTGAATGCATTATCAACCAAGATGGATACCTTACTCCATTGGCTTGACCAGAGGGCCAAGTACAAGGAAGATCAAAGAGCAATTGAAGCAACATATAAGCGTAATTCAAGTCCCATCATGAGAAAGGTTCCACATTGGGTGCAACCACCAACTAATCAAGGTACACATCAGTAATTATGCAAAGCAACCTACTTTAAGAGAGTTGGTCCTACAACAGTCCAAGATCAACTCATCTATAGAGGATAGATTTGCTTGCTAATAACAAAATCTTGGAAAATTTAAGCATTAAAATGGATAGTTTCTCCTCCGCCATTAATGATCAACTAGAGTTCAATAAAAAGATAGAAGAAAGGTTAGCAAAATTGGCCATTGCTTTGCACTGTTGCCACTAACCCCGAGCGGGTGAGATCTATTACTATAAGAAGAGGGAGTTCCACCGAGAGATCCTCCCTATCCAAAAGGAGCAAAAAGGCCAACCATGCTACCACCGGTGGCGGAAGAAGAAGACTTCCAACCCGAGCTAGAAGTATTACCACAAGAATCGATTTAAGCCAAGTACAAGATCGGGAAATGAGACAAAATTTTCGAGATACAAACTACCTACCATTCCCTAGGAGGAAGAGAGGACCACAAAGACATGAGATGAGCGGTTTGGTAAGTTTGTAGAGGTAATTCAAAAGTTATATGTCAATATACCTCTGTTGGATGCCATACAGGTCCCCACTTATGCCAAGTACATAAGAGATATTCTTAACAAGAAGAGACCACTGCCATCCAATGAAGTGATCAAGCTAACCGAAGAATGTAGTGCGGCCATCCTCAGCCAACTACCGTAAAAGAAGAAAGATCCAGGATGTCCCACTATCGATCGCACAATTGGAGATCAACATTTCAATAACGCACTCGTGATCTTGGAGCAAGTGTCGGTGTGATGCCCGCAGCTAGTCTACTACAAGCTCAACCACACCGCACTTGAGCCAACATCAATGTGTCTACAACTAGCCGACCAATCGGTTCGTTATCCGTTGGGCATTGCGAAAACATTCCGATCAAGATAAGAGAGTTCTTCGTGCCGGTAGACTTTGTAGTATTGGATATGCATCCAGACTCAAAGGTGTCACTTATACTTGGAAGACCCTTCTTAAGCACCGCCAATGCACACATTGATGTCGGGAAAGGAGAAATCAAGTTCACTATAAATGGGCAAGAAGAGCAATTCGCATTCAAGTCGAAACAAGAGCTCAACAAATCCGCGAAGATGGTAGAAGATGATCAGACAGTACAACCACCAGAGACAGAGGATGCATCTCTGGGATCATCAGCGGAATAAATATATTGGAAGGTCCAAATCGGAGGACTTTTAAAAATCCGAATCCTCGCCGGAAGGTAACTCGGTATTTATCCATATTTTTTTAATACATCCTTTATAATTTTCTTAGGCATATTTACAGCATTGCATTATAAAAATTCTACGCCCCATATAAATAATTTTACGGTGTGTGACAACCCGTCGAAAATATTTTATCGTGGTGGCACAAAAATTTATCATTTCATGCATTTAAATTAGTTTACCTTCATTTAAATTTCTGCATTGTTTATAATTTTTATCATGGCATTTAGTGCTTGGTGGGTCCCTCACCATGGGTCCCACATGTCATAGACTACACCTCACATACATCAAATCACATAATTTCATCCACTTCCACTCACCTCCACTATCCTCTCTTTTCCACCGCCAAAATCACTCAACCGACCAAAATTTCGGATGGAGGAAAGATCACGCAATAGCACGTGAAGTGACAGCCACATTGGCCAACTCGGGGGCGGCCGACCCCACCATTGGGTCGGCCGACTCTCCCCCGCCTCCTCTATAAATAGGCCTCCTCCCATTGCTTCCATGCACCACCCACATTCCAGAATTTTAGCCAAACCACCTGCTCTCGACTTCGAGTTTCCTGGAGAGAGTTAGAGAGAAGAGGAGGAGAGTAGGAAGAGAGAAGAAGTGAGAAGAGTGAGCAAGAGTTTGTAGCAAGTAAAGGGAAGGGATAGTGCTGAGTAGATCATCACAAAATTAGTGGAGATGCTGTCCAATTAGGATAAAGAAAATCTAAAATCTAGGGGAGGTTCTGTCAAAATCAAGACACGAAGTTTAGAACTTTTTGTCATGAAGAACGACTAACCCTCGGACCGCCGACTACGGACGGCTAACCACTAACCTTGTGCTAATCCTTCTCTCCACTAGTGTTTGTTTTTGTTTCTTTTGAGCAACTTGCGGGATGAAGAGTGTTCGAAGGGGATCTCGGGAACCATCGAAACATCGGGACAAGAAGCGCCTCTCGCGAGCTCGGTGGCTGGTTCCGACATGAGTGTCGACCCACCACCGAAGCACCGAAGTACGGCAGCAGCACTCGCACCACCACCATCATCTCGAGAGTTCTCATGAGAACATCGATCTCGCCCGAGAACTCGGGAGAAGGATGTATACAAGAAGCTCAAGAACAAGCGTTTCATCCACACGCCGTCATCGATCCGACACTTCGCTAGCGACAGGTATGGCTCAAGAATTCGATACAATTTTTCCACTAGTTGGTTGGACTTCCTTTGCAAACCTCACTGAGAAGGGGATTAGGCTTTTAACCATAGAATTCCTTAGCACCCTTCGATACACGGACAATGGAGTTTATTTTAGAATGTTTGCTCGAATATTCTCGTCTCTTAGAGAAACCTTAGTGACCTCCTAGGTTTCCCTCAAGATGCCCTCATAGATTTAAATGCAGCACTAGGTGATTTTGATGCACATAGGTTTTGGAGCAAAGCATTTCTAGAGTACCGTACCACTTAGCGCAACGCACCGCCATAGAGCATCCTACGCTTAGATTTTTGCACCGTTGGATAGGAGCCACCTTTTTCCCACGATTTGATGAAAGCAAGATCGAGTAGCCGACTTGCGGTTGCTATACGCGGTTTGTCAAGAAACAAAGTGTCTCCCTGTCCATCTCCTAGTGAACCATTGGATGAGTGTCCCCGGTTACAAAGTAGGAAGTGTGGCCATTTGCTCGCTTATCACCCGCATTGCCACAAGCTTGAAGTTATTAGAGGGAGCTACTTTTGAGTACATTGAACATCATAGAGAATTTTATGACCTCTATACTTTTGGCCAAGGTCACTTATTGAAGAAAGTGAATGATGTTTATTATGCAAAATATGGTGATGTTTGCGATCCGGTTACCTAACCCGGAACTCGGCTTTATATCATGTGCAAAACTATCATATTGAGTTGCGGCGAGAACAAAGTGAATGAGAGAGCACCTCGAAGAGTTCGCTCGGAGAGAGTAACAGGAAATCGTGAACCGGTTGGCGTGGTGCCGAAACCGCCCGAGAAGAACCAGCGCATGCCGGTTTCAATGAGTGGAATGTACCTCAGCACCACTCACTAAACTCATGGGTGTACCCACCACAAAGCCAACCACATCAACCATTCTATGGTTACTACCCATCAGAGCCAGGACCATCCGAGCCAGGACCCTCACAGCCGCCAAGATACTCTTATGACCCCTTTGGTACCACCGATGAAGAAGAAGAAGAACCCCACCATGACTTTGAGCCACGTCGTCACTCCGATGCCACCAGTTTCATTTTCACCCAAAAGCACTATGATGAACAAGTAGCCTTCCAAAGACAACACCACCGCCACTCGAATCGCCATGATCGAGGTGGAATGACCGGCCAGTGGAACCGAACACCACCCATTAATCGGGCACCATTCAAGAGAACCGGGAAGAAGCCGCCTCCATGCCGCATGGCTTGGTGGACCTGTTGCACATCCACTATCCACCACCACCGCCACAAGGCTAGCTTGGGGGAGGACCCCCATTATCAAGATAAGTATTTTTTTCCTTTTTGTTTCAGTTTGTTTGTTTCCAGTTTGTTTATTTTTCTTTGGTTTGTTTTATGCATTGAAAATAAAAAAATCAGAAAAACTAGAAAAACCCAATAAAAATTTGCTTGCTGTTTTAAGAAGTTTGCTTTCTCTAAGTGTGTTTACATTTCGAGTTTGCCTTAAGATGAAAACCAAATAAAAAGAGTGAGTAAGTTTGTTTTCAATTCAGTTTGTTATAAATAAAATTGTGTAGACTTGAGGATTGCATGATGGAAATGATGAATAGTTGCTCGCTCTAATTCTTTCCAAGTACCTAGCTTTAAATTTGAGTTCTCCCAAGATTTGGATACACCGTTTGACAACTGGATTTACTCTACACCCGAAACCTGTGGGAGCATATGCTTAAACTAAGTCTAGGTAGTTGACGGGCATGATATGATGATAGTCTCGAGCTCTTGTTCATTGTGTTCCAAAGTGCCACTAAATTTCGGAGATTTGTTTGTGAAAATTGTAAATGTTCCATGATGAGTTCCTTATATGACGAGAGAGTTAAAATTCCTACCATGACCAAACTTGATCATTAGAATAGGAAGCCTCCTCATTTGTTTAGGGCTCGTCTTTGTCGGGCCGTGTTGTATCCTTATGAACTCATCATACGGCTAAATCTTGGTTTCACACACTCACATGCACCCCGCTACTTCTACCCGGAAGTACGCACCACAAAAAGCCTATTATTATCCATTGAAATTGTTCTACTCTTACACCGAGAGTGAACACCCAAAAATATTCCCCTGTTCATTCGCTAGCCAATTATCCAAAATCAATGCTCCAAGTGTTCCATTTGTTCCTGATGTTAAGTCGTCATATGAAGAAGTGTTTCATTTGTTCCCGATGTGAAGTTGTCAAGATTGAGAAGTGTTCCATTCAAGAAGTATTTCATTCCTTTTTGGGCTGCAAGAATTCTAAAAAAAAAAAAGAGAGAAAGAAAAATTTATGAGCCCAGTCTTTGTCAAGTTTCCAAGTTCAAGTTCCAAGAAGATTCAAGTGTTGAAGTAGTTCCAAGTTTCATCCAAATAAAGGAGCATTGATAATTCCTTTGTGCACCCCTTCTCCTCCCACAAATATTTCTCTCTATTTTATATATATCATCCACATATAAAACCACACATGCACACACCGATTGGTTGTATGTTGAGTTCCTTCGGATCCATGGTTCGATCATGCCAATGCATTAGTTCTCCACACCTATGAGCTCCATATAAGCCTTTATCGAATAGGGTGAGAGAGAGAGAGTGAAGGCTCATCTATAAATGCCTTGAAACCACAAATACTACATATTCGAAAGTAAGAGAGAAGGCATATCTCCTTTCAATGCCTTAGAGAGGATCCAAAAATACCACATATTGAGAGACTTGAAAGGGTTGTATTAAGGAACTCGAGTTTTATTGAAAATCTTGTGAAAACTCCGAACAGAGGTGAAACAACGAGCATGAGACAACGGTGCTTGACTTAATTGTTCTGTCTTTCAACTACTCAAGAACCAAGTACGGGTAAAAGCCCCATGGTTGAAAGAAACATGAGTAAGTTTGGGAGTTATGATAGTTCACTCTAGTCTGGGGGATGAATTCTTGTTTAGAACATGTGTGTTTGTTAAGCATGAAAGCATTGCAGCAACTCCTGATCCATCTTCTGTAGCTATTTGCTCAGGGACGAGCAAAGGGCAAGCTTGGGGGAGTTTGTTGACGGTTGTTAATGATCAATTTTATATGTCAACCAGAGAGAGAAAGAGGGGTATAATCTGTTCACCACCATAGACTTAGGGTTTAAACTGACAGATTCCACGAGTTTTGGTGAATATGTGTTTTCGCAGGGGATTATCAGGAAAACATCCAAGGAGGCCCACATGTCATGATTACATAGAGAGAAAGACCGAACGGGTAAAATTGTATATTCTAGAAGACTCCAGAAGGCAAACCCTGGAAGCGGGGACCCACCTGGCAGGGTGGTGGGTCGGCCGACTCCCTCTATGGGTCGGCCGACTGGCCACCTCCACCAATCAGGTGGAGGCTCGCGGATCCTGCCTCCACCGCCTTTGAGGATGAATAATTATCGTCCGTTTAGGTCGGTTTGATCCGATGGCTGTGGTGAATCCTAGGGGACTATATATTCAGAGCCCCTGGCCCCTGGCTCAGAGCAGATTTCATTCAAGAATTCATTATTCGAGGTAGCCATCGAAAAGCTAGGGTTTAGAGAGAGATCTCCACCGAGAATTAGAATAGATACTCTAGATCTTCAAGTTCTATATAGGTTTAGACTAGATAGAGGAAGAATCGGGCGCCTGTGCTCGGAATTCCGGATCTTCATCATCGAATTGGTATTATCTTGTATCTATTCTTGTGACTTTATTCTAAATATCATTATGTTTCTATTTATTATGTTCCTAGTTTATTCTAGTTCTACATTTGATATGGTTATGATTGGTAATAAGTTTATGTATATGTTTGCAAAGCGCTTAGCTCTCTTCCCTAGGGGGGGTTAGGTGGTAGATTTCATGTAAGCATGGTGCTTAGATGCCGTTTACCCGCAAATGCACCCTATTGGCCGGGTCGTGTGGTAGATCGCGGAAGTGACAGTTCGTTGAGTCCTCTCGTATTCCATCCCCGTTGGTAGGTCTAGCAGAACCAAAGTTGCGTAGTAAGTCCTGCTATGTCTTGGCTTGTTATAGCAATGATCCTTATACATAGATGAAAAGTCTTTTTGTCTTGTATATGATAGTGTAGAGTTGGAGTAGATGAATGACTTAGTAGATTAGAACCTACATAGGATTTATATTTCTTGCACTAATCGAGATGTCAACCTACCTTTGTGAGTAGTCTATATCTAATCTCGTGTGATTTATACCCGAGCTTATTACTTTATATTCCCTTATTTATCATGGTTTACCCCTCGCCAAAGTATGTGATTGTGTAATCAATCACTCATAAGTAGTCGTGTTTAGCAAGTTCATCTCGTTGTTTAAGTCCGTAGTTCTTTCCTTTGAGCTAAATATAAATAACGATACGGAATACTTCCTGGTAAAATGCTACGATGGTGTATTATCTGTTCGCTTGCGGATCCCATATTTTTCTTGATTAGAGGAGCAGTTTCTATACCAACACTTCTGGCGCCATGCTAGGGATGACAACTTAGCGTGAGTGGTGTTAGAGGTGTCAACAGTCTCTAAACATGCATCTTCAGGGGCATTCACATAGCTGTGGTTCTGCCCCATGTGTTTAGAGGCAGCTTGCTATTTGAATTGCCTCTATTGGAAATGGGGGTGTTGCTGAAAAGTTTTTGTGTACTAGTGCAAGGAGTTCAAGACTAGTGCCTACATTCCTTCTGTTGTTGTTGAGATCAAAGCCTGGTCCTTTTATGTTTGTAGACTTAGCTGAAACTTGTTATGTATTTTGCTTTATTGTTTGTGCGGTCTTGTAGCTGGCAACCCCGACATGACTATGTGCTGCTACCATCACTTTCATAAAAGTTTTAAAAAACTTTAATGACTCGCCTTCACAGACAATTTTTTAGTGAAACGATTGTAATGATTGGTCATCAAGGCGCGTGATTGAAAAATGTGTCTCTAATGATGAAAAACGAAAGAGCCAGCATGTATCCTATTGTACTCTCTCTTCTCTTGTCTCTCAAGATAATAGGTAAAGAATGAGCTATGTGGGCTTAATGGTGTCTAATTACCACTAGTCCTTATTCGCATCCGAATCCATCCTGTTCCAAAAAATAGATGAGTCACATGGCCTATGTCCCTATCCCGCCTCTGATCTAATCCAAAGAGCGAACAATAACAAAGATGGATGCACTCCACCTTAATAGGGTCTATGGATCTCTTTGAGGGGATGTTTGGGACTACTCCGCTCCTGTTTTTGCAGCTGCGCTCCATCTCCATGTTGCCAAACACCCTTAGCTCTAAGAACTCCACTCCACAAAAAAGGTGGAGATAGAGGTCAACTCCAAGTCTTTTTTGGAGTATCTCAGGAGGTACTTTAGTTTTTTAAAATTTGTACTCCCACTCCCACAAAGAGTTGTAGGTTAATTACTCACCTTGCCACTCATTGATTCAGTTTTTTACTGATCTCTTCATGTGTTTGTTGCCTGCGGTGGCCCCCTTTCACTGCAAGCTTCCTCTTGGCCGGTCCTCGGTTGTTGATCTCATGGTGTAATCAGCGGAGGGCATGACAGACACCTCAATGTCAATAAGCCCCTACCTTGCCCAGATCAGGACTAACCCCTATCTATGGTCAATTATTTGTATTCTTGTTTAATTTCTGTCATTACAAGATATGGGGCAATTATTTTAATTCAAATGATGACATTTGTTTAATTTTCTATAATCTGTTTTCTATTTTATCAGAAAAATACCAAGTGTAATTTTAATTAGCAGCATTTTAGACCATTTGTATGTAAACAATCCATTTCTAGAGCTAGATCTAGGCTGTGTACCAAATGGTACGAGCTGCTCCATGTGGAGTTCGTGGAGCGGGGCTGCAAAAATGGGAGCAAAATAATCCCAAACATCCCCTTAAGTCTTCAAGATGAGTACTGGCTGCAATTTTTACATGACTCGTCTCTAATGCCGACATCGCCATCCCTGTGACTCCAGCGCATGCCGGACAGGGAGAAGATGAGAGCATGCAACGCTGCAGGGTGAAGACTGGGGCGGTGACGTCGAGAAATAATTTTCAGGTGGGAGAAAGATTGATTTGGGTGGAGATGAATGGAATGGGTTCATGCGCGACGCGAGGACTGGACGGAGGATGCACGGAAGAATCCACATCGCGTACAATTTGTGCGTGAGATACACTGATAATATACGCGTGTTGACTTGGGTAAAACAAACGCCACTGCCCACAGAGCGCTCTGGAGGCACGAAACCTAGCAGGTGTGCATTTAATTATGGGATAAAAAATTAGTAGCTGACGATTTTTAGATCAGTTTGTTTTGTCTCATCAGCTCAAGTTGCTTCAATTCCTTCTCTAAAACGGAGGGTTACTCCGTACCAAAGATTTGTTAAACACATTTTACTCCCACGAGGAACTCTCTGTGCAAACTTCTCGTTTTTTTAGCTTCGTTCATTTTGCTTCTTGACATAGTAATATAGTAGTACAAGAAACAGCAATGGTGCACTTTGCTGTGCCCGCACTAATAGGCCGTCATGCATGTGGTATGTGAACTCATGCATATATAGATAATCCATAATATCTCGTGTCTTCGGTGCCCAGGTACATGAAGTTTTGACCACTTATCAAATTATTTGCCAGATCTTCAAGAGTACTGGCTGTCTGGCTCCACCATCCACAAGCGTCATCTCCAATGCCACCGACGTCACCGGACAGGGAGATGATGAGAGCATGCAAGGTGCAGGGTGAAGACAATGACAGTGCGTACAAAGAGTCTCAAGAGATCTATTACTTGCTAGGAGGTAATATGTGAAATATTAATTATTAATGTATTAATTTGGTAAAATATGATAAATAAGAAAAGTTTAGACAAAAAAAACTTTTTTTTTCTGGATCTATTTGATATGGTAAATTCTTTTATGTTGCAACTTTGATCATGGCATAATTTGATTATTAGATTACGTGATAGGTACACGTTGTAGCGTGTTTGTTCCCAATGTTCAATAGTTGATTTCTGTAAAAAAAATGTTCAATACTAGTTGACAAGCAACATATTTTAATTTAGAAGATCCTCGTAATCATATAATATAATTTTGAACGAGTTATCATGACGCATACCCTTTGACAACGTAACGTGTTAATGTCTAACATATCCTATAACGGTAGGATTTTCCGGCGTTATGCATTCAGTGGTAAGCGACGTTCCCGTCGACGACGAAGCGCCAGTGCTGACTTCGGGAATCTCGAGATCTGCCGGCTGCTCAGTCCATCGGAGGTGCTCATAGGGGTAGGGGTAGGATTGCGTACGTGTATTCATAGGGGTGAGTGTGCGTGCGTATTGTGAGCATCTACGTTGTACTGTGTAATTCTCAAAAAAAAATAGTTAAGACTCAATTAATTAGCGTGTTCAGCTACCAATTTTTTTTTTCTGCAGGTAACGTGCTTATTAATTAATAACAATTATACGAAACATGAGCTCTGTCCGCATGGAAAAAATGCATTCTCGTTGCCTTGTGCCAGTAGATGCAGAGCCAGAGTTGATGAAGCCAAGCCGAGGGTCTGATGCGCCGCGTGGTAACGTGTCGTAGGCTGAGGCTTCATATGCAACCACCAACGGATGTGGATTGAAGACGCAATGTAGCGAATTTCTCGCTGGGACTGTTTTTTTCTAATCACGGAGGCAAAGTGTGTGTACCCCAACTTCTGTGTTTGTTCCGATGCATGGTTACTGGATTTTAAGAGATTTCTCTCATCATTTTTTTTGTTCCGATATTCCGAGGGTAAAGATGAATACCGATTAGCGCCAGACAACAAATCGCTAATTAAACAAGGATCATCCGACGGTAAAAATAATTTTTAGCGTAAGATGTCTAACACTGATTGTGTTGTAGTGTAGTGTAAATCAATGGTTCAGGTTGTTTCAAACTATTACTTCATAGTAGGTAGTGGTCTACCGGAGCATTGCCTGAAGATAGGTTGTGGTGACTGTCGAGGAGCAATTTTCAAGTGGGGGAAACTTGGGAGGACGGGAGGAGGGGAATGGAATGGATTCATGCGACATTGTGACGTGAGGACGGGACGGGTGATGCGCGGAAGAATGCACATGCGTAAAATAGAATGCACATGCGTAAAATATGTGCGAGATCCTGACGATACACGTACGTGTTGATCTTGCGCAAAATAAACGCCACTGCCCACAGACGTTCTTCGTACTCCGTAGATAGACAGAAGCAGAAGGAGTCATCGAGACGCCCTTCAGCGGTGAATTGAAGTATAATACGTGGCCTACCTGTATATATAAGAGAGTCTAGCTAGTCTTGGACAGGCTTCGTGCGTCAGTATATAAGTTTTGCCTCGCAAGAGATCGAGATCGATAGGGCAGTATTCACAGCATCAACCGATGGCCGATGCTGCAGCTGCCGAGCAGCTGGTCTGCGTGACCGGAGCTGGAGGCTTCCTCGGGTCATGGCTGGTCAAGGAGTTGCTCTCCAACGCGGCTATGTTGTGAGGGGCACCGCGAGGGACCCTGGTGAGTGAGCATGTAGTCTATCTGTTTGACAACATTTGTTTATAGCCCGTGCGCCGATGATGGAGCCAAAAATGCAATAATTTCCCCCCTTTTTTAGTGGCAGCAGTACAAGTTTGTAGGCCCTACGGGCAGTTTGGTTATCAGGAATTGAGACAAATTGAAAACTAATCTAATACTCCATACATTTCAAATTATAAGTTATCCGAGAGTCAAACTTTTCAAATTTAACCAAAATTATAGAGAAAAGTACAAAGATCTATCACATCAAACATGGGCTCTTGGCCCTTCCACGCCATCCTCTATCTCCACTACTGGCACGCATGCAAGAACTTCTCTAGGATTTTACTTTCTGCCTTAATTAGATGGTATATTCTATTCAGTATTTACCATGGCGTGTTTATACATACAATTTTTTCTTCACGGAAAATTATAAATAGAATTTTTTATTTAGACGATGAAATAATTTCTTTTTGCTATATATGGTGCCAGAGGCTCCCGAAAATTCCCATCTGCTAGCACTGGATGGAGCTCAAGAACGGCTATCTATGTACCGTGCTGATGTGCTGGACTACATGTCACTTCGTCGTGCATTCAGCTTATGTGATGGTGTCTTCCATGTTGCCTCGCCGATATCCAATGATCCTGTGAGTACTCTACTTCCTCTTCCTCCTATCTATACATTGTTAGGCTTTGATACATTCCTCTGTCCCCAAGAAAGCCAATTGTGGGATCCGATCAAACTAGTTCAAATTTTACTAAACTTATAGTAAATAATATTAACATTCATATCTTCAGAACAATTATTATAAAAATATACTGTATGACTAATATAATTGTACTAATTTTGTATCATATATTTTTATATAAATTTTAGTCAAAGTTTAAACCATTTAATTTTTCGAAAAATGAGAATTGTGTTCTTTCGTGGATGAAGAAGTATATTCCAATTGAAGTGGCACATATATGCTTATGCACAATTCACTCGCATGCAGGACCTTGTGCCGGTTGTTATTGAGGGAACAAAGAACGTTATGAACGCTGCAGCAGACATGGGGGTACAACGTGTGGTGCTCACCTCATCCTACGGTGCTGTCAATATGAACCCAAACAGGAACCCTGATGATCGGACTCTGGACGAGAGTTGTTGGAGTGACCTTGAGTTTTACAAGCAAACACAGGTCTAGTACCTTTTCTATTGTGATTTATTATATGAGCATCCAAACATTATTCAGCATGGAAAATTTTAAGTGGAACATGTTATGCAATACATAAATATGGCTCATAAAACCTCACACAAAATACAGTTCTCATATATACATGGCCACCATAATATTTAGCATGCTTCATTTATATTGACTTAATATGTATGATCAAATTACAGAACTGGTATTGCTACACGAAGATGGTTGCTGAGAAGACTGCAATAGAAGAGGCATCAAAGAGAGGGATACAATTACTAATAGTTGTCCCATCAGTGACAATAGGCAGAATGCTACAACCAACGTTAAAAAACTTAACTTTATCCAGAGTCGCCACCTACACGAAGGACACAAAGAAGGCATACTCAAATGCAGTTGGCGCATATGTCGATGTTCAAGACGTTGCCCTTGCACATATTTTGGTGTATGAAGATTTGAGCACATATGGGTGGTACCTCTGCATAGGTGACATGCTACATCAATTGGAATTTCTTCAAATGATGAGAGAGCCCTTCACACAATACCCGATCACCACCAAGTAATTTTCTGCTATTCTTTTTAGGATTTCAAATAGTGCATCCTTTATTTCAAATGAAATGTTGACATAATTTATGCTTCTCTGCATTTAGAAATGTTGTTGATCTAAAAACTAATTGGTTAGAATTAAAACAAGGTGTGGGTTCCCTCACCCACTGCCCTCTACCCACCACCACCACACCATCACCAAAATGTGTCTAAAAGTAATGTCACCCGAGAAACTTAATTTGCTCCTCTTTCCGGCAAAGATAATAGATTCATATATGTCATCCTTTAGCATTTGGCTTTATGGATTTTAACATTTTCTTTGTTTTTCTAACCATTTAATTAGAAGCAAGGATGAAAACAAGACAATGATCAAGCCTTACAAGTTCTCTGTGCAAAGGCTCGGTGCTCTGGGTATGAGGTTCACTCCTTTGAAAGAGAGTTTATACAACACAGTGGTCAGCCTACAGCATATCCCAGTGCTGCTACATAAGTCATCCCTGTGAGGAACAAGGATATATATATAAAAAATGGATTTCAACAAGATGGTGGCAATGCCTTAGATGGTAAACTTGTACTATGTATGAACATGAAAAGACATTTTCTTACAATGAATAACCACTCAAATACTTTAATAAATAAAGGAAATATGGCAAACTTGAAGCTGGTGTTAAATATTTTTTTGAAAGCAATTTGTGTTCATATATTTCTTTTTTTTTTTAAAAAAGTTAACTACCGGGGGGATTCCCACCTAGATATTATATTAAACAGAGTTTATCGTTGTTACAGAGAGCATAGGGGGGGTACATGAGCAGAGAGTTTACATTCATTCAGATACATATGCCAAGCATCGAAGCTATCAGTAGTACCGGCTTTCTTTAAGACAGACGCTTTTTCCACACAGCAAGGTCCTCAGCAACGCGTGAGTATCTTCACTGTCGAAGTCTGTTCACCCCGGAATATTTCTCCATTTCGTGCATCCCAGAGGCGCCACAAGTGTTCATATATTTCTTGTTTCCCAAAAGAAGTGTTCATATATTTCTTGTTTCCCAAAAGTATCTTTCAATATCAGTATATCACAATATTCACACGAGTACCACCAATTTTTTAATAATTCAAACCAATAGTCAAATTTTCTTGTTAAACTAACATACGGCAAAGGCACTATGTTGTCACCAAGTGCCCTCACTTGGACTAGTTTAAGCACATTTCCTTGCTTTTGTCAAAATAATCAAAATCCCGCAACCTCTAGCATCGTCACCGTCGGGAGCTTGCTCGGTGCCTTGGCCACAGAACAAGCACGGAGCGTTGGGCACGCCGGCGGGGTAGTAATATCTGGTCTTCTTCTCCGGATGATGAATTGTGGCAGATTCAGAAACAAGCCACGAGGGAGCTAAAGAATAGAAAGCTTGAACCATGAGCATCTCCAACAGAGTATGTAAATCATTTTTTAAATGTAAATTTGGCTAATATTAGAAAAAAATAGGTTTCAACAGATTCGCTAGATGACTCTCTAATTTGGATAACTCTTCCTCCCGGAATTTTCGCTATCCAAAGATGGATAACCAGCATCGCTCGCCATTCAGCCTTGCGCACCCAATCGAATAGCATGCGGCCTACAAGCGAGACCGGTTGCAGTCGCTGTGGTCTAAAAAAATAAGGCAAATAGGAGGAGATTAGATGACATGGCAACCTTTTAAATATATAGAGTCCTGATTTAGATAATCAGTTGGTGTAGTCTAGTTTGCTCAAGTAAAATTCATTATACAAAATAGCTAGATCACTAAATTTAGATAGTTATTTTAGATAATCTCTTGGAGATCTTTCAATAAAAAATATATAACCGAATTTGTGAATCTTACTATAAAAGAACCCAAATGATATCGTCTCACCCTTTCGGCCTGCCTCCCGTAATCCTGCTCTCCGCACCGTAACCCCCTCCCCCCGTCTCCATAATAAAAAAAAAAATCGCCCCATCCGCTCCGCACCGCGCCGAACCGCCGCCCTCACCCACGTTCGCCGCGCACGCCGCCCTCGCCCCCGTCCGCCGTTCGGCTCCGCCCCTGTCCGCCTCGCACGCCAACCGGCCGCCCGCCGGCTCGCCGCCGCCCGCCGAGCACGCCGCCCAGCTTCCACCCCTCCCTGCTCTCCGCTCGCTCGGCGTGGCTCGAGTGACCGCGGAACCTCTCGAGCCGCCGCCACCGGAGGCACAAGGGCCGCACGAGGCTGCCGCCACCCACGGGCGCAGGACCGCGAGAGGGAGGCCGAGCGCCATGGCCAGCCGGAGCTACGGTGGCCAGGTGGATAGCCGGTGCCCCGCACCTGGGCTCCTCGGGCGCTCCGCCTGGTGGCCTCGGCCGACAACCAGGGCGGCGGCCGATGCCGTTACCCGGCCAGCCATGGTGGCTAGGAGGTCGGAGCGGCCTGGACCTCCGCGGCTCCGCCTCAGCCGCCTCAAACCGCCTGCCACCGGCTCCCTCGACACCTCTCCTAAGTGCGTCGCACCCGTGAAGCCCGGATCCATCGAAAGCACGCCTCCGGAGGTCGCGTCGACTGCTGCGGCGGCCGGGGGCCTTGATTGGAAGCTGTGATGTTAGGTGCTCGTATTCGATCTATCTGCTGCCCTGCTTGCATTGCTTTTCTATGATTTCAGTATCTGATATGCCTGCACGTGCTCGTGTTCTTACTCTGCATCCCTACACACTCACGCACTCAAAGGGATAGGCTAGGAAAGCATCAGTTCATTGGAATGTGAGTCATAGTTAGTCACCTGACTACCTGAGCCCCCCTTATGGTTCATAATCCAACAATGGCTCGTAATCCAATAGGCTTTGTGTTCTCCTGCCATGGATTTGTATTTCCGAGGATGTTGGAAAGCGTCTCTTTTTAGGCCCTGAAGGTATTCGACAAAATGCAGAGTTGAATGGCGCACTTGGTCAAGCATTGCATCTGCTTTGTTAATCTGCATTGATAAAGTACTGATATTATTTTTTGCCCTTTCAGATGTCATCACCAGCGAATTATTGACAAGCTAATCTGCATTTCTAGGATGCTTGCCTTGTATCCTATGAGAGATTTCCATGATCAGGCACTGGCGGTATGGTATGGACAGCACTTGCCACCACCGGAGCTCTCGCCGTGCAGTTAGGAGGTGAGCCTAACAAAAATGTTGCCTGACTATTACAACTCTGTTGACGCTTTCTTCATTTCAGATTATCTTTTTCTTGAACTTTATCCATATATCTTGTTCCACGTAATTGTTGGTGAGTTGTCATCATCATCTTACATTAGTAATAATAGTAGTGATATGGTTGAATTTCGGATTAAATGAAGAAATAGGAAAAATACTACTGATTTTTCTTTATGCATCAATGAACTGACACTAAAATCAAAAGTCGCTGAGCTGCTGTGGTGGTGCTCCAGCCGAGGACTGATATGCGGTTCTGTTGCAGGCTCGGAACCCCACTGGTCTGGTGCACAGCTGATTTGGCTCCAATGGGGAAGACTCCGGCGAAGTGGATCAAGTCTGTGCTCTTCGGGAAGAAGTCGTCTTCGCGGTCTGGATCCACCAAGGCCATGGATTTATCGGCGCGTTCTTCTTCTTTGGTAGTTCCAGATTCCATAATGTTGCCAAGTCAATAGTTTTTCATTTGTTTTCAAAGTATACATTGATTGAGCCTTAGTTTTTCCAAATTATAGCTTCACAGGCTGGGCTCTTTATATGTTATTTAATCTTGGGTCCATTTGTTAGTTGTGCTTCCCCTATGTTAGCCGTGACGACACCGTATGGGTGATAGTTTGATAACGAGATGTCGCAACTAGCTTTGATTATTGAGTGCTTACAACTGCCATGAAAACCAGGGATGCTGAGATGGTTAAGTTACTTCAATTGTGGGTTAATAACCAGGGAGGCATGCATTGTGTTCAAAATGTTAGTTCTGCCTACCGGGTTTATGTTATTTATTTAAATAGTTATCTAGAACTTACGATTTTTGCTGCTATATTTCAGATGGATCCTCAAGTGGCAAGCAACTCACTGCATGGTGCGATTAAGATGGATCAAAAGCACCATTATTCATCGTCCACTATTATATGGTTGTGGGCTATACGAGCATAGTGCAAATAAATTGCCTTTTCTTTTGGTCTTTGGATTCCCTTTCCCATCAGGCAGGTACTCGCCTTATCACTAGGCCAAAAGGAAATATATTTCTTCATTCTTAAGATGAATATATGAATAGTACTGTAATTGGGTATGCTTAATTAATAAATTTTAATTTCCTCTCCTTTATGAATTGATAAGGGGATTGGATGATCTTGATTGATTTTTTTGTTGCTCAACTGTATAGTTGTACTTGTTTCCTCCTGGGGATAGTTTGGCTCTGATCTGGTAATTGCTCATACCTATTCAATTATCTCTTTTACTGTTGCTGTAAATGCTAAAAAAATGAGAATGTTATTTTTCTTTCTTAAAAGAATCGTCTTTTCAATTTTTCCCATAGCGTTAGCACTGGTATACTGCAATATTGAATAAGCTGAAAATCAATATTCAGAAGTTAGTTCCGAGAGGAAAGATTTTAAAACAAAATATAAACAATTTAAGGAATTGAAAGAGTGGTTAATTGCTCCATCTCTTGTCATTTGTAAATTCTTTTTCTGTATCTCCCTTTTGTCTACTAGCTGGTGGCGTGACACAACAATTATGTTTGGCTCCATAATCCTGGATGACACCTAGGAGATTGTGGTGTGGTTTACTTATATTAGGTGGATAAGGTTCAGAACAACACAAAGAAACGAAGCCCACTTCTGGAAAGAATTAGTTGCATCACTTAATAGTGACAGGTCAGATGCTTTTGCGAGTGTGACAAGTAAGATATTCCATGATCTTCAGACAAACAGTGTTTCTTTTGTCTAATATGGATGGTTGTTGTGTAGTGTTATTCATGCAGGCATCAAGCAGAGCAGATCTTCCAGTGTCTTCTGATAGGCCTATGTGGTTACTAGAGTAAGTGACTGAAAGTTCACTCTTGTTCATGAGGGTCTCTGATCTTTTGATTGAAAATACTTTCCTGTGTTTCAGGTTATTTTTTTTAATATATTTGAAAGGTGGAATCATTATCATATACCGTTCCCACATTTAGTTCGTGCTGGATATTGATTGTTAAACACTATTGACCTCATGTTTCATGATGCAGCTCGTCAACTCAGGTGGCTCTTGGTATTCAAGTTTCTGCTTGCCTTTTCAGTCTTTGTTTTACTCCAAGATACTGGCAGTAGTAGAAAGCTTACTCTGCAGAAAGAGATGGAACATGAAAATGCTAGATGTAATCTTTTGCAACTATTGAATTGTTGCTCTTGTTTCAGTTTGCAGCTTCAAAGCTGCACATTGGATTGGACATAGGATCAACAGTGATGATGCCTTACTGCGCGTGTACGGGTGGAAAACCAGGAAGCTACCAAGCAGACTACCACTGGTTCCTCAGTGCTCAAACGTCGCCGAGTGAACTGTTGGTCTGTTCATATACTCTTCTGTCTCCGCCGTGGACTGTTGGTCAGTTCATATACTCTTCTGTCTCCGCCTCGCTCCCATGGCACCGGTGGAGTCTGCACATTTAGCCATGGCGACGTGCCGCTTGAGCTGCTCTATACTAGCAACATTTTTCTTTCCAAAATTGTGTTGATAGATTGTATATCTATTTAAGCAATTCAGATATTTGTAGTATGCAAGATGTGAGATGTCACTTCATTTTGACTCATCATGCATGAGTGTATTCTGAATTATACATGTCTTATACAATCGCGTGAGACTTAAACTTTGCTTCGTTCTTTTCATGTGCATCTCTTAAATAAAACCGTAGCAACTTGGCGGGACTGTACTAGTAGCTAAAAATAGAATGAAGCATGAGTATCACTTAGTCACCGTAGGCTGTACTAGCGGGCTGAGGTCCCCTCCTTTGTTTTAGGGCCCATAGATGTTGCCAGCCCATGCACAGGTCTCCAGGATTCGAAGTTCCAACGCTCATTTCACTTCTTCAAGAATATAGCCCATCTGTTGGCCCATAGCTGGGGCAGCTGTTTGTAACGCTACACACTGCTTGATTTCTTTTTCTCTCTTTTTTTCTCTTCTGCTGTTTTTGTATGCTAGTCCATTTGAGACCCTTCCTTCTTTCTTGTCTGGTAAAAAATAACAGCACTAAAGGAATGAAATCCAATCCGTGGCCCGTGGGGCTTTGTGCTGTAATTTTCCACTAAGCAGCTTTTTACCTAGTGGATTACTTTAGAAAGTTACCGTGCACAAAAGCCTAAGATCTCTCGCATGTGTATCTTGCGCATGAACCTCTTCCTGATTAAATTTTTATCTTGTCATCTATCACGCCTTCTCATCATCCACCACCTCCTCTCCCAGTAAGACGCATACATATTTACAATTTATTCCCTGGTAGGCATGCAAATATACTTGTTAATTTGCTAGTGCAGGGAATGGGGGCAACAAACCAACAACACGGGAATAATCTAAATCACCCTAAGCATATTGTGTGTGTACGTCATCGGAGAATCATATCTTTCTTTTTCCTTTGAAAAATGTGTACAACAAGGAGATTCAGATTAATTAGATCTATCTCCATTTTGAAATATATTGAATAATTTTCTATTGTTCTAAGTCAAGTTATTCTAAATCTGACAAACTGAAAGAAAAGAACAACAATAAGTGTGAACACTCTTCATATACACTTAGTTAAACTTAGAATATTTTGAATTTGGATAATACAAAATCAATTCCATGTATCTTGGGATGGGACAGTGTATCATATCTCCAAGCACATATAGTAGACTCTCCTATTCATTCCAAGTTATAAGTTGTTTGTACTTTTTTAGGTATATAGTTCTTACTTACTTAGTCGTTTGTGATTTTTGAGAAATAACTTTGACTAAATATATATTAAAAATATTAATATGTATCGTATATAATTAGTAACATTGGAAAGATCCTTAAATCTATTTTCTTAACAAATTTATTTGGAGACACAAATGTTGTACGCATTGTCTACAAATCGAATCAGATTTATGTCACGTACACCAACAATGACAGCGATTTCAACCAGCGATTCAACAGTATTTTTCTCTCACAACAAATCAGCATCAGTCAGAATCAACAGGGCGTAAGGACAGAAGAATTATATATCTAAACATAATATATAGTTAGGTACTTAAAAAAGAATATAAACCATGAAAAATGAGAGTGACTTATAATTTAGAACATATGTATCTATATGTTTTTATTTGAGCACCCCTCTTGTCTTTTATCCAAGGAATTTGCGATGGACATCAACTGTTCTTTAGTTTTGTTAGTGGTGATATTACTGACAGTGGTCCATTTGGATTTTGTGTGTATACATACGGATTACATCCTTGGCGCATGCATTTGGCCAAAACATGTATTCTTTCTATCCTCACCTTTCAGTTTCATCAGAGTAAATTAAATGGGTAGGCCGTAGGCCTGCCTGGCCACACGAAAATTAAGCAATTAAAGCGATCCTTGACAGGGACGTGACCTTCCCAAGGTTCAGATGGATGCACCCATATATGGCTCCCTAATCACCTGCAAATGCTACATCTGTGTGGTGCTTAGCTTCTTGGGGCTCAGCTGACATGTTGCCACGTGCCATCCTCCTGTACACTCATGCACAACCAGGCGGCACCAAGTGTAATAACATCATCCATGCAGGGTTGAGATCGATCCACTTTCTGATAATAAAGCTGGTTTGTTTTTAGGAAATGAAAGCTCTGACGTTTCGTAAAATCTGAGTTCAGGTTCTTTACAGAATTATAACTACAAATTAAAACCTGATGAACCATCCTGAATTTTGATCAAATAAATCGAACTGTGTCGCTCTCTCCTTCATACCAAAAAAAAAAAAATCTGTCAAACGATGACAAGCTTAATAATGAAATAAAATAATCTTGGTCGAATTTACTTATCCTCCGTCGCTAAAACTGTTAACGGAAGAGACATTGATAGAAAGAAAAAGAAAATTGTGACGAGACAACACGTCTTTAATTTGGACGGACCAATTTGTCTTGTCAATAATACAAAAGAACGTGGAGCCCTTTAATCTGACAGTGATGCGCTCAGTTAAGCTACTATGGTAACATAGTGGTTACCTGATAATAACTGTGACCTGCATATACTGTGCGGCGGTGCGCCCACTAGTGACAGTCCAACTAGCTAGTATGCATGTCAGCTGTGTTTAATTTTATCTGGCTAACATAACAGCAGTGTGACAATGTTGTGGCGGATTTGTTCTGGAATTTTCAGCACGAACTCTGCATAGGCTCTTGCTTGCATTGATGAATCTAAGTGTTCTTTGCCCACTTAAACAGAAGTACAGAACTCAAAGCTTCATTTGTGTATCAATTTTGGATGGTACAAGCTAGAATTTGGTTCCGGAATCTATAAATAATAGAAACTCAAAGCCTCAGCAATACTGCAAGTGTCTATTGTATTGTATAATTCTAAAAAAGAACATGGAGAAATACTAAATAAATCCATACAACACTCGGTAGTCTGTACAAGTAAACATCGATGGGAGTACAACCTTATTAGACTACCCGCACTGGAGTACGCAAAGGCGAACGCAAAGGCCTTTGCGTAGCAAAATCGCTGCAGCGGGGTACGCAAGGCCGCACGCAAAACGCCCCGACAGCCTCCCAACCCCTACCTGTGGCGTTCGCATGGACCAAACGCAAAGGACGGGCAGCGGGCCCCTCGAGGAGAGAGAAGGCCGTCGCGCCAAGCGGAGGGAGCGAGGGAGCAGAGGAGGTCGCCGTGGAACCGCCCGCCGGAGCGCCGCCAGCCATGTTGGGGAGGCCAGGACGGAATATTCCTTTAAAGGTTGGATTTTAGAGGTTCATGAGTGCAGATAGTCTTAGCACTCTATAGCTCGCCCAGTACTACAGCTAAATCCAATCATGAGCTTATTTTATTGCTAGAAAGGACAGATCATGCTGTGTGGTCCATGAACACACTTCCCAAAGTCTGATGGAGAGATTTTGGTAAAAGCATATAGTTGGCATCTACTCAATACACTGGGATTCATCACTGGCCACTGTGGTAAAGAAATTAAAAGTTGGGCACTACATTCCTTCTAATCTGTAGTTTTAACCGCGCCGCACTATCTGTTATGCGCCGACCACTATATTTTAGTGGTCACAATTCTGAACCGAGAAGTGATCCATTTACCAATCGACATCAATCTTAATTACCTCATGTCGACTGGTTCAAGGTTTTCAAGACTTAAGGAATTTTTGGAGGAACACATAATTCAAGAGATAATTACCATGTTAAGATCTTGTTGAAACAAATACTTTCCCGTCCCAAAATGGTTGATGTTATATATAAGATTTAAATTTACCTCAAAATATATAGTTGTCATTCCGACTTCTCAATGTACCTTTCTCTTCTTCCAACAATACACATTTTTCAGTGCTTTTGGCGTCAACTGTTAGGGCGTCTCCAATAGTGCCACCCAACTAACTGATAAAAAGTCATGTCAGTATTTTTCCTATGTAGAAGAGAGAATATGAAAAAGAGAGGAGACTATGTCTTATCTTAACATATATCTCACTTAGAAAACGAGGTAGTCTGTGGGTCTGATAGTTATAGATACCACTATATAAACCTTGAAATATCATAGTGACTTACAATTTATAACAAATGAAATATTATCTGTTTGTTTTTATTTGAGCATCCTGGCCTCTTGTCTTTCGTCCAAGGAACTTGTGATGGAAATCTACTGTTCTTTAGTTTTGTTAGTGGTCATATCACTGACAGTGGTCCATTTGGATTTTACAAATTAAACATCACGTACGCATGCATTTGGCCAAAACATGCATGTATTCTCTTTTCTTTATTTCTATCCTCACCTTTCATCAGAGTAAATTAAATGGGTAGATCGTAGGCCGTGGGCCTGGCCACACGAAAATTAAGCAACTAAAGCCATCCTTGACAGGGACGTGACTTCGAGGTTCAGACGGCTCCTCATCACATCCAAATGCTACAATATATGTGGTGCTTCTTGGGGCTCCGACATGTTGCCACGTGCCATCCCCCTGTACTCAGGCACAACCAGGTGGCACCAACTGTAATCGCATCATCTATGCAGGGTTTCAGATGTTCTCTTTATATTATTTTACGAAATAAAGCTCTGATAAAACTGGAATTCAAGTTCAGTACAAATTAAAACATGAACCATCCTGAAGTTTGATCAACACAAATTGCAGGCATTGTGTCGCTCTCTCCTTCCTACAAAAAAGATCTGTCAACTAATGACAAGCTTAGTAATGAAATAAAATAATCTTCAGGATTAAATCTTGGTCGAATTTACTTATATTCCGTCGTTGAAAATGTTAACGGAAGAGACGTTGATAGAAAGAAAAGAAAATTCTGACGAGACAAGACGTCTTTTGGACGACCAATTAATTTGTCATGTCAATACATAAGAACGTATATTGTCAAAAAATACATAAGAACGTGGAGCCACCTGACAATGATGTGGTCATTTCACAGCAATCAATATGGTTTTATTAAGGGCAGAACCATTCAAGACTGCCTTGGGTGGGCTTTTCAGTTTCTGCATATCTGCCACAAATCAAAAAAAGAAATAGTGATCCTGAAATTAGATTTTGAAAAAACTTTTGACAAAATGGAACATCCATTCATCCTAGAGATTCTTAAACACAAAGGATTCTCTGAGAAATGGATTAATTGGATTCAAAATATCCTAAGCAGTGGAACTTCCTCAGTCCTTCTCAATGGCACTATAGGAAAGCCCTTTCACTGCAGAAGGAGAGTAAGGCAGGGGGACCCTTTATCCCCACTACTTTTTGTCATTGCTGCAGATTTTCTCCAAACTATGATCAACAAGGCTTGGCAACAAGGAGTCCTGAAACACCCAATTAGTGAAAATTTCCAGGGTGACTACCCAATCCTTCAATATGCAGATGATACACTGCTAATCCTTCATGGTGATGCCAGAACTCTTTTCAACCTGAAAGGCCTCTTAAGAACTTTCTCTGATACAAGTGGTCTGCATGTCAATTTCCAAAAATCCTTCATGGTGCCCATTAATATGACAAGTGACAGATCATCCCACCTAGCCAGCACTTTTGGGTGCCAGGTGGGAAATATGCCCTTCACTTACCTGGGCCTCCCACTGGGTACAACTAGACCAAGCATCACTGAATTTGCACCCTTGGTCTGCAGAATAGAAAGAAGGCTTTACGGTATTAGCGAGAATGTTAAGCTACAATGGGAGGTTGATCCTGGTAAATTCTGTCTTCTCCTCTCTACCCACCTTCTACATGTGTAGCCTCAAACTACCACCTTCAGTGATACATCAGATTGACAAGGAAAGCATGCCTTTGGAACAAAGGGGATCTAAACTATAGAGGAAAAGCCTTGGTGGCCTGGGAAGAAGTATGCAAATCAAAAGAACAAGGTGGACTTGGGGTTATTGATCTTGAAAAGCAAAATGATGCCCTCTGCTGAAACACCTTGACAAGTTCTACAATAAAAAGGATCTACCTTGGGTAAATCGACTTGGAACAAATTGTACTCAAATACTCAAACACCTCCTCAAGGAAGGGCACCAAGCGGCTCATTTTGGTGGAAGGATATCTTGAAGCTCTTCCCTAAAATTCAGAATATGACAATCTGCACCCCAAAAAGTGGCAACTCAATCTCCTTCGGGCCGATGTGCGGGTAGACCAAAGATTCAAGGAGAAATACCCCCAGCTCTTCTCCTTTACCAGGAAGACAAAATGCTCCATCAGATTCTTCCTATCATCAGAATTGGACAGAATTTTCTCTCCCACTCTATCCACCTTGGCAACTCAATAGCTCACTGAAATACAAGCTCTCTTGGATGCAAGAACTTGGGAAGACAACTCACCTGACATTTGGAAATACAGATGGGGTTCAGATAGCTACTCAACCAGAAAAGGTTATAGAGAATTAACAGCTGAAAGTGAAACTTCCACTCTCTTCAAATGGATTTGGGGAGCCTGCAACACTAGAAATCAGAAATTCTTCTTTTGGCTACTGGTTAGGGACAGACTGAACACAAGAAACATCTTGAGGAGAAAACAAATGCAACTTGATGACTATACCTGTGTTCTATGTGATGATAATGTGGAAGAGACCTGCTTCCACTTGTTTTTTGAATGCAGGTTCAGTAGGGACTGCTGGAATCTGATCAACATCAATTGGGATCTTAACCTGCCACCGCTGGAAATGTTACTCAATGCTAGAGCTGACTTCAGTAATAGAATCTTCAGGGAGGTACTTATCAGCGCGTGCTGGAGCATTTGGTGCACAAGGAACAAGATCATCTTTGATAATGGAGGCAGAAATCTTTTAGCGTGGAAGATCCTGTTCAAACAAGAGTTAAGTTTAGCTGGTGTCAAAGCTAAACCACCGAGAGACGCCCTCATTGTTTCCTGGAGAGATAGCCTTTCTTAGTTATTTTCTTTTCTTTTTGGACCGTGAGGTCTTGTAAGTCCTGTTGTAACTGTATCCATTCTTTTATTTAATGAAAAAAAAGTAGGTCGGGAATTCCCCAGCCGATTCGGTCAAAAAAATGATGTGGTCATTTAAGCTACTACGGTAACATAGTGGTTAAACAACTGACCAACCAGTGACAGTCCAACTAGCTAGTATGCATGTCAGCTGTGTTTTATTCTCTGGCTAACATATCTGTCTGACTGTGATAACTTGGTGGGTTTCTTCTGAAATTTCCAGCATGAACTCTGCATAGCATCTTGCTGCATTGATGAGTAGTCTTAGGATACACCTTGCAATTTATTTCTGATAGTGTTCTTTGTTTAATTAAATATTTCAAGGCTATCTTCAACAATTTGTTAGGTAATTTTTTTTTGCGAAATATACTGTTAGGTAATTAACATAGAGAAATACTAAATAAATTCATAAACCAAACTTTTTTTGAGCAAAATTCAAAAAGGAAACTTAGTGAACCGAAGCTGAGAAAGGTTGGCAGGTGGCTAAGAGGCAGCAAATTAATTTGATGAATACAGGAATTGCCTAACTTTTAACACTTCATTAATTTCTAGATTCAGTCATGCATCAACAACACTCTGTACAGATACATCGATGGGATTAGAACCTCAGCACTCTATTAGGTCGCCCAGTACATCAAAATCCAATCATGAGCATATTTTATTGCTAGAAAGGACAGATCATGCTGTGTCGTCCATGAACATACTTCTATTAGTCTCATGGAAAGATTTCGGTAAAGCATATAGTTGGCATGTACTCCATACTCCAAAATTGACAGGGATTCATCACTGGCCACTGGTAAAGAAAATAAAAGTTGGGCACAAATTCCTTCTAATTAATCCAGTAATCTGTAGTTTTAACCGCGCCGCACTATCAGTTATGCGCCGGCCACTATATTTAGCGGTCACAATTCTGAACTAAGACACAATTTGGAGCAAGTGATCCATTTACAAAATCCACATCAATCTTAATTATCTCATCTCAACTCATGCAAGGTTTTCAGGACATCAGGAATTATCTTAGTCAATTATAACTTTTTTTGGCAAAAAAAAAAAGAGATGTTTTGGCTTATGAGAGAACCGCTCCATGCAAGGTTTTAGGGACATGAGGAATTATCCAAGTCAATTATAAGATTTTTTTTCGCAAAAAATGAGCATGCAAGGATTTCAGGACCTCAGAACCGCTCCATTTCAATTATAAGATATTTTTGACATTATTGTAAAAAAAGATGTATTTGACATTTCTAGATACATTATTTTACTGGTCAAATATATTAATTTAAAACTTCTTATAATGTGGAACGTACAGATATACATTTTTTGAGCTTTTTGGACCCTAATCTTGGACATTTCAGTTTTTCACTATACATGATCTACTTGTTATTCAGTCAAAAAAAAAATGATCTACTTGTTAGAAGTTACTATTGACCCCTACTAATAGGATATAATCCCCTAGCCCATCATTAGAACACCTAGCACCTAGAGATCTGCATCTCTTAGTTCATACCTTTAGATCGGAGGTGCCATTGGGCTGCTGACGTCGTACTCGGGGTAGCAGGCATTCACCGTCGTCATAGAAGAGGAAGATAAGGGCACCAGCACAGTGGAGGACGACGACTGGCGTAGGTCTTCAACACCTCACCTGAACTTCCCCAATTGGTGGGTAAAACTAATCGTTAGTTAGTTTAGGACAATAAGTCGCCTTCTTATCTCTGTTAGTGAGATTAGGGACCACCGTTAAACGCTGAATTGTGTGCCCAATCCCAGCACTTGTGTAGCTGTCAAGCCCTTGAGGACTCGGTCTTGTTGACGGAGTCAAAGATCAACTCCAGCCCTACTAGCTGATTTTCTAATCTAAATAGTAAACAGTTATCAGTCCTTATGCTTTGATCAAGTTCACATTCTCCTGTTCAAACCAAAAAAAAAAAATACAAACTTTTTTTTTGACAAGAAAAACGATACAAACTTTATTAAGATAAGAAATAAGAATAACAATAACAAAAATAGCACATGTAGTCTCTATTATTAGGATCTATATATGGTCTCGTCATTGTAGGTGATATAGGTATGGTAGATAAGCTGTCAGCACTCTATGCACTTACAACCCATCACTTGTATAATTAACGATTGATTCACTTTCGTTTCAAAAAAAAAAAAAAACGATTGATTCACTCACTGTCACTGCAGTAGATAGTGCAGTTCAATTCGCCCCCTCTAGAACACAACACCCGTGGTAAGTAATCATATTCCCACCATATTAAGCAGCCGTCTAAATCAGCTGTAAACCTCCAGGGGAGCACTCATTGCCTAAAAATTAAATAAGGAATACCGGCCCAAACGGCAGCTGCCAATCGATCAAGCCATCTGCGTAACAACGGATTGGAATCGTCTCCAGGTGGGGTGATGGACACCGCATTGAGATCCCCTAATCATGTCGTGATCCCTTGTTTATCCAAAACTAGTCACATATATAAAACTATTCAAATTTTGTTGGATAGTTAGAATACAAAGAAAAGTAATGCGTCAAAATGGTCCAATTGATTGGTTTTATAATTCGATCGATCAAAAAATATATATCCGGCACTTGTCAATGAGATTATATTGGATTCTTTTTGCATATGGCATATATTATAGTAATATTACATGATCCTCTGCTTTGTTCGTTAGCTCGTTTGCTTGCCGACCTTGCTCGCCCAGTTCAAATCGTCACCATCTCTCGTTCATTATTTAGCCTTAATTGCCATGTAAGCGCCCACGGGGATTAGTCGAGCATGTGTAGTGGAGTGTGTGACCTTCTAACAGGAATCATATATATGGTGATGGATTGATGACTACTGTACGAGTATGGCCATCTGGCAGCTCATGGAGAGACGGCTGTGTTGGTCCCTGGACTCAATCAGGTTATATTTGCTAGCGAAGCTCGAGAATCAAGATTGCAAAGAACATAAACTGATGAAATTAAACCAATGAGATTCCTTAACTATTACAATTAGATCCCCAAAATCCAGGGCTAGATCTTCTGGATCTACTTTTTCCACCCCCTCCTTACATCTTGGCTGGTCCTCTTTTATAGTGCCAATCTAACTAGATTTCTTGTTTACACATTTACCCCTAGGGTTTCCTGTTGTCCTACTGAAGTTGGCCACCATTTGGGGAGGGCACTTTGGTCTTGACCCCTTTTCATCTTGGGCCTTGGGCTGCCTCCCGGGCGCCGGCAGATAAAGCCCATTCATCGGCCCACGCAGCGCGGCTCTTTGTCCCGGTCTCCGCCCCGCCAGGAGACTGCACGGGCGAAGCTTCCCCGGACGTGTTGTCTGACCGCGGCGCCCCTGATGACCTCCGCATAATGCTCCCTGCATAGCGAAGCTTCACAACATATTAATTTGAGTCAGTTAATTGGCCCCGGCGATCTCCGCTTGATCTATTTCTTACAGTGAAGCTCTCTGAGGCGGGCCGGAGCAGACAGGCGAGCGCGCCATCGGTCACTTGGGTCAGAGACCTCCAGCACCTTCGCTATCTCGACTCTCTTCCCCCAACAGTTCCCCCTTGAGGGTGAGGCCCGGACTCAAAACGGGTCTTCGCCCATGGTGTGGTAACCACTGGATCTCTGGTTACCGTTGAGCCAATTTGGTGATACGAGGGGGGGTTAACTACTGGACGCAGGCTCTGTATTTCTGCTTGCAGGACCCGCCATTTGTTCCCTTATCTGCGCTGCTTGTTGAGAAATTAGCATGTTCCTTTGACTGCTAGATTGCGAAGCTGCCAAATGGTTTCTTTCTTCTTGCATCCGCCGAAGGTCATCTCATAGTTGATTTAGCTCTGCCTGCATCGGGTTTTCTTCTTCGGCGGGCTGAGGGTCAACTTGCGGAGGCAACTCGGCTTCCTCTTCTTCAGCTGCCGGAGGTTCCGACGCATACGTGCTTGCCACATTCCTCCTTGGTCTGCCACGAGTGCGCGGCGGGGCTGCCGCTTCGACTGGCTCTGCCGGTCTTCGTGCTCTGCTCTTCTTGGGTGGCATCTGCGTGTTCTTTTTCTCGGCCTACACAGCGGTGGGCGCCAACTGTTGGTCCCTGGACTCAATCAGGTTATATTTGCTAGCGAAGCTCGAGAATCAAGATTGCAAAGAACATAAACTGATGAAATTAAACCAATGAGATTCCTTAACTATTACAATTAGATACCCAAAATCTAGGGCTAGATCTTCTGGATCTACTTTTTCCACCCCCTCCTTACATCTTGGCTGGTCCTCTTTTATAGTGCCAATCTAACTAGATTTTCTGTTTACACATTTACCCCTAGGGTTTCCTGTTGTCCTACTGAAGTTGGCCACCATTTGGGGAGGGCACTTTGGTCTTGTCCCCTTTTCATCTTGGGCCTTGGGCTGCCTCCCGGGCGCCGGCGGATAAAGCCCATTCATCGGCCCACGCAGCGCGGCTCTTTGTCCCGGTCTCCGCCCCGCCAGGAGACTGCACGGGCGAAGCTTCCCCGGACGTGTTGTCTGACCGCGGCGCCCCTGATGACCTCTGCATAATGCTCCCTGCACAGCGAAGCTTCACAACATATTAATTTGAGTCAGTTAATTGGCCCCGGCGATCTCCGCTTGATCTATTTCTTACAGCGAAGCTCTCTGAGGCGGGCCGGAGCAGACAGGCGAGCGCGCCATCGGTCACTTGGGTCAGAGACCTCCAGCACCTTCGCTATCTCGACTCTCTTCCCCCAACAACCTGGCAGCTCAAAGGGACGCAGCAAAAAGCCTATAGTGGAATTGGAAGCTACGTGGAAATATAAGAACTTGAAAATTATACCCAACTAGCACATATAATTATAATAATTACTAATTACTAACACATATAATTATGACAGTTATCTTTTCACCCACAGTTAACATGCATTTAGCTGTCGATATTGACGTATCAAACCATACACCAAAAATTTACTTAAAATAGCTTCACTCATATACCTATAAATATGAGTCTAATATCTTTTAAAATTATTTGTAATCTCCATAGCAATGCAAGGGGTATATTCTTCTAGTTTCGATGAAGGGTGTGTCTTAATCCAAGATAGTTTGATTTTTTCAAAAATTTGAATATCAAAATCTAAGAATTTTGAAATAACCACTCAAATATAAACTTGTTAACCGTAAAGCTATAGATTATGTTGACAACTATAACTTTAGTATAGATCATGTCAATGTCCTCGTTTAAAATTTCTAAATTTATTAGCTTTAAAATTTTAGAACACAAAAAGAATATTAAGGAATAAAAATGACTTGAAATAAAAAAAACTTTTTAACTACATAGCTACAGATAGTATTGAGAGCTACTACTTTCGTGTAGATCATATTGACAGATTATTCAAAAAAGTTAAAATAAAATCAGTGAGCTTAAGACAAAATTTTGGGATTATAAAAATTAAATCTTAAAATTATAAACTAAAAAGTTGTCGTGCTCTACAGTATAATGTCTGTCTTTATCCGAGGTCATATTAAAAAATTATGAATTTGTTTGAGATAAATATTTTTAGACGTGGGCCCTTAATTATTACAATGACCTCCTTTGTTAATCAAGAAACAGACCCGTAGAATGTCTGTTCACATTAATATCATCTTATGAAGCCCCCACCCCTGTTAATCGTCAACTAATAGAGACAACCAACTTAGAATGTTCCTCTGAAATGATTAAGGGAGGAGAGCGTTAGTATAGAGGTAGCCTAACAAATTTATAGAGGTGAAACTATAGGATGCATGCTTATGCTAAATAGGGCTAGGTCTCCTAAAATACTTTCTGGAGTAGTCTCAGGAAAGAATATAGTGTGGTGGTGAGTGAGGAAGACAGGAGAAAAACTTGGGTCAGGGAGAGAGGGTCTGAGCTATGGGGGGTATGTCAGAAAAATATTGAATAATGGTGAATGGACTCATAGTTCAATGGTAGGACGGTTCGTTATGACGCTACCCACAAGGGTTTAAAACCTGGTGCTCGCACCTTTTTCTAATATTTTCTCAGGATTTACTGGTGTTATGCGTTAAGAGCGACGGTCCCGTCGACAACGAGACGTCAGTGGTGACTTCGGGAATGGGCTACTCAGTCTTTCGAATGTACTCATATTGTTAGGATTTGCGTACATATGTTCATAGGAGTATGTAATTCTAAAAAATATATATTGAATAATAGCAATACTCATAAGTATATCTCTGTATCTGTACTTGGTTCTAAAACAAAGAGAAAATATATGGTGAAAACCACCTTCTACGTGTAAACATGAAAACCAATTTAAAAATATATTTTAATTTTTTTAAAAAATAAACTTAGTACATCTACATTCTCACGAAAAAATTGAGATGCGAACATTAGTTTTCTTTTTTTAAAAAAATGCAAACTTTAGTTGAGTTGCGGTTTACCGTATGAGTATGAGCATGGCTATGCGGCGTGTGACGACGGCACGCCGCACGTGTATGTAAGTGCGTTCCCTTAGTACATCTACATTCTCACGAAAAAATTGAGATGCGAACATTAGTTTTCTTTTTTTTTTTAAAAAAATGCAAACTTTAGTTGAGTTGCGGTTTACCGTATGAGTATGAGCATGGCTATGCGGCGTGTGACGACGGCACGCCGCACGTGTATGTAAGTGCGTTCCCAAACCGCCGGCCGGGATTAAGTGGGCACATGGGAGGTCAAAAATTGATGCCTGGGACGACTCTCTGAGAGAAGGAGCTCTCAGTAGTATCTGCTCACTGTAGTATCGTCTTCTTCCCGTCCTCTTCTCCAACATCCACCAACCTTCAATCCCCGGCCCGCCGCCGCTTGATTCCTAAAGCCAGTTCCCGCTGCCGGCCTCCTGCCTTCGTCACCGGCGTCCTCGCCGGAGACAGGGCAGGAGGTCCGGCCCCCTTCCTCCACTCCACCCCTCTTGTCCTTCTTGTTATATTCCACTGTGGAATAACGGCCTTCATGGCCATTTTATCTTCTGCAAGCTTTGAAGACGAAGCCATGGGAGCAGCTCATGATGGCGGCGGAGCGGGGATCTCTCTCCGCGCCGTGCTCTGGTGCGACCCATGCACTGCGCTGGGTGCTAAGGTGCTCCTCGGAGTCGAGGTCGCCCTATTCATCGCCGGAGGGAGTGTCTGCTGGAGCTACGGTCTTGCGGCCCTCGCCAGCGGCGCAGCCATCGTCGTCAACGGATCTGAGTCCGCGGCCGGGTCTGCCGGTAAAGATGGGGGCGGGGTCACTGCCCAGCTCGCCGGAGGTGTTGCTGCTGCTGTTTTGGCGGCGGAGGCCCATCCTCCGGTGACATCCACCTTGCCTCGACGAACCGGCGGAGAAGCTGTGGTCGTCATCGGCTGCTCTACGACCAATCTATCCAGCTGCGATGGCGAGACTGGAGGCGAGCTCTACTGCATCGCCCGCTGTTCTTGCGAGTTCTTCATCTCCTTCACCAGGCGCAAGTTCATCGATCCAGGATTGAGGTGGGGGCCGTGTGCTGCAGAGTGGGGCCTGCAGCTGCTGCGTGCACCGCATGCACGAGTTCGTGCAGTGCGGATGCAGGCCTTCCACGTCTTGCGGCTTGCCTCGGTGCCGCGTGTCCACCTACGTCTACAGCCTGGATTGAGAGCTGGCGGGCATGCATGCTCCCTCCGTGGCCAGAGCACATCCATCCAGAGGCTGCTCATGACACGTACCTACAACTACGTGACCTTGGTGTCTGTGGCCCACGACTCTTCTAGGGGTGTCTTCGGTCATGATGAAGATTGCCTGCGTGGCTTCCTTCCTATCCCCACTCGTAGAAGAGGTGGCGACGAGTATTCTCCGTGTTGGTGGAGCATGCATCTCTGCCACAATAGCATAGCCATGAAGCTTCGTCTTTCTTTTATTTTCTTTTTAATTTTTACTTTCTTTTATCTTCTAGTTCAGCTTTGCACAGTCTCGGTCAGCGGTCTTCGTTTAGACATATATGTCTTTATTTTGAGTGGCCGTGCTGTGCATGCTCTGCAACTTCAGGTCCTGCAGTCCTCCGTTTCACTCGGACAGCTGTTCAAGATCCGGTTGACCTACTCTTTCAGCAAGCAACTACTTCGCCGACGCCGTCTCGACGCCGCCGCCTTCACCTGGGCTTCGACCTCGAGCGCCTTCTTCTTCGCCCGACGACATCATCAAATGGATCCTTCGGTCGTCGGCGTGCTCTTCCTCTTCGGCTCGGTCGGCCCGCCTTCAACCGTCGCGCTGCGCGGTCCCCATCGGTGAGCTCGTCTTCGTCGTCGACGTCGTAGTTGTTGTTCTTCCTTATCCGGTCTCTGGACCTTGTTGCAATTCAGTCTTCTTCGGAGGACCTGTGTGTAATCTGGCTGTTTTATATAATATATGCTATTCGTCAAAAAAAAAAAAAAAAAAAAAAAAAAAAAGTGGGCACATGGCGGGCAGAGGCGATTGCAGCCACACACGTAAGAACAGGGCCGTGAAGATATACCACGGAATCCCCGATGCTGGCGTCCCACGTGGCGCCTCAGTCTCGAGGCCACTTGGAGTCTTCGAGATGAGAGGAGCCCCGGACCTATGTACTGTGCACCTGCAGGGTCCACGCCTCCACGGCCTGTCTATACGTGGCGGATATATATCGATCCGAGACACATATCCACATGGCCACAGAAAATACTTCGCATATATGCATATATGGAGCCATGGAGCTTTTTGCATGATGATTATTATTTATTTATTTATGGATGCGCGTTGCGTCGCGTGTTGCGCAAGTCGATCCGAGGCTGTACCTACTGCATGCTGTTGCGATCGGATCGTCACGGGAGCGCGCGTGCACGGCCGCCGGCTTGTGCACGTACATGCTGCTCTGCAGTGCTCTGCTTATCATGGATGACGTACGATAAGATAATGGTGATGATGAGATGCACGGATGATGGACCGGCCGCATCGATGGAGCCAATGCAATGCCAATCGATCATGATGGCTAGTGGTGCCAATCATGCCGCGGTGCTTTCTAAATTAGTTAACAACGCTGCGATCGATTACAGTGCGACTGATTATTGTCTTTGATAGACACTGCTCAAGGAGAATAAGGACTCTAGCTATACTGGTTTTTAGTAAGAGTGGGCAACTCTTATAAACCCCCCACAATATGGATGTCCAACTAGGTAGCGAGTAATTACTATTGTTAACTAAGTTGTGTGCTACCTTCTTCTTATAAATCAAAGCTGGATAACCGGATTTCAAAAAAATCAAAAAACAAATTATCGTTGATGCGTCACAGTGTCAATAGCATCCTTGATAGCTTGCTCTGTTTAATATTGACATGGAATGGAATCTGTTCGCCGTAGGTGTTGCCTAGTGCCTACTACAGTCCTACTCTAATGCGCACGTGAAAATGGCATAGATTATTAATAAGAACCATATATACATCTCTTTTCGAGCGGTGTTCATTTCTTGTGATGCTATGATGATGGATATTGGGGTACGTGGTCCGTGCATCTCTTGTGAAAATGACACGGGCATTACTATTTTATGAAAACCTTGACACAAAAATGTACACAATGAGAAATTTGAAACGGTGTAGATGTGTGCATGTGTGTATCCATTCATGTTTTCTACTGCGAAATTAACCTAGTCTTCAAATTTTGTGGGTCATTTTAAAACATACCAAAATTGAGCATACCAAAATTGAGTGCCGCTCAATTGGTTATGTTTTCTTATGATGGCACATGTCTACCCGGACTAATTAAGGACCTATTTGTTTGAGCTGAATTTTTTGGATTTTTGGTGGTTGAATTGGTTTTCTGCTATTGACTTTTTACAGTAATTTTTTGCTTCACAACACACCATAAGCCAGGAAAGTTACTCAAAACCATTTTTTTTTTGTAGAAGCCAGATAAAAGCTCAAAGAAACAGCTCCTCAGATTTCCAGCTTGTTGTAGATCCTCTCACACTTTTCTAGATTTTTGCCTATTATTTAATGGCAATATTCTTTCAATGGTGGCAAATTTGATATGTTTAATTCATCAATTTCGATATCTACTAACTTAGTTTTTAAAAGTTTCTCATTGAGATAAGGTACATGCATGCCTACAATCCACATTGTTCAGTGATGATCATCTATATGAGCATTTTCATCTATATATTACGATTCACAAAATAAAGAAAAAAAATGAAAAGGAAGGTATGTGGGTGCAATCATAGGGGAGAGATCGTGATGGCTCGCCGAGGCAAGGAAGAAGTGATAAAAAGTACTTTTTCTATTTTAACTACTCTTGGATTGTACTAGAAATGTCACATGAAAAAACATAGAACTAAAAAAATTCAGTAAAATCTTTATTGAAGTACTACGTGTACATGTCCAAACATTAATGTGAGCAACGTAAAAGAAATCTTATCGGAAAGGGCGTATATGTAGAGCAACAAGTCAACGACCAGTGATATATGGCACCACACTTCCATTTCAGCTCTCTTGTATACAGTAGCACTACGTGTGCTATGCTAGATAGAGACGAGTGTGACACATGTAGCTTAACACGAGATCCAACGAGGCAAAGATCATCTCGAAGGCCAAAGTTTTCATACTTACGAGGATCGGAGAGCAGCCCTATCACTAGCTGTAGCCAGTGGGGATCGAGTGACTCTCGTGATACGTGCTGGCCTCACTAGTGACGTCATTTCCGGGCCTCTTTTCACCGACCTGACGCCGACCGGCCGGCGAGTCGACTGATCCAACGCGTGGCCATGCCACCACTCGTTGTCCAGCTACTCGTTGTCCAGCTCTTTCATACAAGCCACATCACGTTGCCCGTGGCTCAAGGGCACTCACTCCCCGAGGCCCGTTCATCTTTGCAATCTTGCCCGGCCTTGCTGCATGTACATTTTTTTTAGTAGTAACCGAATGCAGTTATATATACGTAGAAGATATTTTCTGGGAACCTACTAAGTGGGAGGATATGTCACGTGAATCGTGATCCGAACAAAGGTTTCATCAACTTGGGAGAAAAAAATATAAAAAGGTCATTTCCAATGTGATCTTCAATGAGACAAGAAATTTCATCCAGCTTATATAGCTAGCAGAATGTATATATATGACATTGTTGTGAGCAGTCATAGTACTGTTTCATTCAGTGAGCTTGATCGAACTAGAACCACAACCACGTAAAAAATTTATTAGTGTGTCCCAACAAAACAATAATATGGGTGACTAATTCTCTAGCTGATCCTGACTTGTGAAATAAAAACACTGCTGAATGGCTAGCTATAAGCGCTGATAGAAACGATGCGAACATGCCATTTGTTTTTATACTTAATTGAAACCTTAAGCCAATTTTGCTCCAGCTCATAGCTCATCTTATAATGTGTGATTTAAAGGGTGATCTTTCGACGTGTTACATGCTTAAATTACATGCCACTAAAAGTATACAACTTACACCATTTAATCTCGACTTCGCAGGATCACACTCTCATCATACACAGAGCCCTAACCTCTACTGGAGACAAAAAATTTCCTATCTGTAATTTCCCATCCAGGCAAGTATTTCTTAATTAGTTTTTGGAGAGATAGCTACATGTAAATTTTTCTGGTTTGGGCCTAGTAGCCTTGTATTTTTCCTTTTGTTTCACCCTTTGTACATATTATTCTTTCATTTAGTGGAAAAATAAAAACTTGATGATTTGGTCAAAAAAAGGAAAAACACCACAACCAAGGGGAATGCCACACTATTCCATATTTCTTATCTCTAGACTTAGCCAACACATGAATAACCTATTTCATAGTGCGGTTCAGAGGAGATAGTAGCCAAAACTGGATTCGAGTTAAATAAGAGGTAAACATGAACATGATGCATAATGTTAGACTAGGCCATCATGCTTAAATAAGGGATGCTGACATTGTCATTTCCTACTCAGCCGCTCTGCTCTGCGCCTCCGTTACGGCACAGAGGATCCTGTGGGACCTCCGTCCCACTCCCAAGCCAGAAGCCACCAGCGCGGGCAGCCAAAGCAGGCCGGCAGGAGGGCCCCGATGCCACGGCTGAAACGGCAGTCCCGCAAGCAACAGCATCAGCTCGGCTCTTGCATTGCATCTCGCATTGCAGTCCCTTTTGTCCCGCCACCGGCTACCAATTTGATACAGCCTCTTGCCTATCTCCCTCTCTATCTCCATGGCCATGTCTCCGGGTACATATCTCCGGTGTCCCGTGCACATCCCGTGACCTCTGGCCGCGTATATCATCGCTGATCTGAACCTCCACACCAGAGTCAAACGCAGAGCCTGATCCCAAGTTGCCACGAGCTAAGCCCACACCAGCTAGTTAACTCTGCAATTGCTGCATCCTCTACTCTGCTCTGAGTACCTGCTCCCAAACCAACAGACAACCGCTTTCTCCCTCCTACTCTTTTTCGCTCGCGCAATCCGCTCTTCTTCTTTTTCTTCTTGTTGTTGCTGCTGCTCAGTTGTGCGAGGTCGTCGGTCGCTTGTTGCGGTCAAAGAAGAAGGATCTGATCAAGAGCTAGGGGAGGAAGGAAGGTGCTGGATCAGAAGGTATATAAATCCTGAACTACTCTTTCTCTGAACCTATGTGTTTTGATTGATGGCTTTGCATCCTGTTGGCAATAGGTGCTTTGTTGATGCTGTAGTTAGTTGCTTCCATGGATTCCCTTTCTAGCTGATAGTCTACCTACTTCTTGCAAGAGATGCTAGGTGATGCGCTTTGTGTCTCGTTCTTCGCCGATCGCCTGTAGTGTAGTATTCATTTGTGTTCTGCAGGGCTACCATCCAAACTCTGTCACTTGTGTTTTTTTGTGGGAGTTGTATCTGCCCTGTGGAAGCTTCCATTCCAATCATTTCTTGATACACTAGTGTGTAGCTTCTAGAAGGTGAACGGTGAGTAGCTTGGGCTTCCTGCACCCACGTATCAGCGTGTCCTGGCCAGTAGTCCTGCTCCTGCACAAGTGTATTTCCTTTGTCGGCATGCTGAATATTTGCAGCTTCCAATTAAAGGAAGCAACCAGTTTTCCTCTGCCATACATATTTTTTCATTTTACTTGATAAATTGAATGAATTTGTATTTATTTCATTTTTTCCTTTGTGGAGGTTTAATGAGTGAATTAGTCTGATTGAACTCGTGCATATTCAAGAAAAAAAAAAGAAATAGTCTGACTGAACAGATATAAATGGCCATTGAATGAAGATAATAACTTTTCTCCACCTAAAACTAATATGCACTATTTTTGGAATCATGTCACCAAAGAAGTGCCTCGACAAATGGGCAAAAAAGCTGTCACTATATATATATTGATAGGAAGTAAAGAAGAAGAGCAAGTAAAATGTTTGGTGTTGTGTTGTTGCATGATACCAACTGATTTGATGACTCCAGATGAATTTCTGGCATGTGTCGTTCTAACAGTCCAATATCTCACTCTCAGATAGGGAATCTAGGCACCTGTTGGAATTATAACTACTTGACTATGCGGCCAAACAAACTATATTAGTTCAGAAGCACTTATTTGCAGTTTCTTCAGTAAAATGTAAAGAAGAGGTTAAAATGATAATTGAGGTGCAAACTCTTCTCATATCTAAACTCGCTGAGCAATTTTGAGTTTTGATATTCATAAAAATGACTGCATACTTCTTTATTTTTTTAGTGAAAATTATGATTTATTTCCTTTATTTTGACTTCTAAGTACGTCTACAATCTTGTACTATGTACTTGTCATGATAAGTAAGAATCAATCTATAGATACTGAAAGAGGATTCCAGCATGCATTATATTTCAAAACCAGTCATGCCACACAAAAAAAATTGTAGACTAGTTGTCACGTTTTGTGCAGCAATGATAGAGTACATGATTCTCTGGAGAATTAGTCAGTGGAGCTAGAACCCAAGAACATTTGTTTAGCAAGATCAAAAGTCACCACGATAATTATTCTTTACCGTCATCATTTTAGAATTCAGTCATGGGGCAAAAAACATGTTAGGTCAATTTCCTTTTTCTTAGGCCATACCAGCCAAGAACTGATCCCAAATTGGATCAAATCATCCCCCAATAGCTCTCTCTCTTTTACACAGGTCCCTCACTCTTAACGTGTCGCTTCTAGGTTTCACAACCATGATTTTGGGGCCATTTTCCCATGTTAGACACTGATTGGCCACTAAAATAGTAAGTGGCAAAGTATGTCCCCACTGAACCCACTGAAATTGCTTTGACCATCTTCTTTTTATCCTTGTTTGTGGATTCCATCATCTGATCCCATTATACAGCTTGGTGAGTGCTCTGCCTTTTCGCCCCCGGTTAACTTGGTGGAGGTGAAATTTTGTGGTGTGGCTTCCATGAGGCAATGTATTGCATTTCCTGGTGTTTGTGGTGGTGAAATGAAGGAAACAGAACAGGGTAGAGCAGAGGCAGTGGAAGGTGGTAGCTGGCAGGTCATCGTCTCTGAACATGTTTACATAGGAAACCAACTTGGGGCCTTTGGGGGTGTCCAAATCACCTACCAGTTTGTACACATAGTTGCGGCCACCTATGCAGTTTGTTTTTGAGGCTGACATTAGCCTAAGCCTAGTCCAAAAAAGATGAATAGAAGTTTTGAACTTTTTTTGGTCGATTCAACTCATCTAATACAGTATCACCAAGAATTGGATGGTTTTTTTTTTTTTTGACAAGAAAGAATTGGATGGTTAATGCATTCCATTTTCAGGTGTTCTGAATCTCTCAAGACATTCAGGAACCCCATGTGATCCATTTCTTCAGAGAATCTGCCAACACCATCTGCTTGCAATGAGAGGACAAATCCTTGCCTGCCTCCCTCTGCCTCTGATCACACTGCTCTCGCTCTTCCTGAGCTGCACCTGCCAAATCGACTCTGAAACACACGCCCTCCTCCAGTTCAGGGCCGGGCTGAGCGACCCTCTGAACCACCTCGTGTCATGGACGAACGCCACCTCCAAGTGCCGCTTCTTGGGCGTCCGGTGCGACGGCGAGGGCTCCGGAACGGTCACCGAGATCTCGCTGTCGACCATGAACCTCTCCGGCGGGATCTCGCCGTCCGTCTGTGACCTGCCCGGCCTGGCGCGGCTGGAGCTCGACAACAACGCGCTGTCGGGGCCGGTGCCGCCTGAGCTGGCGAAATGCACGCAGCTCCGGTTCCTGAACCTGTCCTACAACGGCCTCGCCGAGGAGCTGCCGGACCTGTCCGCGCTGACGGCGCTCCAGGTCCTCGACGTCGAGAACAATTACTTCACCGGGCGCTTCCCGGTGTGGGTCAGCAACCTGTCCGGCCTCACCATGCTCAGCGTCGGCATGAACAGCTACGACCCCGGGGAGACACCGGCGAGCATCGGCGATCTCAAGAACCTGACGTACCTGTTCCTGGCCGGCTGCAGCCTGACGGGGGTGATACCGGACTCCATCTTCAGGCTCACCGCGCTGGAGACGCTGGACATGTCCATGAACAGTCTCACCGGCGTGATTCCGCCGGCCATCGGGAAGCTCCGGAACCTGTGGAAGGTCGAGCTGTACAAGAACAACTTCGCCGGTGAGCTCCCGTCAGAGCTTGGGGAACTGACCAAGCTGCGGGAGATCGACGTGTCCTGGAACCAGATCAGCGGCGGGATCCCGCCGGCGTTCGCGGCGCTCACGGGGTTCACGGTGATCCAGCTCTACCACAACAACCTGTCCGGGCCGATCCCGGAGGAGTGGGGCGACCTGCGGGACCTGACGAGCTTCTCCATCTACGAGAACCGGTTCTCCGGCGAGTTCCCGGCCAACTTCGGCCGGTTCTCGCCGCTCAACAGCGTCGACATCTCCGAGAACGCCTTCGTCGGGCCGTTCCCGAGGTACCTGTGCCACAGCAACAACCTCGTGTTCCTTCTCGCTCTCCAGAACGGCTTCTCCGGTGAGTTTCCGGCGGAGTACGCGGCGTGCAAGAGCCTGCAGCGCTTCCGGATCAACAAGAACCAGTTCACCGGCAACATCCCGGAAGGCCTGTGGGGGCTCCCGGCGGCGACGATCATCGACGTGTCCGACAACGGGTTCACTGGAGCCATGTCGCCGCTGATCGGGCAGGCGCAGAGCCTCAACCAGCTGTGGCTGCAGAACAACAGGCTCGACGGGGCAATCCCGCCGGAAATCGGCCGGCTTGCACAGGTGCAGAAGCTCTACCTGTCCAACAACAACTTCTCTGGCTCCATCCCGTCGGAGATCGGCAGCCTGTCGCAGCTGACGGCGCTACACCTGGAGGAGAACGCGTTCACCGGCGCCTTGCCAGACGACATCGGCGGCTGCATCAGGCTCGTCGAGATCGACGTCTCCCAGAACGCGTTGTTCGGGCCGATTCCGGCCTCGCTGTCGCTGCTGTCGTCGCTCAACTCGCTCAACCTCTCCAACAACCAGCTCAGCGGGCCGATCCCGACGAGCCTCCAGGCGCTCAAGCTCAGCTCCATCGACTTCTCCTCGAACCAGCTCACCGGGAACGTGCCGCCGGGGCTCCTGGTGCTCGCCGCCGGCAGCCAGGCGTTCGCCCGGAACCCCGGGCTCTGCATGGACGGCAGGTCCGACCACGGCGTCTGCAATGCGGACGGCGGCCACAAGGATGGCCTCGCCAGGAAGTCGCAGCTGGTGCTGGTCCTCGTCTCGGCGACGCTGCTGCTCGTGGCCGGCGTCTGCTACCGGAGCTTCAAGCTCGGGGAGGTCAAGAAGAGGGACCTGGAGCACGGCGGCGACGGGTGCGGCGCGCAGTGGAAGCTGGAGTCGTTCCACCCGCTGGAGCTGGACGCCGACGAGATCTGCGCCGTCGGGGAGGAGAATCTGATCGGGTCCGGCGGCACGGGGCGCGTGTACCGGCTGGAGCTCAAGGGCCGCGGCGGCGGACGCAGCGGCGTGGTGGCCGTGAAGCGGCTGTGGAAGGGCAACGCGGCGCGGGTGATGGCCGCCGAGATGGCCATCCTCGGCAAGGTCCGGCACCGGAACATCCTCAAGCTGCACGCGTGCCTGTCGCGCGGCGAGCTCAACTTCATCGTCTACGAGTACATGCCGCGCGGCAACCTGCACCAGGCGCTCCGGCGGGAGGCCAAGGCCGGCGGCGGGCGCCCGGAGCTGGACTGGCCGCGCCGGTGCAGGATCGCGCTCGGCGCCGCCAAGGGGCTCATGTACCTCCACCACGACTGCACGCCGGCCGTCATCCACCGCGACATCAAGTCCACCAACATCCTGCTCGACGAGGACTACGAGGCCAAGATCGCCGACTTCGGCATCGCCAAGGTCGCCGAGGATTCCTCCGACTCCGAGCTCAGCTGCTTCGCCGGAACCCATGGCTATCTCGCGCCCGGTGAGTCGTCTTCATCTGACACTGAGCTTACACAATTTTTTGCATGCCACCTCCCACGTACTGAAGTTTTCACGTTCGCAGAGCTGGCCTACTCGCTCAAAGTGACGGAGAAGACGGACGTGTACAGCTTCGGCGTGGTGCTGCTGGAGCTGGTGACCGGCCGGAGCCCGATTGACCCGCGGTTCGGCGAGGGCAGGGACATCGTGTCCTGGCTGTCCAGCAAGCTCGCCTCGGAGAGCCTCGCCGACGTCCTGGACCCGCAGGTCGCGGTGCTGGCCAGGGACAGGGACGACATGCTCAGGGTGCTCAAGATCGCCATGCTCTGCACTGCCAAGCTGCCGGCGGGCAGGCCGACCATGAGGGACGTGGTCAAGATGCTCACTGACGCTGGCGCGGGGCCCTACAGCCCGCGTGGCCTGCCGCCGTCCAGGGTCTGCAGCAACAAGAGCTGCTGCTGAATTTTGGAGCAAGGCTCTGCCTCTTGCCAACGACAGATAATGCCCCTGCTTCTTCGTTGAAATCCTGGTGCCATCTGTGCGCTGTGTGATATGAAGTCATAGGATCATGTACTTGCAGGTATTTTGTACAATGATTAAACTGAAGTACTCCATCTTCATTAATGTAAGCCATATTTTGGTCAAAAAAATCTTCTACTTTCCAAAGAGCCAACGATGCCGGGCATATATTAATAGAAAAGAAATAAAAAACTGAAAGAATGTCACTCTGTTTCTTTAGTATATAAGTTATAAGTAATTGCTACAAAATAGTAATATAATTTGATTAATTATTTTTCAAAAAAAATGCCATTAGATGATTTTTCCATAACAATAGCACGTACAATTTATTGTCCAATATATGTATAGGCCTTTGACAAACTTTATTAACATTCCATGCAACCTCTTCATTTGGAAACTAAAGCTTCATCTCAATGTTGGTGGTACCTACAAAAAGAACTCATCCTAACAAAAGGTAATCTAGCTACAAGGTAATAGAAAGGTAATGCTTGTATGATCTAATTGAGACAATGCCACAAATTGTTCTTTTTTATTCACAAGAAATTGTCCTTTTGATGTCATTTTGCAGATTCATTTGGAGAGTATTATAAAGTTGCTTTTGATCTTACTAGGTATTGGTCCATGCATTGCAATGGGCACAGACACACAAAGTTTACACTGAGATACATCTCTCACAGAAAATAACATGCAAATAAAGTACATGAATACTTCATGGTATATATGTCAACAGGTCAAACTAAAACCATCACATCTTTTGGAGCAAACAATAACGGTCACCATATCTTGAATTCATCATGGCAGCAGCTCAAACATTTGTGATGTAAGATGCAGACAAAGATAAGCATTGGTATACCTTCCTTCGAATGTTTTATATAAAAAAAATATAAGTGTGTCCTTCATAATAAGTAAAGTTTATTTTATTAATTAATAGCCAAAAAAACTAAAGTAGGAGGCCATTGATAATATCATTGTTACATACCCAAAAAATCATATTTGAGATGGAGCTCTTATCTCTAGGTCACTCAACTTCTCCAAATTCGCTCATACTTGATGAAATTTAGTTACAGCCACCCCTGGAAGAATTATGTATCTGTATCAGAGGCGTGAAACCTGGACATTGCGCTCCCAATCACCACCCCTTTCAATTACTTGTTGAGAAGAGCATGGAAAACACAATCTAATTTCACCAACTATTAGCAAAGTTGGAATCAGAAAACTGCAAGAACATGTGTTTGGGTCTTTGGGACCAGTGCCTTGGGACATGTACTGCAAATGAAAATAAAACAAAGTAACCATGAGATTAAGATAAATGATCAAAAGTCTAAACATAAGATGTCGAGAATGACAACATAACAGTTGTTGATCAGCAATCAAATTTCTGATAGTAGGATCACTCAATGGGAAAGATGAAAGCACCTCTATATGTCAGGTCTATTGAATATCTATTTGAGCTCTGCAATCTTCATCCTGTGCTCCAGGTTCTTCTTATATTGGGCTGCCCTCCCAGCTTCTGTATCTTCTGTTCATTGTCTCCGTCTTGAATTTTAGAGGGACTCAGCTTTTCAAATTCTTTTCCAGGGACCAAAATGGATAGATCCTTGGAAAGGCTGAACCATAATTGAAGAGCTTTCCAACAGTACTGGTCAAATATCTGGTTGCAAAGATGCCATCCAATAAGTCCCCAATGTGCAGATACTCAACTCTATTAGTGCTCCCTTAATATCAGCCACCCAGGCACGATTGTAAACCGCCTGAGGTACAGTCTTGTCTGTACAACCATTTTGGAGATCATCTTGTGCAATTTAGGGGCCAATTCTGCCACTGTCTTTCCCTGCAACAAACGATCAGCCCAGAACCGAATTTGTTCACTATTACCAATTATACAGTCCACAGACACATCAAAGAGAACTTGAGCATTCTGCAGGACTGACAGCCCAGCCCATGGTTGTAAAGGATCTGTCTTTTGTGCCCACAGCCCATTATTTAAAGACTATTAATACTAAGGCAACCGAATTCAAGGGGATGCTGCACCTTTTCCCAGGCCACCAGACGATTACCTCCATTGGCTTGTTCTTGGTCCCACTAGAGACTCTGCATTTTTATCGATGGCCTTGACAACTTATTTTGGAAGATCAAGATCAATCACAAGATAAATAGGAGTGGCAGTCAGCACCATCTGGACCATAAAAAGGACTCCCAGCTCTATTCATTAGAGAAGCTTTCCATCCTGGGAGGTGATCTGCATCCTTATCAATCAGAGGTGACAAATCATCCTTCACTGCAAATAAAATTTCAGAAGTGTGCAGCAAGTTTTCAACACAGCAATGGATGGGGGTTGCAGAACTCTTTGATAATCCTCTTGGGATTACTTCCACATATATGCAGCGGATTACATGTACTCGGTCCGTGGTCCGAGTAAGACGAGAGGCATTCATAGACTGATGCTAACTGAATGAAACTGGGTTACATTGATGCTCTCAAAAAATCTCTCCTACTTAACAGTGTCGAAAGCAATCTGTTTTTTACTACCACCAACATTGCAAACAGTAACTGCCAAGATTGTGATTTGACTATGTATGCAATGAAGGTAGCAAATTTTACTATGTATGCAATAACTTAGCAGTGCAGAAGAATTCTGTTTTTACTGGGTTACATTTTGTTTGTGATCGAAAGATTAGACTGCATTTTACTGCTGACCGGTTGGTCGACCTAGACAGAGACGAATTCGGCCTGCCGACCTCTAGAACCAGTGGATAAGATCAAGGTGGAGAGCTGGAGGCTGCGAACTGGAGCTTAGTTGGTTTTCTACTTACAGATAACTACTTCGCTTTTTAGTTATGGTTACCCCTTTGTTTTGTTGTGTATCTGCTTGCTAGCTTAATTAGAGCTTGGGCAAGTTCCTGTGCCCTTTTCTTCTTACCATTGTTTATTTGGCCTGGACTTTAGCTGGTGTTTGTACTTTGAGCACTTTAGATGTTTGGTTGCACTCACCATTCTCTTAATGAAATACATGCAGTGCATGTTGTTCTTTTTTTTCTTTAATAATTCAGGACCATTTTCAAAATATACCATTCTTGAACAACAATATACTATTGTGGTCATTTCTTATACATGTCCTTGATAACAAAGCCAGCACTAACAGAAGCAGCTTGAAAGAAATATATACTGCAAAACAATAACTATTTTGAGATAGGGACAGGCGTTGTTAGAAATGAACTTGAATCATTTGTAAATCAGATCTGTCAACCAAATCAACTGTATTGGAAAATGACATCGGATAGGCATTTTTTGAAACAAGGAAAATGTATGTGGATTAGGCAAATAGATTAAACTTGCCAAATTGCATATGTGATATGTACACAGTTCTAGATGATATGGAGCCCTACGGTACTTGTAGAAATTGTATGAATAAATTAAAAAGAAGAAACATAACGAAAATGAAGTGCTCAAATGTGAAAGAGAAGCTACTCCATAAACATTTCTTTTAAATCCAAGCTTGTTACTATAGATAAGCGTAGCACAGGTTTATGGAAGGTAAAAAGAAAATATTAAAGCCAAACATCATCGGGACTCATAACTGATTACTACAGATAAGTGGCTGCATGAAAGCACCAAACATTTTTGCAGAAAAGAAAAGGAGGCAGGACATAAAATAAGAATTATTTTCTATACTACTCATAACTGGCAGCATTAAATATTAGGCTAGTACCCTACCTTAAATGATTATAAAGTTAAAGTAATTATGTAGGTGAACATTCACTATATGCAGTACAAATTGCAGAAATTTCACATTTTCTTGTTTGTTGTTGGCATGTTGCAATATCCAGACTTCTATAGTATTTTCCATTGACTTTTTCTGCAGTACCAAATCAGAAGATTCACAATAAGTTGGATGCATACCTTGAGAGGCTATCACTATCCCTTGAGAAACAAACACAAAAGGAGCAGAAGTGTACCTGCAGACAACAGAAGAGCAATTTCTAAATAACTGTCACCTATCCTGCATACGTTTGTGCAGGACAAATAAATTGACATGAATTTGAATGCTTTGTTACATGGAAGATACTTCACTAATCAGATCCAGAATTTAGATTGACATAGAGAGAAGCAGAGATGAGTGATCCACACCATCTTAGCATTTTCGCATTAATTCCTCCACCTCGAGTGCCATGACCTGGCTAGACTGCAACAAAGGTCTTCAGATGGACTCTGCAATTCCTGCCCTCACTCCATTGCTGTTATGACGATATCTTTCTTCTTATTTTAAATAGAACCCACGGATGAATCAGAGCGGTAGACACAGTAGCAGAGACATCATTGACCAAACCAAATCGGGGGCGTGTAGGAAAAGCGTTGAGGCGACACTGCAAAGTGGTGGCCATCAAAGCCACCTTCAGGCTGCAGCACAAGCTTCCATAGTTCCATGGCCAGATGCATCATAAACAAGGTGGCGGTACCTGCCAGTCAAGGCCAAGTGCAATGAGCACCGAGGTCCATGCAAAGGAGAAAAGTTGGAAATGCAATGAAACCACATGATATAAAAGCTAACTGCAAGCAAAATAAACTAAAAACAAACAAGATGGATCTGCAGACAGGGGAGGTGTTGGAGGTGCAGTGCAGGTGCAGGTCTATGACGGTGGGTCAGTGGACTGGCCGCTGATGCTTGCCTGGGAGAGAGGAACAGAGGCTGGTAGCCTGGTACCGGTGCTTGGCGTGGAGAAAGGTCAGAGAAAACAGCTGACTTGCTTCTGATGGCTGCCGGTTGGAGAAGAAGCGAAGAAAGGATTGACCACAAACCTTGCAGGCAATGCTTCTGAAGTCGCCGTTGCCTGCAACTAGCAGCGCGGCGATGGCTGGCGCGCGAGGCAGCTCAGGGGCGGGGCAATAGCTTTCTTCCTCTCGTGCTCGCGTGGGTGCCGGTGCATACGTACGTCGTAGCTCCTCCGCTAGCGGTGGGCAGCGAACGTCCGGGAGAAGCGACGGGAGGCGGGTTTGCTGCCGATCTTGCCGTCCGGTCGCCGGAGCCGGTGGATGCGGTGCGGGACGGGAGGGGGCCGGTTCTTGGATGTGTGGCTTGGGCTGTAGACTGCAACTGGGCCGGATGACAGACCCAGAGCCAGACAATACTGGCCCACCATGACAGTGCCCAGGGAGAGAGCATCGAGCAGCGTAGATATCATGCTTTTTTGATAATATAATAATCATTTCATTATAATAATTAAAAGGTTCATGATGGCATGCAACGCAAAGAATCGAAGTCTACAATGTCTAGTTACTCAAGTAAACCCATAAGCTTACCAAGATTACGTGCTTTATATATTACACTAATGATAACATGAACTTGGCAACATGACATGCTTATGTTATAATGCTAACAATCTGAAGTGGTAAGTAAGAGGTGGGACTTGGGCCGGGCTTGCATGACATATGATCCTCTCGTGCTTTGTGCTGCTTCGGGTCATGTCTTGTAGGCACGAGAAGCATGTCAGGCCACGCCGATATGATACGATATGCAATTTTTCTTTAGCCTAAGCACGGCCCATGGCACACCCGTATGTCTTCGGGTTGTGCCGGTCCAAAATGGCCTTCAAAAAATATTTGTTAGTTTTTCTTTCCACTCTTGATTATGAAATATATAGGTTGTGTGCACTATTTTTATAAAAGTTTTGATAATTCTCAGAATCTATTAAAGAATTAGATAAGAGATAGTATAGTAAATGTTATAAAATCGCAACGTAGAGTTGTGGAACTGTCTACGTTCTATTTTTGTGCCATTCCAGTCCAAGCATGGCCTAAACTAAAATATAGGATGTGCCATATAGCCGGCCGTGTGGAGATCTTAGGTACAGGCCTCGTGTATGTGTCGTGTCGGCACGGCAAAAAATATTTTATGTCATGTAATGTTTCAGGTCATACCATGACCCACCCTCAAATGGCATGGCCCAAGTCCTAGCTCTAGCGGTAACCGATGGAAAGTTCCTTCATCACTATATAACCGATTAAGACGCAGATGAACACAACACTAAAACATAAGAACAATTGCTCAAAAAAGTTGCTAAAAAAACTAAACCATAAGAACAAATATAATAACCATATAAAAACAACCATCACACATTTTCTTCGTACGAACGATCTAGTCCATTCAAAGACAAAATCAAGTTTATCCTCATCTTAGAGAAAATTTAGCAAGTAACAATATAACACAAATTGTGTAAAATTTGAATTGTAATATCACATCACACTAGAACGATCTATGTTGATGGCGTCCGTAGATGTCAATCCCCATATCTTCGTTGGGCCACTCATGTGGTCGTTCCTGTAGTGCTCCATTGTTCACTTCTCTACCAGATTTACTTCTTACTCCGTCTTTCTATGCTTTATGCTCTACTGTCGGAAACATTGTGCAATGAAAACTTAAAATAATATTTGAAACAACTAATAAACTGTATATAGAACAAAGAGTATATAATCATTTAGTGTTACACTTATGTAAACTATTTTAATGCAATATGTTCACACTCAACAAAGCGTGCAATTCTATAGATTTTTGTTTAATGTTGATATACGCTTCGGTGCATGATGATAGATGCAACAGTGGAGGCACCAACAACATTATGGATATGAACTAGCTATACCAAAACACTCTACCATTAAGCTAAGTGATATATTATATATAGATGATAAAAAGAAATTTAAAATAAAGAGATTGAAGAAATTTCACATGATACACATTTGCTTATCTCGATCCTTATATATATAGATTCCATTATCGTATGCTAGGAGTTGGGTGTCTAAAATATCTTAGGTTAATGAAGTTTCACATATGGCCTGTTGATGTTTCTAGATCCTCATATATACTTTTCTCTATTTTATGATGGTGGATAGAGATCTAAATATACTATTGGGTGCTAATGTTTTTTTTGTTCATAGGGAATAACACTATTCATCGATTCTTGATATATTTGTTCTAAATTCCACACCTTGCCAATTATCGAGCTGCAGATCTGACCATGTTTGCATATCTAGGAATTCACACACCCAGGATTGTTGCTAAAAGTAGTGATTATTTGTGGTACATTTAAGTAGAAAAATAAAGCTCTCTTCTTAATTTGGGGCTCTGGATTTTTACCCAATACCAAAATTGTGATTTTACCCTTTTCTTTCAACTATGTGAATTTACCCATGTGTTTGAAAAACGAAGCACCACTTTGCCCCTAATGATGCTAAATTTTATATACAAAAGGGCAAAAATGCCATGTGATTTTGCCCCTATTTGTTATGCCTATTTGTGATTTTACCCCTAATCTTGAATTGTACATTTATATTGTATGTTGACAAAAATGAATACATTCGGTCAAATATATATTTGGCACAACTTGCAATAATTTCAATTCATATCTATAATTAATACTGAAAACTTATTCAAAATTTGGCAGCACCTTAATTAGCAATATTTTGATACCATTATTACAACAATGTAAACCATATATAAAACACATGACAACAGTCATGGAGAAACAATATTTAAAAGTCGTCCATACACCATGTCAACCTGTCCACAGAAGCGTACACCAGTCTGCACCATATCCCCCTTTCAACGAAAGCAACGAGTCGATCTACGAGGAGCTGGCAACTATGGCATCCAAGTTTTACAGTTATATATTGACGAGCATAGTAAGTTGGACACAGGCTACCGGCATCGTCCCAAAGGACAACGACCTCGGACACAGGTGGTCTGAAAGGAGCTCATCTTAGCCTCATTCCCCGCCTTGCTGCCCATACATACTGCTCTTCATCTTGCACTACGCTAGAAAAGCAGATTAGTGACGTATTTAAATAATAATTAGTGATGCCGAAAAAACACGTAACTTACATTATTGTGTCTATGATATGAACGCATCAGTGATCGTGTAAGAGGAGTGTTTTTTTTTTTTTTTGAGAAACGTGTAAGAGGAGTGGTGAGACGATGGCAATTGGACAATGGCGGTGGCCCAATGTCTCCACTATACGCCCAAGTAAGGGAGAGGAGTGGACCTCAATGGGCTGGATAACGCCAAGCTACGAAGAGGCGCTGAGCAAGTGAGAATAGAGGAGGCAACGAAAGTGCAAGAAGGCCCATTGAACCAGGGCGTTGGAAGATCGAGGCCCACACACATGGCAGACGTCGTGTACTCGTGTTTAGGAACGCAACACGGGAGAGTCATTGATTATGGGTGGCCAGTACCCATCGGGTAGGTACCCGTTGCCATATTGAGTCGTGTTTAGGAACGCAACACGGGAGAGTCATCGTTTCATTGGCGTGTTAGCCACAGGGACCTCCTAAGTGCAGCATTCCCTTTACGCAATATTCCCTCTGTACAGAAAAACATGCAAGTATAGGTTACATATCAGAAAAAGGTAGTTCAAATTTGGCAAAGTTTGTAGTGCATAACACGGGCTCCAAATCAATTTATTATGAAATACAAATACATTATTTACTCTATTGATATTTATTTGATATCTTAAATATTGATACTTTTTTCTATTTATGATTGCTTAAACTTAAAATACTAAAACAAGATGCCGTGCTATGCTAGAACTGCATGTTTTTTCAACATGATGTTGTGCTATGCTAGAACTGCATGTTTTTTCTGGACTGAGGGAGTACATATTATTTACTTATTTCTCGCATTAATGTTTTTTTTCTCTTTTTTCTCTTATGAAGATGTTAATGTTTGGAGGTAGAATTCCCATACAAAATATTGTGGTAGAATATGCATGTCTATTTGGTTCCTACACTTGTTCAGAGAGCATCGTGTCTAGCCAAATAAAATCAAATGCTACACGGATTTACTGTCTTATACACATAGAAAGACTGCTAACTAGCCAGATCTTTGCCAAGAGTTTCAAAAACTACAGCATAATACTGTGTTCTGTATGCATATATAATTAACTAAACTGCTGCTAAAGTAGAAAAGCAACACGTCCACTTTACACTATGGCAACATCATGTCGTATTCTGTGATTCGGTCACTTAAAGGTGCACATAAACACTCATTGTTGTCTTATTACAATTAGCCCATAATAAAGCATAATAAAGCATGTGTTAGCTTTGCAGCTGGTATCAGACCAACTAGTTTCTTATGCGTTTGGTCCTAAAAAGAAGACTCGTTCTCCAGTGCATTCTGCACTCATTTTCAAGAGCGTACGTAGTTTACAATAGCATTAATTTATTTGCTCTCTCCCAGTTCCCACAAGCAACAGATGGATCTTTATTTGCAGCTTTGCAGAAATAATATAACAAGCACAAAGCCAACGATGAAGAGAAGCCATGTGGTTCTCTCTGTCTCAAAAAAAAAAAAAAGAAAAGAAAAGAGAAGCCATGTGGTTGTGCAGGAGCACACTAAGCAAGTACTGTAAGTTATTAGATTGAACTTAAAAGATAGATAAAGGTGGTTGAGTCGGCTAACCAGCGTGGAACTCAGATTAGATTACAGGGATAAGCTAATACTATTCTCGGCTTACGACGGCTAAGTTGTGTGAACCTGCAGCTTTGGTTCTTTTGCCCCTCTGAGTAGTACTGCATGTTCATTTGAACTGTTTGTTCTAAGTTTAATATTTTATTTATTCTGCTGGACAGGCTCTAGTATCAATAGATTGGCATCTTCTGCAAAGTGCCTTTAGAAAATTATAATGGTGATAGTAAAAGTATTCGAGCTGTAATGTTGGTATACCCCTTGTGACTTGAGTAGAATCTTTGTTGGCCATCATCTAGAAAGCATTAACTGAGGAAATGGAGAGTGGGACTACTTCGATTATTTTTTTCTTGTTCTTAATGCTATGATGATTAAGAAAAAAATTGATAACTATCGACAAGGTGTTGAACACACTATCAATTTGTTTCTGAATACTTTATGTCATTACATGGTTTTAAATGAAAAGGTAGTCAATAAGGAGTCGCAAATCCTTCAAGTAATAAAACTTTGTTAATTTGAAAAAATATTATAAAATGAACATCAAATTATCAAAATTTGAACAATATTTTTGGCCATTAAGTGATTTCAAATAATACAGTCGTCAAATACAAAGTTGCAGATTTGTTGTAGTAGTACTACAGTCCCATATAAAGTTTGTCTTCATCCAATTTGATTTATACTGATGGTGTTGTTGATAGCCCTGTTCTTTCAAAATTTATACAATTTGAGAACTATACCTCCATTCCATTGAATAACCGTGGCAGATCTTCTAGCGCTGCTACTACTTACTATTAGGAAAGACGATATACATCAATCTTTTTTAACAAAAATATCCTAACATTTTCTTTCAAAAGTAGGTACTCCTTAAAAGAAGAATAAAAGTGAAATAAAGCTGAAGACGAGGGTAAGTTTTGTTGATACATTCCGCGCGGAATGGAGGTGTACCGAGTCAGGCGTTCACTTCAAGGGATTCCAAGACTTTTCTAGTCTTTTGATTCAGGGCTTGTTTAGATCACCAAATTCACCCCCAAATTTCACTATGCAGAATTCTATTCCCCATCACATCAAAATGTTTATATATGCGTAGTACTTAAATGTAGATAAAATCAAAAACTAATTACACAGTTTTATTGTCTTTCTGAGGCGAGCGTTTAGACTAATTAATCAAGATTTGACAATTTTTTACACTAAAAAGGCGAAACGATGAACAGTGCCGCGGCGCCACTGTACCGATTCGGGAACACCCGAATCGGGCATCTAAACGAGGCCTCAGTGACGAAATGCTAGGAGTAGCGTATACTGTGGGCAGCCTAGGCTTTCTTCATACCACATCATTTGTGGCATGTTAGGTCTTCCCTGACGAAAAAGATGACGATGCTGGCAAGTGTCGCCCCTCCTTGGTTTTGATGACGAATCAATGTTGAGCAGTGTGGCTAACGACATTTCGAGCATAATAAACATATAGGAAACACACACATGCGAATAGGCCCCCCATTGATGTCAGAAATTTGACCAAGGACATATTCCTCTCCTTTTGTCCACCTAGTGCTGCTACCTATTCAACCACTGTAAAATCTTGTGTATTAGTATTAGTAGCGACGTCTTAAGCTATAAGATTTTGTTCAAAGCCTAAATCCCATCTGCGACAACCTCTATACTTCTATGGAGGTGAACATACGATTATCAAACTAGTTGGTATAAAATGTTACTGAAGGGATATCATAGAGTAGCATCTAAGAGCACCTCAACAGTAGTATAAGAAAGTTTTTTGCGCGACCCAATTACAAAGGCAGACGCTCACAAACACAAGCGCACACTCACTAGTCGCTTGAATTGGTATAGTGCTTTTCTCTAAAAAAAACTGCTTCAATCGGATTATCAGCCGCTGAAACATCAGCTCAACAAAACATAGTGCTCATCATAATATTAACTTTACTATGCTCATAATATTAATAGTCCCACATAACAGTCTTACATGATCTAATAATGTATGTGTAAGACTAGGAATTGATTAAGAAATGGTTATTTTTCTCTTTTTTATTAAAGTATAAAATAATATGTTTAAAGGTAACTAATAAGTCACCATTATAGATGCTCTGACACATTCTTTTACATAAGAAAATTATGATGTCCATGTGGATAAAAGAGATTTTATTGGTGATTAATTGTCTGGCTTTCTAAAATGCCCTGACATCGTAGTTTACCGTGCTTGGTAAATCGCCGACAAATCTACGGCTTTCAACTTCCATTATGTAGCAAAGTCAAAATTCATGTCATAGTGCTATGTCTACACCAGTGTATGCCGACCACATATCTCCAGTATCTTCAAACTCCATTATAATCTCAATGGAGTCGCATATATGATTTGCTCTTAGCTAGTGACCTGTTGAATTGTGCCATACGTAGCCTCAAGGAAGTCCATGAGAGAGTTGTGGGAGAAAGGTGAAAAAAGGTGGTGATCACTAACTCAAAGACGACTATCATTTCTTTTTTAATGTATTTTTTTTTTGGTTGACAGTGCAGCTCATTATCTTAGGCACATATCTTTCAGGCTTATATATGTTCTACGATTTTTTGTAGGAAAGATTTGTAACAAGTGTAACTACAGTCCAGCTATATTGTTAAGAAATTGGGCCAACTCGGATCCAACAGGAGGACGACGATGTCATGAGCTGTGGCTAGGGCGCCGCTTGCGCCAAGGAGGAGGAAGGGGCACCACTCCCCACACGCGCAGCGCGCCTCGGTGCCGTCTCCGCCTCACCACATCATCGTGTCAGCAATAAAGTATTTTCTATAATTAGGAGATGTCAAAATAAGGAAAGAGAATATCCGCAGGAATTCTCTAGAATTGCTTTGAGAATATTCACAGGAATTCTCTAGAATTGCTTAGGGTCTATGCTAGGTCAACTAAGATATAAATACTCCCGAGGTGTAATCAGATCAGTTCAATAATAGAAATGGCAATTCCCATCTATCTCTCCTCTCTCCCTGCCGCCGCCACCCTCCCCCGCGTCGCCGCCCGCGCGCCCACCCCACCCCCACCGCCCACACTGCCACCGCCTCAGGCCACCGCTCAGGGCTGCCACGTGCCCCCTGCGCTAGGCCCCTTATAGCTGGTATCCGAAGACCAGGACGATGCCCACACTACCATCATGCCGGACAACACAGCTCTTCATCTCATGGAGAAATTCACCAAGGACCGCTCCTCCAAAGTCGACCACATACAAACTAAGATGAAGCCCATGGATGATACGACGGGCAACCTTGAGAAAGACTAGGTCCTCGACGAGAAATCAAGGGAACTCCAGCAGATCGGGACCGCCTCGCAACAATGCTGGAACTCAGTGCAAAATAAGCAATGATGGATGCCGGCCACGCCTACATCAAGAAGCAATCTAAAGGCTCTCAAACTCAATCCATGGCAGAAGTCGCTGCAAAGGTGGAGGCAAAATTATTCAACAAGGAGGAGGTGAAATCAGAAACAATAATGGTAATTCCTCTGGCTTAGAAATCAAAACCCGTAAACTCTCCTTTCCTGCCTATGATGGCAAAGACGACCCTCTACCATGGCTCAATGAATGTGAGCAATTCTTCAGGGGACAACAAACGCCTAATCAATAAAAAACATGGTATGCATCTTACCACCTTACCGGTACGACACAACAATGGTATATGCATCTTTCACAAGACCAAGAGGTGGCAGATTGGGATTATTTTTCCCGATGTGTCGATGAGTGGTTTGGCACACCAACTCGACGCAACCCATTGGGAGAATTGGCAGCACTACGCAAAATAGGTACAATTGATGACTACACAGAACATTTCTTAGCGCACGTAGCAAGCGCTGGGAATCTTGGTGAACAACAACATGTCAACATCTATACCGCTAGCCTCTTGGAACAACTAAAACAAATGTCAAACTTCTCAACCCTTAGGAAATGGAAACAGCTATGTCACTAGCTTGGGCATATGAACAACATTTGGACGTTATGGCTAAATTCGGTACGGCTACAACAATGCGCACAAACCATTCTTTTCCACAAAAGGTAACTGTAACACCCCCACCACCATCTATGACTCCATCAACAGTTCCACCATCCACTCTACCTCCAACACTCCATCCCTTCAAGTGCTTGACACCAGAAGAGATGGCAGAAAAATGTCGCATGGGTCTTTGCTTCAAATGTGATGAGCAATTCGTCCATGGCCACAAATGTAAGAAGTTGTTTGAGATCACCATCGTCAATGACTATGTCAAGGAGCTGACAATGACAACATTCTTACGATGACCATTGAGAAAACTAATACTATGGTACAAGGAGCTGCACCATTCTATCTTGGATTTTTTAGATAAAGGATAAAATATTCGGCCTCTACATCCGTGGATGTACACAGCCAATTATTACAGAGTCGATATGGAGAAAATAAAAGAGACCCAAAGTCTTATACAACACGACTAGGACTACAGCAGACGATATAAATGCTTCCACCCTCTGTTTGTTCTTTCAAGAGCAATCATCTCTAATTTCTTGCTCATCTCCGAAAGTGCGTCCTTGGCCTCCTCCTCATGCTGCAGCTGAGCCCAAAAACAACCAGTACGCTCCCCTAAAAATAACCTTGTATAATGGAATTAGTTTTTAATTTATTAAAAATAACATCATTCCGGCATCTCCGGATGGCCCAACACAAAGCAGCTACTCCAACCCGGATCATATTTTTGACTTTCTTGTGTTGATTACTAAGCCAATTGCCAAATATATGGCTAATAGATCTTGGTTGTTGTAAACTAGTAGCAAAGAAAATGATCCTCCAAAGCATCTTTGCACATGGGCAATCAAGGAACAAGTGTTGAATAGTCTTATTCCTATTGCAATAAATGTATTTCTGGCTCCCTCTCCAGTTTTTCCGAGCGAGGTTGTCCTTGGTTAGGGTGACACCTCTTTGTAGGAACCAAAGAAAGATTTTAATTTTTAGGGGAATCTTCATCTTCCAAATTTTCCTATGTTGAAAAGGCGGTTGTGTATCAATGAGATGGAGGTACATGGATCGAACAGAAAATAACTCAGATTTGGTTAGATTCCATTTAAAATAATCTGATCCTTCCACCAAATCAACATTTGAAATTTTGCTACTAGGCTATGCCACTCTAAAAGTTTATTATCCACCAAGGCCCTTCTAAAAAAGATATTAAGGGGGTTTGAGGTCAACACTTTTGATACAGCTGCGTGTGGATCCCTTACTATATTGTAAAGAGATGGATAATTAAACTTTAGGGGCTTATCTCCTACCCATGTATCCTCCCAGAACCTCGTATTGGTCCCATCTTTGATAATAAAGGAACCATTAGCCATCACCTCCTCTTTGATATGCATAAGGCTTCTCCAAAAGTGAGAGTCAATAGGTTTGGCTGACACTTGAGTGAGTGATTTAGATCTTAGGTATTTATTCCTTAGCATCGACTGCCACATGCCATCTGTATTGAGTAGGTTAACCAACCATTTGGCTAACAGGTACTTGTTTTGCAAGTTCAAGTCAAGGATACCTAGACCACCTTGGTCCTTGGGGCGGCATAAGATGTTCGACCTGGCAAGTCTATATTTATGTTTATCTGAAGAACCTTGCCAGAAAAACCTGGATCTGAAATGATCCAGCTTTTTTAGGACTCCTTTGGGAATCTCAAAAAAGGACATCATAAACATGGGTAGACTGCTTAATACTGAGTTAAGCAGAACAAGTCTCCCACCATAGGATAAGTACTGTGCTTTCCAACAAGAGAGTTTTTATTGAAAACGTTCTTCAACCTTCGTCCATTCTGAATTCAGGAGTTATCTATATTGCATTGGGATTTCTAGATATCTGAAGGGTTATTCCCCTATATTACAACCAAAAAGAGTGGTATAAAAAGATTCCATCTCTTTGGCTGCACCATAGCAGAAGATTTCACTCTTGTGGAAATTGATCTTAAGACCGGACAATTGTTCAAAAGCGCATAGCAAAAGTTCAAGATTCTTTGCTTGCTCCAGGTCATTATCAATAAAGATGATGGTGTCATCTGCATATTGTAATATTGACAGGCCATCATCTACTAGGTGGGGGAGGATTCCTCTTATTTGGCCATCGTTTTTTGCTCTATTAATTAGAAGAGCTAGCATATCTGCAACGATGTTAAATAAGATAGGCGACATGGGGTTGCCCTATCGTAGGCCACGTCTGGTTTGGAAGTAGGGGGCCAACATCATCATTAACTTTAATTCCTACACTTCCACCCGTGACCATACTTTGTACCCATCTACACCATTTGATGGAGAATCCTTTCATACGTAATGTTTGTTGTACGAAGGACCATTTGACCTTATCAAAATCAATTTTGAGTATGATGCCATCTCGTTTTTTAGTATGTAATCCATGGATGGTTTCGTGTAGGATAACGACGCCTTCCATGATATTCCAAAGACATAAATAAATTTGTTTGCATTGGATTCACAATGGTTTTAGCAACCTTATTCAACCGGTTTGTGCCCACTTTTGTGAATATTTTAAGACTCACATTGAGAATACAAATTGGTCTATACTGCTGAATTTTAGTAGCGTTTGGAACTTTGGGAATTAGGGTAATGATTCCAAAGTTTAGACTATGAAGATCTAGGGCCTCTCTGTGTAGATCATCAAAGAGAGGTATGAGATCATTCTTTATTATCCCCCAGAAGACCTGATAGAATTCCGCCGAAAAACCGTCCGGACCTGGAGCCTTGTTATGCTCCATTTGGAATACCACTTCTTTCACTTCAGATTTAGTGAAGGGGTTGATGAGGATCTCCTTTTCCTCGGGGGAAACTTGTGGAATATCTGAAATCTGATCTTCCACAAGTGTGATCTCTGAATTTTCTAGTGACCCAAAAAGGTTTTTATAATATGTGGTAATATGGCTTTTAAGACGACTATCGCCAACAACAACTCCTTGATCATCTTCAAGTTTGTATTTATGTTGATTACGATGTTTCTCATTAGCCACTAGATGAAAGAACCTAGTATTTGCATCCCCTTCCAATAGGGTTTTTACTTTGGCTCTTTCATACCACTTTAGTACTTCTTCCCTCAAAAGAGAAACTAAACGCTCTTTTATATAATGTTTGAGATTAATTTCTTGATCGAGATAAGGATGAGTTCTCAGCTTTCTTATCAAGATTCTCTAAAAGAGCCAGCAAAGTCTTTTTCTCTTTTTTGTAGGACCCTGCCGTATGCATGGCCCAACCTCTTAGGTGTTGTCTAAGTCTACGAATCTTAGACTGCCAACGCTCAAGAGGTGTCGATCCAGCACTTTTTGATTGCCAAATATTTACAACCATATCATAAAATCCTTCCCGTAAAAGCCATTCTCTCTCAAATTTGAAAGGTCGGTTTTGGGATCGGTGGGTCGAAGCACCCGTACTAAGGACAAGGGGGGTGTGGTCAGAAATATTTCTATCTCGAGGTTCAACCATTGTTAATGGGAATTGAATTTCCCATTCAACCATTCTATCTTCATGGTATACTCAATGGTGTCCTCGTTCATGTCCTGGTGGATTCGGGTGCAACCCACAACATCATTGTTTCAACATGGCTCGTGCAATTGGTCTGCAGGAACAATGCATGTCCACCAACATGCTTATAGGCAATGGACAAGAGGTAAAATGTTGTGTGGCAACCTTCAATAAAAATTTTACTACACATGGCCATAGCTTCAACATCGACGCTCACCTCGTCGACTTTGGCAACGACATCAATGCTATACCAGGACTTCCTTGGTTGATGAGCCTCAGGAGCATAACCTGGGACTTCATCGACATGCACTTGTCATTATTCAGCAATGGTCGCCGCTCCATCATACCTGCCTCTAATCAACAACAAACACCGACATCAGTTTCCGCATTGCGAGCTCCACCCTCAATGGTTAGTATGGAAAGATCACATGTCCATCAGTCAGCTACAAGAGACACCCACCCTTGGCTCTTATTTTGGCACGAGGACGTGCCGAGTGGAACAGGCGGAGTCCTATAATAGGTGTAACGACGACCCAACTATGTTGTGAAGAAATTAATTGTGCCAACTCGGGCCCAAGAGGAGGATGACGACATCATGGCTGTGGCTAGGGTGCCACTCGTGCCGAGGAGGAAGGGGCGCTGCCCCCCATGCGTGCCTGGGCGCCGTCTCCACCTCACCACATCATCATCTCATCAATAAAGTATTTTCTATAGTTAGGGGATGTAAAAATAAGGAAAGGTAATATCCACAGGAATTCTCTAGAATTGCTTAGAAAATATCCACAGGAATTATATTAAATTGCTTAGGATCTAAGCTATGTCAACTAGGCTATAAATACTTCCTAGGTGTAATCAGATCAATTCAATAATAGAAGGGGTAATTCTCATTTGTCTCTCCTCTCTCCTGCCATCGCTTTGAGCCATCGCGCTCAGGGCTGCCACGTGCCCCCTTGCGCTAGGCCCCTTATAGATTAGTGCTCCATAGAAATTATTCCTAGCCCTATTTACTAAAGATGGTCCATGTTAATCTCCAAAAAAAGTCGCTAATCAAAGAAATAATAAATTGCTAATTAAAGCTTAGTTGCTTATTGCATTGCTTGTGGGAATATTGACATGGACGCAATCTTGTGTCCAAGAACTAAAACATGAAGTATTCTAAAAAAATTTCAATCATGAAACATCAAATTTAATGGCATGGAGGGAGTAATAACAATTGGGTATCTCTCCTTCCTAAGGTATCTGGGAGTTTTAAAACATATTAGAGAATGAGATAAAGAAAATGATACATGTAGTCCACAACCATGGGAATTGTGTTTACTATATTTTACATCTAGTGGTGGTTAGGTTCACAATAGGCATTAATGGAATTTACAAGTGTGATTGGAGCTTAAGGGCATTAATGAATGAGTATCATAAGTTAGTTTACCTAAAACCCCTTGTAATTTGCATGGGATAAATTGTAAGCACTTTAAGGCCGTATAATTTAGAGAACAGAAGGATATAAATAAATATAATTGTATAATGTACACGACAATTTGCAGCTAGTAATCTAGTTATGTGAATTGCTTTCACTAAACCATATTACAAAATATATATGACCAAGGTAGCATGAAGCCAAGATTGAATTGATGAATTTAATGTCAAGTCCTTGTCTAATGAAAATGAGAAAATATGCTAAATACTAAAAATATTAGAACTTGTGTGTATGAAACTAGTACTAATTTGTAGAAACATGTCTCTTTTTGCAATGTTTTCCAACCTTTTGTTGGGTTTACTTTAACATCTTTCCCATTTTTCTACATGAACTTCCTTCCATTTCTATTCCTTCATTCAAATATCTTTGGAAATCAGTCAGTGTTTTTTTATCTATATCTATCACTACACCACAAATGTTAACCGTGATGGGCACTTTTGGTTTACCGCAGCAGGCAAACGCGTCCGCTACGGGTGGTGCACCACGGTAAATGCATGGCGACACCACTGCAGCGGGCGCTAGTGCCCGCTGTCGTAAATCGATTTACTACAGCGGGCACATTAGGGTGCCCACTGCGGTAAATAATTTTGGGAAAACAAAACAAAGAAAGATAACCCTAGATAGGTCCGACAAGCCCATCTAGGGGTTGTAGCGCCACCGCACTGGAACGGATCCACCATCGTCGTCGTGGATCCAGCTAGAGATCTGGATGTAGCCTCGGGCCACCGAGGGAGCCGTCATCATGGATCAAGGCCCCACGCCACCGAGGAAGCCACCACCGCCATCCAAATCTTTGACCCGCCGCTGTTATTATCATTGATCCGCACCACTAGATCCGCCATGCCAGCCCGCCGCCCCCACCGGATCTGACATCCGTGAGTCACCCCTGCGAATGGAAGATAGGGAGGATGGGGAACCGACCTCGAGAATAGAAGAGAGAGAGAGGGTGGAAGAGAGAGGGAGGATGGTGAACTGACCTGGAGAATGTACTGCATGGCGGTGATGCAGTTGTTGAGTGTGGGTCGAGTGTGTTAGGCACCGTGATGGAGCGGCCCTCCCCACACTCCGCCTCGCACACCACCGGAGACTGCACCTGAGCCGTCCACGAGGCTAGCGCCGAGCCGGCTGAGGAGGCCCTAGAGGGTCATATAAAATGCCCGCTGCGGTAAATTGATTTATTCGCAGCGGGCATCGCTCGGACATAAGTGTCTGCCACGATAAATAAAAATGCCCGCTGTGGTAAATCGTGGGATTTACCGCAGCGGGCATCTTCGTCATGGAATGAAAAAGTGCAACAATGCGGTAAATAAATCGTGGAATAGTATATAGTTATTCTTTGGAATTTTACGTAACCCAAAATTCAGAGCAAAAATAGTACAACTTTCTTTTTGCCAGGCAGAGTACCGATGCCGACACTTTTATACGTTCATGCACACGCACACACCCCATATGAACGTGCACAAACATATCCAACTACATGAGCATATATGAGAGAATAAAAGGTCAACATTCGTCATGTCAAAGGAGCCGTAGTGTCGATCGACAGACATGTCGCCTTCTTGATTGACGAATAGAATTGAATATAAAGGTTGTTAACTTTTTTTTTCTCAAGGACAAAAGTTTTTTAGTAATTTGACTTGACACTGAACTGCATTTATCAAATTGCTCTCTAGCCGAGAAAACCAGAAACATGTGACTAAATTTTCTGGTGTTTGATTCCCTAGCTAATGCTAGTCTTTCCAATCTAAATATATTATAAGCCTCGTTTTGGTTTTTCTTATCTTTCACTATAAATCTAGCCATACTTGTGTTTAGATCGTCATATACATAGTAAAAGATATCTATTTATAAAAGCTAAAATGACTTATAATTTAACTAAAATGAATAAAATATCATATTCATCTACCCTACCTGTATATGAAATGAAAAATAAAAGATCAAAACGAGTTACTACGGCTACAACTATATCCCATAAATAATTGGTGGCACCAGGTCACAGTAGAGCAGGGAGCACAAAGCAAAGCATTCTCCCTCTCCTTTTCGATTCAAAGTAGTGAACGTAATTTAGCCACAAAGGCCACGAGCTGTCGACGACGCGACACCACTTTGGCAACCCCCTGTTACCTTTTGTTTTCGCAACTTTTGATTTGTCGAGACAAAATTAGTCGGCCAGCCGCAGAGAGGTGTGCGCGCCGGAGAAGCAAGCGTTTGCGTAGAGGATCGCATTGTGCTTAGCAAGACTACTGGTGTGTGGCGCTTCAAAAAAAAAAAAAAAAAAAGACTACTGGTGTGGTGGTCTGGTGGAATATTGGAGCGGCGAGCGAGAGCTGAAAGAACAAATGTGTGGCTCCACCTGGAACCCCCTTTACCCAACACCCTCATCCATGCTTGTTGGCCATTTTTTCGCCATGCGCGGCCTCATGTCGGATTCTTCCATAATCGATCCGGTACTACTTCATAGTGGCAAGAATATTGGACTTTGTTCCCATTGGAGCAGTGTCTCAAGAGTTGGCAAAAGCTTGCTAGCATGATGCATCGTGTAAGAACAAGCTGTTGCGTCTTTCTTAGCGTAATGCATGACGTGTTGTGCTTTATAGAACGAATCCGTGGCATGACTAACCTTTGGTGTGGCAAGTTTTGAAAATGAACCAAACATGCTCTGTAAACATCATTTCCTTATCTAGAAACTGTACCACTAGTGCCGTATATATGCCCTTGAGAGCTGCATTAGCTACTACTGTGCAAGCAGATCAGCTATTCTGGAAAAGTGACCAGGAACTATTTCGGCAGGCACCGGAATTCAATTCCAAGATCAATCGATGAGCCTGCTTTAAGCAAGAAGACATGCTCTCTTAAGTTTAAGCTAAACAACAATCAGCACGCCCCACTACTTGACGACACAAAGATGGGCATGTGAGTAGGTTATGTATATATGCGCAACAAGAGTATCCGAACAACTGTTTGGTGTGTAAGCAAAGTTGGCCGCTTTTTGGACTTGAAAATTCAAATTGAAAAAAAAAGTTCTAAATCAGCATGCCGTCCTATTCTATTGCACGGAGAATTGTTGGGGAATCTGCCCCCTTTAGAATTCCTCACTTGATGACGAACTAAAGCCAGAGCAAGAGCCGAAGCAGCACGTAAACTACTCTATCCAAAGGGAAGACTAGATGATGACTCCGTACTGGGGAAATCCCCAAATCGCGTTCAGGAGATCGCAAACCCATCTGTCAGCAATGGCTGTTTCGAAAACAGTTGGGCGAGCGAGATCACTTGAATCTCCATCCACTAATCCATTCTCATCATGCAGTTGATGATCAATTATGTCGATGGATCTCTTCTCCCCATAGTATATTCATGTGAAATCAAGTGAATCGATCGTAGTGCTTGCAAGATTGTGGAGCTCAACTAATGCACAACGGTGCAGGTGATGGATTTTGGAATTTTTATACTTACGCACGAGCAAGCATGATTCCCTATTTGTTTGTTTATTTGTGCCTACAGGTGCTGCAGACCCCAGTGCAGACGGTGGTTGCCGAAGCTCAACCCAAATAGTTTCGACGGACTCCAACACAGACAAGAATACACACGTACTAAATCCATGAAATTCACAGATGGTCGTAGCAGTGATGTGACCTGCCGGTGAGCATAGGATCGTCGTCGAGCCTTGGTACTTGGTAGTATCCGTGTGTTAGGTTAGGTGCCTAGCTAACTTTGATAGTACAATTCATAGGGGATGATCGCTAACTGGTTAACCATTTGGGCAAGTCATTCTGAAATTAGGCAGGAGGGCATAAAGTTTTCAAAAATTAGCACTAGTGGTGGATTAGCAATTCGATCAGGGTCAGTTCCTTTGCATGAATGCATGCCCAACAAGCCACTCGGTTGGCAGAGTTGAAACTGGCCTAACCAAAGTGCTGCGTTTTGACCACGGGGTGCCGCCGCTGTGCCACTTTCTAACTAGCTAGCGTGTGAGTTAGACACGACGCATGTGTACCTTCGTGTGCCTTTCCGGTGCCGACGACCGTGGTTCGGGTGTTGCAGACACCACAACAATGTCAAAATGTTCAACATATGGACACTATACTAGATCTAGCATATCTAATGGCACTAGGAATCCTGCGTGGTGAATGGTAGGCCTTTTATCCCTGGACCATGAATGCATATATGACCATCGAGAAGATCGTCAATGCGTCTCTCTGGTGATCCAGCTAGCTAGGATCAAAATTCTGTATAGCTTACTACAATACTTGTGTTCTCATTTACATTCTTTTTTCAAGAAAAGTGAGCTTTACTTAGAAACAGTAATACATTCCCGAGCGACAATTTGATGACCATACATACTTTTTTGCAACAGTTTCACGAGATAAAACAGGTCTCTTTTTCAAAGGAAAACTTGTATGCAATATTGTGTATAGCATAACTAAGAAAGATACAACCCATGGTTTTTGTCCAATCTTGCATTTCTTGTTAATTGGCACATCCGCCTTGGGCAAACAAACCCCAAGTGTGTAAGTAAGAGAGATTTGTCGTCCATTCCTTTTCGCTTCCTCAAGAAATGATATTTCCTTTGTTTTTGTAGGATCTTGATTCAAGACATCACTCACGATCAATATATCCTCACCCACCATTCTTTAGGAAGTCCCTCTATCTCTAACATGGCATTAACCAACTTATTATGTTGTGGTGGGCCAACTAGTCGATGGACCCAAGCCGGTGCATAAGAAACTGAGGTAATTTGTACTTTGCATACATTCTAGGTATTCTGTGAGGAAGTCTGAGTGGAAGTAAGGAGGGACGACGCCATAGATGTGGCCTCTTAGCCAAGATGTGTGGTACAACAAACATGGTATGAGTTCCCAAGCAGCATGGCGTGTCCTAGAAAGCCAAGTCTGCACATCCCAATTGAGTCATGGATGCATGTCCTAGCTAGACTTTGAGCAAATTGAGCCTAGCCTAGCCTAGCCCATGGGTCTAGCGCAAGCCTGACGAGTTTTTGCCCACCACTGAGCCTTAGTGGATATGGCTTAATTAGACACATATGCTCGTGCCTGGAAACTTTATTCTCGGTCTGAGCCTGGCCCAGAAAATTAGGCTCGACTCACCTAGTGTGACTATCGTAGATGTGATTATTTTCGTCCAAAACAACCGAGCGCCTTTTTACTCAGCTTGTTGAGCCCGACCTGGCCCACAAATGCTCAGTTTTGATCGTAGCCCCTGTGGGCTACACCATTGTCGGTGGACAAACCTACACTGGTGTGATGGGTACTTGCTATGTAGTGTGGGCAAGGGGGATGGGCCTGCATTGTACAAGAATACAATTAGCTTAGTGTGTATTTCTCAAGCACCTAGACTGGGATAAGAAATTTGGATAAGTTTATAAGGCTGAATGTGCGCGTAAGTTTAGGGTGTCGGTTTGTGCGGTTTACTAGTATTGAGATCAACATTAAGAACTCAAACTAGTTCACTGTCTGTGGTAAGTTAACAGACCACCAGTGAAATTTAACACCGCCACGACGCCGCCATCCCCTCCCCCCTTCCTCTATATCCCAATATAGGTGGTTTGCAAACATAAAACCGAAGAATGGAGACTTTTTTAGGATGACATGGATGCTAGTTGGTTGTAGCAGACATATTTTTTTTATTTGTTTGAACTAATTGACAGAAATTGGTTCCGTAGTTGCTAGATGGATCATAGGAAACACAAGATGCATGATACAAGGTCATGCTACCAGCGTGGAGTGTAGATTATCATAAAGAGCTCCAACAGGATGGATCATCATTTGAGTTTTGCCAAGTTGATCTATCTATATATCAAAGACGTGTACGTCCATTTATACCGATTAATTACACGATATACATAATCCTCCGTTTTGCTTGACTTCGCGCTGTGCGACATTTATTTGTAACACTTAACGACGTACAATTTGCCTAGCTAAAATATGCTCAAGGAAATAATTCAGTACGACCCTGCACGGCATGTTGAGGCTGCCTGCCGTGCAGACAAGTGGATTGCTTGTTTTCTGAACTACCGAGAAATCATACATGTTCGTTCCTCAACTGACCACTTTTTTTATTTCTCCTACAATGCAACTTCCACTCCCAGCGTTGAGTTTCGCGTGATTTCGCGCTGTCAACGTGGACACTTGACGCAGCGCACAACCCCCATCTCATGTATTGCTCAAAAAAAAAAAAAAAAAAAACCCCATCTCATTCAGCTTGCCTAATATATTGGTAATTCTTTTTCGAATTTATTTCTTGTATGTAACCGGCGGGTGTTTCTTTTGATCCGGGAAAAACTGTGGGTTTCCGCGGTAACACCATATTGTAAGCTGAAACTGTTGCAGATGCAGCTTTGTACAACCTACTACTTTATCTTTTTCAGGCTTGTGCGTAAAAAACGGTTCAGTTTATTCTGAATATAAGCAGTAGCAGATGATCAGTTCCTAATCAAACCCTGGAAATCAATTGACCTCAGTCAGTCAGTGGTAGTCACATGATGACCCGCTTGTCGCGCAAGCAGTTTCATATCATGGCGCGGAATAAACAAACTTGAGAGAAAAAAAGTGGACCCTGCTGAAAATTTTTCATTTGTCAGCGTGCTCCATTCCCAGGAAAGTACTGTCGGCCCACTTCACGTCTACCCACCCCAGCGTTAAAAAAACCGTTCGGTAACCGACCGGTTTGACCGTTACCGCCCAAACCGGGCCGGACCGGTTCGGTTTCCCAAATTAAAATTTAAAATTTTTAAAAAAAGTGCTGAAAAAATTTCTAAAAATAGTTCATGATTTATAGAATCCAATGGTGTAAAATTTTTTCAAATTTGAGTTCGTTTAGTATTTATTTAGACGTTTAGAAGTTTGAAAAAAAAAGAAAAAGAAAAAAAAGAGCTGGCCCGTTAAGGCCCATTAAATCATGAAGGTCGAAAAACATACTAAACACACTCAAATTTGAAAAATTTTGACATCATTGGATTCTATAAATCATGAACTATTTTTAGGAATTTTTTTAGCATTTTTTTTAAAAATTTAAATTTGAAAAATAAAAAATACGACCGGTTACCACCAAACCGGTCGGTAAACCGCTCTTACCGACCGGTAAACCGGTCAACCCGTCGGTAAACCGCTAGAAACCGTTTGCACTAGGTGTTCAAACTCAAAATTCGAATTTGACCGGTTACCACCGGTAACCGTGGCTTACCGGCCGGTAAACCGCTACCGGAGGCCGGCGGTTACCGGGGAACGGTTGGAAAAAAAAACACTGACCCACCCCCAAAATAACGTTTCTTCAACCCTCTCCGGCCAGTCTTCTGCCACTAACATCCTCATGCATATATACTCCAGCCCAGTGATCTCCTCCCACCAACAGACTCCATCGTAACCTCCACACCTCAACTCTCGTAGAGTCGTCGTAGCATCAGGCGACGAAGAACGAACGACGAAGCCACCTGCAGCAGCAAGAACCAAGAAGATCGATAATGACGACGTCGACGCCGTCCAAGGCGACGGGGCCATGGAGCCGGCTGTCGGCGGCAGAGGCGTCCCTGAACCGCGCCGTGGCCGGGAGCCGCGTGGGGAGCTACTTCAAGCTGGACGCGCGCAAGAGCACCTTCACCAGGGAGCTCCGGGCCGGCGCCGCCACGTTCCTCACCATGGCCTACATCATCTCCGTCAACGCCGCCATCCTCACCGACTCCGGCGGGCCCTGCACGCCGCTGGACTGCACCCCCGTTGCTGCCGCGAACTCCACGACGGTGGCCACGCCGCCTGGGCCGGAGTGCATGGCCGTCGGGGCGGCGAACCCGGGGTACGAGCAGTGCCTGGCGCGCACCAAGAGCGACCTGATCGTGGCCACGGCGGTGGCCGCCATGGCGGGCTCCTTCGCGATGGGCGTCTTCGCCAACCTCCCGCTGGCGCTGGCCCCCGGGATGGGCGCCAACGCTTACTTCGCCTACAACATGGTGGGGCTCCGCGGCTCGGGCCCCATCGGGTACCGCACGGCGCTGGCCGTCGTGATGCTGGAGGGGCTCATCTTCTTCGCGCTCTCCGCGGCGGGGCTCCGGTCAAGGCTGGCGCGGATGATCCCACGCAACATCCGGCTGGCCTCGGCGGTCGGGATCGGCCTGTTCCTGGCCTTCACGGGCCTCCAGGCGAACCAGGGGGTCGGGCTCGTCGGCGCCAGCCCCTCGACGCTCGTCACGCTCGCCGCCTGCTCCGACGTCGACCCGGCCACCGGCGCCTGCCTCGGCGGCACCATGCGGTCCCCGACGTTCTGGCTCGGCGCCGTGGGCTTCCTCATCACGGCCACCTGCCTCGCCAGGGACGTGAAGGGGAGCATGATCTACGGCATCGTGTTCGTCACCGTGGTGTCCTGGATCAGGGGCACGGCCGTGACGGTGTTCCCGGACACGGCGGCGGGCAATGCCGGCTTCGAGTACTTCAAGAAGGTGGTGGACTTCCACATGATCGGAACCACCGCGGGGAAGGTCAGCTTCGCCGGCTTCCGGCACGGCAACGTCTGGCTGGCCCTGCTCACGCTCCTCTACGTGGACGTCCTGGACACCACGGGGACAATGTACTCCATGGCCGAGTACGGCGGCTTCGTGCACCAGGACGGCGACGGCTCCGGCACCGGCGGGTCGTTCGAGGGCGAGTACCGCGCGTTCCTGGTGGACGCCGGGTCGACGGTGCTGAGCGCGGGGCTGGGGAGCACCACGGTGACCACCTACATCGAGTCCACGGCGGGGATCCGGGAGGGCGGGCGGACGGGGCTGACGGCGATCACCGTGGCCGCCTGCTTCCTGGCGTCGCTCTTCTTCGGCCCGCTGCTCATGAGCGTGCCGCCGTGGGCCGTGGGCCCGTCGCTGGTGCTGGTGGGCGCCATGATGATGCGCGTCGCCGGGGACATCGAGTGGGGCGACATGAAGGAGGGGGTCCCGGCGTTCGTCACCATGGCGCTCATGCCCCTGTCCTTCTCCATCGCCAACGGCATCATCGCCGGGCTCGGCGTCTACGTCGCGCTGCACTGGTACGACTGGGCCAGGCACGGGTACGGCAAGCTCAGCAGCGCGCTGGACGAGCGCCGGAACCAGGTGGCCGCCGGCCCGGCGGCGCAGGACGTTGTGTGAACTCCGATGACCGACGTGTAAGACCGACCGCAGCGGCAGTTGGTCGTGCTGGTTAGTAGGCTACCCGCAAAGAAATGTTGTTTAGTAGGGTGATCAGTAGGGTGATTATTAGCTTTTTAGCTTGGTCAGTCATGCATCATCACTTTGGGAGACCTTTCAGATGGCATTGCTGGATTAGGACTTTGGGCGGCACGGGTTGGTGCTGGACCCTACGTACGTACCCCTGTGCTGTGTATGATAATGGAGTGGGAACTGCTGAATGTTGGGGCCGGCTGCTGGGAGATTCTTGATGTGTTAGGAGGTGTTTGTACTTTGACCATCATTGCAGCCTTGTCATTGATGCTCTCCCTACCTTGCTTTAGGTCCCTGTATGTTTGATTGCTACACCAGCACGAGGGCAGTCCTCCATCAACAAACCCGTGCGTTGCGGGTCCTTTTTATTGTATATTTATGTAGCTAAAGTTTTTTGTTGTTAGCATAAGATGAAAATGGATAGATTCTTCTCTACACATTGAATGTAGAAAACGAAAAATATTATGTGGACCAAAGTTTATTGTTCTCAAGATGCACAAAAAAAAAATGCACAAGCTCTATGAAAGTAGCTGGTTTTAAATCACTCAACCTACTATTTAACTTTATGATAATTATTATTAAAAGAAATATTGTGTAATAGTGACTTATCGATTACTCCCTCCGTCCCAAAAAGTGTGTCGTTTTAGACTTTCAGACATTGTGTTTGACCACTTTGTTTTATTCAAATTTTTTAAATATATGATAAAATAAATAAATCAGTATTAAAGTATCTCTAATGATAAATATGTCATAACAAAATAAATGATATTTATAAAACTTTTTTGAATAAGACGGATGATCAAACATGATGGATAAAAAACCTAAAACGACACTCTTTTTGGGACGGAGGAAGTATGCAGCAAGCATCCGATGACTGTTTGTGTTGAGTTTGGGTGCCATTGAAGATTATATGGACATGTGTGTGGCTCCTATTTTGGTGTTGAACTGTTTATGAAAAAGTAAAGGGAAACTAATTGTTATTTCATTAGGGAAAGAATTAATACAGCATGATGGGACTTTTTTTGGCATCAATATACCTGCAATTGTTTCCACCAAATTATATTTTATCTTTCATGGTTGACCCAAGTTGATGCATTTTATTTCTGAATGGTTGCACAAACATCAGTTATATATTCGTCGATTGTCATTGATCTTCTGTTTCCTCAATGTTTTTGCATGTAAATGACAAATGGATTTTGCTTGTTCACCATTTAGCCGATTTAGGGTTTAAATGGATCCAATTGCCCAAAAACTAGCCGTTGGTATTTCGGATTGCAAAAACTGTACGCACCGGAGAGCTTTGGCAACACCCAATTAGAGAGCTTCAATGATGCCATGTCGACTAGCCATTAGCCATTAGCATTGATTGAGATGTAATAAGCTCTAGTGCGTGTTAATCTCCTCCACCGAGTCTCCAACATCCTCTCTCAAGCAATCTCTGGTGCCCCTTTCTGGTGACCCATCGGAAGATAAGGTGGGGTCTTCACTTCTTCAGCACTGTAATAGACCTGACTATAAAGCTTTGGTGCTCCTTCCTAAGGACTTCGGTGCTCTTTGATCCTCACTTTTTCACATATTTTCTTAGGGCCTTTTTTCCATTTAATCTCTTGAAGTTCTTGCTTATAGATATTCTAGAGTCTTCAATGGTAGATCCTTGACCTTTGCTTCAGGTGTTGATCACTTGATATGTAGCCTCCCTCCTAGCATCCATAAGAGACTAAACCCTTATATGCTAGAAAACAACATTAACCTCAATGATCATGTTGTCACTCAGTCACCAAAATCACTAGATGTCCTTGCGGAGATTTCATTTTCCATACATTTCCCCTTTTTTGGTAGTAGATGACAACATCACTAAAGCAAGCAATAAATAATACCAAAGCGCAATCGACCTGCTTACTTGGATGTAATGAAAAGCAAGTTCATATTATGCTAATTTCAAATATATAGTATGAAATGACCTAATTGGCCTTGGGGTGGGGGGTGAATAGGCATATTTGAAAACCTGAAACTTCACAAACTTTTCCGTCGTCTGGTACACTACTACGATGCTAGTGGTGGTGTTACGATGTAGTCTGTTGGTGGAGAAGACTGGCCAAGCTGGAGTTTTATGCATGTTAGTGGCACAAGACTGGCTGGAGACCGGAGTATGGAGGGTTGAAGAAACGTTATTTTGGGGGTCGATAGACGAAGTGGGCCGACAATACTTCTCTGGGAATGGTGCACGCTGACAAATGAAAATTTTTCAACAGGGTCCACACATTTTTCTCAAGTGACTACCACTCGACACGGGGTAAATTATATTAATTTGCATGGTCTCATTTCAGATAATAAATGTGAGTTTCAGTTTCTACACACAAGCCTAAGAAAGCTAGGTTGGTTTGGTTCGAAAAGATGTACTACAAAATTTTCCAAAAAAAAGGAGATGTACTACAAAATCAACTACATTGCATCAGTTCCAACTTATAGCCCCCCTTGTTATGAACTCAACAACAATGGTTCCACTTGACATTTGCATGTTCACTAGTATAGAACAGACTTTTAGCTCAGGGCTTGCTCAGGGCTTTAGTCCAGATCACTTTTGGTGTAGTCACAGTTGAGGACTAAATCCTCCTACCCAATGGCTAGGACAACAACTTTTGCATGAGGAGGACCTTTAGTCCCGGTTTATGGCTTAAACCAGGACTAAAGGTCATTCTCTATGGTTTGATTGCAGCTGCCGACCGAGACTAAACCTTTAGGATGTCGACCGAGACTAAACCTTTTGGACTATTATTGAACCTGTAGTCTGGGATGGAACCACAGAATAGGACTAAAGGTCCCGAGTTATATACCACCCTTCTTCTTTCCCTAGATTTGTGTTCTTACTCGTTGCCGACTCTGTTCTTCCTCTCCTTCGGCCATCTCAAGATTTCTTCAACTCCTCCATCCATTCTTCAGTTCTAAAGGTTACCGACTTGTTCGTCCTCTCATGTTTCATCACTAGCATTTCTCATTTCGTGGTCTAGAATTGGGATATTTGTGTTTTTTAAATGGGAATAATGGTGGATTTTTCTTGATTTGTACGCCATTTGAGCTCAAAATCACTTGATAATTTGCATATTTATGAAGAAAGTTTATAGTAGTTCATCAAAACTTTCTAGAATGCATCTTTCATTGCTAATATACATGCCTTATAATAGTAGAAACTTAGGATTTATATATAGCTTATTTCAGTTTCATGGCTTAGAAAATGAGAAATTTATTGTTGCTGATGAAAATGAGTATAATGAGTAGGTGGCAACCGCTTTCGGATCATTGGGCTCACATGCAGTTCATAAGCGACTCAGGAGGGACCTCCCTCTCATTCCGTGCGACAAGTGTGAGAAAAAGATTGGGTTGTAGTACCGAGTAAAAAGAAGGAGGGCCCCATCAAGGGTTGTGTGAACATGCATGTTTATGGTTTGTAGTCATTTTTCTTGACGATTTTGATTAACGTTCTTCTCATTTGGTAATGTAATTTTAGTGGGATGGCATTGATTTATGTAGCCGTTGGAACTCGGTGCAAAAGTATGTTTTGCATGTCAAAAAGTATCTTGCAAAGGAGGTGGCTAAGGCAGCTAGGGTGGCTGATGAGAGTGCATGTATGGATGATGATTTGGCAATGAGCCAATAGTAGAAGCAAGCGGCTAAGGTGGCTCAGTGCCAACCTGCACTCCCAATGATGAGACAGTGAGATAGTAGAAGAAGCCCAATGATGATCTATCTATTTTATTTGGAATTGGTCATGAAATCCTATTTTGCTGAAGTGCATTATAGGTTCAGTTTGTTTAGTGCTACTTGGGGTTGTGTACATTGTATGTAGGCTTCAATAAATTCATATTTTAGAATGTAATCATGTCGATTGATAGATATTTAGGATCTTTTTTATGTGGTATATGTCATATAGTGCAGATGAACTGGCAATGGATGTACAACGTTGATCGCCGTTCCATAGAGTTCATAATAGGCATGCATGATTTTTTAAATGTGACCAAGGAAAACATGCATAATGGTTTCATGTGCTACCCATGTGTCCTATGCAAAAATACAAAGGATTATTCTTGCTCAAAGGTGGGCTAACTATATTTGTTGGACTAAGCAAGTAGAACACGGTGTTATAATGGAAGGAGATTATGAAGAAGGAGGAGGCGGAGGAGATGACGATGAGAATATTATTCGTGGTTTTGCTGAATATATATGATGCCTTCGGTGATACTGCAATGGGGGAGCTGAAGGAGAGATAGCATAAGAAGATGAACCAGCCGATGATTTTGGTTAGGCCGTCTGTGATGCACAGAGAGGCGAGGAGTACGAGAATTTGGATCAAGTTCGAGCATGCTAGAGGATCACAAGAAATTGTTATACCCAACATGTGAGGAGTGGCAGATCAAAAAGTTATGTGCTACATTGCTGCAATGGAAAGCAAAGAATGGTCTATCAGACAAGGGATTTGGGGAGTTTTGACTATCCAAAAGAAGATGCTTCTGAAGGATAATAAATTGTCCACCACTACATACAAATCAAAACAAATCCTTTGACACCTGTGATTAGAAATCCAAAAGATGCATGCGTGTCCTAATGGCATACATGTCCTAATGACTGCATCCTCTATCATGGTATAAGATCAGGCAAGATGACCCGGCTAGTGATGTTGAGGACGACGGACAACGTCCTAGAAGGAGAATTCCTGCCAATGTGATGTGGTATGCTCCTATAATACTACAGTTGAAATGTTTGTTCCAAAAACAAAGTGCGAAAATGTTTGTTCCAAAAACAAAGTGCAAAGTTGATGCGATGGCACAATGAAGACCGTAAAAGTTGCTGATGACGCAAGAAACTTAAGATTCCACCGCTATTGATAGGAGTTTTTTTCTCTCCTCTCTCCTTCACTCACAAGCCCAGGGAACCAAGTTTTTTTCAGCTTCACCGGCTCGAGCTCCCCTGATGCGTAGCACGGTGTAGGAGCCGGAGCACAACAAATCCTATCAAAGGGACCCATAATATGGTGGTACGGTATCTTCTATCGCCGAGCGAGGAATCCATAGATAATAGTTTTTTTGGGATCAACAAAGACCCGGTTACACCAACAAATAAAATAATACAGTATGTTGGAACAAAAATACTACTAGTATTTTAGGCAAGCTGCATGGGGGTTGTGCGCTGCGTCAAGTGTCCACGTTAACAGGGCGAAATCACGTAAAAAACACAGCCGCTGGAGAAATAAATAAAGTCGTCAAGAATGAGCATGCATGGTTTCTCGGTGGTTCAGAAAACAAACAATCCACTTGTCTGCATATGCCAGGCAGCTAGCCTCAACATTGCAGACCGTACTGAATTCTTTCTTTGAGGATATATATTTTTTAGGCAAAATAGTACATGGTTAGTTGTCATAATAAATGTTGCACAGCGTCAAGCCTGCACGTTCACACCGCGAAGTCAAGCTAAACGGATGATTAAATATCGGGTTATTGTTATGAGAGTATACAGGCCTGTACGTCTTTGAAATATATAGATCAACTTGATAGAACTTAAATGATCCAACGTCTGAAGGCTCTTTATGATATCTAAACCACGCTGGCAGCATGACCTTGCATCCTGCGTTTCTTCCTATAATCCATGTAGCAACTAGGGAGCCAACCACATAGGAACCGTGCAAGGAGAGGGCATCCACGTCATCCAAAAAAAATTCTAAGTCGTTGCACATGTAAATTGCACATTCGGTTCATCAAACTAGTTTCAGTTTTAATCCAGATCTCGGTACTAGAAAATTGCACAAACGCCTCCCTAAACTTACACATTCAAGTTTCTAAACTTGTACAAAATTCTTATCACAATCTAGGTGCTTGCAAAATACACGCTAAGCTCCATAAACTTGTATTACTATACCATCAAGGTCAATCTCCTTCCCCCACACTGCACCTTGTAGCTCCACCCTGTCCACCCACTACTAAATTTTTACCCTATTACATCGGCGAATTTTTGATATTATAGGTCTAAAATAGATGCAATAGTTAGGTTTCGCATCAATTTCTCATTTGATGCCAGCCGATACAAGTAGTCTTGATGCAATAGCCTTTCGCATCAGTTACTTATGGTTGATGTGAGAAGCAGCTTTTGCATCATCCATCCATTGTCTCTTGCATCAAAATTGAGAAATGCAATAGCTTATTGCATCCAAATCATGTTGATGAAATACATCTATTGCAACGGCTATCCATCCATGCAGCAGACTATATTGCATCCATATAAGATTTGATGCAGTATAATCTATTGCATCAAAATTTTTATTCAATTCAATACGAACTATTGCATCGACATTATGTTCGATGCAATACGAACTATTGCTTCGACATGAGGTTGGATGCAATTCAAACTATTGCATCGACATGAGGTTGGATGCAATACAAATTATTGCATTGACATTAGATTGGATGCAATACAAACTATTGCATCGACATGAGATTGGAAGGACAACCAATTATTGCATCGAATTCATTGCACAAAAATTCATAAAATTACAAAATTCAATGGCACAAAAAGGCAATCATATTAGTAACTTGGATCATAAGCGTTCAATAGTTTGTACAATGTAAGGAAGTCAAATGCCTTCGTGTTTCCAAATAGGTAATTGCAAAGTTGAACTGCATTTCAAACCACTAACTTATGCTACAAATAGGCAATCATAAATATAAAATACATGTCTCCTAGCACAGATCAACATAACATCTTTCTCGTTACACAATATTTGATTCATTTCAGCTTGCCACTCCCTCATGCTTGATCTTCCTGAAAAAGTCAAAATGACATGCATTAGTTGATCACATAGTTGAAATCAAACATAGACAAGACATGTATCTAGACAACAATTTAAAATGACACCTCAATGCTCATACCTTTCCTCCTTTCTTTCTGCATTGTCGCTTTCTATTAGCAACAGTATTCCTAAAAGTGAATCTGGATCAGGGATTCACCGTGAATCAGATCCACCGTGAATCTGAAATTGACCGTGGATCCATTGAAACACTGTTTGGCAAAACAACAGATCCAGATTCATGAAATTGAGGTATTTATGGAAAATGACGAGTTTTGCCCCTGAGTATCCGATGCAGCCTGATATCTTTTGTACCTTTCCGGTATGGTTGTAACATAATTAGGATCACGATCACAGCGAGTAAAGTCCGAATCTTCCATATTGTGTTATTATGCCCGTGCGTTGCTACGGGATAGCTAAATTATTGTATAGAGAAAATACGGAGTGCCGAGATAAGATACCAATACTGTGAAATTAAACGAAGTTAAAGTAATAACTATTTTAACCTAATGGTATGTAGTTTTATATAATAGATGTTAGTGTTTTTTATATAAATTGAGTCAAACTTGAAAGAATTTGGTTTCTTGAAATGCGAGAATTGAATTTTTTAGGGAAGGGAGTACTCCATCTTATATACACATAGCAGTAATACACGGTAATACACGGAAGCAGGATCAAACAGTAATACACGGTAGAAATTATCAAATGCGTCATAGGTAGAAAATTTCATCTAGTTTTCCATATATTGCTTGATGTCATCTATCGATACAGTACCATGAGCCAGAGAGGGAGCCCGTCCAGGAGATCGAGCGGCGGCGGTTGGGAAGAAAAGTCGCGAGCGTTGTCAGCTCCCTGCCTCCGTTCGTACGTACCGGTGTGGGACGAAGGATTGGGGAAAAGAAAAGAAACGAACCGGTAAGTATGGGTGTGTAACCAGTGGCAAAGGTGGGTAATTTTCACCAAAATTCATGACCAGGTATGAAAAATCTATTCGTGGAGCACCTCATAAGGAGCTCCACCGAATTGGTGAATCTGGCCTCTAGATTAATAAATTTTGTGGATCTGAATTTGATGGATCTGAGGCGTTTGGGAATTTTTTTGGTGAATCCAAGTACATGAATCTAAATTTAGTGAATCTGAATCCCTACCAAACAGGACCTAAGTGTTTGTGTTGTAATAAATGTCACTGTCTCATTACTATCTTTATCATTTGGGAAAAGTGATCTGTTGGCGCTGCTTCTGAGAACTCTAGGTAGGATACTATTCTGTTTGCTCAACAATACACTGTCTACTACAAAAACCAGAAGATTCGAAGGAGCAATCACCACTTAGCAATTCTAAGAATCCGTTCAACTGCAGGTGATAATTTTGAAGTATATTACCTATTGCACATGTTCTGATCCTTGGAGTATATTAGACATGTCATTTTAAAAAAATAATAATTCACTTATTAGGTAGCCATAGGGTGTTTTCACGTAGTCAATTTTCTTTCAAAAATACCGTTTGCATCAAACACAAATCCGCTGCAATAGTACTTCCTAATCGCATCCATATTCTAAATTGGTGCAATACCACCTACATATTGCATCAAAAATTTAATACTAACGTCAAATGCATCTGATGCAATAATTTCTACCTATTGCATCCCTTGTTCCAAATGATGTGATAGATTATACCTATTGCATCGACATGAATTACTATCGCATCCAAGTCTTTTTTCGATGCAATAACAACCAGATATTGCATTGGATTCCAAATATTGATGCAATAGCAGCCGCCTATTACACCAACTTTTTGTTTGATGTAAGGGGACGTGATGCAATAGGGTCAAAATTTAGTAGTGACCCATACTGGTGTAGCCCACAAGGGCGACCTAAGCATTTTGCAGGCCACGGGTTTGTGGCAGGTAATAAAAGTACGATTGTTTTGGGTCAAAATAGTCTCATCTATAACCATCCCACTCGGCAAGTGGGCCTAATTTTTCAGGCTAGGCTCAGTCAATAAAATAATTTCTAGGCACTAGAATATTTGTATAGGCCCAGTCTAAGGTCGCTGGCCGACAAAAACTCGTCGTACTTGGGTTGGGCCCATAGGCCAGGCTAGGCTCAATTTTCTCAAGTCTACCAAGGATATGTGGCCACAGCTCAGGTCGGATGTGAAGAATTGGCTTTCTAGAACTTGTTATGCCACATCGCATTCATACTATATGGTGCTCTTCCTCACTTCTTCTCGACTTCCTCACAAAATACATAGAATCTATGTGAATTACCTCACTTTCAGATACTATCAGCCTATTAATACATTTTTATATGACATTTTCTTATGCACTGTCTTGGGTCGGTTGACCGGTTGACTAGCTGGCTGACCATGCCATGAATTAGTTAATCCCATGTTAGAGATAGCGGGACTTCCTAAAGAATGGTGGGTTGAAACTATATTGACTTTGAGTCATGTATTGAATAAAGATCCTACAAAAATAAATAAATAGTATTGCTTGAGGATGAGAAAAAGGAAAGGTTAAATCTCTCTTACTTACACAGTATTGCTTCAGGATTGAGAAAAATAAAGTAGGTTAGTCATGGATTGTGGTTCTGCGAAGGTTTGGAGATCGATTAAAGTCCTCAAGGTTTTGGTATCCATGTCCCTGCCACTTGGCCACGTCCAACTTTGACAAGTATAAAACTAGTTATCGTGCTATTCACGGTAAGTTAGCTTTGGTTCTTCGATCTAATGCCGTTAAGATTGGGATATTCCAAGGAAGTTCCTGCCGCAGTAGAAGCAGAAGTGAGTAATGGGTTGCATTAGTAGAATGTTGTCCACGCGAAAAAGAGCCAAATTGTGTTGTTCATGAACTCACTCATTGGCAAAACTAACACGGCAATTCGTAGTTTGGCGTTTCCTTGGATTATGTTCATCAAATTGTTTCTCGGGAATGTATTACTGTTTGTAAATGGCTGTTAAAGCTCTCTTTTCTTGAAAAAATGTAAAAGAGAACATGAGTATTGTAGTAAGCTATACAGATTTTTGGTCCCTAGCAAGATCACCAGTGATGATTTGACAATTTATAACGCTCTCTTTTCCTTAACAAAATGTAAATGTAATTCTTGGGAATGTATCACCGTTGCTAAGTGATTAATAACATCTCATTTCCTTAACAAAATGTTAATAAGAACACAAGTATTGTAGTAACCTATATAGAATTTTGGTCCCTCCAGCTAGATCATCAGAGACGCATTTATGATTTATCTAGATGGTCATATATGCATCCATGGCCCAGTGATAAATAAAAGGCTTACCATTCACCATGCAGGATTCCTAGTAGTGCCACTAGATATGCTGGATCTAGTATCTGTGTTGAACATTTTGACTTTGTAGTTTGCAACACCCGAACCATTCACCATTTTTTTTGGTGCCTATCGCTCTCCCCGCCGCTATATGGCATCCAACTTTGACAATTATAAAGCTATTTATCCCACTGTTCATGGTAAGTTATCTTTGGTCCTTCGATTTGATGTCATTAATATTGGTCCATTCCAAGGATGTTCCTACCACAGTGGAATTAGAAGCGAGTGATTGTTTGCATTAGTAGAATGTCGTCGATGTGAAAAAGAGCCAAATTGTTTTGTTCATTGTTAGAATGTGTCGAATATTTGTTTACACTAATAGGGTTGCAGTGGACTTGTGTTGCAATTAGCAGTATAGGGTTAAATGAGCTATAGGTGTTGGCTCTTGTAACCCGGTCCCTCTATAAAAGGACGGGGCTGTAGTTGTAACCCATCACATTGAGAGGCAACACACATAGTGACAGGCTCGCGGGGGATACTGGCGATTTGGCCGGCGCCCCGGGCGACGGGTGTCGAGGTTCGGGGAGGAGCGCCCGTAAGCATGCCCTAGGGACGTAGGCTTGGCCAAACCCCATTACCAAACATCGAGTCTCCTGTGATATGTTGTGTGATCTCTCTTAAGCACCTCGCCTAATTAGATAAAGCAATCGCTTTCGCATTAGGCGTCGTTATCACAATAATTGGTATCGAGAGCTTTAAGTTGATTTGAGTATCTTAGGAGGCGAGGGAAGATGTGGAGACTCAAGGATCATGCTCGACGGGTGATGCGATGCTGCTCAGGCTGGCACAAAGTGGAGCATGGCGGCGATCGATGTTCCAGTCGATGGTGTTGGACACGCCAGGCAGGGGGCGGCCTAGACCGTCCGATGGGCTGCAAGTTGGTAAGGATCGGCCAGACATGGCGGTCAGACCGACACAGTGGCCGGTGAAGACGGCGCGGGGAGCATCGGCTTGGCTCACGATCCAGACCGGCAGGGCCAGACGTGGAGCGACTCAATGCATGTGGACACTCTAAATGGCTAAGAAAGCTCTCTTTTCTTGAAAAAAAAAATGTAAACGAGAACATGAGTATTGTAGTAAGCTATACAAAATTTGGGTCCCTAGCTAGATCACCAAAGACGCATTGACGATCTTCTCGATGGTCATATATGCATTCATGGTCCAGGGATAAAAGGCCTACCATTCACCACGCTGGATTCCTAGTAGCATTAGGTATGTTAGATCTAGCTAGTATCCATGTTGAACATTTTGAAGGTACATACATGCATCATGTCAAGTATAACTCACACGCTAGCATGTAAATAGTGGCACGCACCGGCTGCACCCCGTGGTCAAAATGCAGCACTTTGGTTAGGATAGTTTCAACTATGGCAACTGAGTGGCTTGTTGGGCATCCATGCAAGAAACTGACCACGAATTGCTAAACAACCACCACTAGTGCTAATTTTTGGAAACTTTATACCCTCCTGCCTAATTTCAGAATGACTTGCTCTTGCTCAAATGGTTAACCGCCGGTAACCTAGCTATCCCCTATGAACTGTACTGCCAAAGTTAGCTAGCCACCTAACACCCCGATGCTACCAATGGTGAACCCCTATATGCTGAACGACCCTATGCTCGACGGGAAGGAGCTAGACTACACCCCTACTTGGCTAGAACCTGGGGTGCAGCCTAGCTCCTTCCTGTTGATTTTTTTTTTTTTTTTTTTTTTTTTTTTTTTTTTTTTTTTTTGTTTGTTTGGAAGACCCCTATATATGCTCACTTCCTGTTGACTAGCTACTACGTACGACCTTCTCCATCTGTATTTCATGAATTGAGTATATTCTTGTCTGTGTTTGCTTCCGTAGAGGCTATTTGGATTGAGCTTCGGCAACCACCATCTGCACTGCGGTGTGCAGCAGCACCTGTAGGCATAATAAATAAACAAACAAATTGGGAATCATGCTTGCTCGTGCACAAATATAATATTCCAAATCCATCACCTGCCCCGTTGTGCATTACTTAAGCTCCACAATCTTGCAAGCACTATGATCGATTCACTTGATTTCACATGAATATACTATGGGGAGAAGAGATCGATCAACATAATTGATCATCAACTTTATGATGGATTAGTGGATGGAGTCATGCAGATTCAACCGATCTCGCTCGACCAATGTTTTCGAAACAGCCATTCCTGACAGATGGATTTGCGATATCCTGAACGAGATTTGGGGATTTCCCCAGTACAGAGTCATCATCTACTCTTCCCTCTGGATAATGAATAGAGTACTTCAGTAGTGTACGTGCTGCCTCTGGCTTTAATTAGTTCGTCGTCATCAAGTGAGGAATTTTAAAGGGAGCAGATTCCCGGCCTCATCAATTCTCCGTGCAATACAATAGGACGGCATGCTTATTTGGATTTTTCAATGGGAATTTTCAACTCCGCCAAAAAGCGGCCAACTTTGCTTACACACCAAACAGTTGTTCGGATACTCTTGTTGAGCATATATACATAATCTACTCGCATGACATATATCTTTCTGTCGTCAAGTAGTGGGACGTGCTAATCTTGTTTTTGGCATAAACTTAAGATCTTGCTTAAAGGCTCATCGGCAACACTTCAAGACTTTCCAGACATAGCTGATCTGCATGCACAATACTAGCTGCAGCAGCTCTCAACGGCATATTTATATACATATGGCACTGATGTGTTGCAGTTTCTAGCAAGGGAAACCATGTTTATAGCCTGTTTGGTTGGTTACCAAAACTTGCCACGCCGAAGATGGATTAGTCATGGTCATTCCACACAGATTCGTTCTACGAAGCACATAACACGTCATGCATTACACTAAGAAGAAAGATGTAACAGCTTGTCTTTACACGACACATCATGCTGGCTAGCTTTTGCCAATTCTTGAGAAACTCCAATTGGAACCGAGTCCAATATTCTTGCGTTGCCACTAACTTTGAAGAAGTACCTGATGATCGATAATGGAAGAATCCGACATGAGGCCGCGCATGGCGAAAAAAATGGCCAACAAGCAGGACGAGGGTGTTGGGTAAAGGGGGTTCCAGGTGGAGCCACACACTTGTTCTTTCAGCTCTCACCAGCAGTCCAGCACAATGCGATCCCCCACGCAAGAGCTTGCTTCTCCGGCGCTCACACCTCTGCTCTATGGCTGGGTGGCCGACTAATTCTGTCTCAGCAAATCAAAAGTTACGAAAACAAAAAAGGCAACAGGGGCTGCCAAGTGCTGTCGCGTCGTCGACAGCCCGGGGCCTTTGTGGCTAAACTACGTTCACTACTTTGGATGGAAAAGGAGAGGGAATGCTTTGCTTTGTGCTCTCTGCTGTGACGTGGTGACACCAATTATGGGATACTTGTTGTAATTCGTTTTGATTTTTTTTTCAATTCATATAGGCAGGATGAAAATGATACTCTATCCATACCATATTATAAGTCGTTTTCTTACCTTCTTCTATAGGTACATAGCTTTTAGATTTATAGTGAATGTTTATGTACTTATAATTTAGATAAGGGAGAGTAGTATTTAGCTAGGGAAGTAGACGCCAGATAATTTAGCCACATGTTTCGGTTTTCTTGGCTAGAGAGCAATTTGATAAATGCAATTAAATTAGTTTCATTGAGTTGTCAATTTACTAAAACAAACTATTTTCCTTGAGAAAAAGTTAAGAACCTTTATATTCAAGGCTTCTATTCGTCAATAAATGGAAGGCGACATGTCTGTCGACAATGTCTGTCAACACTATACTGCTCCTATTGCGTGAGTGTGTTTGCATGAACGTATATAAGTGTCGGCAACTCGGCATCAACACTGTGCGGGTGAAAGAAAGTTTTACTATTTTTTCTCTGAATTGTTTTCTTAACTATGTCAGACTAAATATGATTATATTAGGTAGGGTAAAGTTCCAAAGAATAACTAATATAGATACAGAGACACTTGGCTGATTTCTAAAGATGCATTGAAGAAGGAATGGAAGTGGAAGGAACAGTTCATGCAGAAAAATGGAGAAAAGTAAAGTAAAACCAACCGAAGGTTGTTCCAAAAAAATGTTTGACCGATCAGGATCCTGTGGGTTCCTTAGTGGACCGATTAAATCGGTATTACCTTGGGACAGCCCAAGGTTCACTTGAAGACAGAGAACAAGGTGGCGTGATTTTCCAAGTATTTACGAACCGACCTAGTCAGACATTTAGAGAAAGTAGTCTCTGTAATGGAACTAAGACTCTCTAGCTAATTGTAACCAACTAGGATTAGATCAAGCCGTCTTGCCCTTTAACCTATATATAAAGAGAGGCAAGAGGAACCCCTTGTATAATCGATTCAATCATACAATCCAACACAAAAGGCAACACACCGACTAGATGTAAAGGCTATTACTCGATTTCGAGGACCCAAACCAGTATAAATCGTTGTCTCTTGTGTTAATCGTTTAGTTTTTGCTTACGCTAAAGCTCTCTGAACAATCGTCCTGCTGGGCAAACCCGTGATGAGTTGCTGGTCAATAAATACCGACAATGTTCCTACAAATTAGTAGTTTCACAAAAGTTCTACTATTTATTTTAGTCTTTGACTTATTTTCTTATTTTCATTAGACAAGGGCTTGAGATTAAATCTATCAATCCTTGTGGGTCCATGCTAACTTGGTCATTTTTTGTAATATGGTTTATTGAAATCAATTCATGTAACTAGATGTTACTAGCTGCAGATTGCCTTGTGCATTATTGTACAATTATACCTATTTATTCACATCTATCTGATATATCTTAAGTAAAACAAAGGCTAATGCAAATGATATCAATTTCAAATGCTCCATGCTGTGCAATCATTGTCAAAGAAAAATGTAGAGAGCTTTGCGCTGCGTTGGAGTGGAGATAGAAGTGGAGAATGAAGTCTGGCCATTTGCCAAGGCTACTGTCCTATGGACATGGCCATTTGCAGGTAGTAGTTGTTTATTTAAAAATAATATTGTAGGTTGTATGCCTATCAAAGTGTTTCATGTTTGACCAAATTTCTATTAAATAACATTCACATTATGGCTCTAAACCAGTATATTACAAAAAATACATTTTGCAATTAATCCAATGGTATTTATTTGATATTATAAATATTTATACTTTTGTATCTGCAATTAGTCAAACTTATAACATACTAAAACATGACACCATTGCAGAATCACATTCCTTTGGGGATGAAGGAAGTACGTTTAAATTAGAATAAAAAATTCAAGCTTCTTTCCATAAGTCCTATTTAGATCCCTTTCTACAAAAAGTCTTTTTTAGATGGGCTAGGATGAGTCATGTGTGCATAACCTGGCACACCACTCATATACAAATCCTTCTCTGTCATTTCCATTATCACCAATAATGGCACAATACAATTTGTTTTTTATCACAAAAGTAGATCAGGGGAACGGTGGCACACCATGGTCATACCAAAATCATCTTGACCAGATAGGTAGGTTCTTTGCGTATATTGTTCTACAACATTTTAGATTTCTCCTACTTGATTTTTGGAACTCAATATCTGGACAAAGGTTGACAACCGCCAAAATAAGGAACTTCTCAATGTAGAGCTTCGAGCTGAGAAATTAAGTTAGAGAGGTCAAAATGCTTCAAGCATATGTAAATTATTGTTTGTCTCTTCTTTCATTCACAGATATAAGTACTAGGCAACTAAATACAAGTGAGAGAATTCTGCAGAGCTAAGACTAAAGTGATGGGTTTCATGATTAACCATTTTGTTTTTGTTAACTAGGATTGGAGTGATAGGTTTAATAACTTAAGAGGCAGAAATGTACATAGTCGCCAGTTTTGTCTTTGCCTTAAATGGCATAATTTTAAAAGTGCAATACATTATTATTGCAATAATTTTCAAATTTAACCCTCTTTTTAAGTGGATGTGGTAAGGTAATTGGATCAACCATTTTTTAATCATATTTTTTATTTTTATAACCCTGCAATTTTAGCACAATAATACACATCAACAAGTTTTTGTACAAAAAGATAAATTAGACATTTTCATAGCATTGTTATGCCAAACTATATCGAGTAATTTCTCGTAATTTCTCATGACCGAGAGATAAACCACACAAGTAATTTCAAGTACACCAATGATGATGTTCTGTTCTAGTAATCAGAGCTAAATATGAAAACTAACCAACAAAACAGAAATACAAAAAAGACTCCCAACAAGTTTAGAGCTTTCTATTGAAGACTTCCCTCACTCTCTACCTACAAGCATAGCACTGCAGAGCTTTACTAAAGCTACTACATAGTGGTTTACTCCATTGTGCCATGATGTGAGAGTGAAGTCTAGGGGGTAATTATAGCTAAAGTGAGGTGTGCTACTCCGTCTACGATCCAGATGACTCGTCCTCCTTGCCCTTGGATCAAAACTGACCATGGATCAATGGTTCAGATCAAAGAGGCTGCATAGACGTGGTGCGCCAAATTTGGGCATGTTTGGCCACATAAGGAGCTTAGCCGGCCAACATCATGGCAGGTGGGCCATGTCACCATCTTCTAGAAGGTGTCCCTACGTATGTGTCATGGTGAAGGTTGGATACTTTGGTCACGTTGGATGCTTCATTGTGTGCACATGAATCCATGTGCTCTCCCTTTTAGCCAATGAGAGGCAAGGATCCTAGAATCCAAGGGTGGACATCCTTTATAGGTGAGGTTGCGGATCTCTTCAGCCACCCATTTCTTATGTATTGCGTATCAGGATCTTTGCTTCAATGCAACATGGACAAAAATGGCGCAAAATGATCTCTAAATATAAGAGTACATCAAAAACCAAATTGGTCAAAAACCAAAATGATCCCTATTTTGAACATCCACAGCGGAGCTTGAAGATCACACTGCAAAATCTACTTAATGCTGACAATGAGATGTAGTAATCATTGAAAGAACATCGGCTAGAGGAATGCTCCAAGGAACACAGGCTTGCAATCCTTCACCATCAAAATAGGGTGTTGAAGATTTAGAATCTTATGGTAGAAGAAACCAAAGGAAGAGGCCGAGATTGCCTCATCGAAAGCTAGCCAACTACTTACTCTAATAAGAACACCAACTGCTAAGATCTATAAAAGAACAACATATCTGACAGACCAAACTCTTACCGGTCCTTCGCCGAGGTCAGATCTAGCATCATCTTGGTAGGGAGAGACCGGAGAAACCTTATTCTAAAGTACCATCATTGCCACCACCTCGACGATGACACCAGAATCAAACCCTAGATCAACAAGAACCACATACATAATTTAAAACTATGAGAAGAAAAAAGGGATCATGTCCCCACTCCGATCCTCTATCCACTAGCGAGAACGTCAGATAGGAGAGAGGAGGGGGCCGAGCAGTTTCTATAGGGCGATGACAGCGCTGGTTGGGAGAGAGCGGCCTTGCCTGAGGAGTTTAGTGTAGGCTTTATTCCCTATGTTCTGAAATATAATAAGGCATCAAAGTATTGACAATTTTGTCCCAAATTATAAGGGTTACTCATCATTCATTAATGCCCAGGTTCCAGTCACATTCGTAACTTCCAGTAATGCATATCATGAACCTAACTACCAGATTCAAAATATAGTAAACACAATTCCCACATGATTAAGTGTGTCTAAGATAATGAGCTGTGCCGTCAACAAAAGAAAAAAGGAAATAAGTTAAAACAGAGATTACAGTCATCTTTGAGTTAGTGACCACACCTTTTTTTTTCTCCTTGCTCCCTAACTCTCTCATGGACTTCCTTGAGGCTACGTGGTAGTACAATTCAACAGGTCACTAGCTAATTAAGAGCAAATCATATATGCCACTCCATTGAGGCTATAATGGAGTTTGAAGTTACTGGAGATATGTGGTCGGTATATGCTGGTGCATATACATAGCACTATGGACATGAATTTTGACTTTGCTAGGTAATGGTGCGGCAGTTGAAAGCTGTGTTGCTAGTTTTGTCGGCGATTTTCCAAACATGGTAATCTACGATGTCAGGGAATTTTAGAAAGCCTGACAATTAAATCACCGATATAAATCTCTCTTGTCAACGTGGACACATGATTTTTTTATAAAAAAGAAAGTGTGTTAGGGCACTTTGAATACTTACTTATAACCTACTCCCTCCGTCCTGATATAAAGAGCATTCTAGACATTGGGAGGTGTCTTCAAATATAGTGTATTTAGAGAACAAAAAGATAATATTTACTTAAATAAGAGTATGTGTGATCGTTTTTTACAAGGAAGGTAACTCATGCACCCATATTTTGTATAAGAACTAATAGTTCACCCTTTAATCATGCAAAATAGAAATAGATTTCAATATATTAGGAAGATAAATGAGGGGTATATACGTCTATTACCTTCTCTCTTATTTTGTCTTAGAATGGCTAGAATGCTCTTTAATTCAGGACGGAGGGAGTAGCTCTAAACATACTATTTTATATTTTAATAAAAAAGAGAAAAAATATATTTTTTAATTAAGCGTTAGCCTCACATACATACTTCAAGATCATGTAAGGCTAGTCTCAATGGAGTTTCATGAGAGTTTCATGGGCATTAAATATGCTGATGTGGCACCGTATTAATGAAGAGAGATGATGAGAGTTTCATGGGAGTAGAGAGAGTTTCATCCCCATAAAACTCTTGTGCATTGTTTTCAAAATATGAAGCATTGGAAACTTGGACATGAAACCCCCCACTGAGACTAGCCTAAGATTGTTGTGTGGGGCTATTAATATTATGAGCTATATGAAGTTAATATTGTTGGAAAAATTGTCTTAGAATCTCATACTGTTCAGGTACTGTTAGATGCTACTGTGGTATCATCAGCAGCATTTTATACCCTGTTCGTTTGGTCATTCTCGGCTGGCTGATTCTCGCTGCTGTTGATTTGTTGTGAGAGAAAAACATTGTTGAATCACTGGCTGAAAGCGCTGATAAGTTCAAACAAACAGGGCGTTAAAACCTTCATTTTGATAATTCTATGTTCACCCCTGTATTGAAGTATACGTAGAAGTTGTCACAAATGGGAGCTAGGCTTTAACTAAAATCTTAGCTTAAGACTTTCCTATACCAATACAAGATTTTTCAGTGGTTGAACAGGTATCAACACTAGGCGGAGAAAAGGATACGTCCTTGGTCAAATTTCTTCTGACATGCATGTGACTATATTAGCATGTTTTTCCCCTCTTCATATATGCTCGAGATGTCGTTAGCCACACTGCTCAATATTGATTCGTCATCAAAACTAAAGAGGGGGCGACACTTGCCAGCATCATCCTTTCGTCAGGCAATGAAGACCTAACATATGCCACAAATGATGTGGTATGAAGAAAGCCTAGGTTGCCCACAGTCAGCTACTCCTAGCATTTCACCACTGAATCAAAAGACTGGAAAAGTCTTGGAATCCGAAGTGAACGCCTGCCTCGGTACACCTGCGTTCTGCGTGGGATGTATCAACACACTTACCCTCTTCAGCTTTATTTTTACTTTTGTTATTCTTTTAAGGAGTGCCTACTTTTGAAAGATTGTTTGGATATTTTTTGTTGAAAAAGATTGATGTGTATCGCCTGTCATAGTTCCTATAGTAGTAGTAGCAGCGCTAGAAGGTATACCACGCATATTTTTGAAGGGAGTCTACCACGCATATTCAATCGAATGGAGGTGTAATTCTCAAATTATATAATTTTTTGAAGGAACATAACGGGGAAAATTTCAAATATTGAGCTCTTGTGTTTACAGCAGGAGCACCGTCGATATGGAATAACCATGTCCGCTTGTTTCTAGCTGTACTATATCTAGGCGGTAATATTCCATACGAGGCCACTCATCCCTCGTTGCTCCAAACATACACCTGAGTTGCGGGTTTATATGTAGTGTACAACTGGACTTTTTGTTACATAAACATTCAGCGGATATGAAAAGTGTCAACCCTTATATTTTTGTATGTTACAAAATTCCAGTAATTAGTTAATTAAGTTATACAATTAATTCAGTCATCACTTTCTTATTATAATCTTTTTTCTAAAAACAAAAGTTTTCTAGCAAATTTCATTTGCATTTGCTTTCTTCCATCTCCTTGACTTTGGCTCCATCTCTCTTCTCCCTCCGAGCACCTTGCTCAGAGACGAACGACTCTTTCCTTCCCCACGAAGGAAAGGACCTTCCTCCAGCCGCCGCCCGCTTCGAGCCCTCTCCCGTCCGCCTCCGGCGAGCTCGCCGAAGCGCGCGCGGGAGGAGGGCTCCGGTTTCCAGTAGCTAGCTTGTAGTAGTAGTTTGCTTAGGTTCCTTCTCTGCCTATATGGCTGCCTCCCGCTGTGGTAAGCTCTGCCCGGAAAGCGTCGCCGTCGTCTTCGTCGTTTCCATGGTCCTCGTTGGCTTCGACGTCGCCGCCGTCCTCGCTGCCCAGGTAAGTAGTAATAAAATAAAGTCACCCCTCCAAGCAGCTCCATCCCCGTTCATCCCCATCCTCTCTGTTGGAATCCGCACGCCGCCGCCCCCGATTTGGCCGGCGTTGAGGCCGATTTGAAGGTTTGCCTATGGATCGGCTCCTCCTTTGGATGGATTTGGTCCCTAGCGCCACCTCTCATCTTCTCCCCCTCATGGCCGCGCCAACCGCCTTCTCCGACTCCGCCTCCGCCTCCTCGTCACAGCGGTCTCCGGTCCTCGTGCTCTCTTCCACGGCAAGGTGGCTCGATTCCTGGTGTTTGCTCGACAGCGCCGCCTACCCCTGGGATCCCGGTCCAAGCCGATTCAACTATCTCCAGCGACAGCTACAACCGAATCTTTCGGTCGCCGGTGTGATCCTCCACCGTTGGCTTCTCCGGCCCGACTTCAACCGACGCTTTGCGCGGTCTTACCACCTGGGTGCATGCGTCCTCGACGCCCCGCTAACCCCCGTCGGCAGCTCCGTCGACTCCGCCGCCATGGACAGCGCCGCCGAGCTACTCTTAAAATCATGGACTTGTTTGTAATTTGGTCTTCCTTTCAGGACCTAGTTGTAAACTGGCTGCTGTGATTTTATGATCTATCCCTAATAATAAAATGGCAAAATTTCAGTCCGCCAAAAAAACCATCGGAATGGATTTTGCGGATACCAAAAGCAGAAATATGTGACTATGTGAGAATACATCCTGTCATTACAAGAACATCTACATTCATAAGAGGCGCCGCTATAAAAAAATTCCTCTAAAAATGGTTTTTGATCCGGTTGACCTCTAGAAATTGAAATTTAGATGCAGCTAGAAAACCCAGCTTCCCCTAGATATGACCTCTACCTTTAAGAAACACCCTCTAATTTAAGAAGCCTCTAAAATGCCATTTCTAGAGGCGGTTACGTTTTCTAGCCACCTTTAGAAAGACCGTTGATCATTTGGTCCGCCTCTAAAAATAGGTGGAGCAAAATAAAATTCATACTGTTTTCGAATCTAATCAGATGAACACAAACTTTATATTAAAATTGTAGTACTCGAACAGATCTGCAACTTTGTATTTGATAATGACTAGTTTATCAAAATCATTTTATGACCTAAACTATTTAGAACAAATTATAGTGTGTTCAACACCTTATGGATAGTTACCATTTTTTTCTTAATCATCAGAGAGCAGTAAGAACAAGGAGGAAATTAATATTCAAAGTAGTTCCACTTTCCTTTTCCTCAGGTGATGCTTTCTAGATGATGTCCACCAAAGATTCTATTGAAGTCATAGGAGTATACCAACACTACACATTGAATGCTTTTACTAATAGCATTATACTTATAATTTTCTAAAGCCACTTTGCAGAAGATGCCAATCCATTGATACTAGAGCCTGTCCAACATAGCAATAAATAAAATATAAAATTAAGAACATACAGTTCAAACGAACATGCAGCAGTACTCAAAAGGGCAAAGGAACCAAATTAAACAGGTTCACACAACTGAACCGTCGTAAACCGAGAATAGTATAGCTTATCTATGTAATCTAATCTGAAGTCCACGTTGTTTAGCTGACTCAACCACCTTTATCTATCTTTTTAAGTTCCAGTGTAACAACTTACAGTACTTGCTTAGTGTGCTCCTAGACTACATACCATACGGCTTTCTGTTCTAAATAGCGGGCTATAGCCCCTGCTATAGCGCTATTTAGCGTTTGGGAAGCCCCACCGCTACGCTACGTCACTTCTCACGCTAAATGGACTTTGCCGCTAATAGCGGCTAAAAGTTGGCTGAAGAGCGATAAATCAGAAGCATCTTAGCATTGCCTATTAGTCCAAACTCACTGTGGGCTTCAGCACCGTCCGGCCCAAAGCACACCTCAGCCTAAAAGGTCAATACACGTTAGCCCAAAATATGTCACTATACACAGCTACTGGAATATTAGTTTTACAAGGCATCCAAACCTTTTACGTAGCAGCTACTTGCATATATTAGTTGAAAAAATATCAAACTTCTTCCATATTAGTTGGTAAATTGGCATTTAGCCCCAGCTATCACATAGATCTTCACATGCCTTGATCTTCTATTTTTATTATGTGCAAAATTACCTGATATTTGACATATTTTTTGCTCAGCCGCTAAATGACTTAGCCTGCTATAGTTTTTCTTAGCCTTTGTCAAAACACCCCCCCCCCCCCCCCGGCCAAAAAACAAGGAACATTTCAGCCCAAAGTTAGCCCAATTCGTCTTCAAATCAGCCCAAAAACTCTTTCTGGGCAAGAAATACAAAGGAAATTTCAGCCCAATTCATCTTCAAATCTGCCCAAAAGCTCTTGCGAGCCAAAAGTATAAGGGAGATTTCAACCGAACTCGTCTCTCTTTGTATTTAGTCCCCCTCGTGGGCCATTTCCTGATCTGCCACTGCTCTTCCTCTCTTGAGAGAGAGAACCACATGGCTTGTTTGGCTATGTGCTTGTTTTTTTATTTCTTCAAAGCTGCGAATAAAGACTCATCTGTTGTTGTTGCTTGTGGGAACTGGAAGAGAGCAGATTAAGATTAAGTAGTACGCCCTTGAAAATGACTGCACAATGCACTGGAACAAGTCTTCCTTTAGGACCAAACGCAAAAAAATCTAGTTGGTCTGATACCTGCAAAGTTAACAATGCTTTATGGGTTAACTGAAATAAGACAACAATGAGTGTTATGTGCACCTTTATGTGATCGAATCATGGAATTTTAATACGATATATGATGTTGCGATAGTGTAAAGTGGACGTGCTACTTTTCTACTTTTATTAGGCAGACTAATTATGCTTGCAGAACTAACAGTCGTTTTGTGATACAGGTTCTTTTATCAAAAGTGTAGATGTGTTGTATGGGGCAAAGTATTATGATGTAGTATGTGAAACTCTTGGCAAAGATCTATTGGTCTAATCTTTGTATGTTGTAACTTGTGTAAGACAGTGAAATCCGTAGCATTTGTTTTGACTAGACACGATCACGATCAGTGGTCTGATCAAGTGTGTGAGGAACTAAATAGATCAATGAATGTTTGCCACAAAGTAGTTGTATGGTTTCTTCGGAGCTCTTATTGAACCATACTTTCTCCTTGATGAATGTTGTTGTTTCGTACGTAAGGCCTTCTCCAAAAATAAACAGCTACTAGCTCTAGACTATACATCCATCTTGAGAAGATCCAATAGTGTCTTTTACTGCTTTTTACATCATTGTTATTTTCCATCCACACATCTAGAAATGTATATGCTTTTTTACACCTTGACATATCATCATTTGGATGGCATAGGGTTTAAATGGTTTTAATACCCAAAACTACCGGAGGTATTTTGGGTTGCAAAAACTGTACTCACTGGAGAGCTTCAGCGACACCCCGCTGGAGAGTTTGGGTGAGGAGCCATTGTAGTTGACTATTGGAGATCTAAACTCAGAAAGGAAGCTCTGGTGAGTGTTAATCTCGTCCACTGAGTCTCCAACACCCTCTCTGGAACCAACCTTTGGTGCACCTTTTTGGTGACCCACCAAACAGTGGAGGAGATTAACACTCACCAGAGCCTCCTTGCTCTTAGTTGAGCACTTCGATACTCTCGAGATCTTTGTTTCTTCGCATTTTTTCATCTAGAATTTTTTTTAACTTGATGCCTTTGCTTCTTCTTTATCTTCCAGTGTCTTCATGGTTGATCCTTGACCTTTGCTTGATTTCTGTGTTACCTTGCCAAAACCCATCTTTGCATCCATAGGATTGAAACCTTATATACTAGGTAACAACATTAATCTCAATGATCATGTTGTCACTCAATCACCAAAATCACTAATGTACCTTAATAGGTGCCATTTTCCACGCAATCTTCCCCTTTTCTGTTAATATATGACAATACCACTAAAGCAAGCAATAAATAAAACCAAAATGCCATCTACGTACTTGCTAGGACTAGGATGCAATGCAAGAGCAATATAATATGATGCTAATTTATTTAGATATATAGTGTACGGACATCTCACGTATACATTGTGAATACTCAAAGATAAATATCCTCATTTATAGTGTATAAACTTTCCAAATACATCAAAGAACATTACATGTTGACGTGTATACTCCATGAGCATCAAATATATTTCATTAAATGAAGGAAATAAGATAGGAGAACTAAAATAAAAGGGAATAACTAAATAGTTAATCAGAGTAAAATAACAAGTAAAAAATGAATAACAAATGGTACAAAATATATGAAACTAAAATAAGTAAACAACTTAAATATAAAAATTAATAAAATTTAGAATAAAACATAAGGGAAAATAAAAAATGAAAAAAATCATGTAATAAAAGTAGAAACAGCATGAAATGGGTACTACTCAAACAGTCTAAATATGTACCAGCGAACATATCACGGGTATTACGTAAATAATCAAGATAGAATCTTAGAACATCTAATTTATATTACGTGAACATTTCAAAAATACATCATGAAACATCTCATTAATATTATGAGTAAACAACAATACATATTGAACATCACATGCATAATACATGATCATAGCATCTCATGCAATACAAAAATTTGATATTGTGTCAATAAACTAAAAATGCATCATCGAACACTGCATGAACATCATAGTATCTCATGGAATATGAAAAATAAAACTAAAACATAAAATTTTAAATTATTTAATAATTAGAGTAGAAATAAAAATGAAATAAATATATATATAAATATAAAAATGATTAAAAAGAGAATGAAATAAATAAAGAAAAGGAGAATAAAATCCCAAGAAAGAAAAGGACTAGAGAAGGAAAAATAAATAGAATCATGGAAATAATAAAAGATAAAATAAAATACAAATGTGAAAGGAAATAAAAAGGAAAATAAAATGAAAATGAAAAGTAAAAAGTTTTTTTATGAGAAAAAAGAAAATAAATATAGGAGCTGTGTAGGAACGAACGCTTCATTCGTTGTTGGGCCATCTGAGAAACAAGGCCCAACAAGAAAAACTAGGGGAGCACTCGGCCTACATCCCGTCCGACGGCGGACTCGCCTCTCGCCGCTTCTCCCCAGACGTTCGCTGCCCACCGCTACAACGTATGCACCGGCACCACAAGGAGCATGCCAGGAAGAAGGCCAGTGGCCCTGGCGTCGCACAGCTCCCTCGCGCCACTGTGATGTCTCGTGCGACAGAGCCGATCGCCCAGCCAGTTGCAGGCAACGGTGACTTTTGTCGATGGATTGATGCCCATCAGCCGCTGGACGCATTGCCGGCAAGGTTTGTGGTCAATCCTCTATTTTTTATTCCCCAACCGGCAGCCAACCGAAGCAAGTCAGCTATTTTCTATGCTCTTCCTCAACGCCAAACACCCCTGTTCATCTCCATCTCCCTTGCAGGCATCAGAGCCCATGCCATCGACCCACCGTGAATTTTTTTTCAATTTTGACCTTTTTTAATAATATTTACCAAAATGACCGCAAATTTTATTTTTTAAAAAAACTAACCCTTTTGGTGGCGCCTCCACGCGAGGCGCCACAATTCAATACTGTGGCGCCACAGGGTGGGCCCGGGTCAGACCAAATCGGGTCGTCCGGCTGACGTGGCAGGCTCTGTGACGCCTCCATGCAAGGCGTGCCACATTGTGCTTCCTCCGCTTGCATGCAAAGAGAAAGCGGACAGATGGAAATGCGTATGGGCCTTCTGCTATTTTTAGCATGCATGTGGCCATGGTGCTCCACGCCTTTGCTTTTTGCTAAATTTGATTGGCATTTGGGGTACACACCTTAAATAGGTTTGGAGGAGGGAGGCGTTGACTCCTTTGCTAATTGATCCCAATTTAGTGAAATTTTTAGGTTTGCTGGGTTATATAGAACATATAGAAAAACATTCAAATAACTCCTGCTTTCACTATGCGTCTATGTCTAAATACTAGTGTATTTGGTTCTCATTGAATCTGTGGCATCATAATACAATTAGGCACAAAGGAGTCTAATAAGATTCGATAGCAAGCAGTCTGGCTTACCAAGGCATCGATTTTTGTACTCGTCTTGAAATCCACAAGGCTTGGTAGTCTGCTCATATTCCTGAGCATTTGCGGCCCTTAACACTTCGAGGTAGTTTTCTAGCTGAATTTTGTGCTGTTAAGTCCACAATGAGAGGTATTGAACAGGATGGACATGAAACACTCCCCAAAGGTGCAGAGTAGTCTATCAAACAAGTCTTGCAGAATGCATGATCACAAGAGGTAACCTTGGCCAAAAGTAAAATAATACCAATCAGCGAAAGATCGAGCCACCATGTGATCACCGGAAAACAAGAATTGCAACACGAAGGCAGATGGAAATGCGTGTGCGCCTTCTGCTATTTTTAGCATGCATGTGGCCGTGGTGCTCCACGCCTTTGCTCTTGCTAAATTTGATTAGCATGTGGGGTCCACACCTTAAATAGGCTTGGAGGAGGGAGGCGTTGACTCCTTTGCTGTAGCTCGTGAGAAGCCGTGGGGCCCGGTGTGAATGTTGTTCGTGGCCGCTCACGTGTGAGACAAAGCAGGCAGAGGCGTGGCCGCTGGTTTGGGGAAGCACTATGGCGCCTCCACTGAAGGTGCCACAGTGTGGCGTTGCATGGAGGCACCACAGAGTCTGTCAAATCAGCCGGACGATCCGATCTGATCCGACCCGGGCCCACCCTATGGCACCTCCATGCAAGGCGCTACACTATTGAATTGTGGCGTATTGCGTGGAGGCACCACCAAAGGGTTAGTTTAAAAAAAAATTGCAGTCATTTTGGTAAATATTATTAAAAAAGGTTAAAATTGAAAAAAAAAATCCCCACCGTTATACACCTGCGCCTTCAGCATCTGAAATTCCTTTTGAGCGATGGTTCGCGCGGTGGAGGAGTGAGCGAACGATCCACTTGCACAAAACTGACCGTTGCTTTTCTCCCACCTTTCTCTGACACGTGACGTCATGATGATGCAGGCTAAAAAAAGTAAACATTTATTTCAATCTGCTATAATTTCTGAACCATTTATTCGTTTTTAATTTTATTTGCACCATTGTGTTTTACGCGATGAGTGGAACAAAACTATATCCCACTTGGATATGTTTTAAAGAATTTTTTTTCACTTTTTTTCTATACTACAGTCCTAATGTGTACAAGTTTTTTCATTCTAGTATTAAGTTATACGTAAAAGTTATGTATATAAGTTAGATTTATAACTCGAGTAACGCTGTAAGTTACAGTTTTCACGTAATAATTTCAGTGTATAAATTATAAACATAACTTAGAAATGTTGAAAATCATGTAAGTTATGTGTATAAGTTAGATTGTAACTTTTGCAACGTCATAAGTTAAATGTTTTCAAGTACTAAGTTAAATATATAAGTTATTAGCATAACTTAAAAACGTTAAAGGACACTTAAGTTATGTGTATAAGTTAGACTCATAAGTTATAGGATGAAAGTTAAGCGTCTGAATTTGAAACCTTTTCATTCATATGCCAAAAATAGAAAACTTTCCGAAAAAGAAAAGTTGCGGGATATTTGTTTTTGCCAAAAACAGAAAGTTACACACTGTGTGAAATCATTCGCTCAGAACTAGTACGGGCGATCGTTCGTGATTTAGTCAGGCCCGCATCTCCCCTATCTACAGATCCCTCCTGTGTTTCTTGGCTTATTTATTTTGCATGCAGCTAGCCCGTATACCGTGTGGTTTCATTTCATTTTCCAACTATCTCCTTCGCAAGGACATCCATGCTTATTGCACTTGCTGGCCTTGACTGGGGCAGGTACTGCCACTTGGTTTATTATGCATCCGGCTATGGAAGCTTGTGCTGCAGCCTGCAGTGGCCTTGATGGCCACCACTTTTTCGGTGTCGCCCAACTTAGAATGTGCAAAGTTGGCAAAAATACACTATAGTGTTACTGTAGCATTTCGTTTGTATTTGGTAAAAATTGTTCAAACATTGATTAATTAGGCTCAAAATATTCATCTTGTAAAGTACAACCAAACTGTGCAATTAGTTTTTTATTTCATCTACATTTAGTACCCCATACATGTGATGAGAATCTTCTTTTTACAAAGTGGAATTTGGTGACCAAAGTTGGAGAACTAAACAAGGCCTCAACGCTTTTCCTAGTACACCACCCTGTTGATTTGGCTTGGTTTAATGATGTCTCTGCTACCGCTCCGATTCATCCATAAGAAGAAAACTTTGGCCATGTTTAGATGACCAACTCGGGGGTGGCCGATTTGCACAGTGCCACCCCCGAGCACTGTTCATCGTTTTGGCTTTTAGTGCAAAAAATTGTCCAAATCTTGATTAATTAGTCTCAAAATGTTCGTCTCGCAAAGTACAATAAAACTGTGCAATTAGTTTTTGATTTCATCTACATTTAGTATTCCATATATATGTAAACATTTTGATGTGATGGGGAATAGGAATTCTGCATAGTGAAATTTGGGGGTAAATTTTGGGATCTAAACAAGGCCTTTCTCTGCAACAGCATTGAAGTGAGGGCAGGAATTGCAGAGTCTACCTGAAGACATTTGTTGCTGTCCAGCCAAGTCATGACACTTGAAGTGGAGGAACTAATGTGAAAATGGTAAGGATCACTCCTCGCTGGTTCTATATGACAAAGCATTCAAGCTCATGTCGACAATCAAGTCCTGCAGAAAAGTATGCAGGATAGGTGACGGTTATTTAGAAATTACTCTTCCTTTGTCTGCAGCTACACTTTTGCTCCTGTTATGTTTGTTTATCAAGGGATAGTGACAGCCTCTCAAGGTATGCATCCAACATTTTTGTGAATCTGAATCTTCTAGATCTTCTGATTTAGTACCAAAGAAAAAGCAAATGAAAAATACTATAGAAGTCTGGATATTGCAACAGGCCAACACAACCAAGAAAATGTCATATTTCTGTAATTTATAAACTCACTTTATAATGATTTAATCCAGGGTACTAGCCTAATATTGAGTGCTGCCTGTTGACACCCAAAATTGTCCGAGGTGCCTTTGAGCAAGTCGAGTTGACACCGATCACCATGAAGGAGAAGTCCAATCAGCTTGACCGGTGAACCAAGTGTTGGGACCATGGCCGACTAGTTGAACTAGTAGCTGAGAGAGCTTGCCGATCAGTTTAAGCACTGACCGATCAGATCAACGGGTAGCCGAGCACTTGAAGAAAGGAATTTGCTTGAAGCTAGCCCGACCGGTGCATTTGTGCTAGCTCCAGTCTCGGAGTTGTTGAGGCACGAAGCCATGCCGACTTGCTGAGCGCCTATCCAGAGTACGGGTGCAGTACGTATGATCATTGGAGTTATTAACGTGGGAAGAAGCTAGAAGAGGATTAAGCATCAACGTGGCCGGCAACTTATACGTATAACGTGGAAGGCATTGTATCCGTTTGGGATTCTCCAGTACGTATATGGCATTGTTTGGATCGGATAGCGTATATTTCCTGTGCTTACGTACAGAGAACGATTCGGTTAGGTGGAAACTGATCGAATCAACTGGGAAGACCAACCGCCCTATATATTAAGGGTGACGGCCGATTGAGGTATTCCAAATACACAATCGACAAACAAACACAACCAAAACCAATCTATCTCCTACCTTTGCTCCATCCTCTAGCTCCGTGCTGCTCCATGGCTTGATCCAGGCGATCAAGAATGGCGTCCTAAGCTCGTCCGCCGACCTAGGGCAACCGACGACCTCCTTGCCCTGACGAGATCCCTCTCAGGCTAGGGCTTCGACGGCTCCTTTGCTAGTTTGCTCGGAAACTAGTCGGTTCTTCGTCACGAAAGCACGTTGGTTATCCTTTGGTGGTTTGCTCGTAAACCTCGCCGCTTTTCACCGCGAAAGGTGTTGGTTATCTCCGGCCGTCGACGAGCTCTACATCGGTTCATCGATCTCTAGATCGGTTTGCCGGTCACGCTACGTCGTCGCTGCGTTGCAGGTCGCCTAGGGCTTCCTCGAGGGCGTCTAAAGCCCACGTGTGGTGTGTTGACCTAATTTAGTGTCAACATACTTTTTGGCGACTCCGCTGGGGACCGATTGTTTCGGCTCTAATTTGCAGCCGAACCTATCTGCCCTAGCCATAATTTTAAATTAATCAATCTGTTATTTGTTTACGTGATCGCCCTAGCATCGGCTATCAAGGCCGATTGCATCTGTGTTTTCCTGCTCCGACAACGAATCAGGGCCCTAAGGGCAGTCCCAATGCAAGACTCTATCACAGAGTCCAAGACTATTTATTGCCCTCCTATTTATTGTATTTTGCTGATGTGGCGGCATATTTACCTCGAAGACTGTGGACATAGAGTCTAAATAAGACTTGGAGTCTTGGTTTTTCTGTCTCTCTCTTCAATAAATATACCGCCACATCAGCAAAACACAATAAATAGAAGTGTAATAAATAGTCTTGGACTCCGTGGTAGAGTCTGCATTGTGAATGCCCTAAGGCCGATTACGTTTGTCGTAATTATCTGCCTGTTGCAATTGTACTACGCGTCACCACAGAGTTTGGATCGGCTTCAGCTCTGCTAAAGCCGATAAAAGCTGCCGTGGTGCTAATTGCCATATATTATATTCTACTACTAAACATACTTGCAAGACGTCACGTGAAGGGATTATTGAATGTCGGCTGCTGTGCCCACTTGCATCTACCGAAGAAGAGAAAGCTAGTTAGTACCGCTTTGCTATCCCCAAGGTAATTGCAAGAACTTTGAAAGCTTCCGCTGGACATATGGAAGGCACTCCATCGCAATATTATTACGTCGCGCCTGAGGTACAACTTGCAAATACATGTGATGATTTTTATAATTATTTTGCAAGTGATATAAATTGCCATGTTGGTGTTGCTAGTTATGATGATAGTAGACATGTTGCATCGGCTAATTCTTCTAGTTATACATATTATGATCAAGAGCCGATGCTTGCTGAAAATTCGTTATGTTTTGATTCATCTAGCAACATGCAACATGTAAATCCTTTTTCATCGGCTGTAAGTTCACAACATGTGATCTCATCACAAGACAAGCCGATGAATAAGATAAGTGGCTATGACAATTCTAATTATTTAGCCAATTTTTATTCTCAAAATCCAGCACCTTGTGATAATGCTCCTATTCATAATTCGGCTTCATATAACTCTAGCCGAATCAATGAAAATTCAGCAAGGTGTGTTAAGAGTAGTTCTTATAATTCGGCTTCACATGTTGTCACTAGCTCAAGCCGAATTAATGAGAATTCAGCAAAGTGCAAGAAAGCCAATGTTTGGGATGCAGCTTCATATCTTGCTAACTTGAAACAAGTAAATTCAGCCCATGATAGAAATCCATTTGGCTCCTCTCAATGGAAGGTACCTACTTATCACAGACCGTACCCATTATACTTTGATTACATAGAATCTCCTAGTGGATGGCGGGTACCTAATTTTAATAAATTTAGCGGTCAAGTTGATAATACTGCTTCAGAACATATTTTTTGGTATATCATGTGTTTGCGATCGAGGTCTGCCGACAATGAAGATTACATAAAAGTGCGGAATTTTCCTTTATCTCTTACTGACATTGCCTTCACATGGTTTACATCATTACCCGAATGTTCGTCTGGTCATGGTCTAGATTAGAGGAGTTGTTCTATGAACGTTTTGGTAAAACCAATGAGACAAGGCCGATCACAACTGAGTCATCAGCCAAAAGTGGATTACTAGTGGGCACTCAAAAAGCAAGCCTTGAAAAGCATAAAAAGCGTCAAAAACCAGCTAGACTTGACTTTTCAGGAGCTAAAGGGGTAGTGTACCTATCTAGCGATTATCGCATCGTTGATGAAGATCAAACCCCTACAAGCAAGAAGGAAAGGCTGCCCGTTTGCCTTGAATCAGCTAGGACGACTTCCAAGTCGGCTAAGCCGATTCCACCTGTTGCTAGTGCCCAAGTCGGCCAGTCGGCTCAACCGACTTCTTTGGTTCCTGCAGCTGCCGATGCGTCTTTGGATAATTCGACATCTATTGTTGATTGTTCCTTGGAGAAGGAAAGTAACATCATTCAAATTAAGGATACACATCTCTCCAACATGATCAACAAGGTACAAGACACAAATATTTTGCTTAAATTCCAATCCGGTCATACTATTTCAGTTTCCGCATCTCTTAGAGATATCCTTGCAAATAATTGGAAAGGACCGATTAGGAATCGCATTATATTTGTTGAAGATAAGATAAATTCAGATCCTATCGGCCAACAAATTTTGCCATATGACAAAGCCGATAGTGCTAATTTGTCAAAGATGATGCTTTCTAGCAACAATTGCAAAGGTGTGGCCGAATGGATTGATGTTAAATCTGATCCCTTCGTTTGCCTAGCTTTAAAACCGACTCCACAAAAGAATCGGTTGAAGAAATCAAAGTACACCTTTGACTTTACTTTTTTGTGATCATGTATTTGATATATTGCTTAAGAATAATTTTATTAGAATCATTGATCACAATACATTGCCATCAATTCAACACTCGGAAGAGCTTACATTTTGCAAATGGCATAATTCTTATGATCATAATACTTGTAGTTGCAATATGTTTCGTCATGTGGTCCAATCGGCCATTGATAAAGGCCGATTGATATTTTCTGAAGCTCAAAAAATAGACCAATTGGATTCAATTGGTCTTGATGGCAAACAGGTTTCAAATCGGCTTGAATTAGCCGATTCATTCAAAGCTCAAGACAGAAGTGCTCAAGAGAGAGATGAGGGGCCCTCAAGTGAAGACAATGTTGTTGTCCAAGAAGTGCAAACTGAACATGTTTCAGAGGATAGCAATGTCGCTTCAATTTCAGAAGACACTGGGGGGCAAGTGGAATCTCTCCAACTAGAGCAAAAGCCGATTGATCCCATTGAGCAAGGAAAATCGGCTGAGGATCCTTCTTTAGAGCATATCTATCAAGATGGAGAAAAGAGGGAGGATGCTCACAATGCTAACGGAGGCAAAGCTCACTACAAGCGGAAGGATAGAAGACCGAAGCTTAGCTTCGAAGAGCTTCTAGCTAGATATGAGAAGATAAGCGAAGCAAATACGGCCAATAGATCAAAGAGGGTTCAACCATCAAGATTGCCTCCAAAGCGCAAATCTCAAGAGAGGAATTGGCAAAAGAAGAGGTCTCACGCAGCAGCAACATATCCTCCTTTTGAGCAACGAATTCCCATGTCTTATGGATCACAGCCTGGAATTTTTTATCCTTACTCATCTTGGGGCTGGTTTGATAAAGAGGCACATGTTCCATCATATTTTAGGCCACATTATGTAGAGTATGCAGCTCCAAGATATCCAGAGAAGCCATCATCTTATAATGACCGTTTTGATCAAAATCGGTCCGGAGCTCAACCAAAGAAGAAAGTGGTAAAACAAGTTTATCGCGTGAAGTATGATGGCCGAAAAAAGAAAATTTCAGATTTGAATGCAACTATTGAAAAGCCGATTACATTGCTGAAAAATCTGGCTACTAATGGCAAAGAAGTAGGAGAATCATCTATTGATGTTGCGGGTGCCAAATCTGAACAAAAGATGATGAGAGTGCCTAAGATCAAGAAAGAATTGCCGCTGTCCGAAACAAAAACAAAACCGAGATGCTCAATCGGTTTACCAAAGTGGCAAGAGAAGAAGTTACAGAAGCTTAGTGCAGAGAAGCTGAGGGGAAAAGGCTTAGTATGGGCTCCTAAAGGAAGTATTCAAGCTCAAAAGGATGATGCTCAGACTAGCGGTGCAACAAAGACAAAGGAAAGAAGATTCAAGAAACAATTACCAAGGTGGAGATTTGCACCAAATCATCAAAATCCTTGGTCTTTGCATCATCCATCTTCTCTGCCTATGTTTATGTGGAATTCATCCCATGGTATGTATGGTCAATCTTCGGCTCCTTATTTTGATCCTTGGTATGGGTCTCTATATTATGGAGGGTTGCCAAATTATTTTTCCTATCAATGATTTCCTATTTCAAGAGCCGAAGTATTATATTTCGGCCATGCATACTCTTGTGGATGAATTTTTATGGCCGATACTTTATTATCGTCCTTAGCATAAAAATAGCCGATGAATGTTTATGATCATCGTGCTATGAGATCGAAGACCCTCCACAAAATTTACTTTCACGGCTTTAAGGCTGGGGGGCATGACACAACATGTTATAATTAGCCGATTACGTATACATGTCTTAATCATGGCCTCTACTTTAATTTGGCCGATTGAATGTGTTAATCGTGCTTTTAGCCACTTGCTTTCAAGTGGTCGGTGAGGGTATAGTTTTACTTTTGGCATGGGACTTATTAGCTTCCAAGGTGCTAATGCTATACAGCTTGGTCTTCACAGTACATACTAAAGTTTGCACGTTGGAAGAGATTTTAGTCTTTGTCCCAGTTGAAATTAAACGCATGTGGATCCTAGGGACATTGTATACACATAGGTTATATATGAGGAGTGTCAGTTTTAAAGGAAGACAAAATTCAGTTTTGACTGCCGGTTTCCAACTTCGAGAAGATGCAAGCAAATTTGGAAGAGTCTAGGTACATGTGTATGTTGCATACAGCAGTATCGTATGTATGTCCTGGGCGGGCCAAAAGAATACTAATGCTCGAGGGGCAAGCAGGTCAAGACATATATACATGGTTGACAAATTTAGCCGATTAAATATGCAATTTTAATCATGGCTTTTATTTGTCTAATTTAGCCGATTAAATATGCAATTTTAATTATGGCATTTATTTGTCTAATTTAGCCGATTAAATATGCATACTTTAATCATGGCTTCTGCTTGTGTAGTCAAATTGGCCGATTAAATATAATCGTAGCTGCTACGCACTCATATTTAGCCGATTAAACATGTTAATCGTGCTTCTAGCTGTCTACAGATGATTAGATAAGGTTGTGAAGGCAAACACTTTGATGTCCTTTCCAATTGCGATGCATGCTGGAGTGTATGGGTAGAAGAGATGAAAGGACAGTCTCCGGATATTGATGCTATAGTCACCAAGGAGGTCACGCGAATCATGATCAGATGGCTTCATGGCCGATAGCACATATCGCTCTAAGAATATGGCCGATGTATACATCGTGCTTAGAGAAAAAAACGGCTGATATATATATGTCAGCATTAGATCCTAAGTAGCCGATGAGTTGGACATCGTTGCTATTTAGTGCTCGAAATTATGTTTTCAGGTTCGTGTAAATCTCACTTGAAAACAGGGGGGCATGTGTTGACACCCAAAATTGTCCGAGGTGCCTTTGAGCAAGTCGAGTTGACACCGATCACCATGAAGGAGAAGTCCAATCAGCTTGACCGGTGAACCAAGTGTTGGGACCATGGCCGACTAGTTCAACTAGTAGCTGAGAGAGCTTGCCGATCAGTTTAAGCACTGACCGATCAGATCAACGGGTAGCCGAGCACTTGAAGAAAGGAATTTGCTTGAAGCTAGCCCGACCGGTGCATTTGTGCTAGCTCCAGTCTCGGAGTTGTTGAGGCACGAAGCCATGCCGACTTGCTGAGCGCCTATCCAGAGTACGGGTGCAGTACGTATGATCATTGGAGTTATTAACGTGGGAAGAAGCTAGAAGAGGATTAAGCATCAACGTGGCCGGCAACTTATACGTATAACGTGGAAGGCATTGTATCCGTTTGGGATTCTCCAGTACGTATATGGCATTGTTTGGATCGGATAGCGTATATTTCCTGTGCTTACGTACAGAGAACGATTCGGTTAGGTGGAAACTGACCGAATCAACTGGGAAGACCAACCGCCCTATATATTAAGGGTGACGGCCGATTGAGGTATTCCAACTACACAATCGACAAACAAACACAACCAAAACCAATCTATCTCCTACCTTTGCTCCATCCTCTAGCTCCGTGCTGCTCCATGGCTTGATCCAGGCGATCAAGAATGGCGTCCTAGGCTCGTCCGCCGACCTAGGGCAACCGACGACCTCCTTGCCCTGACGAGATCCCTCTCAGGCTAGAGCTTCGACGGCTCCTTTGCTAGTTTGCTCGGAAACTAGTCGGTTCTTTGTCACGAAAGCACGTTGGTTATCCTTTGGTGGTTTGCTCGTAAACCTCGCCGCTTTTCACCGCGAAAGGTGTTGGTTATCTCCGGCCGTCGACGAGCTCTACATCGGTTCATCGATCTCTAGATCGGTTTGCCGGTCACGCTACGTCGTCGCTGCGTTGCAGGTCGCCTAGGGCTACCTCGAGGGCGTCTAAAGCCCACGTGTGGTGTGTTGACCTAATTTAGTGTCAACACTGCCAATTATGAGTAGTATAGAAAAGAATGATTATTTTCTGTCCTCCCTCATTTTCTTTTATGTACAATGTTTTGTGCTTTCATACAGTCACTTATCTAACCAGTTATGAGTGGCTTTAATGTTTTTTTTTTGTCAGACGCCTAATGATAGGCCCAAGACTTGGGCTGAGGTACGGTACCCAACTGGCCCAAAGCGGACCTAGCGTGAACAATACCCACAGGTACCGTTGGCACCTGCCAGCATCCAGTGATCTGCCTCATCATGTGCAAGGAGAAGCGCTCGATCCAACCTTGCGAGCATTTATCATAAACGTGTATAAGAGTATAAAGGGGTGAGAAAAACTCAGCAAGCAACAACTATGAATGTAGACATATCTCACATATGTTGAGTTATTAAATTTAAACCATACGGATATTCACCATGATAACAAATTAAATGAAAAACTAAAGTACACAAGTCCATTATGTAGATAATTCTTGCCCGTTTAGAACTTAACACTGCATAATAATCTCCAACCATTAGATGAATAATGTATGCATGCTATGATGCAACTTCATTGAGAGTTTCATGTTGGATGGTGCCAACCTCTAAAGCAACTACATGTATCGGTACTAGTCACTACGCAATGGCAGTGACCAACCATTAATTCCATATGAAATGCATATAGATGCATAGCAATGATCATGTATGCATAACTGCATAGTGCGACAATTATGGTATATAATCTACAACTATCATGTCATAGCGACAAGCGACATCAACATTATCACAACTAAATGCATAAACCGTATACAAAATCTAGAACCAAGATAAACTATATTATTAAACTTGTTGTACGCGATCGCCAGATTGGTGATTTCCCGTTGAGGATTATGGCCTTGCTGATCAAGGTGGGTGTCAGTTCCTCGAAGAAACAGTCGATGACGTTGTAGACGTAGTTGCAAACTCTGTCTATGTCAATGATCTTGGTGGTGGTGGCCATTGGATCGATCTGGTCTCCGAATACTAGGTGTAAGGGTTCTCCTAGGGAAGGGGTTGGCGGCTGTGGAGCAGGGGCACTGTGGCTATGGTTTAGGGCGTGGGGAAGGGTAGGCGCAGGAGAGGGAGAGAGGAGACCGAGGCTAAGAGAAGGGGATCATGGGATAAAGAGCTAAGGCTCTACTTTCTGTTTAAGTTGGAATAGTTACATCGTGCCTATATTTATATATTTGTAGTCTCTAGTCGACTTGTGTCCTAAGCAAACTAAAGGAGAAGTCTTTAAAGATCTGGATTCCTCTTTCTAACCAAACCAATCCTATTCAATCATATCACCTAAAACAAATTATATTTCCATTTTGCCTAAAGACGGCAGCGGGTGCGCTACAGTACTGCATGAACCATACCCGTGAAGGTCATACAGGTCTGGTGGCTGCTACTAGTCATGGTGGTTAGTGGCATCTTTTAGTTCGAGGTTTTTGTCGTTTTTCTCTTTATGATCAGGCGCATATGTAACTAGAAACCATGAGTGTGTGTTGTGGTGTGAATTTGTATGGGCTTTTTTGAGCCATTTTGTTTTCTCCTATCTTAATGCAATGATACAAAGTTCTTTTGCATATTCCAAAAAATAAAAAAAGGGATAGGATTAGCAACACCTCTTGTATTATACTATCACACAATAATTGTAGAACTATAACAAAGATAGTAGATGTTATCTTTTATAATTAGAGATAATAATTCAGTGTACTTTTTCCTTGTATAGTTTGCTTGTTGAACCATGTATATATATACTCATATGTATATGTTCCCTCTTTCACTTGTGTTTATGCTTTGTGTAGGAGTTGTTGAATTCAATAATTTGGGTAACTTATTATAGAGCTGTACAGCACCGGCAATGGAATTGGGACTCCAACTATAAGTTTCACGTACATATGCACCCATGCATGCAACAATAACATGATTTTAAGCACTAGATTGTTTTTGATACACATGTACATGCAGTTGGCTTTCAATATATTCCTTTTGTCGTGTTGAATGAAGAGTGCACACATTCATGTATAGCAACAGGAACATATGTTAAAGGTCTGACTTATACATTTGAACTAGATTGATCAAGTTGTCAGGTGACATTTATGTGAGATTGAGCTCGGGCTCAACTTAACAAAAACAAGTTATAAAACATAATAATATTGTCATGTCCAAGCAATCCAATGACTGGAATCAGCAGGAAGACAGCAGCTGGAGAGACCTACTGAAATTTTATCAGTCTTAAATCTTCTGAATTCAAGAGACTAGCTAGATCCACCAGCAGACCATTGTTTGCATGCCTACTTGAAAATGAAACCTGTACACAATAATCAAAAGGTACAGTTTGGTTAGAGATGCTATACACTCAGCTGGCACATGCAAATGATAAGTGATGAAATCAGAGCTACTCTCTAATAACATAAAAGTATGCAGAAGTATACAAACAATAATATCTTAGTTAGGAAACGTTATTATATTTAATAATATCTTGCCAGTTAATCAGGCACTAGTGCTACATGCATCATGAATAATACAAGATGAGTAGGTGGAATAATTACAAGACTAGAAGGGTTCAAAAGAGTGGTAACTACATTTTCCTTTCAGAAATATGCAAGTGGCATGCAGAAGGAAAATCAAAAAGAGTTTTTGGGAATGAGAAAAAGGTTAGGTACTAAATTCAAGAAAACTATTGAACGTTGTGTCAAAAAAAAAAGAAAACTATTGAACATGACAGTTTTTTTTTATAAAAGGGAATATGTTGATATCTCAGCTTCTGCAGATTGATGCATATGGCTATTCATTATTACAAGCGTTCAAACACTGTTTACAAAAACAAAGTTCTGAGCCATCGACACAAAAATGTTTTCAAAAGGAAACAACTAAAGAGCAATTCTATTATGAAAACGCCAACCATGTTTTGCAAACACTTCCATCATGGTTGTCTCAATGACCCTACAACCTGCCTTCATGAACAGGCGATCCTCCTACTAAAATATGTGTTACTGTTCTAAAATACTTAACAATACTCTGAACTATCAACACATGATGATATTATGTTTAGTTTAATACAAAGAGAAAATATTAAACACCTATTCGTATAGTAACTTTCATATATAACACTACCCAACAAAATGGACTGGATTGTTCCTCCTTATGGAAATCATTGTCACCAAATGCAGCATTTGGTTCCAATTTCACTATCCATCTGTGTACCCAGTTCGTTCTATGTTTTTGTAACAAACTACAGATTTGATCCAATTCTTGTTTCCATATATATAAAAGCAAATTTCAGCAATATGGATAGAATCAAGAGTTTTTGCAGTGCATTTACAAAAGTTAAATGTACATAGGAACTGCAAAATTTTGTGAACTTTCCCATCAACCACTTCACATTTGACTTCGACTTCCTTGAGCTGCTCCAGCTTAGTTGATCCGTTCATTGGATGGTACCGCCCTCCAATTATTTCCACTTTGTGTTTGGGCCCCTATAGAACACAAAAGAATTTGAAATTCAAAAATTAATAATAAACAAATGCATAATTAATTACTTCTACAAGACAAAAAGAAATCCATTTAGAAACAGCACGTACCCTGGAATTAAGTTCAATTGTGAGCTTCTCTAGAACTGGGGAGTGCTTGAGAATGCAAGTTAGCGCAAGAAAATGAGGAGCCACACACCAGTGATCATTGAGTAGCAGAGTGTTTAAGTTGATAAATGTAGGACACTGATTCAAATCCTTTTCAAAAATAAACTGGACGAAATGCAGAAAAAACAGGGTTGAAGTAATACTCAGTCTCAGTGTGAATATCGTGAAAAAAAACCAATTGCTGAGCAACTTTGTGAATATCCAACAACACAAATAGGACAGTGGAACAATTGGTAAATATGAAAGTTTAATGTACCATTGTCGTTTCAGATAGCAATGTTAAATTCTCAGCATTTGATAGTCCATCCAAAAGGAAACGCTTGTTGTCCTCTTTTTCCGTGATATGACACGAGTAACAATCCACGAATTCACTATCCTCCTCATCACTACAATACCTATCAATGGGAACTCTCACAAATGCCTTCTTCAATGAAGGCATGCTGCCAAGAACAGGAGGCCTGTACAGATGGCTATCTAGGTTTAGTGACACGAGACTTGGGGCAAGGATAAGAGTGTTGATCTCAGGGCCGAAGAAACAATCTGTGATGCTAAGACTTTTCATGGACCGCGACGAGAGCTTTTTGGCATCCCACAGCTCACAATTGTCAATATCGAGATGTTGCAACGCAGGGCAGCTCGAGAAGTCACCAAATTCATTCTTTAACTCTATGCCAACGAGTTCTAGCCTTGTCAAGTGCCGTGACACAAGTGGCAGGTCATCAAGCCGAAAGCGATCACCGATGTAAAAGTTCTCGAGCCTGAACCTCTGAACCTGAGACATCACGACATGCCGGACCCAACTATTCAGGCACAGCACCTCGTCGGCGTTATAGAAGCAACCAAATGTGATGTGGCATGCTTCAAGAGGGGCGCGCCCGCGGAGGCGCAGCATATCGTCAACAGCCCTGGGGCATTCTTGCAACTGCAAGCAGTATATGGTCCAGCTGCATCCAAAGTTGACGATGCACGTGACGTTCAGGGCCGTGGCGAACTTCCACCGGTGGCGCCAACGCCGTGCCAACACGGACGTCCGGCCGGCCTCCTCTGCAGGCAGGAAGCCGAGGATGTGCTCGAGGATTTCGTCTGGAAGCACATCTATGCCGCCGCCGACTCCTTTGTTGCTAGCCACGGGAACGTGCTTGCCCTTTTTCTCTGGACGCATCACGTCGAACAGGTTTATCTAGGATCGGATCGAAGGATTCCTGTGCGCAGAGGTTTATCTAGGGCATTGGCCCATACGATGGGAATATTGTTTTATATATTGTTACACAAAGTTACATGGACAAATCTAATTTAAATTTACAAGAAACAAATCCAAAGTCCAATCCTACGACAATACCAATGACTGTATATATGTATCCAATCGAATTATTTTTAAGTTTGAACATCTTCAATGTTATTTATCGCGTTGCACGGACGGCTGTGGACGGCAGAGAGGCATCATCGGCACGGGTTACAGGTTACGAACGACTGTGCGCTCTGTCTTCATGAGCCCGAGCACTTCCAACACCTCCTCCTATGAGGTCTGGCACCACGTTCTGGCCTGACGGGGCCTGCACCACCTGGCTACACAGCTTCAGGACAACATTGACGATTGGTGGCTTCGCTCGCGCTTGCTCATCCCGAGCACCTTCCGCCGCGGTTTCGACGCTTTGGTTCTGCTTGTCTCTTGGATCACCTGGAAAGAGACGAACCGCAGAACGTTTGACGGCAGGGCTTCCTCTGTGTAGGTGGTAGTAAGCCTCATAGCGGATTAGGCCAGCGGCTGGATCGTAGCAGGGTTCAGGGCGTTAGCGCCCTTCCTAGCGGGCTAGTGCCGTCTTCCTTTCCTCTTAGGGCACCTAAATAGTTTAGCTCTTTAGTTACACCACTCGAAAGCACCGCCGTGCTAGCCGACGCCTTGTGTTATGTGTTCCCGTCCAGTCTGCCTAGGCATCTCGCCCATGCGCAAATTGGATTGTATTATAACTCCTTTTTCCCTTAATGAGTAACGTGCAGCGCACGATTTCGAAAAAAAATCTTCAATGTTATTTGATAATAACAAAAGTACCATAGCTACCCGATATGAATAACTCGGTATATCAAAAGTTTGATCCTAAAATTAAAATTCACATGCTCATTTCACAATTAGAGCATCTTCAGAAATCTTTTCTTTCTGAAATTTAATTTAGAATCATTTGGAGACTCACTCGAGTAAAAGTCATTTCCAATAGATTTAATATTTTTTCTCCTTGCTTTCTATCATTGGCTAGTGATATGGAATGGAGGATGTTTATATTTAGAGATCCAATTAAAGAGACTGTTGGAGGTTATTTTTTCATGTAAATTAGGAACGATGTAAAGAATCTTTTGTAGATGCTCTTGCACCTTCTAATTTAGTGAAATTCATTGAGATGACTTATTATGATTGTCCACTACTTTGTGCTGATTTGTGTTGATCACAACCACCACCATATTCACAAAAACTCTAGATTATATATTGAAACCTAAACCCTAAATTAAAACATTGCATTCACCCTAGGGTCAAGTAGGCACTCTTCCTTGATACAGCCATACCAAGGGCCATCCTCGCCATAGCACATGAAGATCATGGATCGACAATGGACTCATGAACCGACAACTACTACATCTCACTAGTACAGAAAGTTAGATCAGCATCGGTGAAATCGGCTCTTCAGGCATGGCATTTCTGGCCAATACTATGCCGACGACTGTAAAGATCTTCAACTACATCAGCAATTGCAATACTACTTCTAGTTCTCCGCCACTGACAATCGCAACGACATTATTGCTAGGGACGACAGGTACCTGGTCATCCGCTTAGAGGTGATACCAAGGGATGGTGTCGCCATCAATGGAATGCTTCGACGGGATGACGACTAGCGAGAAGAGGCGAGACATCACAGGGCCTACATACGAGCAAACAAGCCAAGCTAAATGGACTCCACAAGAGGACCCATCAGGCCTGCCATGGCTTGGCCATCGACGTCACCAAGGGGGCATGCCCAAGGTGGGTCGACTCCACACCGTACCTCCAACCCTTTTTTCCCTGTGGGGGACCAGAATAAGAGACAAGGAGGAGGTTTTGCATGATTAGGAAAAAATAAAAAATAGAAGAATAACTTCTTTACAAAATGAGATTAAGACGGGTTTGGTAGGAAAAGAAAAGTGTAAATCTATAAGACTCTTTATTTATTTTGCTTCGAATACATGTTCTCTAGGGATGGTAAATATAGGGCAATGTAACCATTACAATCGAATCCGAAATTAGAGTCTCTCCATTCTTCTCCTATCTCAGCCCTAAGCCCCACCCCAACCCAACCCCCACCAGCAAGACTACCCCTTTATGAGGATTTGGTTGTTACATTGATGTTAAGAATAAGTCTTGCGCAAGAAATTTACCACCGAGGGCATTCGGTAATCGAGTGCAGTGTGAGGCAACTAGGCTGCAAAAAATCTAGTATCTACTCTACCTAATCTATACCTAATAATAAATTGACAAAATTTCAGTCCATCATTTTTCATCCAACTAAGAGATTGACTCGGTTACAATTGACCGAGGAGCAAACACACAAAAGAAAAAACCAAGGACGTGTTACGAATATAAATCCTGAGTGACTTCCTTTTCCTGATGCATCGATTTAGTTACAATTTACATTTTTCCGTTTCATATCAGATTTCTTTTTTACTACTAATAATAAATATTTATGTAAACAATTAGCATTAGTATTCTTCGTGCAATCTGTTTCTTAGTACTAATAAATATTTATGCAAATAAATATATTGGAATTATGTTCTGGTTTCATATCTATATGTTCCATGCATAGCGTCCAATTTATCTAGGGACTATGTTCCACATTCCAATCAATCATCCTGAAGGATATACCCTCACGTACTAGTAACTTAAACTTTTTGATCCACGTACCTATTTCTCGTGGTCTTCTTATCTAGAACATTGTGACACTGGTACAAATCAAAACAAAATAAATTAAAAGTCTCAAAATGTTTGATCCGTTGTCCCCTGAATTCTAACATATAAATTAAGTGGACAAAATTTAAAACCATATTTACACAATCAATGATTTCTTTTCTTTTTAACACAACTGTCACATACACCATTTATTTGTTTCCCGTGGCAACGCATGGGCATATTTGCTAGTCTATACCCTAATAATAAAACACCAAAATTTTAGTCCGCCACTTATATTTTGTCCGCCCTCATCTCCGTCTCGTGGTCGATCCCAGGTTAACCAGAAACTTACGTAACTAATAAGGAGATTAATAGTTCAAAGATAATAGATAAAAGTACAGGTTTCCAGTTGTAAATATAGTAGAGAGAAAGAAAAGGTGGAAGGACTTCAATCGTTTTTCAAAAATATCAGGGTTCCCGATGCAAAATGCAAATCTTTTTATTTTCTCTTTATTTTTATTTTTTCTATAAAACAAAATCCTATAAATTTATTAAAAATCATAGAAAAACAAAAAAATACCAAACTAATTTTATTAGCTTCATAAAAATATGATCTATTCACATATGTTATGATTTTTATTTGGTTGTGCTTTGTCTTTCGGTGATGATCGAAAGCATGCAAGAGACAAACTCAGAATACATGGAGACAACTAAGGAAGGACGATATCCTCATCATCGGTGATATACGGTCATTGAGAGATGGAGTATGCTCCTAACTAAATAGTACCAAGGTGCATAGTTTCTTTCAGTAGTCATTGCCTAATAAAGCATTACCTCAATAGTGATGGTTATCATAATGCTTCATCCTTAGTTAATACTACTAACCTATAAAATTGTGTCATGGATCCACGATTGATCCCGATGTGATTCTATAGGTCTTTTATATTAAAACTAATTTAACAATTTATGATTGTATTTTGATTGAAGTAGTTTATATAATAATGGAGGGAAACACTTACTTTGAATTTGAGCTGTAGTGATCAATGGTGAAAGATGCAGTCATCATTTGAGTTGAATCAAGTCTATTGATCATAGTAAGTTGCATGCGTGTCAAAAACTTTTTTCCTCGGCGTCTAGGGCATCCTAGGCGACTCGGGGCATTTTTCCTGTTTCATCTTCGATCTTCCATCATCGATCCCTTTTCTCGTCTCCGTTCTTCTCCTCCATCACGGCATAGAGTACTTAGCGTCCAGATCAGTTTGCTTCCACATCCTAGTGCACCTAGCGTCCAGGTCATATTCTGCTTTGCAGCCAAAGCCCTAAATTTTTGCTAGCCTCTTCGTGTTCGGTCCTAGCTGCCCGGGGGTTTCAGATTGGATCGTTCTTCTTCTAATCATGGACAAGGTAGAAGGTCTGATGCGGAAGATGTCTTTGTCGGCAGAAGAGAAGAAGGGAGTCCGGATTAAGGATGGAGGCAGCGGCAAGAAACATGTCGATCCTCAAGTAAAAAAGATTCAGGCCATGGGGAAGTTGTTTTCTGAGAAGTTAGCTCATCCTGATTCGATTGAGCAGGCGTTGGGGAAGATTTGGTGTCCTATGTCGGGCATTGAATGTAAGGGGCTTGGTGAAAATAAATTCCTATTTACTTTCAATCAACCAACGGGGAAGAAGAAAGCTTTGGAGGAGGGACCTTGGAACCTGTCAAAGGAGCTGCTGGTGGTGTCCGATTTAGATGAAACAAAAACTCTTAACGAAATTGAGTTCAATTTCATCCCGATCTGGGTGCAAGTGTCAAACTTGCCTTTGGGTATGATGGATTTGGAGACAGCAGAGGTGATAGGAGAGGAGATTGGTGAGTTCCTGGGAGCGGATACAGATGACGGGGGGAAGGCTGTGGGGCGTTTCTTGAGGATAAAAGTCAGGATTGATATTCGGAAGAAACTGATGCGAGGGGTCACGGTGATCGCTGATAGCAATGGTGTGGAGAGGTGGTGCCCCCTGGCATACAAATACCTCCCTGATTTTTGCTTCGTTTGTGGCATCTTGGGTCATACTGATCGGCTCTGTGAAGCGGTGTGGCCAAAGGGCAAACCAAAACCTTATGATCGTTGTTTGCGCTGCTTACCTCCAAAGAAGAAAGGTCCCATGGAAGGTAGTGGAAGAGGAAATCACTCAATGCTGCCATGGAGGGCTAACTTGGGTGGATTAGGAAGTCGAGGCAGTCTCAGCAGGTCGGTGGGGTGGTCGGTGGAGCAAAATCGCAGTGACACTTTGTCGTGGAAAAAAGATGAGGGGGTAGATGGAGGTGGAAGTAAGGTTGTAGAGGAAAAGAAGGAATCAAGTCCTCCAAAAATTACTGAAAATATTTCTACGATCCTTGAGATTAAAGACGCAAAGAAAAATCTAGCTGAGTCGTTGGCTGGTGTATCTGATATGAATAGTGCCATGCAAATTGGTAAGGAAGGGGAGTTTGATGAAGGTGTTGCTTTACAAGATGATGTGAGGGGAAGCCGAGAGAAGAGGAAAATGGGTGCGTCGGCAGCTGAAGCAAGGGAAACTCGTGACAAATTGCCATTGGTAAATGATATACCTAGCCTGGGGGATAAGAAACGTAACCGGGAGGATGGTTTGCCGATGGAAGTGGATGTGACTAAGAGAGTTAGGGTGGATGATAGGGGTGATGAGAGTTTGGAAACTGAAAACAACAAATTGGCGGGGCCGGCGAACCGGTCCTGCGGACATCAATGAAGATAGCGGCGTGGAACTGCCGGGGTCTCAATAATAACCCGGCAGTTCGGGGGCTTCTGAATTTTCAGAAGTCCGAGGAAGTTGACGTCCTTTTTCTGTCTGAGACTCGTATGACAGAGAAGAGGATGAAGCATTTAAAACAAAGCCTGCATTTGGGAAACATGGTGGTGGTGGATCCGGTAGGAAAAGGGGGAGGAATTGCTGTGTTGTGGAGGAGAGGAGTTGATGTGGTAGTTCGGGACAAATCGAAAAACCACATTGACATGGTAATAAATGGTGACGATGATAGAGTGTGGCGGTTCACTGGCATCTATGGTGAGCCGAGAGCGGAAAATAAGCATGAGACATGGACACTGTTGCGTGACCTTTATAATCAATATGAGGATACGCCAATGCCATGGCTTTGTGCTGGAGATTTCAACGAAGTTTTGTTCCATCATGAAAAAGAAGGAGGAGTACCTCGGAATCAAGGTTGTTTAGATCGGTTCAGGGAAGCTTTGGAACACTGTGCTTTGCATGATCTGGGTTTTTCGGGAGATGTTTTTACATGGAGAAATAAGCAACATCGTGAAAAGGATTATATTCATGAAAGGCTGGACCGTGCAGTGGGCAATGATGCATGGAGGGAGTGGTTTCCGTTAGTCCATGTTAAAAATGGCGACCACTTCCACTCGGATCATCGCCCGGTTGTGGTCTCTCGGAGGGCGTACAACAAGCCAGTGTCTCGATTAGGGGGAGAGGGCTTTCAAATTTGAGGCAAGTTGGATTAGAGAGGAAAATTGTGAAGCGGTGGTTGCTGAGGCATGGGCGGCAGGGATGGCTTGGGGTGGTGGAAAGGTGACTGATAGAATAAGGAGTGTGGCAGCCGATCTCTTTTCTTGGAATGTAAATGTCCTTGGTGATTTGGAGAAAAGAGCGAAGAAACGAGGAATGAACTGGAGAGGTGTAGGAGACAGCAACTTGATGCTAATTCTATCCAGAGGGAAGCCGTCCTTTCTTATAGGTTAAATAAAGTGGAGGAACAAATTGATATTTTTGGAGGCAAAGAGCCCATGCGGACTGGTTAGATAAAGGAGATAAAAATACAAAATTTTTCCACAATTGGTGCTCGAGAGAGGCGAAGGAGGAATAGAATAGGGAAGTTAAAAAAGGAGGATGGGGGTTGGGTGGAGAATGAAGTAGAGAAGCAAGAATTTATAACTAACCATTTTGTGCAGCTTTTCAGGGCAGGGGCAACGGGCGACACACAACGACTTCTCCAGTCAGTGTCGCCCGTAGTCACCACGGAGATGAATGATGATCTCATGCGTGATTTTTCACCCGATGAGGTTAAGAAAGCTCTAGAGTCCATTGGTGATCTCAAAGCACCGGGACCAGATGGAATGCCGGCACTTTTCTATAAACGTTTTTGGAGTACTGTTGGCAATCAAGTGACTCAGGAGGTGTTAGCGGTGCTTAATGGCGGCGAGATGCCAGATAGCTGGAATGACACGGTGATAGCGCTGATTCCTAAGGTGAAAAATCCAGAAAAAGTTACTGATCTGCGGCCCATCAGTTTGTGCAACGTGATCTACAAATTAATTTCCAAGGTACTTGCTAATAGGCTGAAAATAATCTTGCCGAGATTATCACTCCTAATCAAAGTGCGTTTGTGCCGGGAGGCTTATTTCGATAATATTCTTATTGCTTATGAGCTCACCCATTTTATGCTAAATAAAAAGAAGGGAAATAAGGGCTATGCTGCTATAAAATTGGATATGAGTAAAGCTTATGATCGTGTCGAGTGGAATTTTCTTGGCCAGATGATGGAGAGGATGGGTTTTTGTACAGCTTGGATTCGACTTATTATGAAGTGTGTTTCTTCTGTCAGCTATCAAATCAAAGTGAATGGGGTTTTGTCAGATAGTTTGCTCCAGAGAGGGGGCTCAGACAAGGCGATCCACTGTCTCCTTATTTGTTCTTGTTGTGTGCTGAGGGTTTTTCAGCTTTGTTGTCTAGAGCTGAGGAGAATGGCCAAATTTCGGGAGTTAAAATTTGCAGGAACGCTCCTAGTATCTCTCACCTTTTATTTGCCGATGATTCTCTGATTTTGATTCAGGCAGATGGGGAGGATGCTAGCCAACTCCGAAATATTTTGGAGTTATATGAGCAGTGCTCAGGGCAGATGATAAACAAGTCGAAGTCGGCCGTTTTATTCAGTCCTAATACATCGGAAGCTAATCGAAGAGTAGTTAAAGAAATACTTGAGGTGGAAAAGGAGACCATGAATGAACGCTATTTAGGATTGCCAGTGCATGTGGGAAGTTCTAAGACAAGTGCTTTTGCTTATTTGAAGGATAGAATTTGGAAAAGAATTCAAGGTTGGAATGAAAGGTTTTTGTCGTGGGCAGGAAAGGAAATTTTGATCAAAGCTATTGCTCAAGCTATTCCAACTTTTGCGATGGGCTGTTTTGATATAACCAAGACTCTATGTGATCAAATAAGTACTATGATCTGTCGATACTGGTGGAATCAACAGGAAGGGAAGCATAAAATTCATTGGATCAGTTGGGATACAATGATAAAACCTAAGAAGGAGGGTGGTCTGGGATTCCGGGATATTCATGGTTTCAATATGGCGATGCTCTGTAAACAAGCATGGAGATTGCTCCATTCGCCACAATCGTTATGTGCTAGAGTTTTGAAAGCCAAATATTTTCCTGAAGGGTCCTGTCTGGATGCTAAAGACCGAGGGAGTATGTCGTATACATGGAGAAGTATTCTAAGGGGTTTTGATTTGCTGAAACAGGGTCTGATTTGGCGTGTTGGCCATGGGGAAAATCTGAACATATGGTCGGATCCCTGGATACCTAGAGACATGTCCAGGAAACCGATTACTCCAAAAGGTGCAAGTTTGCTGCAGAATGTTGCTGAGCTATTCGATCCAGGCACAGGGAGCTGGGATGTTCAGTTGGTTCGTGATATATTTTGGGAAGAGGATGCCAAACTCATCCTGTCTATACCAGTACACGAAGGAATGGACAACAGAGCAGCATGGCATTTTGACAAAAAAGGTGTTTTTTCAGTTAAGAGTGCGTATAAAGTTCATAGGACAAATCTAATCATACAGAGCAGAAGTGGAGGTGCTTCATCATCTAATTCAAGTGATAATCGTGAAGATGTATGGGAGAAGATTTGGAACGTTCAGTGTGCAAATAAAGTAAAACACTTCCTGTGGCGCTTTTGCTATAATAGTCATCCGCTACGTGTTAATTTGAGACGACGAAATGTTTTGATTGATACAAAGTGTGTGATATGTAATAGGATGGATGAAGATGGAGGCCACTTGTTCTTCAAGTGCAAGAAAATTGCTAAAGTATGGGAGATGCTGGATTTAGGACAAGTCAGAGAGGAGTTGGTACACAAGGAATCAGCAAGAGAAGTTATGAAAAAGATTATGGCGCTGAAAATGAACCAGTGTGTTCTATGCTGCATACTGTTATGGATGTGTTGGGCAGAACGTAATAGAGTCCGTGAAGGTGAGCAGGCACGTGATCCAGATTGCTTAGTCCATGTTATCAGAGTTATAGCTGAGGAATGGCGGAGAAAGGAGAAGCTACCTGTTGTGAGACAACCAGCAGCGCGTGCTAGTTGGGAGAGGCCCCAAGGTGATCAAGTTAAAGCTAATTGCGATGGCGCTTTTGACCCAATTACTGGTAATGGAGGGTGGGGATGCATCTTGCGGGATTCTGATGGAGATATGATCATGGCTTTGCGAGGACGAGCTGATCCACTGATGTGTCCGATGCAAAGTGAGCTGATAGCATGCATTCAGGGTGTACAAGCGGCGATCAATGCTGGCGTGGGACATTTGGTTCTTGAAAGCGATGCTATTGAAGTAGTCTCGGCGATCTATTCGACGCCTACGATCTCAGTCCTATGTTCAATCTTGTTGATGAGCTAAGGAGTCTCTTATCGGGAATTTTATCTCTTGGAGTGTCCAACAACGTCCGAGGTCGTGTAATCGTGTAGCACATGAGTTGGCTAGTTTGGGTAGTATGAGTGATCCGGATGAGGAACATGTTATAACCTCCATCCCGGCTAGTATCCAAGTTGTAATTGCTGATGATTCGGCACTTTCTGAGTAATGGAAATCGATATTTCCCCTCAAAAAAAAAAGTCTATTGATCTAGATAATGTTTTTTTTCTCTCATTGCAACGCACGGGCATCTTTGCTAGTCTATACCTACTAATAAAAAGGCAAAATTTCTTGTGTGTTTTTTGGTCCAGCCTTCACAAGATCGACTCGGTCTCGCATCACGCGTGTCATATATATGAGTCCATACTGATGGTTCGTACTCACACAAGTAGGCACAACTCCTCTTTTTGATCTTCTACTTTTTCTTATAAACAAAAATAATAAATATATTATGAGTCTCCTTTTTGGTTTGTAAAATTCGCTCATACCCTTTGTGTCCCGGATGCGAGTCCCGACGCATGATCCGTACTGATACAAGAAACCACAACTCGCATTTAGCAATGCATCGCATAATCTAGCAAAATAAATAGAATCTGTCAATAGTCTTCGCATACCCTGGACCTGTAAGAGCATCCCAACCATTTTGCATATTTTGTTTGAAAATTAGAGAGTTTACCAAGTCCTAATGAAGAGCAACTCCAAGGGTTATGCAATTGAGTTATGCATTTGAGGCAATTTGCAAACCCCCAAATGAAAATGGCAATACTAAAAATGGTGTGATTTCCAACCGTTATGCATTTTGCCAAGTCCCACTCCTTTTTTCCCGGGAATTTTTCTCGTTTTCGCTGCTTCCCGGCTAAAAATAGTCTTGGCGGAATTTTTCTAGCGGCGCGAAAGAGAAGGCGGAGAGAATATCGCGCGAGAGGGAGGGGAGAGAGTCACGCGGGGCTGTTTGCATAACCGGCCTGGTGTGGCATATATGCCAAGTCTCCCCCTCCAAATGCCAAGTTATGGAAAATGCAAAAGGCAAATGCATAACCATTGGAGAGGGTTTTTTAGAGTTTTATGCAAATTGGTAAATGCCAAGTCCAATTACATAACCCTTGGAGATGGTCTAAATATGACAAATCTAAAAAAAGACAATCTCCAATGGTTTGTCATTATTCACTTGGCAAAAACGAAAATTGCGGCGGAGGGAGGTGCCAAGCATGCGCAGGAGTATCGCTGGTGGAGGAATTCTCGCGAGCGAACAATTGCAAGCATGAGCCGGCTTGGCATATATGGGAGTCTTTCTCAGATTTTTGCCAAGTTAACCAAAATGTCAATTCTATTTGCCAAACCGTTGGATAAGTGTTTTTTTTTAGATTTTTTTGCAAATACATGAATGCAAAATCTATTTGTCAAACGGTTGGGGATGTTCTAACACGTAAAATATACATGATACCGGAGTAGGTGACTAGGCGAGTACTTTAACGACATGTTTTAGATTTTTTTTCTTTTCCCAAGTATAGAATTGTGGTATTCGTTTTTGTATTTATTTTTATTTTTTTCGAGCACAAACTCAGACACGCAATGGGTCATGTGTCCGTGCCCATCGGAGAGGAAGAAGAGCCGGCTAGCATTGATGGCCACGGAGAGAGTTCATCACTGATGGGTGTAAAGGATCGTTCGCGTTGGTGGTTGCAACACAGCGATGATGGTGGCCGAGACGACTTGGGCACTGACAGTTGCGATTTGCGCAGGGATGGCAGCGAGAGTTGTTGTGCCGGAGCAATCAGCAGGAGCCATATGGTTAGGGTTGGGCGTCGTGAAAAGTTGGTGAGGTAGTGATCTTGCAAGAGCAAGATGAGGGGCGCATGAGGCAGCGTGCGCATGCTAGAACAAAAGCGGGACGATGCCAGCAAGCAGGAAGAAGGACCATATGGCTCCAACCACATAATCTTTGTCCCGCAGCAACACACGGGCATATTTGCTAGTAATAATAAACCACCAAAATTTCCTTCCGTCCATAATTTTGTTCGCCCTGCCCACCCTTCTGACCGAAGTTCGGTCTTGACATGAATCCAATTAATTAGGTATGAGGAAACATGCATGAAACGGGCACGGCTTTTCCCACGTCTCGACATCACTAGGGAACTGAAACAAACACCACTTTTGCCTCTTGTCCATCCTTGCTTTAGCCCAAATAGATTTCAATTTAGGCTTCAATGTCCAAATCCGATACGGATAATGCATTGATATATTTGTCATTATATATCCAATATCCTGATTGATAAAGCCAACCGTCGTGCCCGCTCCATCGATCAATAGCCATGGATGGGGATCGCATCAAGCAGGTCGCATGTCCCTGCGAGACGATTTCCTTGTGCGACGTAGAGATGGTGGCCACACAGCAGCGCTCGACAATAACCGGGTGGCGTCCTGCCTGTGGACTGCGGAGTGTGGACCCACTACGTCCTTTTCGAGATTGAATATGGCGACGCGCTCGAGCATGCGCCATGGTCGACTCAACCAGTCAACCGTGGTGCGTGCACGAAGACATAACACAGCATTTTGGTGGTTTATTATTAGGTAGATATATCTTTCCAATCTTGTTACCTGAAAGTTCTTTTGAACAAAGTCTAAAACACACGTTTGGCAGTTAGTTTGGGGAAAGATATCATGGACCCCGACCCCGAGCCCCCGACCCGTCGGGCTCCTTCGTCAACCCCGACCGCCGCACACCCCCGCCTCCAGATCCCCTCCATCCCCAGCCTCCCCTCTCCATCCAAGGCTCGATCCGCATCCACCATCGCTTGATCTACTCGATGGTGGGTCTCTCACTGGTGCTCTCCAAGGCACCAGCGAGATCCAGGCTCCCGAAGCGCCGGCGGCTGCGCCCGGCTCGCCGCCGCCCCCATCGTCTGCGGGTCCTGGTACCCAAGCGGCGGCGCCACTGGCCACCTGCCATGCGCCCACGCCGTCGGGGGGCGCCCCCGTGCCTGCGTCCCCTCCTTCGCCCTCTGGCGCGTCCGCCGCGTCGGCTTCCTCCACGCGGCCGCGGCCTCCGCACGCTGTCTTCGTCGACCCTGCGCCGCCGCTGTCCTCGGGGCCCGAGGTCGTCCTCGTGCGCCCTTCCGCCCCCTGCTCATCGCCCTCCCCATTCCCTGGGGAAAGCTTGATGGGCGCTGCCGTTGCCCACGGGGCCACCACGGCTGGGCCTCCTCCGGGGTCTGCTGGCTTGGCCGTCGCTGCAGCCCGGTCGATGGTGGAGTTTGTCACCGTCGAACATGCCTCCGACGACGACGAATGCCCCGGCTCGGCCTTCCCCACACCTCCGCCGGCAGGGCCAAGCAGCGTTGGTGCGGGACTACCTCGGATGAGGAGGAGGAGCGCCAGGCCATGCGTCGCACGGCATCGCCTACGGCCTTGGCTAGTGCGGCGTGCTCCACCACCGACGCTGCTGTCCCTCCGGGGGAGCGTACTGTTGGAGGTCGGGCGCCCCCCAACGGTCGCAAGCGCCAGCTGTGTCGGCGGCGCGGGATGCGGACCACGGTGGGCCCATGTGAGCTTCAGCAGCGAGAACACCCCAGTCGTCGGCCTGACAATCGCCGGCCCGGTGGTCGTCGGCCTCTACCGCGGCACGCCACACGTGTACCTGCACAGCGTCGCCTCGGTCCGTCTCCTGAGGAGAGGGCCCCGGCGCGGCGACGCCTAGGCCCGACGCCACTGCAGGCCCATGCCATGAGGGGGCATCCTCAGCAACACGTTCCTCGCACCGCCGCACCGATCGATGCTGACGGCTTCACTCTTGTCGTTAGCCGTCGGCGTAGGCGACATCGTGTACCGTGCCAACCTCATCATCGGTGACCTGTGCCGGCCTCACTCGTCGGCCTCTGCTTCAACTGCCTGGAAGGGGGGCACGTCGCCGCCCAGTGCACCTTCCCGTCCCGATGTTTCCTCTGCCTTAGCTCGAGGCACCGAGCGAGGGACTGCGGGCATCGCCATCGCCGCCCGCCCCGACGCCCTTCTGCGGTATGCGCGCAAGAGCCTCGTCCTCAGCCCCCTTCGCCCGCGGCCACTCTCGTCATCGGACAGATCCTCTGTCCGATCCCTTCGACCATTGCGGTTGGAGACCAACGCCCCCCCTCGCCCGCAGCTACCACGGCCTGGGCCACTCAGGGGGCTGTGGAGGTCACCCGCCATCGACGCCGGCGACGTCGGGGCAACCGGCCAAGGGAGGCCAGGGCCGCCCGGCGTCGGCACCGGAGCCGACGGCGTCGGTGCAAGGGAGCTAGGGAGGTCAACATCGACGAGGCCAGTGCCTTCGTCGACAATGCCGACGTTGGTGACTCTGTCCCGCCGCCGGTTGAGCTGCAGGAGGGGCGGTTGAGCTGCGCTCGGGACGACCTGATGCATGATGAGCTCGCAGCCCACCTCGTCTTGCAGACTTCTTTGCTGGTTGTCTCTCCGTAGGCCCAGCCGGCGGGGCCGGAGCCTTGGTCCCAGGCAGCTCCGTCGGACCCCCTGTCGCCGCCAAGGTTGGTTCGGCTATGCTTCGCAGCTGATGAAGAGTCGGAGGAGGTTTGCGTGAACACCACGACCCTGGCCTCTCCTCTCAGTTGTGCTCCTACTGGGGCGGCAGGGGTGGATGTTGTGGAGGCCACGGTGGTGGCTGGGGCCTCTGACGACGCCAGGGCACGACATGCCCTGCTGCTGTTGCTGATCCGGCTACCGCTCCTACACCTGCTGCCGCCGAGCCTGCGGGGCCTAGCGGCGCGGCACTGCACGCCTTCCTCGACTCTCTGCGTCTACCTCTGCAGGAGCCTCTCATCCCCACCAAACCGCGTGCGCATGTGACAAGAGCGGAGCGAGATGATGACTGGTTGCCGCGGCGGAGCGCCCGCCTTGCAGCAAAATCGAAATTTCGAGATCCGCAGCCGGAGCTGCAGGCAAAACGGGTCATGCTAAGCAAGCTGACTGGGTGGCCCTCCACCGACGTGCCTGACCCTGCCATCCACGACGCGTTCCACCGAGCCTGCGCCGCAGCGAGCCTGTCTGCCAAGAAGCAGGCCTTCCAGGTTATGTTCCCGCAGCGCGGTAGCCGTCGGGCGCGCCTCGCAGCGTCAACGGACTTCGTACCGACGCCGGACTAGCTAGATCGTCTCAGCATCTCTGTCGCGCATTCGGTTAAGCACCGCCGTAGAGCCGGCGCCTTGTGTAAGTGTGTCGTCCGTCGGTCTAGGGCATCTCGCCTATAGATCGGTCGGATTGTAAAAACATTCTATTTTCCCCTTAATGAGTAACGTGCCAAGGCATGTCTTCGGAAAAAAAAAAAAGTTCTTTTGAACCTTTGCACGTAATAACACGGAGAGATATGGAACCCGACTGTGCTACAAGAAAACAGGTCAGATATATCGTCTTATTCATATGATGAAGGGACACTGATGGTCCAGATTACCAAAGAAATCCTCATGATCCATGTGCAGAAGAAATGACAGTAACATGATGCGCCAGATACAAACTACACTTGATATTTAAAGTTTCCCAACAATTTATGCTGCCATTTCTCACACATTCGCGCAACAAGAACTCCAGAAGCTTATAAGTGACATGACACCCAATTACACAAAATACTAGAGGTGGCAACCTTGTTGCCGGCGAACTTTAGCCTTGCATTTCCTAAAAGTGAAAGATGCGATCCCTTGAAAACCCAAAATTTTCTAGTGCCTCATTTCAGAGATCAAAACCTGCACAAAAATGAAAGGCGGTACTCAGAGTCAATTGTTATCTATAAGATCAAAAATTCAGATACAAGACAGAATCTTAAAACTGCAGGAAACAGCCTTGAATAGGAAATTCAATCGACCAACAGTCATCATAGTCTCAAATAACCTGACAATGAATGAAAAACAGGATCAATTGTTTGACACATAGTTTCTGGTCTAACAATGATACACTCAACAGTATCAACTCCAAACTAAAATCCAACTAAGAAAACTACCATTTCAGGAGAATGCAGAACACACATGTTTTCTGATTCTGAAAATAGAAAGTTTGCATTTTCAGAAGAAGAGAACATTTGATAGCTTGCTTTCAGGTCTAGCGGGTAATGAGGACAGAGGTTACTCTCAGATTAGTGCAACCTGCTATCTGTCGAAACCGAAAACATGTGGATTTCTATGCTCTTAAAGCCTGGTAAAAGTGCCAGAGGAAAAAAAACATAAAAAAGCAAAAAGAGATCTGGCACATTACTATAAGCTATGAACAATCTTCTAGCCACAGCGGGGACTGAAGAAAAGCTGCAATGTAAAGATACCATAGAAATGATTGTGACACATATGAATAAGATGATATATCTGAAAGACGTGAGTAACAAATTTATGCTTAATCAACAAGAGAAGCAATAATAGTTCCTTCGATAATCAATGCATGAACAGGCTTGTGTAAAGGATTAAGTGAAAGCTGATTTAATCATTAGTGGTAGCACATATAACCGATGATAAACTGCAGTAACTAAGTAGCCTTCAAGAAAAAAGGGAGGCCACAGAACAATAGTGTGTGATAATGTTACTGCTACTGCATAGAACAATTAAAAACTGATATTTGTTCTGTTGTTCAGTACTAGCAAAGGATCCAAATATGGTAAGAACAAATTTCAAACAGTCAGAGCTACTCTAGAGTCAACATAAATGTCTCAATATCTATACAATATGTTCAACTGGATAACTCCATTTATACGTAACTTTGTGAGTTTATTTGCCAACTAAATGTCTATGCAGTGGCAGCAGTTCAGGGTGTTCATTTGTCAATAATTTTGCAGTGAACTTTCAGGTAGAAGCATGAGGCTTACATATGTTGAAGGTACACAGGAGCTTCAAAATTTTGAGAACTCTCTTATCAACAGCCTGACACTTGACTTTGACTATGTTCAGGTGTTCTGAAATTGTAGTTGATCGCTCCATTGGACCGATGCTTCCTTTCATATCCACTTTATAGTTAGGCCCCTGTAGTGAACAAAAACAAACATCCACGATCAATCAGCAGTGTAAATGTTCTAATATTTTATAGCAACTTTCCATTTATAGAGTATGTACCTCAGAAAAAAGTTCAAGAGTAAGCTCCTCAAGAACAGGTGAGCGTTGAAGAATACAGAGTAATGGGCCAAAGTCATCAGGCATACACCAATATTCATTGAGCACCAAGGTCTTTAACTTGCTAAACACAGGGCACCGTCTTAGATCCCATTTGAAAAGAAACTGGAAAAACAGCATGAATAGAGGACGGAATGATGTCAATATGGTTTGATTTGAATAAGCATGGTTGGTAGAAATGCACGGAAAAGGAAAGTTATGTCTACCTGACATCTATCAATGTGCATCAACAGTGTAGATAATGCTTTGGAAATCAGGTTATGACTAAGCAAATCACTTATCAATATAAAAAGGCAAAGTGAAAGTATAGCGTACCGAGTCAGATGCAGTACACATTAACACCAAACTCTTAGCTTTTGATAAGCCTTTGAAAAGCACACAACTGTTTCCAGTGGCAGCACGAGCAATTTCACATGACTCGCAACGACAATCAGATGAATTGTGATTGTGACAGAAGTACCGATAATCCTCGGTTATCCGGACAAACGCCTCCACTAATAACGGCATGCTGTGGAGCATGGGACTTGAGAGCCAAGGGTCATCTAGGCGCAGTGAAACCAGATTAGGCGCAGAAATGCAAGTGCGGAAATCACAATTGAATTGGGACTCCGTGATACTTAGATGCTTCAGCGAGTCAGACGCTATCTTCTTGCTCATCAAGAAACCACATTTAAACAGCTCTAGATATTCCAAGGCCGGGCAGCTGGAGAAGTCAAGAAACTTGCTGCGGAGCAATAGACCGCACAGCGACAACCTGGTCAGGTGCTTGGAGACAAGAGGCAGATCATGTAGCAGAAGATATCCATCCCGATGCATATGGAGTGTGAACAGCCTGACTTTGCACTTTTCTATAACGTGCCAGAGCCGGTAGTTGACCCGTGGGATCTCGTCGAGCTGGCACTGGCCGAACCTAAAGTCGCATGTGTCCAGCCGTGAACCTCTGCGGAGGCGGAGCAGGCGGTCCACCAACTCCCGGCACTCCTTCACCGGCGCCGGGGCGCATTTGTCGTCGCCGGGGCAGCCTACGCGCAGGCCTGGGGCGGACATCCAGAGATGGCGCCAGCGGCAGGCGAGCACGCTCGTCCGCACAGCCTCCGCCGCCGGAAGGAAGCCGAGGATGTGTTCCAGGACGCCGTCCGGCAGGGCGTCGATGCTGCCTGCGCTGCCGAGCGCCGGAGGCACCGCTCTCTTGCTACTCTCCCCGGAAGCATTCTGCCGAGCAGGTGGCGGGCGCCCACCAAGAAACGATCAGCAGACGGCAGGAGCGGGGAGGGGAACCAGCAGGAGGCGGGTGGTTTGCGCCATTGACCCGTGGCCACCTCAAAACTTGTTGGCGGCAACCCAGGACGTGTAGCTTGGACGAATCAGCAGGAATTTCAGACGACGATGCTGCAGAACCAAGAAACGATATCATCAGACGTGAGAGGATACGCGAGAGGAGAAGGCGCAAACCGACCAGAAGAGGAAGACGGAGCAAGTGCGCAAGGAATGGATTGGGCGGCCACCTCACCTGACGTCCTGACCGGCGGCTGCTTGGGATTGCGATCTCGCGGCAAGGAGACCCAGGGGAGTGCTGGAGTCGGGTGGGAGGGGATGAAATGAAACCACGATGGCGGGAAACCAGACACGGACTTAAAACGATGGCGGGAAACCAGATACGGACAGGTGGGCCCATATTTTGTGGCGCCGTGCATCAGGGAACGCAAGAAGGGTGGCACGTCTCTTTATATCTTTTATTATTTATAATTTATATATACAGGAATATAGAGATAGAGATTTTAGTAAAAAGTATTCTTGAGCGGTGTTTTTAATTGGATATGCAAATATAGACATTCTTTATATAGATTTTTTGTTAGCTGAAGACAGAGAGCAAGAATGACTCTCTAAAGTAGAATATGCACAAGATATTAGAAAAAAAGTTAGGTACAAAATATTAAAAAAATGATTTTAGTAACTCTCTAAATGATGATTTAGAAGTATTTTCAAAAAAATACTCTTAGAGATGCTTTTAGGATGGTTTTTTAAATTTATTTCAAAGCCTTTTTCATAAATTGTCTAAGATTTCTTAAGAATATGTAGCGATAGTGTCAATGAAGAAAAGTCAAACATGACTTCATGGTAGTTTAATGAATCCTACTAATTTAAACGAAATAATAACTCTCAGTTCTATCCTATAATAAATCTTTCTTAACTACCTTGGCTGAAACAGCAGTACCAGTCAATAAAAGGTTTAATTCTTCATGCTGCCTATGATATTGCTAATGATAAAATAATTTTTTTCTTAGCGTCTCTAAAAGCTAAAATTTTTCCAAACTCCTCTTTTTGGGCAGCTTACACTAATGGTCCACCACCAATGTCACCTGCCAGGTTCATGCTGGAAATTCATCTATATGGTCAGGTTCATGCTGGAAATTCATCTATATGGTTTACTCCTTGATGTCCAATATGAAAATCTATCCACGACTATCTTTTACTACTAGTCACTACTAATCCCCTTCCCTCCCTAGCTAATTTCAGATTTGTGGGTTCCTGAAACACAAACTTGGGATATGTACCTTCTAACCAGCACTTTTGATGGCCAAGTTGTGCAGGACATCACAATAGTCCCAGTAGTCCCTCAGCCTAGACAAACTTAGATGGGTCCCTTCCAAGACTGGAATATGTACCATTGAAAATATTTATAGGTACTTGTGAGCCCAAGAGCCTGCTCAACTTCTACATCAAGGATCTAGGAGCATCCTCTCCCATGTAAATCAACTTTTGCAGCTGGTGTGGAAGACGAAAAACCTCTCTCCTCTCATCAAAACTTTCACTTGGAGGATGATCGGACGGAGCATTGGCCACTCACATTGACCTCTATTGTGCAACCTGTGGACATATCTATACTATAATTGAAATCTTCTAAAAGAGTGGGAAGCCTAAACCTTACACCTGCCCCACAAGTCAGACTCAAACACATCCCGCACTCTCTTCTTCCCGTCGCATCCGCCACGCAACGAACGTCGCAGGTTCGAATCCCGGCCTTGCCTAAATAAAAAAGTTCAGTCCGCCTCCGTGCGACCAAACGCCTCCGTCTGTCTTATATATATATACATGGCTTAAACTCGAAGGCGTGCGTGGCCGGACGGTCAAACAAGGAAGCCCGCGATTTCAGCGACCAATCAACGCAAACGAGATTTGCCCGTGGCACACGCCCTGCTCTGTCGTTGCGCCCGCTCCTTCGCGCTGCCACCTCGGCTGCTTCCTCGACGCCCTACTTTGCGCCAGCGCCGCCGGGAACACCACGGCCTCCACGACGCCTGCACCATCGTCCTCGGCTGCCATGCCGATGCCTCGAGCCCTCGACGCCCCCAGCCCCAATGCTCCGCCTCGCCAGTCGCCCTCCTCTGTCCTTTCTTCCCCTACGCTCCGGCTCGTGCGGCGGCGGCTCTGCTTCGACCTCTCCACTCGGCGGCGCATGCAAGAGGCTGGCAGGCTGCGTCTGCGGCGGCGGCGCAGGCGAACGCGTCCTGCCGCCGGCGGCGGGCAGCGGGGTCCGGGGGGCCGACAGATCGAGGAGGCCGGCGTCCAACGAGGTCGTGCAACGGTGAACGACCACCTGGACGCCTCGATCCGGCGCACCTGCCTGCCGGCGCGATGTCACCATGGAGAGGTGAGCGTTTGTTTCCATCTCTCTTCTCATGTAGTTCCGATGAAAACTGAAGACATCTATTGACTATTACTATTACTGGGTTGATGATTACTGACCTCAGATCTGCTAATTGATCGAGTTTAGCAAACCAGATGCATCCCGAGGCATTCTGATGTTGAAATTAACATAAGTTGCATAAGCAGGTTTGTTCAGAGACTACATTAATTTTCTTTCCCTGATGGGAGTTGTGATTAGGTGAAGTTATTCATGTTGCACAATCATGTTCTTTACTAGATCTGCGCCTGCAAATATATGTGCTTTGACTGAATGTTCCTAGGCCTTCTACTCTTCATCCTCCCCACAGTGGTGGTTATCTTTGTTTTTAATATTTCTTTCATGTGTACTCTGTATCTGTTGCAGGTTAAGAAAACAACAGGTACGTACTGTTGGGGGCTTCAGTATGTTACTATTACACCCAAGCTGGAAACTGTCCACCAAGCACAACAACACCATTACCATCCTCCCCACCTCATTGTTGAGTAGCTTAATCTTTTTTTTTTTGGTCATGTTGGGCTATTCCTCTTGCCGCAGTAGCTTAATCTATATATATTTTTTTTTGGTTTGCGCTATATTGAACTTTGGTAAATTATATATTTTCCTGTCTATATGTATCTGCAATCTTTAGCTATTTTTACAACCCTGCTGATTTTACGTATCCAGCAATTTGCTAGGAGATGAGAAACGAGGGGGACAATGTTGTGGCCTTTTGAACTTCGAACTTGTGTCTCTTTAGCACAATGGTGTACAGAACCAAGGACCTTGAGGAGCGACAAGTCCCCTATTTTCTCGTGTGCCTTTTCCTTTCTGCTAAGAATCACATAAATCCGAAAAAACCTTAAGGGAAATTTTGTGTCAGACCGCATCCAACCATTGACAATGATGGATGAAGGGAGAATTTTTGACTGATATGTTTGATTTAAAAATGCTTCTATGTAGGAATACCTTGAGGAGACTGTTGGGTCATGTTCTAGAAGAATGGTCCTCTATCAAGTCAGTGGTATAATTTCATATGAAAAATTCTGTGATAAGAAGTACATTTCATATAGATCATCTGTGTTTCAGCCTGGTTTCAAGTATGTACACAACAAAGCTTTCTATTTTCTACATTATGCATATATCAGATAAGTGAAAAAGGATCCTTTATGTTGGATAATATCTGGATCCAAGGGTGCTCAACCTCTCATGATGTGTCCTTAGGATTGATATATTTGGTACTGATACACTGAATGCATTTATTGCCATGATCTCTAATGAGGATGGCTTTCAAATTCATGAAGGCTGACTTCTCTTCTACTTTAGTAGCACATTCATTATCATGCGTGTGATTCATATTACGGATATCATTTTTCTTGCTACTTTAGTTTTTAAAAAATAGAGTTTTGTGGGAAGTTTAATAAATATTGACCATGGATGAGTAAAAGTGAGCAAAGATGAGACACCTCATTCTATATTAGCTCTAAGGAACAGAATTTTTTTTGTGCATTGTTTTCTTTGCCCATCATTTCACTGAATGCCTAATCGAGCCATTCATTGCTGAGGTTCCAGTTATCTGCTGACTTATTTGCAGCGATGGGTACTCACACCATAGTAGGCACTCGGCATCATCAGCTTCTGATCTTTTTCCTTTTCTTTCGTCAGAGAAACCGGGGTTGCTACTGCCGTTTGGACTGAGTCAGGATTTAGCGGTTTTTAACTATCGCTGATCTGCTTTACACATAGGTTTGTCAGAGAAACATGAAATATGTTGACGATTTGCTAAATTTTGATTGAATAAAATAATGTCAGTTCATCTTGACGATTAGATTTTCTTAGTTCATTTAGACTGAACAAATGCATACTAGAAGAGTTGCACGCTGTGTTTCATTTTTAGGACCCTATCCATATTATTTATGCCTCAGTTTTTCCACATTGTCATCTATTTATTGGTTTCCGAATCTATATTTCAGCTACGCGTAGGGATGAAAGTGGTACGGATAATCCTCCGCTCCAATCCGCTCCGAATCCGAATTTTAAGGATATGGAGAAGTGTTTTTAATATCCGTGCGGATGCGGATAATCCGAATCAGATTATATGCGGAAGCGGTGTAGTATATGGTATTGGCGAAATCCGGCGGATATGGATTATCCGATAATTACACGCGGATTATCCGATGCTCTTAATAAGATAATCCGAATTTTACATAGTCCAAGCGACAAGAATACAAGTCAGCCCGACCCAATATTATGTATCCCATGTTAATTATTATATACACTAATTTAAGTATCTATTCCTACTATATGGCAAGGTAATGTTGTGATTGTGTATTTGCCTAATTGGTATGGTGGCTAATCACTAAAAATCAGCAACACGGATGGAGGATGACACGTAGATGCAGTCTTCTTGTGCTTGAAGCCTTGATAGTTGTTATTTCGAATTGTATTGTTGCGTTATTACTTTGGTCAATTAATTATTTTTCATCATAAAAAACAATATATAAGCACATATTATCCGAATTAGAAAAACCTGCTTCCGCTCCGACACCGGTCCGAACCCGCACCATTTCCGACATCCTAAAAAATCCGCATTCGCATCCGAATCCGTCTAATATCCGATCCGCTCCGAATCCGATGAGAAAAATAGGATTAGGATATGGAGAAGCTATTATCCGCTCCGATCCGATCCGTTTTCATCCCTAGCTACGCGTTTTGTTTTCTCAAATATATAGTCTCTAATTATATTTTGTACACAACATAAGAAAAATAACTTATTATTGTCTGCCATGCAGGATGAAGTTCTTAGCCAATGTTTTGACAAGTCGTGCGAATGTTTCGACAACATCCCTGAAGATCTCCAGTATATGATTAAGCAGTTAGGCAAAGTGTAACTTAGATGGTTAATACGAGAACTAATTTTACTATGTCCTTTTATATGCAAAAGTGTAACCAAATTGTATATAATCTCAAATACAATTATGTAGAAGTTAAATAGAAAAAATGTTTGTCTTTATGAGCATCCTAAAGATAAAACCGTAGCGTTAGCACGGGCATTATACTAGTAGAGGATGATGCTCATCTTTTCTTTCACTCTCAGCTACCAAGGGTTGTTTCGTTCTCTTCTAATCCACCACTAAAAAGTAAAAACTGATAATCTTCCTATAGATAATGAGAAAAATAGAATAGAAATATGAAAGAAAAAATAAAAAGGAAAACAAAAGAAAGGAAAGAAAAAAATACATAGGAGTTTTTTTTTTTAGATTAAAAAATACATAGGAGCTACGGAGGAACGAGAGCTGCATCCGTTATTGGGCCATGAAGACAAGGCCCAACAAGAAAAATCTGGAGGAGCACTCGGCGCCCACCGCTAGCGGAGGAGCTACGCAAGGAGCACGCTGAGGAAGAAGGCCAGTGGCCCCGGCGTCGCGCAGTTCCCTTGCCGGCTTGCCGCCTCGCGCCCCTGTGCTGCCTCGCGTAGCAGCCATCGCCCAGCCAGTTGCAGAGTTGCAGACAACGGCGACTTTTGTTCATGGCTTGATGCACATCAGCTGCTCGACGCATTGCCTGCAAGGTTTTGTTGTCAATCCTCAATTCTTTTCTTCTTCAACCGGCAGGTGGCAACAGACCGAAGCAAGTCAGCTATTTTCTCTGCTCTTCCTCCACGCCAAGCACCCCTGTTCTCTCCATCTCCCTTGCAGGCATCAGCGCCCAGGCCACTGCCACACACCAGTGTATCCAACATCTCTCATGTCTGCATATCCATCTTTTCTTTGTTTATTTTGCTTGCATATTATGTGGTTTCATTGCATTACCAAATTTTCTCCTTTTCTTGGACATTGATGCTTATTGCACTTGGCCTTGACTGGCAGGTACTGCTACCTGGTTTGTGATGCATCCGACCATGGAAGCTTGTGCTGCAGCCTGCAGGTGGCTTTAATGGCCACCAATTTTCAGTGTCGTCTGAACTCTCAATGCTTTTCCTATACCCTGTTGATTTGACTTGGTTTAATGGTGTCTCTGCTACTGCCACTCTGATTCATCCATGTCTCAAGGTATGCATCCAACTTATTGTGAATCAAATCTGATTTGGTACCCCAGAAAAAGCAAATGAAAAATACTTTAGAAGTCTTGGATATTGCAACAGGCCAACAACAACCAAGGAAATGCCATATATCTGTAATTTGTACTGAACTCACTTTATATTCATTTAAGCTAGGGTATTAGCCTAATATTGAATGCTGCCACTTATCTACAGTAACCAGTTATGGGTACTGATGTTTGGGTTTAATGTTTTCTTTTTTTACTTTACATAAACCTGTGGTACACTCATCTATAGTAACTATCTTAGATTTAAAAGAAATGTGCATGAAATCTACCAACTGAAGCACTCTGGTGTATAGTGTAATTATGTGATATGACTTTGATCCCTATATATACATAAGATGCAGCACCAATTTCAAAATTGGAGATTATGCACATAATTGTTTGTAATACCGGCTTTCTAGATACATTGCCTTTGTTATGTATCTAGACATGTGTAAGAGTAGTTTGGTCATTGGTGTATGTAATAGCTTCTAGTTCACGTTTGAGCATTTCATTTTTGCCAGATTTCTTCTTTTTAATTTATTCTCTATGAGGATTGTGATGACCGGAACTGTATTTGTCACACCAGCACAAGCGTCATCCATTTGATCAGCTTGCACTAGCTTGACCAACAGCAGGTCTATCGTAGGATAGTAAGAGGGACATGTTGTTATTATATTAGGAGATATGTTAAGGAGCACCATAAAATTTTTCTCTTATTTATCAGGAGAAAAGGTCCAAAGACAACACCTAAAAACAAAACTTGAGAATAGACATATATGCATTCGCATACATGTTTTACTAATGGTTATCGATTGCTACGCTATACTCTGGTGCTATTGACTTGACATAATCATTTCTGATCTTCTTTAGCGTCACTGCCACATCGGTCATAGCCATCCTTTGCTCCGACGAGTTATCAGAGCAGACCAAGCCCAGCTTGAAAATTGGCACGAGAAAGCCACTCGTAATATTTGTAGAAGCAGAGCCACAGCCATCCTGCAGAAGCTGGCTGTCTACAACATGGACAAGCTCTGCAGGAAATGCCTGCTGTACCCACTGCCTGATGCTTAGCTCTCCCAGAAACATGGCATCCGTGGGTCTCTTCCCAGTGAACACTTCAAGCAGCATGATCCCATAGCTGAACACGTCGCTCTTCCGTGATGCTTTTCCAAGAGATCCATACTCTGAAAACAAAGTTACCATAAACAAAAGACAGATAGAAATATTAATGATTGATCAAACATACATAGTTAATCTATTAATGGTAACTCTAATCATCTTTGATTGGGCATTAGTGCTACCTGGTGCCATGTAACCAATTGTTCCTGGCATGCTTGCAGAGATCATGGAGCTATCATCACCTAGCAACAACCTTGAAATGCCAAAGTCTGCTACATGTGCGGTCATGTCCTCGTCAAAGAGAACGTTGCTAGGCTTCAGGTCACAGTGCAAGACCACCTCGGTGTGCTCATGGTGCAGATACTCCATCGCTGCCGCCACGTCCAGCATGATGTCCAGTCTCTCAAGGAGCCCCAGGTGCCTTCTACCTTCAGAGTGCAGGAGTGCCTCTAAGCTACCGTTGGGCATGAACTGAAGAATAAGTGCTCTGAACTCCAGGTTGGAACATGTATTCAGAACCTTTATCAGATTGCGATGTCGTGCCATTCGAAGCACACTGCACTCGGCGTCAAAGCTTCTCATGGCATATTCCAGATGCGTGTGTATAACTTTTATTGCAACCACCACACCATTGCTCAGCTGACCCTTAAAAACTTTCCCAAAGCTTCCAGACCCCAGCATGTTATCATCACTGAAATTGTCAGTAGCACGGACAAGCTCATGGTAGGAGACTAACTGATGGCTGATCATGTCGACCATACAAGCAGAAATCTCTTCACGCTTATTGACCTTCTTTCTGAACATAACGTAGAGGAAGCAAGCCAGAGCAGCAAGTATTATTATGATTATAGCAGGGAGCAAAAATCTCATCTTGTGACCATGACCACTGGTTGTGTGAGACTTGGTTGAACATGGTGGAAATCCCAAGTGTGAAGCACCACAGAGCCCTGCATTCCCCATCAGTGATTGCAGCGTGATGTTTGAGAACACACCACCTTCTGGTATCTGACCTTGTAGTTTATTGTAAGACAGGTTCAAGAAAGTGAGGATGGTAAAATTTGACAAGTAGACTGGGATGGTTCCAGATATACCATTTTGGGATAGGTCCAACTTTTGCAGGCTGGCCAGTTTCTGAAAAGATTGTGGAATCGAATTGTCAAAGGAATTGTGTGACAGGTTCAAGTATGCTATCATCTGGAGCTGTCCCATTGAATCTGGGAGGCTACCAGCAAATTTGTTGGTAGAGAGATCCATCATATAAATTTGCTTCATATAGCCTATATCTTCGGGTAACACACCACTCAGCAAGTTTTGAGATAGGTCTAGCCTGATGAGGCTATCAAGGTGAAACAGGCTCGGTGGTACAGTTGATGTTAATTGGTTGTTTGATAACACTAGGAACTCTAGGTTGCTGAGGTTGCCAACGCCCTTGGGTATGGCACCGGAGAATTGGTTGCTTGGAAGGAATAACTTGACCACATTCTTTAGCATTGCAATGTTTGAAGGGATAGAGCCAGATAATCTGTTTCTACTGAGTTTAAGCCAGTAGAGATTCTCTAGCATCATCAGTGGTCCTGGAATTGCACTATGAAATTGGTTTGATGAAAGATCTAGCACAGTGAGAGCAGTTAAGTTTGAAATGGCAGCTGGAATTTCACCAGTCAACTTGTTGTCATTGGCAAGAAATATTTGGAGCTGACTTGACAGGTTGCCCACATAGGCAGGGATGCTTCCAGTGAAATAATTCGAATAGATTTCAAAGTCAAAGAGCATTCTACAGTTGGAAAGAACAGACAGGAAACTGAGGTCACCCTGCAGACGGTTTTCCCCAATGTTAAGTGTCGTCAACAATTTCAGGTTACCAATTTCTGCCGGTACTGATCCAGACAACTGGTTTCCATCCAAAAACAGCGATACTAACTGGGACAGGTTTCCAAGAGAAGCAGGAACAGTTCCTGTTAGCTGATTGCTAGAGAGATACAGTTCGGAAAGTTGGCCTAGCTGTCCAACCTCTGCCGGAAGGATTCCTGTCAGATTGCAGAAGGCGATTTCCAAGACATTTAGGCCGGTGAGGTTGCTGAGTTGAGCAGGGATCGGACCAGTGAGTTCATTCCAACCCACGTTAATGAACTGGAGATTGGTCAGCTTTCCTAGCCATGCTGGCACAGCACCCTCAAATGAATTTTTTGGTAGAGAAAGCTCTACGAGGTGCTGACACGCTGAGAGTCCCTGTGGAATGTTACCACTGAAACCATTTTCAGAGAGCTCAATGTATTGCAAAGCTGGGAGGCTGAAACTTCCATTGCCAGGGAAAGGGCCAGTCAAGTGGTTCGAGGATACAGCGAGGACGCTCAAGGTAGACATGTTGAAGATGGCTAGCGGCACCGGCCCAGTAAGATTGTTGAATTGCAGGACTAGGATCTCAAGTTTGGGCAAGGAGCCGATGCAATCTGGTATCACTCCTGACAGGCTGTTATTGCCGAGGTTCAGATAAGCCAACAACGGTGTGTTGTTGAACAGGTCATTCGGTATGAAACCACTGAGGCCATTCATTTGGAGACTCACGCGGCCAAGGTCGCGCAGGGCTTGTAGCTCTGCTGGGATGGGACCAGAAAGCAGGTTAAAGCTGAGATCAAGAACCTGAAGCCTTGTGAGGTTCCCTATGGCAGCAGGGATACCACCTGACAGGGCATTGTGGCCAATGTCAAGGAGCTTGAGGCGGTGCAGCCTTCCTATACTATCCGGGACTGTGCCCGTGAGGTTGGTACCGGAGAGGTTGAGGGCAGATAGGAAAGAGAGGTTACCGAGGTGAGGGCTGATCTCTCCTTGGAGTGATACACCCGGCAGCTCCAGGGCTGTGACGCGCTGCCGTTGCTGACGGTGGCTGCATGAGATGCCCACCCAGAGGCAGAAGGAGGTGGCAGCGGTCCAGTTTCTTGCAAGGATGCCGAGAGGATCGGCGACCTGCCCCTTGAAAGCCAGCAGAGCAGCGAGGTCGGAGTTGCTGCCGTTGCTCCTGCTTGCGTCTAGAGCACCAGCAGCAGTTGCAGCGGACAACGCGATCCACAAGATGATGGATATGCGTGCTAGATGTCCAAGTGCCATGGCGATGTGGAGTTGTAATGCTTCAGTTTGGACATAAGGTAATGGATCACTAATCAAGTTCTATTCTCTCTCCCTCTCTCTGCAAACGAGCTCCATGGATGTTTTTTATAGTGAAACTTTAGTAGGCCACAAGCTTTTTAGGAGCACCATGGGAATGGAAACGTGTGAATATCTGAACATTTGTGAATAAAAAATGGAAAGTGAAAATGAAATAAGTAAGCTTTGACCGTTACATGACGGAGACCAAAACGTGGGCTGCGAGCCATGGGGATCATCCAAGTTGATGTCAGGTCCGCCACTCTGGAAGAAAACAGGCCGACTGCCAGGAGACTGCTTTTGGCTCCTTCTAGTAGGGCTGGAAAATTAAGTCATCATAACTTTTGAAAAGAAAGTACTCCTTTCGCCCTCAAAATAATATAATTCTTGGACTTCTGTCAAAATAATGCATGTGCCCTACTCAACTCACATGCATTGGATGTTTTGTTAGCCTATGTATGTATGTTTTAGAATTGATCACAGGTTTGAGGTCTTGACCAAGAGATACCAAGTCGTCAAGAGGGCATAACAGCCCTGTTGTAGGATTTTGCCTCTGATATTAATATATGTAACACGGCAGTAGATCAAGGGTAATCACTAATCAGGTTCTACCTCTCCACAAACGAGTTCCATGAATGTTTTATAATGAAAATTTTAGCAAGCCACAACCTTTCTTTAGCAACACCATGAAAGGCAACAAGGGCTTGTTTGGATGCACACGTACTATGCTCAATCCATGTTTGTTGGAGTGGACTTAGATGGAAATTTAAACTAATTTTCACCCTAACTCACTCCAACACACGTGGATTTCATAGAAAACAAAGTCCACAAAATGCTGCATTGAAAGAGCAGCCATCAGGCTTTCCGATGTCTCTGAAAATCTAAGTGTCAGAACAAGCGTAAATTCTGTTTCTAGCTGGTGCTACAAGGTTCAGTACTCGCAATCTACTCCATCGTCGAAATATGGCCCTTCAAGATTATGGTTGCATCATTGTGTAAGTACCATTGAAGAAACTTTGCTTCATCTACTTGTACTTGTTCTAGAATGTCCCTTCGCCAGGCCTGCTGGAGCACTCTAAATCTGCTAGCGCCAGCCCACAATGATTTCTTCCTAGTGCTTGTCAGCCTAAAGAATCAGATTAGGCTGCCTTTTTTCATGGAGATTGTGATCACTATGTGCTGGTCCATCTTGGCAATCCGGAATGACATCATCTTTAGGAACGTCTCGGCCTCCATTCAACGCTTGCAAATCCATCTTCCAAGAAGAGTTTGCTCTGGTTATGCTACGAGGAGAAGGAAAATAGCAACCTTAAATAGATACATGGCTGCAAGGCTTGTGTGTATTTTTTCTTATTTTCTTTGTTTCTTTTTTTGTCTCTTGACACTTTGTATCAGAACTGACTTTCATTTCAATATAAAGCAGAGTAGGGGACTCCCCCCTCCTGTTTTCATTAAAAAAAATTGCTGCATGCATACGGCTGTAAAGAATAAAGATAGACCCCCCCAATTACACGGAATTGCATTCGTTTTTAGACAAAAACTGAATTCTGCAATCCTATTTTTTTAGGATGATGGAGGGAGTAAATAAATTTGAACTCTACAATCCTCGCGTTGGGCCGTTCCAAGTCGCCGTCGCTGATGACTGGCGAGTGGCAACGGAGCTCCAATCCAAACCAGGCCAAACTGCCGCGTAGATTGTTCTGCTCTTCTCGTACGCGCAATGTGAAACAAGACTTTTGTCCCAGGCAGTCCTCGTACCAGAGGACACGCTGCATGGAGTCACGTTATTTTGACGATCTGATATAGACAGCAGCAGTATGTGAACGAGAAGACGACGAAAATGCATGTAAACGCACGTGTGTGGGCAGTGGCCCGCCTCCACGCTCCACTTGGGCCACTAACCACGTCCACCGGATTCTAAAAACAAATAATGAATAAGTAAAAGCACGACCACCGAACACATGCAGCGGTACATATGATGGTTTCTCAAAAACAAAAAATGTAGCGGTATGATGTTGCGTACAGTTCCGCTTGTTGTTTATTCGTAAGCATCACCAGTGTTCTCTGTCATTTTGGTTGCTTTCCGTTTAGCCATGTTGAGGATGTTCATCTAAGCTTGAGCCATCATGCATGCATGTTTGTGCAAAGTATGTCCGAATCTCTAGCTAGCAATTAGTGTTGTTGGGTTGATGATTTTTTACGGCTGATAATTGGGTGATGTTGTTTTTGTTGTGAGAAAAAAATATTATACCATGACTAATAAGTTCAAACGAACAGTTGTAACTAATTTTAATATCTAATAAGGTGTGTATTCGCACCTCTTCTAATCTATGTAGCTTTGCCTCTATCAATTGATATCCACGAAATTAATTAGTAACAGAAAGTTCGGCATAGGAGTACTTTTGTTCTGCATCCGTCACCACATACAGTTTACGCACCCCATTCATGAAAATGTGTTTTCATGAAAGTTGTGGCAACACCTTCACAAAAAGGATTAGTTTCGTGGGAGCTTGTTCTTAACTCATGAAAACTCACCATTGCCGTAAAATCTCTGCTTTTTTAGTGGAATTATTTTTAGTTAAAATAACCCTTCTTTTTAAACCCCACATTTTTACTTTGCAAAGATACTTTATTTTACAAAGATACTTTTACCCACTAAATTTTATAAGAAACCTTTGTCGTCATGTCAATTGATTTCTAGACATGGAGTTTACCATTAATTTTTTCAGCAAATAAAAGAAAATGTCTCTTCATACTAGGCACGGCGTTGCTAACAAATCACTGTAGTGTCAATTGTTATTGTATTAGAGTAAATATTATTTTTTATACATGGTTTCAATACTTCAAATGTACGGAAAATCATATATTGAAATTCCTTGTAAAAAATGATAGATGTGATCTAGTAACGGGCCGTCAGAATCCAAGGGATGAACTTGAACTTGAACCCCCAACTTATATATGGGCTGTTTTTTCATGGATCCTATATGGGCTCTCCAAAGAAAGGATTTGGATTGAATTGGATTTCCTGTTAGAAGGATGGGATATTAGCGCGTAGCCCAGGTGCTGATGTGCAGCCGTGGATCAGATTGAATCTAATCATTTGGAATCGGAGTGGGACCGGGTCTACTCTACTCCTTAATATCTTTTGGAATCGGTGTGATGTGTTAGGATTGGAGTGGGCACGGATTAGGGCTGGAATGCGACCCAATACCAAAAAAATAAAAAAAATAAAAAAAAATTGGGAACGAGCATATGTCCTTCACCTTCTCTCACAGGTCACAGGTTTTTCAACCAGTGTGACGCAAGGCAACTGACGCTGGAACAATACTCGCACAGATTTTCCTTTTGCGGCCGGCTTGTTGGACGTACGTGAACGTGACACTGATAACCGTGCCAAGGCTCCAATGAGCCCGTGCTCATCAGTTATCATCTGTCCAGCCCACATATCCCCATCAGCCATCGCCGTCCCCATCCCCATCAGGAGGCAACAAAAAAATCGAAGGAGCTGTCATCATCAGTTATGCAAAGGACTGGCTTGCAGTACGTACAAGCTCTCTTTAAAAATCGAAGGAGCTGTCATCTAGTCTAGTCGTGCCAAAAAAGAAAGAAAGAAAGAAAGATAGCAGCTCAATGAATGGATTGCCAAGAACCTTTGGAACACACTACGAGAGTAGCAAGCTTTTTGGACTTTTAACGCCGGCGCTATTAGCTTGCCGCACGCCAACTTTTTTTTTTTCTTTTGCATATACAGCTCTTATGTTCACGTTGCCATGTGTGGTATAGCTTATGGAATTATACAATTTCAGAGATTAGCGTATCGTAAAATTAGTCGGACTACATAATAGGATGTTTTTATCATACATTTAAAGTTAGATTCCACGATGCTCTGTTTACACTCAAAAAAGACCTAACACTCATTGTTACCTACTCTGCCTGTTTTTGTCTTGCTATATACAAGGAACGTAACAAAACGAGTCTATTGACCTATTGTAATTAAGACTAGTCTAAATTACATCCTTAAATATGTAGAATCATACTGTACGTCAATTATGTTTTTGTACAAAGACTTCGTACTATAGGCCTATAGCTTACACGGAGTAGTTCAAACAAGTGGCAATTAATTATATACTACCTTCATCCCAAATAATAAGTTGCCTTAACTTTTTTTTTTTGATACATCTATTTTGTCATATATCTAGATATAACATATGTTTAAATAGATAGCAAATTCTATGTACTGAAAGTGAAAGTGACTTATAATTTAGAACGGAGAGATTATACAATTTATCTGCACAAAAAAATCGATGAACAACTCATGTAAGGTCTTATTTGGATGAGCTCAATCTCTCTTGGTGTACCATGGTTTGTTAGATAATAGTGATATTTCTGTAATTGTAAATGTACCCGGCATTGTAACACACGGCATATCCAGCGCTTGGTGCTTGCGGTAGAGGTTAGATAGTCCTAGATTGTAGCCTAAGTAAATGATTGTTTGTTCTCCAAGATCTTGTAACAGCCTCTCCTATGTACATGCCACGGTGGGGGGCTTTTACCACATATATAACACGAAGCCGAGGCCCCCTGAAGGGTACCCTCGTTCACCCATTTTGATATGGTTTGCATGGGTTTTAACAAAAATCATGGTTTTCATCATGGGAGCGTATCGTGTGCAACCGGCCTTCGTATGCAACTTTTGCAACATCCAATCACAGGCGCTAGATTTGCATCCGATGGCAAGATTAAGAGGTGGGGATTTTAACACTTAAACACCCCCCCCCCCCACCACCATCCCTTCTTTTGCTAACTAAAATTTTCCCCGTCACTCCACCTTGACGTTCCGTTCGATCGATTCCGTTCGATCACTCCACCGTAACGGAACGTTCTGGTTCCGTTCGTATCGAGGCCTATACGACCGTATCTCGTTCCGTTCGTATCGAAGGGATCCGCTCGATCCGTCCGGTATGCCGCCGCCGCCGCACACGATACGAACCAGCGAGACGCACGCAACGTCGCGCCGCCGCTGCCGCCGCTCGGTACGTCGCGCCGCCGCCGCCCAGTTCGCTTCGACGGGCTCGGACACCGACGTCCCGGCAGCAGGAGCCCGTCCAGGCACCTCGTCGCGCTCGGACACACTCTGCAACGTGTCGCCATAGATCGCCATGGATCGCCACCCGGCATTCGAATCCACCGACATCCTGGATCGTGATGCCGCCGCTGGTGCAGGTATGGGTACGTCTGTACTAGACTCTCATTCGTAGTGTCGTTCATGTCTATACCCTAAACCCTACGTACGGTTTTATGTGTTCAGGCGCCGGCGCGGCCATAGAGATCGACGACGTCGCCATGGATATGAATGCTGGTTTTTCGTCCATTGAGGCCATCGACGCAGGACTTGGAGCCTACCTTGAACATCCACGCACACCACAGACAGAATCTTCGCCGAGTGTAGCAGTAAGTTGCAAAGAAACGTTCGACCACAATAATAGTTCTCTTGGTGTTTTCTCATACATTTTTTACACATCTGTAGGCAACAAGTGACACAAGCAACATTAATTATAAAGAACATCGAAGCCAGTGGTTGGAATGATGTTTGATAGTCTCTCAGATGTTGAGAAATTCTATAAGTCATATGCACATGATGCTGGTTTCTCGTTCGTATTGGTCACGAGAGGAAGGGAGATGAGGAAATATTAGGCAAGAGGTATTATTGTTCAAGAGAAGGGTTCACTAAGGAGAAGGTACCGAGATGCTAGTGAAGAATGGGAAAAAAAGAAAGCCGCCAAAACTGATGGAAACTAGATGTGGTTGTCCGGCACATATTGTTGTAAAGCTTGACAAAGTGACGGGAAGTATCGAATAACTTCAATGGTTGAGGAGCACAGCCATGGTTTTGTTTCGCCGGATAAAAGGTATTTGCTAAGATCCAATCGTAGAGTCAAGTGAGAGGGTTAAGAGTACTTTGTTCAATTGTCGAAGGCTAGCATTGGCACCTCACGGGCATATCGACTTCTCCATGTCGGTGAGGGTGGGTTTGAGAGTGTTGGCTGCACCAAGAGGGATGTGCAAAATTATTATCGTGACCTCAGAACCAAAATCAAGGATGCAGATGCACACATGTTTGTGGAACAACTTGAGCGAAAGAAGGAAGTAAATCCTGCCTTCTTTTATGAATTTGAGGTAAATGAAGAGGGACGACTTGTTCGTGTATTTTGGGCAGATGCATTAAGCGAGAAAAAACTATAATGTTTTTGGTGACGTGATTTCGGTTGATGCAACGTATACCACCAACCAGTATAACATGAAATTTGTGCCATTTCCTGGAGTCAATCATCACTTGCAAAGTGTTTTCCTTGGGGCAGCGTTCTTAGCCAATGAAAAGATCGAGTCATATGTATGGTTGTTCAAGACCTTTCTCAAGGCTATGGGTGGAGTAGCACCTCATCTAATCACAACTGATGAAGATGCGAGCATGATTGCTACTATCGCTGAGATTCTGCCAGAAACAGCTCATAGGTTTTGCATGTGGCATATCATGGACAAGGTACCTGAGAAGGTAGGGCCCTCTATCAATAAAAATCAAAATTTTTGGGTAAGACTAAACAAGTGTGTTTGGGGGACCGAGGATTCACATGATTTTGAGTCACAATGGAATTCTATCATGACAGATTATGGACTCCTGGAAAATGATTGGTTTTCTAATAGGTTTGCCATTCGTGAATCTTGGATTCCGGTATACTTTCTGGACACACCTCTAGCTGGTATGCTTAGGACTACATCACGATCGGAGAGTGCAAATTCTTTTTTAATTGTTTCATTCGCAGAAAGTTGGCTTTTGTTGAGTTCTGGCTAAGGTTTGGCACAGCTTTGGAGTGCCAACATGAAGAGGAGTTGCTAGCTGATAATAAAAGTCGTAACAGCAACCCTAAATTGATTACACCATGGAGCATTGAGAAGCAATGCAGTGTGCTTTACACACATGAAGTTTTCTTCAAATTTTAGGAACAAATTAAAATTGCGAGAGACCATTGCTTTATTCAAGGTATTTCAGAGTGTGAAGATATAAAATATTTCACAATCAGCAGCCAATCTGGAAAAGAGCGAGTTGTTCAGATGAACAAGTCTAATATGTTTGGTACGTGCTCCTGCAAATTTTATGAGTCCCATGGCATCCCATGTCGTCATATCATACAAGTGCTTAGAGTTGAGAAGCAAAATGAGATCCCAGCGGCTTATATTATGAAGAGATGGGAGAAAAAATGTAAAAGGTTAGTTTATACCCTGATTTTTTTTAAAAAATGTTTTATGTGATTATAGTGTTGATCAGATATTTGATTTTGCAGCGACGTGTTCTTCGATGATGACGGCAACCTTCTCGACGAAAAGGCTAAAGATCCTATGGAGCTGGCAATGTGCAAAAAAATTTCACATTCCCGGAACACGTTTGAAAATCTGGTACAAATGGCCAAGAACTCTGAAGAAGCGATTGACTTTTTGTGTTCCAGTTTATCGAGCCTAATGGAACCTCTACAAAAGATCGTTCCCGCTGCTGCAGTTAGTAAGCAGGATGAGTTCGAAACATTCCTTGGTGGGAAAATTCCAGATGAAGTACAAATACATCTACCAACTGATATCGTGTCCAGAGGGCGAGTCAAAAGAATTATGAAGAGCAAGGAGAAGAAGGAACCAAAAAAACGGCGGTGTGGAAAATGCAAGCAAATAGTAACGGATCATGATGCACGGAATTGCCCAAATAAGGTTGATGGCTGATTGTTTGCTTTATGCCACTAGATGTAATATCAGTGAATTTTTTAGTGTGTCAGTGAATTTTTTGCTATCGATCTGGTACTGATCGTTGTTTCCTTTATGCTCTAAACCTTCATCTTGAGCAGCTACTGTTATGATTTGTGTGATTTTCATGGTAGTTGAATGTTTTTCCCCTCCGTCACCCGACCATGTTTAATTTAATTTTGACACAAGAGTAAAATTTTTCAGTTTGGAATTCACACACACGCGCTCACGACTTCCAAGTTGTAGGCCAGCCATGACGATGAACGATACGAGCGTCAGACGAGCTAAACAGATCGCCGAGGTGACTGGGCGTCGTGGTACGTGGAATTGGACGAGGTGCCTGGACGGGCTCCTGGTGCCTGGGCGTCGGTGTCCGAGCGCTTCGAAGCCAACCGGGCGGCGGCGGCCGGACGTACCGAGCGGCGGCGGCGTGAGCGCAGGTTCGTAGCGGCGGCGGCGTACCGGACGGACGGGCCTCGATACGAACGGAACCGGAACGTTCCGTTACGGTGGAGTGATCGAACGGAACGTCAAGGTGGAGTGACGGGGAAAATTTTAGTTAGCAAAAGAAGGGATGGTGGGAGGGTTTAAGTGTTAAAAATCCCCACCTCTTAATCCTAATCGGATACAAATCTAGCGCGTTATTGAATGTTCAAAAGTTGCATCTGGTAGGTTGCACACGATACGCTCCCTTTCATCATATATGTTCCCCTATATCTAGTATATCTATATCTTTTATATCTTCTAATATTAAAGAGCAAAATCCCTCCCCAGTTTTCTTTTGTCGAACCCCGCAACTACACTGGTAGTGCAGAGCCCTCTTCTATTCATCTTTTTTTTAGTTTTTTAAACTGATCCTCCATGTATTGTGTGTACTCGACCTTCCGATACATAATCATGCGAGTTAGAACAATTCGCATCGATTCCAAAATATATTGGTTTATGTTTTAACGCACGAGCACGTTTACAAGTTCATATAGATTAGAAAAGAAAATTTACAGTTTTTACCATAAACTTCGTTTAATACGTACGAGTCGAAAGGGATTGCCATGTTTTGTGAGGTCCTAATCGAAAGATAAGCATGGGTCGTCGTTATCCTGTTGGACTTGGTACAGAGACAACACAGTCAGTCAGAGTGAGAAGCACGGCGAGAGCGTCCTCTCCGTCAACCGGAGCGCGTGATCGAATCGAGCTGCCGTTTCCATTCCAAGAACCCCAATCCGATCTTCTTTTCTTCTTCCGATCGAGCCGCAAACGATTCAAGAAGAGGGCCTCCGCCGGCGCGGGCGCCGATGGCGACGGGGGCGGCGGTCCGCGCGGCGGCCGCGGACGCCGTGGTGACGTTCCTGTGGGTGCTGCTCGCCTCCGCGCTCGGCGCCTCCACGGCGGCCGTCACGTCGTACCTCGGGGTGCAGCAGGATGAGGCCGGCGGCCACTACGCGCTCCTCGTGACCGCGTCCCTCCTCGCGGCGCTGCTCTTCGCCTTCGACCTCCTCTGCGGCGCGCTGGGCGGCGCCAGCTTCAACCCCACCGACTTCGCCGCCTCCTACGCCGCCGGGCTCGACTCCCCCTCCCTCTTCTCCGTCGCCCTCCGCTTCCCCGCACAGGTACGTCTGCTACCCCTCCTGAATTCAGTGGAATCAGGTCGAGTTCTGAAGCAGCAGCATCTTTGTTGTTGCTAGGCCGCCGGCGCGGTGGGCGGCGCGCTGGCGATCTCGGAGCTGATGCCGGCGGAGTACAGGCACACGCTGGCCAGCCCCGCGCTCAAGGTGGATGCCCACACCGGCGCGCTCGCGGAAGGGGTGCTCACCTTCGTCATCACGCTGGTCGTGCTCTGGGTCATCGTCAAGGGGCCCCGGAACGCGGTGCTCAAGACCGTGTTGCTCTCGGTCTCCATCGTCTCGGTCATCCTCGCCGGCACAGAGTACACCGGACCGTCCATGAACCCAGCTAATGTCAGTACCTCGCCTTTCCTTTGGTTTTGATCTCTCTCTGTTTTTCTCTGTTTTGTTTGCTTCGGTTCATGGGTAGTAGTAGTTTCAGTCGTCGTCTTCTTACTGACTGTTGCCAAGAACATGATTACATTTTGGCATTGGTGCATGCGATAAGAAAATCAAATTAAATGATTTTGATGCATGATATTGGTAATTGCATCCTGGACCCTCACAGCTTTACAAGTACCATTCGTAAAATCTAGCCCAAAATAACTGTTATGGGTTTGGAGATGAAAGAACAATCATACTGTTGGGGACGTCAGGGCCAAAACTCTGCTTCAGACTGCAATGTTTCCTATACTATAGCACTTACTAGACAAGCCTTTAGTTACAGAGAAACATACTACCAGAAATATGTTCTTTTTTAATTTTTACCACTACCTGACAATTTTAATATTCTTTTATTTCGAGAGATACTGCTCTTTATATTTGTGATGCAAAAGTTGCTTGCTCATTCTTTTTCGCTTTTTGGTTTGTTCATCTCCTTTTCTTTTTCTTTTTTTAAAGGAACATCATCATGTTATGTACAATGCAAGGTGCTTAGACACAAGTGCTTAAGCAGTGAGAATGTTGTCATATCACTATGCATCGGCATAGAAGTTAGTTCCTAGAATACAAACATATGCTGAGATAGGCTCAACAACCTTGTTAGCATTAAGCATTGGTCCTGATAAGCATCTTATCCACCTTCTAAGAATCAAGTGTTAATGATATGCTGAAGAAAGTTATTTGCTAGTCACCTCCATTTTACATGCTCTTACCAAGGTGGTGCCCACTTTCTGTGACAATGAAAATAATTTCTTGCTGATATATTATACCTTTTTATGAAAAGGTTAGTGTAGACTACACTTTAGTTTAAGTTTAGCACTTTATATATGGGCATGGCTTGATTTTCTTTTTCTAGAACAGGGTCTAGCTAGATGAACACTACTAGTTTTTTAGAAAAATACTTTTAGAATTTTATAATTTACTGGTAGATTGGTAAAAAGTTAGAAAACTAATGATCAAAGTTATTTCACATTATCACTAAGATCATGAACTAATCTTCACATGATTTTATAATTTTTGAAACAGGAGGATGTACCCTACCCATCAAATGCTCTTTTATTAACTATAAGCTAATCACTACTATCAATGAGTAGTTGAAATTTTGCCATTACTTTCTTTGAGCCTATATGGTTGACCAAGTCTATTCAATTCTCACTGTACTTTGGTAGTTTGGCCAACCAGTCAGGCCTGAATTGAGTACAAGAACAAAAATACTCAAGAAAGTAGCTGCAGCTGTATGTTTTGAAGTTTTTAGCTCTAGCTAGTAGCAATTATACCAGTCTATTTATTCTGGTTTATTTATATGCATTATTCCACACATTTATGATAGGACGAATAAATGTAATTTGTTGAAATGAAGCCTAAAAAGTCATTGATTAACAACATAGGCAGAGGTTATTTCTGTTGATGGCATTATAGCATATTTCACAGTTGCCTCCATGGTAAGAAATGTCAGTTTTTTTATCAGGGCTCAGTATGCTTCACATAGTATTTCTAAATCCTGAATGTGCTGTTAAAAAAAAAATCCTGAATATGTTGTTAACTTATTTTAAGTTATTCTCCTTTTGAGCAGCTCGGACATATCCTGTTTGCATCCATTTTCAGCTTATGCATTTTGTAGGAAAACAAGCATTAATCTTGTTTTCCATCTTACTTAGTAATTTGTTTTTGTTCAATTATCATGAATAGGCATTTGGCTGGGCATATGTTAACAATTGGCACAACACATGGGAGCAGCTGTATGTGTACTGGATATGCCCCTTAATTGGGGCCATGCTTGCTGGACGGCTCTTTAGGGCAGTGTTCCTACCACCGGCACCTAAGCCCAAGACCAAGAAAGCATGACAAAATCAAGCTTGTATATTGTGTTCGTATGCAATCATCATTCGGTTGTGAATGCTGGTTTTAAAGAAATCAGCAAATAGAGGAAGGTCAAATAAGCTCCTGTATTGTATTTGACTTTCCTCAACTTCCCACAATTTGGGTGTTGTCCTCTGCTACTTATTTCTCATCAATAATTTATCTGTACTTATAGCTCCGGGCCAGTCAGGATGTATTTTTAGTTCTTTTTTATGACTGGCAAAATCATCTATCTCAACTGAAGCTACATTAGCAGGAGGATCAACAATATTTTATATTTTTGTGACACCAGGAACTTTTATAAGGTTGAAAACCATTTTAAGATTCATCCAGATGGTTTCTAAGATAAACTTGCTCATCTATGCTGACTCTAGAGGGCAAACTTTCCCTTATAGTGCTTAAATTATGAAATTAGCCTACTTTTTACTTTAAAAAAACATGCCCACAATCCAGAATACGCTGCCTACACAATCTTTGAGGTCCTTTGTACTAAAACGCAACGTGGTCCTGCTGTTGGGACACAACCGTTTTAACATTGGGGTTTCTTTTAGAATCACTTTTTTTTTTAGAATCTTTTTGAGAATCACATGGGTTTGATTTTTCTGATATGCTATAAAATATTTATTACGGCCCAAAACTTTATGAGCCCAATACACTCAAGTCCATATTATCAGGCCCGGCCCATTAGGGTTCCTCGCCGAACCTATAAATACCACTCCGCCTCCCCCATCACCCTCCGCCGCCGCCTCATCACCCCAGCTCCGGTGTAGCTCTCCCTCCTCGCCGCCGCCTCCAGCCGCGGTGAGCTCGAGCTCGCCAAAATGGTTGCGCACAGGGTAAGCCTCTTTCGCCGTCCCCGCCGCCGTTCTCCGCGCTTCGTTCCCTCTTGCCGGTGCGTGGCCGCTGACCTCGTCCGCTTTCGTGTGATTCGTTTCTTGGACCCCGCAGTTCCACCAGTACCAGGTGGTGGGGCGCGCGCTGCCGACCCCCGGCGACGAGCACCCCAAGATCTACCGCATGAAGCTCTGGGCCACCAACGAGGTCCGCTCCAAATCCAAGTTCTGGTCAGTACCTCTGTTGCCTCGCTGACGATGAAACCGAGCTTCTTTTTGTTCTTTTGGTGTCAGTTTTGTGACGGTGGCTTGGGATTGTGCGTGGCAGGTACTTTCTCAGGAAGCTCAAGAAGGTTAAGAAGAGCAACGGACAGGTTCTCGCCATCAACGAGGTACAGCCAGCCGTTCCTCCACCTCTTACTGCTAACGCTGATCTGTTTGATGAATCTGTGTGGATGGGTTTAGTATTGCAAACATTTGGCCGATTGGCTCTGCTAGTGTGTTGCTGTTGATGCCCTGCCACTCTAGTCATCATTGTTGATTGGTTAGATGCGATAGATGTATGGTTATTGCTGCCCAATTTATGTACAAGTGAGAAGAAGCACAGGCAGTCCTGTTTCGGTTGGAATCTGAGATTGCAGTGATGAGCTTCGTCATCTGTGTTTTCAAATGTTGGATCTCGGGGTTCGGTTTGCTCTTTGTTTGCTTGAGCAATGAGTAGGTGCTAATGTACCCGATTGTCTGATAATGTACATTAGATGCATCTCTACTTGATGATCATTAGGGTACTTATTATGTCTTGAGGAGCTTCCAACTATCCAGTACATTTCAGAAGCTTGTTGGAGCTTTGTCAGTGTCCATTGTTACCACATAGTAGTCATGTTCAATCATATAATGCTATTTGTATGAACCCTGTTGATCTGACTTTGTAATGAGATCTAGTAGTTTGGCATTATAACAACCTGATCAAGTATTTTGTTGTTGACTGGTGCTTATCTATTTTGCAAATTTGTAAGTTGCTGAGTGGTGGTTTCCTTGTTGCATTTTGACTAGCCCTAGGTGGATGTCGCTGTACCAGAACTAATGAGGATGTTTTGGCAATCCTAAAGTTTATTGTCTTCCATGAGCTAATGGGGAAATTGAATTATCTAGGGCTGTAGAAAATTTGTTTCTGCTCATCATTGTGCCTTGAAGCACTTGTCTGCAAATTTGAGTGTTGTACTGGTTTTCTTTGTCATGTCTGCTTCTAAACTTGCGTGATCTTTCACAGATCTTTGAGCGTAACCCTACCACAATCAAGAACTATGGCATCTGGCTGCGTTACCAGAGCAGGACTGGTTACCATAACATGTACAAGGAGTACCGTGATACCACCCTGAATGGTGCCGTGGAGCAGATGTACAATGAGATGGCTTCCCGTCACCGCGTAAGGTCACCCTGCATCCAGATCATCAAGACGGCAACAGTTGACTTCAAGCTCTGCAAGAGGGACAACACCAAGCAGTTCCACAATTCGAAGATTAAGTTTCCTTTGGTTTACCGCAAAGTCAGGCCTCCAACCAGGAAGCTAAAGACCACCTTCAAGGCTTCAAGGCCCAACTTGTTCATGTGATCCAACTCACCCTGACAGCCTCCGTAATCTGTGAGCCAGACAGCCTGGAAGGTTGCTAGTTCAGGTTAATTGAATCTACATGCAACCTATTGTTTCTAAATTCTATAGTTGTAGGTCCATGTAGTGGCCTCTATTAGCTTGATGAATGTCCCCATTTCTTTCTGTCCTTTACTATATGCTGTGTTATAAATTATAATGGCCAGTTCAGATCTCATCTGCTTTAAACTTCACTCAAATGTCTAAATTGGTGTTTGTTTATGGCTATGTGGCTGCAGTATTCCCTGTGTCAAGTCAGTTGCAACTTGATCTGGTCAGAGTTCTTTTTAGTGTTTACCCTGCCTTGTCATTTGTTAATCTTACCAATTGCTTATTTTTAGTTTGATAATATTTTTGCAATGCTCTTAGAGCAGTAAGTTTTGCTAGTTTTCTGTTTTGTGACATTTTGTGTTTCTCAAAAATGATTTCATTACTTAGGAGGGCAACTTTGCCAAGGTTACCAACTACAAATTTGGTTTCCTTTTTTCCCTGTTGCCCATATCACTGTTGCTACTGGATGTTTGAACTTTCCAACAGCTATTTTATTTGGTTTCATGGAAGAGCATCCTTGCCAACATTGTTTTGTATAAGAACATTTCACTTGTGAAGTTGTATGAAACTTGCAGTGCTTTGATCTGTTTCTTTTCGCATGACATTGTGCAACCTATTTGTTTTTTCCATTAGTGACATGATTGTGAGCTTTTGCTTTGGATTTTAATCCAAGTGTGTTAATATTTAGTCCTCACCATGTAGCTAGTTTGGTTTCTGGTTATCATTGTAATTTTTGTCAGGCAACTTTGCCAAGGTTACCAATATTTAATTTGGTTTCCTTTTTTTCCCTGTTGCCTATATCTTCCATTGCTTGATTGTCGTACTCAATTCACCTTCATGGTTTTATTGTAGTCATTCTGGCAAACATCAACTAGTAAAATATTTTGTATCCAAGTGTGTTAATATTTAGTCCTTCTGATCATGTATACTAATTTGGTTTCTGATTATTTTTGTATATTTTTTTGGGCAACTTTGCCAAGGTTACCAATATTTACTTTGGTTTCCTTTTTTTCCCTGTTGCCTAAATCAACCATTGCTTGATTGCCATGTTCAATTCACCTTCATGGTTTTATTGCAGGCATTCTAGCACACATCTACTAGTTCAACTATTTCCACATTTTTTCCCCTGGGATCTGTAGAATTGGTTTTCATGTGCTTAGCTTAAGTTCTTTGCAAGGTCAGGATCAGCTCATTGTTTTCCTCTCTCAGTATTGTTGCTTTGCCTCATTGGCAATAGTTTACATGTTCTGAAACACTGGATTTAGATTTCATGGCTCAGAATGAATGTTATACAAGTGACCATCATTGTTGGAATTGAATTTTTTGGTCTCCAGAAGTTACACTGTATTTAAATTGCATTGGATCGGAATAGATGTTTTAAAAGTGATCATCAGTGTTCGAATTGAATTTCAAGATCTCCAGAAGCCATTTAAAACTTTTGTTATTTGTTATTTTATTATATTTGTGTATGTATTAGTTTAGTGTTATATGATTGTTTCCGTCTATATTCTTTGAGCCTGAATGATTTGTGAGTGGTAAAGCCCCAGGTCTATGAGATGTTTCTCATTTGTATGTATTTCCATGATTGCAGTTCATATGACCGCCGACTGAAAATAAATGTAAAAATGTCCTCATTCTGGACGACAAACTAATTATCGGTTAACTTGGGCTTGCGAGCCGTATCATTCGAGCAGCCCGAACTTCATAGCATCAGAACGCCCAGGACGCTATATGCTCGCATAAGGCATAAGGCCAACGGGACTAGCATCAGAATAAATTCTAATAGTAGCATTGCATTGCTTAAAAGTAATGCCTCATGTGCATAAGTCAGTGAATATTTTTCTTTCGGGATAAAACATTTTATAATCTTGATTTATAAGGATATAATGTTCTAAATTTTGTATAGTAGTATTTCTGAATTGAAAATAGCTTACCCCCATTATGATCGTTGATCGATTGGTCCGTGGCATTTCTGTTCAGATTCTCTTCTTTCATCTCTTCTTTCAGGGCCTATCTGAAATAGAATCCAGGAGGACCTAAATATTAGAATAGGTGGCCTTTTTGGATATCTTTGCTTTGGAACAAAGTCATGCCGGTCCTCTCCAGCCTCCATCCCCTATTTTGTCCCTACGAATCTTCTGTTTCCATGCCACTTCACCCATTGATCATGTATGTGAAGTTTTTATTTCCATGCCTTTTCACCCATTGATCATAGAGCCTTTTTCTCCAGAGCCATTAGAAAAGTTGCCAATCTCGTCCAAACCACTGAAATTTTCATTCTTTCACTGGTGCCCAAACTCAAAAATTTTCTTTCTCGAAGCCATTCCGTCCATTCCCGTGCTTAACGGTGTCAAATGGACGGACCAAAAGACCATTATACCCTTCGGTGGGGTCCGCTTGTCGATCACTCAAACTATCTCTCTCACTCTTTCCTCTGTCATGGCGCTAGCCTCTCCCGAGTGGGATGGCTCACCCGAACCGGAGGCCGCCGCCACCGTTCTCGGACGAATTGGCGGCGCGGAGGCGGAGCGCGCCGCAGTGAGCTCGCGGCGCGAGGCGACGGGGCGGCGGCCGTGGAGCTCCCGCGCGCATGGGGCGTGCGGCGGCGGCGGAGCTCGCGGACACGGGCAGCATCCAGAATTCGCCGGACGGGGCGGCGGCGTTGGGCGCCACGGCCTGCTGCTGCTTCTCGCGCGCCTTGGGCGCGCTCGGATCTTGGCGGCGCCGCGGCCTGCTGCTGCTTCTCGCGCGCCTTGGGCGCCCAGATTGCGGCGGCGTTCGGGTCCTGCTGCTGCTGCGCCAGCGACGGAGGTTGGAGGAGGTGGTGGTGGTACCCGGCCATCATGGCGGACATGTCGTGCTGCGCGTGGGCCCCCTAGGTGGTGGTGCGGGTGGAGCGCGAGGGTGGGGAGCGGTGCGGGCGCGGCGGGGTTGGCGGCGCTCCGGAGGTTGGAGATGTGCTCGGAGCTGCTGCGGACGTCGGCCGGCGTAGTAGAACGGGTGGTGGTGGTCGCCCCGCGGCCACCGGGGCTGCTGTTGCTGCTCGAGGCTGCCACCGCCGTCACGCCACCGCACCATGAGGAGGACCTCCTCGTCACGCCGCGCGGACGGATGGAGCTCGCGCCCGCAGCCAGAGCACTCGCGCACCGGCGGGCGAGCAGCGAAGGCGGAGCAGCGAGGATGTCGTTCGCGCGAGCGCGCCACATAGCACTCGCCTCCCACCCGGACGTGGAGGCCCGGAGCTCGCGGCGGCGATGGTGGCGCAGTTCCGAGTGGTTGCGATCTCCGGCGATGTGCGGAAGCGAGGAGTCGGGCCGGAGCGCGCCGGCGCCGGAACGTGGAGCTGGAGGAGCGGCTCCGGCGGCCGACGTTTGAGCGCGGACCGGGTGCGTTGCCGCAGGCCTCCGCGCCACGCTCGACCGGCTCCTTCCGCAGCGGCCTCCTGCGGCCGCTAGCGGCGACGCGCAGTCCGAGGCTTGTCGCCGTCGTGCAAGTCTGCCGCGCGGGCGTGCGTGCGTGCTGCCCGTCCGTGCCGGGCGGAGGTGAAGCCCAAGCTTCCGCTTGGTGCACCGCCATGAGCGCGGTATTGCCGCGGGGAGCTTCGCCCGGCCTCTGCGAGCACGAGCGCTGGCGTTTGGGGGGCAGGGGACAGAGTAGTAGTCAGCGATCGAAGTCACGCGGTCCCCCCTCTTCTATCTATGCCCATGGGCAACTTGGTCTTTTGGCATAGCCGACCCCACATGTCAGGACCCTGAAGCGGCGCAAAACAAGCGGAGTATGGACGGAATGGTTTCGGGAAACAAAAGTTTTGAGTTTGGGCACCGGCGAGAGAATTAAAATTTCAGTGGTTTGGACGAGATTGGCATTTTTTCTAATGGCTCTGGAGAAAAAGGCTCTTGATCATATATGTGTGATTGCTTCCTTCTCCCGTGGACACCGCAAAGTGTCACCCCCCTCGTCAAACCCTAATGTGCCCAATATCCCTAGTGCCAAATTTAGTGCAATTTAGGAAGTGCCTCGACGGCTCGACCTACACTGCATCTGGTGCTATGTGTAAGAAAAGACCTCTCGATGAGGCGGGTTTATCACATGCCAATCCATCTAGCGTTGGGGTTTGCGGTGGTGGCCATTTCACTGCAACGCTGGTGTCGGTGGTCAACTGCTTTTCTTTGCGCTAGTGCTACGAGTTTAGAAGCAAACTTCATGCTGCTCTTGCGGTTGCCGTTGCCTGTAGAGAAGGTGGAGGCATGGAACTGGGCTCACGGGAGACGACCGGGATCCTCGCAGTTGCTGGTGGTGCAGATGGTGGACACACCCATGCTCCCTGTATCTTCTCTGAGAATGAGAAGTTTAGGTCCATGGAGTTCACCATGTGCAATGCGCAATTGGTTCATGAGCAAAGGGTTATGGTTATGTATTTTGATGAAACTTTTCAGACTTTCAGTAAGCTCAACCAGAATACAAAGGCCTGCGTGACTTTGCTAGGCTAGGTTTGACAAGAGATGATTATTACTAGTGATGAATTTCAAGACTTGATATGCAACATATGACTTCAAACTTTCTGTGTATATATGATCTCTTGGACGTGTACATACATGATCGACGACTATGGTTCATAGCTCTCACACGATGAATTCAATCAGAAGGAAAAAACACAAACCTTGATACTTTAGCAGGTGCTTCTCTTGTTTGTTATGTCATAAACTCATAATATTGTCATCTGTTCGATCGTTTCATGTCACTATGCATAGACGCGTGAGATATTGGTCAGCGAGAAATTTTAATTTCTATGGAGGCAACTCAATCAAACTCTAACTTAGAGATTACCAGACCATCAACCTGAGATTGAAGGGTCGAGGACACGGCCAACAAAGACGATAGCACGAGACACCTCCTCGATCACAAAGAACAAAAACGGGTGATCAGCGACGAAATCCACCGTCGCCGGCTTATCCATCACCGCACTTGCCCCACAGCGCATGTAGCTGGCAGTGCCACCAAAGGTAACTGGGCCTCCCTCGTTCACCTCCAGCACGGCCTTGTGGCAGACGTCAGCAACATACAGCGGCGGCCTGCCAGCATTAGCAGCGTCGTCATCCTCTTCGCGCTTGGTCGTCTCCATGTCGTCCAGGTCAGCTTCGCCGGCATCAGCAGCGTCGTCCTCGTCGCTCTTGTTCGTCTCCATGTCGGCCAGGTCAGCTTCGCCAGCATCAGCAGCGTCGTCCTCGTCGCGTTTGGTCGTTGCCATGTCGGCCAGGTCAGCTTTGCCGGCAACGAAAGCCGACTTGATCCCCATGCTGTCACTCAGGACCTCCCTCACGCTGCCGGAGACGGACAGCTTGAACCTCGGCAGCCGGAAGTCGCCGACGGGGACCTGCGACGTCGGCAGGCGGTAGTGCCAGAACCCGGCGCCCGAGGCCATCTTCTCGACGAGACCCGGGAGCCCGTCCCGCTCGTCCGGCAGGAAGACGCACAACGAGTATTTCGGGATGGGGTCGTTGTCATCGCTTTTGCCGTCGCCGGGGCCGGGCTTGCTCTCTGATGGCGTTGATCGTCCCTTACGTTTACGTGGTGCTGGCGCCGGTGCTGCCGGTGCCGGCGATCTGTATGGGAGCTTGAGCACCTTGAACCCGCTGCGGACGGCGATGTACTGACTCCGCGCCGAGCACATGAAGGGCACGTCGGCGGTGCTGCCGTCGATGCGGTGGAACTTGTCCACCACCGTCTGCGCCTTGGCGAACGGCGCCTCCCACTTGCCCTTGAAGTAGATGCCGCTGGTGAGCACGAGCGTTGTCAGTTTGTTCACTGAGTTTTGATCGAGGATCGTGTCGATGTGGTTGTTCGTCGCCGCTGCCAAACTGCCGTTGATCTCGCCAACCGCCTTCTCCGGCTTCACGAATAGAGAAAAAGATTTAATTTTGTTTCAGTGCAATATACATACATTAGTAATATGCAAGAACTTCGTCGCAAAAAAAAAAAAGTAATATGCAAGAACTGAAAAGAATTGAGATGATTTCGATTAGATGGAGGTTACAAGATCTCACCTCGTTACCGAAGTCGACGGCGCGCGCCTCGGCATTGTAGGACGCGCCGGCGGCGTCTTGGAAGGCCGGCAGTATCTCCCAGGCCGCGTCGAGCCACGCGCCGCACGCGAACGCGACGGCTGGGCCGCCGGACCGCGACCGGTCCGCGAGCGCGCGCTCCGCGGCGCCGCGGGCGAACGCGACGAGCTCGTCGCGGGATTTGCCGCCGAGCGCGTCGAGGAGCTCCTGGAGCGTGCCGCCGCGGGCGCCGGCGGCCAGCAGCGCGAGCGCGGCGTAGACGGACACCGGCGAGAAGACGAGGTTGGTGTTGGCGGCCGAGGCGGCAGCGTTCCCCGCGACGACGGCGGGCGCGGGCGGTTGGAGCTGTAGTTGCTTGGTGAAGCAGAGCGCGAGCGCCGTGAGGCCGGCTTCGTTGGACCTGCGCGGCACGGTCTTCTTTGCCGATCTCCGTCGCTTTCCCGTCATGGCTACGTACGTTGGATACTTGATCGTCGTCGGCGATGTTCTTTTTGTATGCGTGTGTGTCAGGAACTCAGGATCGAGTCGTAGTCGGAGCAAGGAATCCAGAGATATGGAACTTTTGTCAAGTTCTCATACGAATCCAATATCCGCGATTGACAATACCATAAAACTAGTAGTATTCGGTTCCAATTTACTTGCCATCGGCGAAAAATCCTGTGTGGACGTGGAGCCGGTGGAAGGCTCCTGCAACTGCAACCCTGACGCCCCATGCTCTCCCACCAAGAAGATATATCGAGACGCCCCGTGCTGCCGGCTCGGCGGCTCGGACTGCCTGTTAAGCGAAGAGACACGGTCGGCTCACACGGAAAATCGCCATCAGGAACGTCTATGGACTATGGCGTTGTGGATGGAACGGGACTAGCCGGCGACATGACCAGCCATCCGTGAATGTGAGGTTGTGTGGTTGGGCATTTCGTCTTCTCAGTTCCTCCTCGTCCATTTTGTTCACCACTGAACGCTCACGAGTCCGCTGGACGGAGCTGTACATTGCGCCTCCATGCCGCCACCACCGCGCACTCTTTCCCCCGTTAACCAACCGCCGCCCGCGACACCCACAGCCTCACATGGCGAGGTGCGGAGATCCCCTTGCGGGGAACCCAGAATGACACTCAACCTGGGTGGCCCTGATGACCGCGGTGACCGAGCAGGACAACGCGTGCCCGTATTCGGGGTGGCGGCGGCATCCCTCGCTCGCACGAGTGTCATGTGGCCATGACGCCTCTCTGACTTTGCTGCCGTGGAGTACACCATCATCTGGCTCGATGCGCTAGGGACCTAGCCCCCCTTAGAGGGTTCCCTTCCTCCAATCGGGGTGTCTAAGGACACCTTGTGGGGGCCTAGTGGGACGACGACATGGAGAAGACGGGTCTAGCAAAGGTGATTTTGTAGGCAGCAATGTTCTAGGGGAGAGGCCGGCGTAAGAATCCCCTCTTCGGAGATGGTAGCAACCCTAGGGGCTGCGGCGCCTTCAGCACCTGTGAAGATTTCTATGAGAAGAGGGTTGATCTGGTGGAGACGGATCTCGTTAGCGAGGCGGCGAAAGAGGATATCCTCTGGATAGAGACAAAGGACTCTGGCAGAGGCGATAGCCATGGTTCCAATGACGACGGTTGTCCTGTGGGAGGCAAAGGCCTTGGAATGCAGCAAAGTTGAAGCGGATCCTGTCGGCTCACATCTGCTGACTGGACGACGTCGGATGAAGGTGGGCTAACCGGCAAAACTAGGTGTGACCTCACTTAAAGCGGATGAAGATGGCACCAACGGAGGTTTGTAGCGATGGTGCATTAGGGGTGGCAGTGACTCGACGACTTCCACTCACCAATTCTAGCCGTTTGTCGTTAAGTAGGGATGTGTTAAGATCATAGTTTTTTTATTATTTTGGTTGTGTATATTCTTCGTGGATATAGAGGTCGGATTAATGAATTTATTATGTAAAAAATTGCGTTCACCACTGCTTCGTCCATCTCTACTATCCTCAAGTGTGTTGCTATGCTTCCCTTCTCAAATTCCATCGTCTTGTTGTACCAGATTATATTATCATCGGAATTTATATGTTTGTAACGAAGTTGTCCAAATAGTCCAAGTCCACGAAACAAGTGAAATTCACTAGGGATCCTTAAATTTGTCCTGCATTCTTAAGTAGGTCCATGTATTTTTAAAACAATTTTTTTCTCCAATTTACCTACCCAAAAAATCAGATTTTGAAAGTACAAGAACCTACTTGAGAATGTGGGGTAGTTTAAGGAACCAGTGGATTTCACTTTATATAAACACCTCTACTCCACCGAATGGTAAAACTCCAGGTGCTCTAAATTAAAGAAAATATTGATATGATTTTTTTAGCCAAACGCCTAGCCTTATCATCTCTAGATCCACCAAAATTCCAGATCTTACATCTAGATCCGTGGATCTCTTGGAGCACCTTTAAGAGGTTCTATGAAAACTTATCTTAAACTCCTATAAATCTAATGTCCACTACGTATTTCTTTAGGATGTGGTGAAGCCACATCATTCTAGAGGCCCATAGCCACGTCATTGTCCACTCACAAGTTCAATACCATTAACTCAAGTATGCTAATAAATATCCTCTCTATTTCTACATGCATGTAACATACAATTCCATCATAATACTCCACTTATCGTCAAATTTATACATATTCGTGTCATTCAAAAGATGACATCTATACCTCTTATATAAACAAACCCCACTATAGAATTATCTCAACATGCAAGCTATCCACATAAGCAATCCACTAAACTTGCAATTATAGACACTAGCACATGTAATTATGATAGCTACATCTTCATCCACCGACATGCATTTAGTTGTTCACATTGACGTGTTATCAAACCATTCATCAAAATTAATTTAAAATTATTTCATTTTCATAACTATAAATATAAATAGTTTATTTTTTAAAATTAACTGGAATCTCTGTAGCAACGCGCGGGGTATTCTCCTAGTTTTAAAAATTTCAGCGGCAATGCGCAGGGTATTTACCTAGTTTATATACGGAGTAGGCCAAAATTATCCATCATACCACTCCTTACACAAAATAATGGTTCATTGAGTACTTGGTCCTTTTCTTTTCTCCTCGGCCTTTCGTGGTTATGAACTCACCCCGTTGCATAGACGCGGTCCTACAACCTTATCGTGCCCGGCCGCTCTGCGCCTTGACGAGACAGCCCCGCTCCATGAGTGATTGTGCCGACTGTGCCAAGGTGGCACGCGCCCAGCTGCGTTGGCTATTGACGAGTTATGTTAAGTCCCCAGGTGAGAGGTACCCGACTGATGGACTCCCGAGGTCCCAACCAATCTCTCTAGAATCGCTCAGGGTCTATACCCAACGAGTACACTTTGCACATACTCTTTAGTCAAAGGCTAGGCATAGCCCGAGCTCGCCTATCGTCTCAACTCAGGGGCTCGAAGGCTTCACAAAGCCTGAGCCTCCAACGAATGGGCGGCCGAGCTAGTAGCCAAGCCAATAACCGATGCCCCGACACTACTACAGTATTGGTTTTGCGTGACACCCCCAAAACATCTTACTATTACTAATTGGGGGCTTCAACGAAACCACCACGTTAATCCTCACAACATACGTTAGGGAAAAAGATAAATGCTAGAAATTCTCACATTAATTAGAAAGATCTAGCCGTCAAATCTATATACTACGGCAATTGGTAACCGTTGGATCGACTTTATTTTTCTAGATAATTACCCACCATTGCCATTATTATTTTTCTATATTAGGTAAATTGGATAATGAATATTTCAGTCGAGACGTGAGATATGACAATGTTTCAGTCGATTCTGTTTTCACCATATCGCTTGCTTATTGCATAATGAATATTTGTGCTGTGGTAATAAGGAGCCTTATAAGTTCGGAGTAGTAGAACATGAATGAATGTTTTGAGGTGTCTATTGTGGCCTGAGTCCTAGATATTACCTTGAATGAATGGTTGAAGATAATTACTGTGGTGTGTACAAGGTTATGTCGTTCATGGGCCTGTCTCCTACGACACATATCATGATATGCTACATATTGACCATTATAATTTTTATTGTCATTTTAATTTCTTTGGATTATTTTGCACAAATAAGTTTTAATATATAATCCTTATTGACCAGTAGGTATGCATTTTTTATTACTTAATAATAGTATTTTCTAACTGCGGGCAGCCCCTGCCTATTTTTTTTGTATCAAAGAGATCTCGCCATGAGGTGCAAGAGCCTCATCTTGCAAGAGGAAAGAAGCGCCTCATTTTACAAAAGAGCTCCTAACAATAACATCTTTAATCGCCACGGATGCACACCAATGAGGAAGACAATGCTACATCGACTACCTATTGGTGAACACGAATGGGAAGGTGTCCCTACACCAACTACCTATTGGAGGAAGTCGATGCTACACCGACAAGACATGTGATGCTACAATTGACTCCATCTGCTTCGACACTACACCAGCCAATGCTGATGTGATGATGATGTAGGTGTTTGCCAAGACAACTTCACTTTCTTCTCAAGGACACACCATTCGGCGTCGATGAGGTGGACGATATTTGGATTCGGCCGGTTGTAAGGTCGAGATGGCGAACTAGAGGGGGGGGGGGGGGATGAATAGTCCTTTTTAAAACTAATCGCTCCGGCTAACCGATATAAGTGCGGAATTAAATCTATCGGCCTAGCCAAGACTTCACCCCTCTATATATGTCTCTAGATGCACCTTGTAAAAGATCCTAAACAAGAAGACAAGGTGCCAATCTAGCTAGTGCACACTAAACAAGTCTAGATTGCAAGGTCACACAAACCTAAGCAACTAGTACTTTAGCAACCGGGTGTGCACCTACACAATTCTAATGAGCAAAAGCACAAAGCCAACCTAAGCTCACTAGATGCTCAAGGACAAAGCTACACAAGCCAAACCCAAGAGCTCAAACTTACTTAACTACACAAGCTAAGCAGGGCAACTTACTCTACTTCTAGCTACACAAGCAAGAAGGTGATTAACAAGCTACACAAGCTAACTAATCACTAGAGCAACTACACAAGCTAAACAAGAGTATAAGGAATGTAAATACAAAGGTTATGAGAGAGATTGAAAACCACCGCGAAGAGTGGACACAAGAAGACTCAGCGATTTTTCACCAGGTTCACTTGGTTGCCCCCAAGCTACGTCCTGTTTGTGTCGACCAACACCTTCGGTGGTTCCTCCGGTCTTTTCACCTAGATGGTCCTTCGGTGTGACCCTCAAGTCACTGGCCCCTCAAGGCATGCCCCACAAAGCACCGCAAGACACCACTCTCAAGTGAGCCCCTCAAGACACCGAGCAAACCCACACACGCAAGGGTGGTAACTCAATGACATGCTCAATCCAATAAGGCTACTCTTCGCGATCCGTGAGGTGAGCATCGAACCTCTCACAATCTCTTCTTCGGAGCACCGTATCTCCACGCGTGCTAGCACGGAGCCTCTTGCCACCAAGCCATCTAGGAGGTGACAATCCTCCAAGAGTAACAAGCTCTCCGGCTTGCAACACAACCACCTAGTGCCACAAATGCAATCTCACAAAGCACTCGCACTAGAATCGCTCTTCTCACACTATTGGATGGTCACTACCAAGCATATGTGAGTTAGAGGGCTTCCAAGCACCACCACACAAGGTAACATAGCCAGGGCGTGCTCAGCAACCGGCCACAGCCGGCCAAGACATCTATTTATAGCCCCAAGGGCCAAACTAGCCGTTGCTCCACGAGCTGGCCAAAGTCGGGGGCGTCAGACGCGGCTGACGCCACCCGTCGGACGCTGCAGTGCGCGTCCGTCGCACCAGATCACGCCACGTGTACTAGCCGTTTGAATTCACCCGTTGCTTCCCAACGGCTAACTCACCAACGCGCTGAGGAACCAAACGTCGGACGCGTCCGCCGACCTCCGTCGGACGCCGTCCAGAAACTTCTCCATGCCAGCCAACCGACGGACGCTGCGCCAGCCACCGGTCGGACGTGCACCGGCGTCCAACGCTCGCATGCACCGTGCCAGCCCAGCCAGCGAACAGCCACACAACGGACGCTGAGCCCCCTCCGAGCCGCGTCCGACGCTCCCTGTCCGGCCGCGTCCACCGCAGTGAACTTGGCCAAGGCACGCCAGGAACCGAGCCCGTCGGACGCGCCAAGCCGGCGTCCGCGCGCTTCGCGTCGTGCGCGTCCGGCACGCCACTTCACTTTGAGCCTTGCTAGACCGCGTCAGCGATCGGCCGGGCGTCCGCGCCGTCGGCCGGCCCAGCGTCCGGCGCTAGGTAAAACCACAATTTCAGCTCGCCGCGCCGCAAACTTCTCCACCATGCTATCCAACAAGTAAACCAACTTGATCACCAAAGATAGCATGTTTTCAACCAAACTTTTAATCCGGCGCAATAGAAAATATGCCTCCAATTTTCTCGAAAGCGCCGAATCCCGCCGAGCATGCTCGACGGGAGGGAGTGAGGGACCCAAGTCCAACTCAACCCTACAAACCAAAGCGCGAACAACACCACCTTTGCAAATGTGCCAACACCACCAAGTGTACAACCTCTTGTGCTTGTGTGTGAGCATTTCACAATCATTTTCAAAGGATTTTTCTCTTCATCTCACAACGCCACTCGATCCAAGCATACCGCAATGTTAGATCGCTCAAGTGGCACTAGATGACCGATATGCAAACAAGATTACCCCTCTTGATAGTACGGCGATCTATCCTAAATCTGGTCAAGTATTTCTCTACTCAACCTTGGACCGGTGAAATGAAATGCCCTAGGTTATACCTTTGCCTTGCGCATTTCCATCTCCACCGTCATCCTCCATTGTGCCAATGCAGCGTATGCACGACACGATCACCAAATGATATGATCCACTTCATATCATCATGTGACACTCTTGGTCCATCGATCTTGACCTCACTTGCTCTTCACCGTCGCATTGGTCCATTGGCGCCAAGTCTTGCCCAAGCTTCACCATCGCATGGTCCTTCGCTTCGCAGCCTCAACTTGCCCTTCACACTTGCAACCGGTCTATTAAGACAAGCCTCATCTTGATCTTCACCTCTTGGTCAGATGACTCCATGTCATGTCTCATTTGCAATGAGTTCCTCCATCAACTCATGTGTTGAGCCTCACAACATCTCCAAGCCATCTCCACCATGGCATATGTTGCTCACACACATGTACCTGTGAACTAACTCATGTGTATCTCAACCATCATACATGTTAGTCCACCTAAAGTTGTCACTCAATTATCAAAACCAAACAAGGGCCTTTCACCATTAAAATACTCTAAAATTTAGGCATCATCAAAACTGATCAAATGCGAAACGTGCTGGCAATTTCCGTCGAGCACTTGAGCATATGCAGGGAGAACATCAGCATTCAATGATGCACCGACCACTAGTGTTTGATCCAACATCATCAAGGGAGCAGAAGGATAGGTGTATGCCAGCATCATAGGGATGATGTGGAGATCTACATTAAGCATGGGACATCCATGACATCTACAATAGCATTGGCATTGGCCACACCTGTAAACTAAAGGTATGGCCATGTTGCTAGATTCCATAATTATTATTTAATTTATCTCTTGCGACGTACATCATATGATACTTATTGGCCATTGGGTATAATATTAATTTTAATTTTAGTGTCCTCAGAAATTGCACAAATAAGTTTTGATATAATCCTTATTGAGTGTCGGGTACAATTTTTATCAACTTATAATAATGTTTTGCTCCAACCACTAGGCTAGATGCCCATTCATAACTTAATGATAATATCACTAAATTACCTTGAATTACTGTGTTGCTAAAAATAGAGGACCATGATCCATGGAGTTATCAATAAAACCTATATGAAAAATTTAGGAATATAAAATATAATTAAGCTAATTTAATAATATATTTTATAGTTGTCCCATCTCTATCATTGTGCAATATAACGCTTTGATATAAGTTTGCATTGAAATTACCCATAAATGGGATTATGAAAGATAATACAATGTAATATGTACCTATATAATTTGTACCTAAGTTATCCACCTCTAAACTAGTTTAATTAAAACATCCATTAGTATAAATAATTATTTTAATAGGTTTATCAAGCGTGAAATATGTTCATAGCAAATCATGTAGTAATGACGCCTATAGCTCACTTTAAGTTATATTAACACTCATGACAATAAATATCTAAGTCGCTGCCTTAAAAGTTTAAACATTTTGATCTATACATTATGTCATATGAATATTAGTAACATAATTTTATGAATTATTTGTTTAATAATAATAATAATAATAATAATAATAATAATAATAATAATAATAATAATAATAATAATAATAATAATAATAATAATAATAATAATAATAATAATAATAATAATAATAATAATAATAATAATAATAATAATAATAATAATAATAATAATAATAATACAATACAATACAAAAAATTCAATATCTTGAATGCCATGCTTTACGTTGAAACAAATATTTATGATGGTGTCAAAAATAAAATGGCAGCCTACGACCCATAATATTCATTAAAAAAAGTGAGCCTCGCTCACTTGGCTAGGTGATTCAATGTGGCACTACACCTAGCCACCTAGGTTCGAATCCCATCGGGCGAATTTGGGTGCCTATTTTCTAAAAAAAATCGATCGTGGGGGACTCCACTACGGTCTTTTCTTGTCAAAAAATATTCATTAAAAAATAAAATAAAACATGAGTTTTGAAATAAATGCTACAGTAAGCGACCCATAATAGTTTCAAATTAACACAAGTAAAAAAATTAGATAAAATAAATATTAAAGTATAGATTTTCATTAAATCATGTAATGGGACAATATAAAAATTTATACACTTTCAGTTTATTTATGTTTTAACTAAATACATATGGTGCTAAAAATATTTTATGGTACATATTATTACTTAGAAAATGGGTACAAATAAATGTTGATCCTAACATTTTTTTCAATAATCTAAAACATTTTTTCATTATATGTAATAGTTGTTATATCGAGAATTTAATAAGCTTATAATTCAGAGAAAAGAATTAAAATTATGTTTATGTCTTCAAAATATATACAGACTGTAGCTAAAACTATTATAGTTTAAGCAAATGTCACAACTAAATGTATACTTAAGATACACAGAAGTGCTATGTAAAGAAGAAAGCCTATAAATATGTATGAAAGGAAAATATATAAATCAATATTTGATAGATTATCACAATTAAATGTAGACTATATGGAATCAATTATAGCTATTATTTTAGAATATTACAATTATAGCTATTATTTTAAAATATCATGGAAGAGAGAAAGATATTAAAATAACAAATTATTTCTAGTTAATGTCTCATTATATTCTATCCCGTGCGGGAGCACGGGTTGGTGAACTAGTATAAAAAAAGGGAACCAAATTCAACCGCCTCAAAAAAAGTTTGTGATATTAAGGGCCTGTTTGGTACGGATTCGGATTCACTAAATTCAGATTCATGTATTTGGATTCACCAAAAAAATTCCCAAACGCCTCGAGATCCACCAAATTCGAGATCCACCAAATATATGAATCAGTAGGCGGATTCACCAATTCGGTGGAGCTCCTCATGAGGTGCTCCACGAATAGATATTTCATACTGGTCATGGATTTTGGTGGAAATTACCCACCTTTGCCACTTGGTTACACATACCGGTTCGTTTCTTTCCCCCAAAATCCCCGTCGCGCACTGTCTCTCCACCGTACGAAGGAACAGGGCCATACGCGGTGTACTCATGCGTCGTCTTTTTCATCAGCCTCTAACCAAGCATGCGACAACCATTTCTATTTTTAGGCCCTCCCACTTCCACCAGTTCATGATTTGACGATTGCCAAAGGTGCATGCCTCATCTTTTTCATCAGCCTCTACCCAAGAATGCGACAATCATTTCTATTTTTGGCCCTCCCACTCACACCAGTTCATATTTGCCAATTTTCTATATACACCTCAATTTTGTGAATCTGAATCTATTGTTTTGCCAAACAGTGTTTCTGTGGATCCACGGTCAACTTCAGATTCATGGTGGATCTGATTCACGGTGAATCACTGATCCAGATTCATTTTTTACTATGGTGAATCTCTACCAAACAGGCCCTAAGGAGGCGGGCATCTTGGCACCAAATTCAACCACCACCAGAAAAGTTAGGCTAATAAGAGAGGTGGGCATCTTTATTTATCGAGGCGGTCACTTATGCCCACCTCGTAAAATCGATGAACGAAAGCGAACATCTTAAGATGACCGCCTCCATTAATAGCCATGTAATTCTGCGAAGCTAACAGATTACCCTTAATCTATCATTTTGAACTTCAGTTTTGAACATCTAATAAGTTCTAATTCTAGGTGTGTTGCCGTAGTAAGTTTGAATTTGTCGTTATGTTCCGCCATTCTTTTTTTAACTAAGGATAGTTTATATTTGGCTTCATCTATTAACCGATAGATTCAGACCAATTATTACAAAGAGTTGCCAACGCATGGAGTATAATAGATTTCGAATACATGGAAAACTGTTAAACAAAAGGAGTATTATAAATTCGTAGTGGAGTTCAAAAATAAATCTTTGGTGAATAAAGGGAGGAGAAAGATAAATAATCTGAACACGATAGAACAATAATTGAGTCTCCTGTTTAGTCACGGGCTCACTACAAGGTCTATGCCAACGGTGGTTTGGCGGTGCCTCGGTCTCCAACGCAACACGCAAAACGTGACTCAAACCCCCAAAAAAAGTCCTTCACGGTGTTTTTACTTCCCAAAATACTCTCCAACAGAGGACGCAAACACGACACGTATTTTGGGTGCGAGGCCGCCAGAACACAAATATGCGTCCCCTGCTCTCCACGACGCAAAGCACCAACATGGTGGGAGTTTGCGTCCACACTTGGAAGCAATGCAAAGAGAAGGTGGTTGAAGGGAGTCGGAGTCGGAGCAGAGGGAGAAAGGGAGACGCATCATGAGGTGTGGCCAACACTCCCACATACAGGCGGTGAAGAGTCAAGCTCCCCTCCGTCTACTCCCTGGACAAATGGACATTGGACGTACTTCTTGTTGAGCAGAAGAACAAGAAGGAGATCGAGAGATTTTTTTTGCTCTTTTACCTTTGCTGGGCATGATAATCGAGATCTGACCTCGCTATGGATTTCTTAGGCGATTAATGGCGTGGGAACTGATGGGACGCCCACTGGAGGTGCACGGACCAAGGCACCATGCTCCACTCCACCAGTGGACGTGCTCCATCCCGTGGGGAAGTCGAGAAGGTAGCTACTTGTCATACTGCACTAGCGTCCCAAATTGTTGCGGGCCAAGCCCAGGTGGCAGCCCACATTTAGGGGATGTGTGGCAGTAAAATTGGGCCTCAATCCCACGACAAAATTTAAAAGGGCCTAGCTCTTCAAAGGACCAAGCCAACACGGTGGCAAGATTGGGCCTATGGAGAAGAAAGGTTCTGACGCAGTGGGATTCGTTGGATATTGCGGCAGGGACGAGACCAGGACCAAAGTGTGACCCCCGGCTGGCGTCATTAGGACAAGATGATCGATGGGGGTTGGAAGTCCTCATCGGGAGGAAGTTGAATGAAGAAAGCCAAAGCTCGTTGCTAGTCCCCGGGTGGCTATCCTTAAACTACCCAGGGACTCGGGTGCTACTTTTGGGGTTAAATATTTTTGACGCCATGAATAATCATGGCCTGCTTCAATCTTCCGATCCAAGTCGAAGGAGTGGGCCTCAGGCCAACTACAGGCTCGTGCAGGGAAGGCCGGGGACTCATCTAGGGCCGCCTTATTGATGTATAGCATGGCCGACCCAAAGCCAGGGCATCCCTTGAGGCCTCCCATCCTGAGGCCTAGAGCCATTGGGCCTCTCGACGGTGGGGTAGGCTCCGATTTCCCTGACCCCACGTAGACAGGGGCCAAGTGAATCGTAGATTGTTACCCCTACCCGATGTAATGGCGGTCGCGTAGGTCCCATCATGTATGGGTGTCTCGTCCGACACCCGACCAGGGAATAGTGGAGGGACGGACGTTCCGCGGAATAGTGGAGGGCACAGACGTTCTGCCGCCGAATAGTGGAGGGCACGGACGTTCCGCCGCGCTACACGGCAAGACAGAGCGCCTCCGTTCAGAAGAACCACATGTCCCTGCTTGACGGGCCATGACATGACGACGTGGGGAAAGGTGCTTAGACCGTGGCTCCCAAGTCAAGAAAGCAGGTAGCGCCAAGAAACGTTACTGGCATGCAATCCACACCCCTGTAGAAACGTCTAGGCCACATCTTGTATCATGGGGTGTTGGCTTCTTGATCTATAAAAGGAGGGGAACACCAAACTCTAGAGGGGGGCTTGGCCGAACATCTTCTAGTTCATCAAGCTTATTGCATACTCACACACGCGCACATACGAACACAGATACTCGAGCTTTTTCCTTCGGGGTCTCTTTTGACCACCATTGTTTATAACCCCCCTATTATAATCCGAATATACAACAGCGGACAGTACATCAAGCCGCAGCTGGACGCAGGGACATTATGCTTGAATCAGAATAATTCTTTGTGCCCGCCTTAGCTTCACCATCCGATAGCCTAAACGCGCACCACGTAAAAATCATGGCCGCCTCAGTTATAGTATCATACTGGCAGAAACACAAACTTTCTAAAAATAATTGGAATGGTAGTAAGACTAGTTTTATTAGCAAATCTGAAACTATCCAACTATCTTACTATTACTAATTAGAAACTCCAACGGAGGCACCACGTTAACTCTCACGAGACGCGCTAGAAAAAAAGATAAATTCAAGAAATTCTCACAATAATCAGAAACATCTGGCCTTTGATACGGTTGTCTCTAATCATAATAGCCATCAGATCTATTGTAGTTCATTAAAATTACCCACCACTGCCATTATAGAGAATACATAAAGTAACCCCCAAATTTTGCATAGAAATTATCCACCTCTGCCATTACAAAAGATAATTCAAAATAACTCCTATATTTCTATATAAATCTACACTCACGTGCTATCTTTAACTATCATTGGATCTTTTTGTTTTTTAAAAAGTTGTGCACCTTGGCATCTATAGTAGATAACAAACAAACTAATATTGATTACTTCGTTGCACAAAAAACTTTTCTCTTCAAGAAAAAAAAGACATACTTGGAAAAATCTCCTATACTCACATTTACACAAACTTCAACGTACAAGTTTTTTTTCAAGAAAACAAACATATGGACAAACCATGTATGCACGGTTGACTACCGGTCAAATATTAATAAAATATTATGTCCACAATGTCCATAAAAACCACGTAGATATTGAATTAATAAAAAATCAAATACAAGATTATAATTTATTAATTCATGCAACGTGCGAGAGAGTCTATCAACCTCAAGAAAGAAGATATACATGTGCACCCATATAATTAAGTATAAATATATGGTTACATGTCTCACTTGAAATAAATAGCTCGCTAAGACTACCGATATAGCCCGCTATAGCTTTTTGAGGCATGATACCGCTATTTGCGTTCATATACAATTTAGCCGCCATAGCCCGATATAGCTCCGCTAATAGCTTTTTTAGAGACAAACCGCTAAATATCTTAGCCCGCTATTTAAAACATTTTATATTTTGTTTTTGTGATGTGGATGAAAAAGATGGTAACACAAAGGTCGCTCTTTGGTAAAACAAGTGTTTTATTTGAACTAAAATTGAGAAATATGAGACGCCAATTACATCATTGTATATGTTATGTCATACGAACCTGAAGTTTATTTGACCAACAATTTTAAGGGGTATTTAGAAGCTCTATAGAAACCTGAAGTTTGTGTAGCTCCTATTTAGATGGTGTCACATTTCTAACTTTTTCGTGGAGCAGAGTTGCATGGAAGTAAACCTGTTTGGCTGAAAAATAGTGCGGAGCTAGAAAAACAGAGTGCAGTCCAAACACCCACTTACTTTTTATTTATACACATTAAAAAACTAGGTGAATTCCCAAGCGTTGCTGCGGGAATTTGTTGGACAAATAACTATTGTTATTTGTATGGTATGCTTGGCTGATACATATCTTATTTGTGGCAATCCATAACAGTGGAGGTATGATGAGCAATATGATATAATAATGAGCTATTAGTAATGACACATGTTGTGGGATGTATTTATATTAAGTGTAAATAGAAAATTACACTCTAAGCTTTTCTTCTGGACATGTATCACGGTCTTCATTTCATTTGGCCGGTTCATTTCCCATTTTACGGTCTCACCGAGAAAATATACGAAATCCAAATCAGCTATATACAGTATATAGTAAGTATATAGTAGGGACGCATATGTCCGTGACAATTGTTAATAATTTGCATGGCCCAATCAGGCTAGAAGGTTGCGTTGGCAAGCCTAGTGCATGGTGGAAACATTTCAATGGAATGAGAAACGATGATGCTTGAGCAGCCTGCACGGTGCATGGCGGCATAATTGGAAGAAGAAACAACAATTATTTATTACCCTATTCAATGGAATGAAACGGTAAAAGGACCATTATTGATGTTGCGTTTTGTGTTCAGATTCTTTTTTAGTGGCGGATGACGTGGCTCATTGTGGTGTTAGATAGGACTTGTAGTGGGTATGAACTATATAGTATATATAGATTAGGAGTTACTACGTTACAACCCAAAAGGCCATTGTGTACCTCTAATAAGTTCTAAAATTATGTTGTACTATATGAAACAATCTATTATACAACATTTACTCTAAAGAGGTCCGGTGGTCCAAAAAAGAGATGGTCATGCATAACCACGAATCCATCTATTCGGCATCAATGCGACTATTTTCATCGTTCATCAACTAAAAGGTAATTAAAAATAATCCCAAATTTAAAACAAAATTATACATTAGACACTAGAAAAGGTAACTCAAAATAGCCTTCTAATACATTTTATAAAAAAATAGATTGGTCATTAAGAAAAAAGATACAAACTTACCGAAGTGTGTTTAAAATACCCATATATGTCAATATAAAATTATACTATTTAATTTGTATAAAAGTTATCAACCGCAACTTCTATAAAAAGATAAATAGTAACAAATCTCATATCTATATGCAAATAGCAATAAAATATGTTAGAAATATATGTAAAAGTATATCATACATTTCTAAATGAGACCCTTCAACCCTCGCTATGTTCTATCACGTACAAGTCAATGTACATACATTAATATAAGTATCTATTTTAGTAGGTTCTCAAACATTGAAATAGCACTTTAACAATACCAATTAAATATATATACATTAGGACAAATATTCATTTTAATAGCTTATAAGCACAAAAATTAGAAGCTCCAACGGAGGCACCACGTTAACTCCTCACGAGATGCGCTAGGAAAAAAAATAAATTCAAGAAATTCTCACAATAATCAGAAACATCTGGCCTTTGATTCGGTTGTCTCTAATCATAATAGCCATCAGATATATTGTAGGTCATTAAAATTACCCACCATTGCCATTATAAACAATACATAAAGTTTTGGCAGTGGTTGTCTCTAATCACAAAAATTGTTTAATTAACAAACCACCAACAATTCCGTATTAATTATATTAATACTACCTAATAATTTGTTTTAAATAGCTTCACAAATTTTAACTAAAAATTGTTTTGGTGCTACAGTGCAAAATGAGTTTTAGCTTAATTCACATGTGGAAAACAATACTACTAGGATCTAAACTCTTTTTACTAAAAGTAAATCCTAAAAACAACACTAGAGCTTCTACTTAACATATGAAAAAAATTATAATTCTTGAAGTAAAAAAAGATAAAATAAGATTTTATACATCTAATAATTAGGTTTAAGCTAAATGCATGTCGTGCAAAAAAAGATAAATACTAGAAATACAAACTTGACGTCCATAATGGAGCCTCCACTTTGTCTATATTTATATATTTTAACTAAATGTTGGACACATCTATATTAGTATAACCATAACTGCAAATATAATTCCTTGATAGGAAAATTCAAATATCTTAATATATTTCCTTCTCTTTAACATTACTCTAGAGTATTTCGATCATTGTAAAGCTTAAGAAAGTTTAAATTTCTCATCAAGTTAGCACTACTGACCCGATCTGAGATCTTATTTCAAGCTCTATCACTTATCTTAGGTGACATGGTGCAAGTTTCAAATTATTCCATATGCTATTGTCGTATTTTGGAGTATACTATACGACCTAAAATCCTTATTTTAAAACAATCCAAAATGAGAATTAGTATCAGATAAAATAAGCACAAGATTTTTCAACTTGAGGAAAAAAATATAGAAGCTAATAAAATAAACTAAAAAAACAAAAATTCAGATTGATGGAGTAACCATAGTTAATCGCAAGGTTTGAAACTAATTGCGTATTAAAAATATACATATACAAGGTGTCATTCAAAGTAAAATATAAATATGCATGAGAAATATATAAGTCTGTCAGTTAAAGGTAATTAATAAATTTATGATAATTAGATATAGACTACCAAATATCTATTATGTTTATAGTACATCTTTTATAATTCTGACCCGTGCGAGAGTACGGGTTGATGGACTAGTTATTTTTTAAAATTTCATTATGCTGGCTTTCTTTGTTGTGCGGTGTTTGTTTTGTTTGGCATTAAGCTACCATGGAACACCAATTATTTTCAATAGGTTGCATTGTCTAACCTAGGGGCTGTCAACATATATAATCATCATTTTGTAGATTAGGGCTGCTAGTTTTTGTTTGAGTTAAATGCACTGTAGGGCCATAAACTTGTAGCGTTGTCTCACTTGGGTCCGTAAACTAAGAAACCAGACATCTATCCCATATAACTTCGAAACCGGTTCATCTGGGTCCAAAACTGGAAACCAGCCCGGTTTTGCTAACGTGGCATGTCCAATTTAACAAAAACACACCCTCTCCCCCAATTCATTTTAACAAAAAGCTCCTATGTCTTCCTCACATCATTCCTCTGCTCCTCGCCCCAACTCCTCGCCGCGTCCAACGCTCATCGTTGCTCCTCGCCGCGTCCGGCGCCTGTCCCTACTCCTCGTTCGCGTCTGCCGCCGGCCCCTGATCTCGCGCCCCCGCACCGACTTCCTTCGTTCTGGGCGTGGCGAGGTCGTCGTGTCACGGGTGGGGGAGGGGCAGGGCCGGCGAGTGGCTGCTCGAGCCGCACCGCCATTGGAGGGGAGGGCCACCGAATGTGGATGGGCCGCCGCGTCGCTACCATGTGCGTCGCCGAGTCGTAGAGGAGCCGCGTCTCCCCCCGGTCGAAGAGGAGCCGCGCCACCAGGGTCGCGGAGTGAGGCCTGTAACACCTCTAGTGTTAAGCATTAATTAATTATCTCTAAGCATGTCATCATTTGCATAAGCATCATTTGCATGATTTGATTGATTAATTTGCTTGTGCTAAGCCTAGGTGTGACTAGAAGTGCTAGATAGGTTGTTTGTTTGAATTTGGTGTTTTGGGAAGAAACGTGTAGAAGAATATTTCAAGAAAACTTTGTGTTTTGACCAAATTGTGAAAATGGGTTTAAGGGCTTCAAAATGGCCAAAAACAGTCTTAGGGGAATTTTAAAACTATTATTAATAACCTATTTCCAAAACTAATTTTAAATCTTTTAATCTAGGCCGAATTAGCCAAAGTGGTAGTTGGATGAAATATTCCTCTCCCAATTTGGAGAAACTTTCATGTTGAGAGTTTGGTCTAATTCGCAATCGTTTGGGAGTTAGAGCGATTTGAAATTCAAATTTGAAACAAGGCGACGTGGCACATTTCTATTGGCTGGATCCGGTGTTTCGTGTTCTGCCGCTCGGATCCTCTGTGGCTGGCCACACACCGGGCCACACGGATTGCCCGCGCCGCGTCGACACGCGCCCGCGCGCCACGCGCCCTGGCGGGGCCCGCGTGTCAGCGACCGTGGCCGCCACACGCCGCCACGTGCCGCGCCCGCAGGCCCCTGCCCGAACGGGAAAGGGGGAGATCCCCGTCCCGTCCCGCATTAACGCGCCGTCCCCCTTCTCCTTCCTCCTCCCGCCCCGTTCTACCTCCGTGCCATGGCCGCCATGCTCGCCGCCGCCTAGCTCCGCATCCCACCATTGAAAAGCGAAGCCGAGGGCAGCATCGAGTTCGCCACCCTCGACTCCGCCACTTGCCGACCTTCGTTTGTCCTTTACGGTGAGCGCCACGGCCGCCGCGCCATTCGCGCCGGTGAGCTCGTGCCGCTCCCTCTCCTCTTCTTCTTCCGCATGTCGTGCGCGCCTTCGAGCCGCACTCGCGCGTGGAGCTAGGGGCAAACTCGAGACGGAGCTCGGAGCCGCGTAGCGCCGCTCGTGCGCCGCGCCGGCGAGCTCAACTCCGTCGCTCCGGCGGGGCATAGCCACCGCCAACGCCGCCATCCTCTTTGCTTCTTGGGCCCGACGCACTCGCGCGGTCGAGGCGAGGCCCGTAGGCATGACCAAGAGCTCCACCGAGGCCTCGACGGTCTTTCCCACCGTCGGCCGCCGCCGCAAGCCGCCATGCACGCCGCCACTATCGATTTAGGCCACTAGGGCCCGCTTGGATAGGGTCATGGGGTGCGTCGCGCCGAGCCGCGTCCAACGGTGCCCTCAGTTGGGCCGGAGGACCGCTGCCGGCGGGCCGCCGTCGCGCACCGTCATCGCCCTCCGCTCGGGAGGTGATGACAGGTGGGGCCCGGTCGTCAGCCAGTCCAGCCCGCGGGCATGGCCTGGGTACGCGAGGCCGGGTACACCTAGCGCAGCAGATCGGGTCTGGGTGCACCTTGGGGTACGCCTAGCGATTTAGATCCATTTTCTGAAAATGATAAATCGGAATCAGAATTTGTTTTAGGCTTGGGCAATTCATATCTCCCTCATTATTTGGCCAAATGAGGTGAAGCAAGTTGGGTTATTTTTCTTATGGGATGAACTATGCTAGAAAATTATGAGATGCCAGATTTGGCATACTTTCATGTACTGTTTTATTTAATTTTTGGAAATGTCTTAATCTTGTAAAATTCATAAGTAATTCTCTGTGGCTCAGAAAATTATGAGGATTGCTTTGCTAGCTTAGTTGGGTTATGCTTTGTCTATGTGAGGTAAAATATTGACCTGTGCAGTGGAGTTTTTGGGAGTTGTAGTACAAGTGCATTGGTTGGCTCTTTGCTAGAATAATTCATAGGAAATTATGGGATGATGCTATGGCCATGAAACTTCTTGAGGCATGTTTATATACTGTTTGGAAGGTCCACATGCCATTGGTGCTGATGTTGGACTACTTTGGTAATACAAAGTATTTTCTCGGGACCATGTGTGGCAGCTGGCTTGTGAATTTTGTGTAGGCTTACATACTTGGAGGTTTGAGGTAAAATTGCTGTGGTAGCTTAGTTTAGCTATGGGTGTGCTGCTGTAATTTTTGCAGAATTTTATGAGCAGCAGAGGTAGGACTTGCTGTAGGAGCATAGTGTTTCTATGCCGGTTTCCGACAAGTTCGAAGGTGGGATGGTTGATCGATTTGGTTAGATCATGAGGTGATTCTAGATTGATTGATGAGGTGTCTCCATTCTGTTGCTAAATTACAAACATCATGACATCATTATAATACTACTTCACTTCATATGCACGTTATTTATATACTTGCATCGCATCATACAGGATCGCAGGAGAACAACCATCAAGCAGTGCCCGAGGAGCTGAACGTGGAGGAGCAGCAGGAGCAGGAGCTGCAGGGGGCAGCCAAAGGAGAGGATCCAGAAGCTGAGCTGCCCGAGTGTCCTAACCACGTCCCTAGTTCCTTCGTCAAAGGCAAGCCCCGGAGCATATTTCTCCTATGGTTTGCAAATATTTACTTGAGTCCTTTACTATCTATGATGCATTTACGTTATAGGAGTTGCTCAGAAACATAGTTGCATTAGGACTACTTACCACAGAAGTTATCCTATAGTAGGTACAGGGCTACGTAGAGCTTAGGCCTGCTACATAATCGGTAGAAGACAGGTGATCGACCATCATCTGCGCGGATAGGTGGTTACTATCCCTTGGATTGAGATTGGTGTGGATTGGTAGCGAACATAACCATGTGGCCATTCTAAATCACCTCTTAAAGAAATATGGCCTTGTACGTCCCCGATCATGTTGAATGCCGCCTCACAGATAGCTGGAAGGGCCGGAGTGCCCAACCGCGAAGCCAAGAATCTACTTGGGCCGGGTTTCAACTGCCATGTATCCATGCTGGCGATGGGGGTGGGTGTAACAAGGGCCCGGTTGGTGAGTCCTTAAGATGGGGCGGTGTCATTTGATGGGCACGCTTACCTGTTGGCTGCCGGGAGTTTCCTTGGTCATGGTGGTGGTATGTTGATCCCGCATCTTTTCCCGAGTAGATCATGGTGACTAAGGCTGCTTTCGAGGAGCATGCCTGATTTGTGTGAGGAATACCCCCTCAGCTGAGTAGTAATCGATTATAATCGCCATCATTCCTGGATAGTGAATACTTGAGATGGACAGTGGCACGGTCGCAAACAAGAATTCTTTGTACGAAGTGGTTATGTTCATACATGCTGGTTAATGATTACTCAATCAATGCGTTACTTGATTATTATTGATTGCTTCTACTAAAATGATGAAGTAGTGCAGGTGCTAACATAGCTGGTAGGCCCCAACTTAATTGGATAAGCTAGAGAGTCCTTTTATCACTAAATGACTATTAATAAGCTCATCCTTTTGGCAAAGAAAATGTCAGCTACCCCACATAAAGCCTGGCATCCACCAAAGAGTCTTTTCCTTAGTTTCCTTTTGTCGGGTAAGTCTTGTTGAGTACCACGTACTCAGGGTGCAATTCCCAATGTTCTTGCAGATGGTGAGATGTTCTACGGCTATTGCCCGACATGTTTCCATCCGGCATAGTTGGAGATGAGTAGATCGTGGGCTCGATCATTCCTTTCTTCGTACCTTTTGCTGTAGTGGATCTCAATGGAAATCGGCACTATTTGTGGAAAAACTTCATGGGTGTGTTTGAGAACGAGTTTAAATTGGCTTCCGCACTTTGAATTTGAGAAGCTGGTTTGTAATAACTTAATTTGAGCACTTATGTAATAATTTGTGAACTTTGTTGTAATGATCTATGATGGCATGCGTTGGAAAACGATCCGAGATGTATGTGACTTTGGTGAAACCCTTCGAGGTTTCCGGACTACCGGGCTAGTATAATTGCCGTTCTCGCTTAAAGTCTACGTGGCTTGATTAGTGAACAGTAATTATGTTAGTTGGTCGGTTCTGTTACAGCTGGCATCAGCTCCCGGTTTTCCAACAATTTGCTAATCTTGATCATTATAAACACTAATCTTGACATTAAAGTGATTTTGAACTTATAGACACTTAAGTAGGTTTGTGAAATGTGTGAGTTTTCAAAACTTATAAGTGTGCCAAGGATTCGTCGGATCTCTTATGCCCAGTTAGGGACTATTAGGTGGCTATCTAACAGACTAACAAGGGTTGCATCATATTTTTATTTGTCGCGCTCATACACGGCGGATATGTATGGGGGCCATTCACTTGAATGGTTACGATTGGTTTCATATTCCTCTACGCTCTGGTAAGTGAATCAACGCCAAGGTAAGGAGAGCTGTGAGAGCATGACCGGATGCAATGCTGGTCTAGGGGAGTGCTTATATAGTGCTGAAATATGCTCATGTTTTACACATGTCCCTATGACAGTACTCCATGTGTGGGATGTCATCTTCTGGCGATGATTTGGGACTAGCATGCACCTACATGCAGGTATAATGGGTATGCCTGTGTGGAGTAGGGTGTTGAATAGGAGTTGATTGAATTAGAGATTTTTGCCTTATTCTTAAGGTGCCGAATTTTGTTCGTCGATTGCATTCATTGGGAAAGGGGCTAAAATAAATTTTCTGCAGGTACACTAACCGCGAGTTCGTGTAGAACGATATGAAAAGTAGTATGATGAGAGCACGTAGATGTATGCCACCGATTAGACGTATTAGTGATACTTATGAGTGAGAACGAATAAAACGTGCATGCATCATGAATTATAAAAATTTTGCCATAATCATGCATATCAGCATTCCTTTCCTATAATTAAATTCGCTTTACTTAAAACTTGTGCTTATGGGAGTAATTAAAAATTTTTACAGATGGCCAGAACTAAGCAGACAGCACGCAAGAGTACCCGCGAGCCTGACACCCCTCGTGTTTCTCTTCCAGCAGGTGCGGATTGGGTTATCCGACGGAGGCCTGACAACCCCCGTAGGATGTCCAACACATTCCTCACACAGGGTGGTTTGCCCACTCTTCTCTAGAGGATCTTGTACGCTGCTGGGTATCCTGATGGTACCTATCCTAGGTACTACTGGGACACTCAGGACACCAGGGAGCGCAGTTTCGTCACTGTGACGGTTGAGGTTTCGCCCTTGGGCCTTAGTGACCTGTGGCACAGTTGGCCACAGAAGGGCGAGGGCGTGGACACCTTCCGTGCTGCTGTGGACGCTGCCTTCCAGGTGTTGGTGAGGATGGTGACAGAGATGCCCCCGAGTTGGCACGCCCGGTGCGGAGTCTTTCCGGGCCGATCCTCGTGCGACAAGTGGAAGCAGAGGAAGGGGACGTCTCTGTTTGCTGATACACAGGAGGCTGAGAGCAGTACCTCAGTTGCTCAGAGTGTGGTCTTCGCTCTTATGAGGGCCTACTCTGACATGGAGGACCTGGATCTGATGAGGTATGATGAGCTGGAGTCTATCCAGGAGGAGCACAAGGTGGAGGTTGAGCAGTGTGAGAAGAAGCTGACAGATCTGAAGGAATAGTACAATGTGAGGCTGCAGGTGCTTGAGCAGAAGTTGGGGAACCGTGAGACAGTGCTGAAGAACACGGAGGATTCCCTGATTGAGATCACTAGGCAGAGGAATGTAGCCTGGTCCGAGTTGCACGATCTTCGAGAGGAGACGTGCATTCTCTGGCGTGAGCTGCATCAGAAGGAGGTGTTCATTGATGGGATGCAGGAAGAGGTTCAGAGAGGAGCACTCGCACAGGCAGAGTCATCTCACCACAGTGGTGCTGGTAGCCACGCGGTGGATATGGACGTGCAGGACGCTTAGGCCGCCTTATGTGCGTAGCTAGACTAGTGGTAGCGTGATAGCTCCTAGTAGGATTCTTTTGAGCGACCATTAACTTTTCTTTTGAGATGTAATATGGTACGTTGCTAAGTATGATGATGAGACCTTTGGATTCGTGGGTTGCGATGTAACATGAACGCATTTAAAAGACCAGTGTATGTATGCTGGCATCCATGTATATTTGACACTTCTGTGATGTGTGACATAATATTATTAGCGTGGTTGTGATGTGGAAAAATGAATTATTGTGTATGTGCGAGTGGTTGATTGAATGTTAATATTCTCTCTACATTGTTTAGTGCAACATGATTCTATTTGTTTGACATGTCGGTGCCACTCCTAATTACTACAATATTATTGTTGGCACTTACAGATGGTGGATACCCGGAGTGCTACCACTGCCCAGGCCGCTGGTGGCAGTGGTGGTGGAGGCTGTGGTGCTCCCATGGGTGGTAGTGGCCGTGGTGCTCCAGTTGACGGTGGAGGTCGCGGTGCTCCCATCGGTGGTGGTGGTCACGGTGCTCCTATGGGTGGTGGTGGACGTGGTGGAGGCCATGCTGGAGAAGAAGCACATGGTGCACCACCTCCTCCTCCATTGACACCCGAGCAGTTCTTTCAGCAGTTTCTGAGAGGACAGCGTAACATTGAGCAGTTGCTGCATGATAACTTCAACAACAACAACAACATGCATGTGCCGCACCATAATCAGGGGCCACAGCCTAACCAGTACAGTGAGTTCAAGGACTTCATGGACACTAAACCTCGTCTGTTCAAGACTACCTCTGACCCGCTTCTCGCGGATGGTTGGATCACTCATATGGAAGAGAGGTTCCGTCTGTTGCGTCTTACTGAGGATCTCAAGGCCACTTATGCTGCTTATATGCTTGATGAGGAAGCTCAGACATGGTGGGTTCAACACCGTGCTACCTATCCAGAGGGACAACCGATCACCTGGGATATGTTTGTCACTGCTTTCCGTGATGCATTTGTCCCACCTTGTGTAATTGCTGCGAAGAAGGCCGAGTTCCATAGCCTGACCATGGGGACTCGCTCAGTGCCGGAGTATCATCACGTCTTCAACAACTTGTCCCGATATGCATCGGAAATGGTGCGCACTGAGGCAGCCAAGATAGAATGCTTCAAGAGAGGGCTTAGCACCAAGCTAATGAAGACCATGGGTACCTCTACCCGTGACAATTTTAATGCCTTCTACAATGACTGCATGATTCAAGAGAAGCAGAACAATCTGCATGCTGCAACCAAGAACCGCAAGAGGCCGAATGATGGTGGCCCGTCTCAGCAGAGGGCTTTCCCGGCATCTCGTCCTCCATACCGTGCATTCAACCAGGGTGGCAGATTCAGACCCCCACCAAAGAAGAATTGGCCTGCTCAGGGAAATCAGAAGTTCCAGAAGGCGTTCCGCACACCAGTTACGCAGAACAAGCCAAATCAGAACCAGAGAGCACCAGTAATGGCTACGGGAGGCAAGGCACCGTATGGTCCATGCTACAACTGCGGTGGAACTGGACACTTCAGCAGGGAGTGCCCACATCCAAGGAGGCAGATGCCCGCCCGTGCTCATCTGACAACCATTGAGGAGATTTTAGCTGGAGAGCCCGTGACCGCTGGTATGTTCCCTATCAACGAGATTCCTGCTGCTGTTTTGTTTGATACCGGATCGTCACATTCATTCATGAGTCAAGCATTTGCAAAACAATATGATCAAAAGATAACAGAATTGGGGATAGAGTTTCATGTGAGTTTTGGGGCCGACATTAGCACAAATCAAATAGTGCAAGGGGCATCATTGGATCTAGAGGATTGGAGATTCCGGTTGAACTTAATCGTTCTTCCCGGACTAGGAGTCGATGTTATAGTCGGGATGAGCTGGATGAATTTCTGGGGTGTGGTATTGGATACCACCAATAGGATGATCTCTATTCGTAAACTGTTAGGTGAGAGGAACCTTCAGATACCTTTACCTCGGAAAACCAAACTTGAGAGTGTGACCTATGCTACCCAAACTACTCCCTTGGAACATATACCCGTGGTATGTGAATTCCCGGATGTATTTCCGGAAGAACTACCAGGCTTGCCGCCTGATAGGGATGTAGAGTTCCGTATTGAGTTGTTGCCTGGCACGGCACCAATTTGCAAAAGGCCGTATAGAATGGCACCGGATGAGTTGAAAGAACTCAAGGCACAGCTGAAGGATTTGCTAAGCAAAGGGTTGATTCGACCAAGTGTTTCAGAATGAGGTAGTCCAGTGTTGTTTGTGAAGAAGAAGGATCAGTTGTTGCGTATGTGTGTAGATTACAGCTTGCTCAATGTAGCTACAGTAAAGAACAAGTATCCGTTGCCTCGGATTGATATATTATTTGATCAGTTATCCAAGGCTAAGGTGTTCTCCAAGATCGACTTGAAGGCAGGGTATCATCAAATCAAGATCAGACCAGAGGATATACCGAAGACCGCTTTTACCACTAGATACGGCTTGTTCGAGTATTTAGTCATGTCTTTTGGGCTGACGAATGCTCTTGCATACTTCATGTATCTGATGAATTCGGTTTTCATGCCTGAATTGGATCAGTTTGTTGTGGTATTCATTGATGACATCTTGGTGTATTTCGAGAATGAAGAAGATCATGCCAAACATCTGAGGATTGTCTTGGAAAGGCTTAGAGAGAAGAAGTTGTATGCCAAGTTCAGCAAGTGTGAGTTTTGGACTAAGAAAGTGCAGTTTCTAGGACATATCCTGACGGATGAGGGTATAACCGTGGATCCTGCTAACATTGAAAAGGTGTTGAATTGGAAGACACCGAAGACAGTGCACAAGGTTCGGGTATTCTTGGGGTTAGCCGGATATTATCGTCGGTTTATCCCAGGATTCTCGAAGATAGCCAAGCCATTAACCAACCTGTTGCATAAGGATGCAAAGTTTGAGTGGACACAGCAGTGTGAAGCAGCTTTCCGCACCTTGCGGGAAATGTTGACCACTGCACCTGTTCTTGCACAACCTGATATTGAGAAGCCGTTTGATGTGTATTGTGATGCTTCGGGCATTGGATTAGGATGTGTCTTAATGCAGGAAGGCAATGTTATAGCTTATGCATCAAGGCAGTTGAAGAAGCATGAGCAAAATTACCCTACCCATGACCTAGAGTTGGTAGCCGTCGTACATGCTTTGAAGATATGGAGGCATTACCTTCTCGGTCCTTGTAACATCTACACGGATCACAAGAGCTTGAAGTACATCTTCACACAAAATGAGCTGAACATGAGGCAGAGACGTTGGCTAGAGTTGATCAAGGACTACGACCTACGTTTGCATTACCATCCTGGTAAAGCAAATGTGGTTGCTGATGCATTGAGTAGGAAGCCACAATGTGAAGCTATTCGAGTCAGATTGCCAGAGAATTTTGACTTTTTACATCCTATGATAGCAAAGAACATCCAACTGAACTGTGAACTTGAGAGTAGGATAATTGAAAGGCAGAAAACTGATAGTATGGTAGCCAAATTCAAGGAGAAGTTAGAAAACCAACCATCACGACGACTCACAGTAGATGGCCATGGGATCTTATGGTTTGATAACCGGTTGGTAGTACCTCGAGATTCTGAGCTTAGGAAGTTGGTCATGGATGAGGCACATATGTCAAGAGTAACCATGCATCTTGGCAGTAGCAAGATGTTTCATGACTTGAAGTTGAGATTCTGGTGGCCATATATGAAGAAAGAAGTAGCAGAGTATGTTGCGAAGTGTGACACTTGTTGCAGAGTCAAGGTAGTTCACCTGAAGCCAGGAGGTTATTACAACCAGCGACAGTACCAGAATGGAAGTGGGAACAGATCAGTATGGATTTCAATACAGGTTTGCCTACTTCAGCGAAGGGCCATGATTCGATCTGGGTGATTGTGGACCGACTCACCAAGTCGGCACACTTCATTCCGGTTCACACAACCTTTCGACCGCCGCAGTATGCTGACCTGTACATCAAGGAGATTGTGAGATTGCATGGTATACCCAAGAAGATCGAGTCTGATAGGGGACCTCAGTTCATGGCACATTTCTGGGCTCAAATGCAAAAGGAACTGGGAACCGAGTTAGTGCACAGTTCAGCTTATCATCCGCAGACCTCGGGTCAAGTTGAGAGGGTTAACCAAGTACTAGAGGACCAGTTGAGGGCATGTTTGCTTTCATTTAAGGGTTCTTGGGAAAAATGGTTGCCATTTGCCGAGTTTGCGTATAATAATGGGTATCAGGAGAGTATTAAGACGTCGCCTTTCGAGGCATTATATGGTAGAAGTTGTAGAACGCCGTCGAGTTGGGTAGAAACGGGAGAGAAGAGGTATTACGGCGTAGATATCATGCAGGATGCCGCTGAGAAAGTTCAAATCATTAAGAAGCACATGTTAGCAGCCCAGTCTCGACAGAAAAGCTATGCCGACAAGCGACGAAGGCCATTGTTCTTTGAGGAAGGTGATTATGTGTACTTGAAGGTTTCTCCTATGAAGAAAGTGAAAAGGTTTGGAGCCAAACAGAAGCTTGCACCTCGATATGTTGGATCATTTAAGATTCTTGAGAAGAAAGGTGACGTGGCTTACTTGTTAGAGCTGCCCGAGAATCTCGGAGCGGTTTTTCCGGTATTCCACGTGTCACAACTCAAGAAGTGCATCGAGGTAACTAGGGAGCAAGTCAAAATCGCGGATATTCAGCTTCAGTCGGATCTGACCTATGAAGAGGAACCTGTCAAGGTATTGGATGTCAAGGAACGAGTGACACGAACCAGTTCGGTGACCACATACAAGGTGTGTTGGGATCATCACGACGATGACGATGCAACGTGGGAGACCGAGGACTATCTGAGAGATGCCTACCCAGAATTCCATAGAAAATGGTTAGTACCCGCAAATCTCAGGACGAGATTTCTTTAAGGGGGGTAGAGCTGTAACACCTCTAGTGTTAAGCATTAATTAATTATCTCTAAGCATGTCATCATTTGCATAAGCATCATTTGCATGATTTGATTGATTAATTTGCTGTGCTAAGCCTAGGTGTGACTAGAAGTGCTAGATAGGTTGTTTGTTTGAATTTGGTGTTTTGGGAAGAAATGTGTAGAAGAATATTTCAAGAAAACTTTGTGTTTTGACCAAATTGTGAAAATGGGTTTAAGGGCTTCAAAATGGCTAAAAACAGTCTTAGGGGAATTTTAAAAGTATTATTTATAACCTATTTCCAAAACTAATTTTAAATCTTTTAATCTAGGCCGAATTAGCCAAAGTGGTAGTTGGATGAAATATTCCTCTCCCAATTTGGAGAAACTTTCATGTTGAGAGTTTGGTCTAATTCGCAATCGTTTGGGAGTTAGAGAGATTTGAAATTCAAATTTGAAACAAGGCGACGTGGCACATTTCTATTGGCTGGATCCGGTGTTTCGTGTTCTGCCGCTCGGATCCTCTACGGCTGGCCACACACCGGGCCACACGGATTGCCCGCGCCGCGTCGACACGCGCCAGCGCGCCACGCGCTCTGGCGGGGCCCGCGTGTCAATGACCGTGGCCGCCACACGCCGCCACGCGCCGCGCCCGCAGGCCCCTGCCCGAACGGGAAAGGGGGAGACCCCCTTCCCGTCCCGCATTAACGTGTCGTCCCCCTTCTCCTTCCTCCTCCCGCCCCGTTCCGCCTCCGCGCCATGGCCGCCATGCTCGCCGCCGCCTAGCTCCGCATCCCACCGGTGAAAAGCGAAGCCGAGGGCCGCATCGAGTTTGCCACCCTCGACTCCGCCACTTCCCGCCCTTCGTTTGTCCTTTACGGTGAGCGCCGGGCCGCATTGCGGTCGTCCTCCTCCACCATGGCCGCCGCGCCATTCGCGCCGGCGAGCTCGTGCCGCTCCCTCTCCTCAACTTCTTCCGCATGTCGTGCGCGCCTTCGAGCCGCACTCGCGCGTAGAGCTAGGGGCAAACTCGAGACGGAGCTCGGAGCCGCGTAGCGCCGCTCGTGCGCCGCGCCGGCGGGCTCAACGCCGTCGCTCCGGCGGGGCATAGCCACCGCCAACACCGCCATCCTCTTTGCTTCTTGGGCCCGACGCACTCGCGCGGTCGAGGCGAGGCCGTAGGCATGACCAAGAGCTCCACCGAGGCCTCGACGGTCTTTCCACCGTCGGCCGCCGCCTGCCCGCCATGCGCGCCGCCGCCGTCGATTTAGGCCACTAGGGCCCGCTTGGATAGGGTCATGGGGTGCGTCGCGCCGAGCCGCGTCCAACGGCGCCCTCGGTTGGGCCGGAGGACCGGCGGCCCCGTGGCCGCGTCGCGCACCGTCGTCGCCTCCGCTCGGGAGGTGATGACAGGTGGGGCCCGGTCGTCAGCCAGTCCAGCCCGCGGGCATGGCCTGGGTACGCGAGGCCGGGTACACCTAGCGCAGCAGATCGGGTCTGGGTGCACCTTGGGGTACGCCTAGCGATTTAGATCCATTTTCTGAAAATGATAAATAGGAATCAGAATTTGTTTTAAGCTTGGGAAATTCATATCTCCCTCATTATTTGGCCAAATGAGATGAATCAAGTTGGGTTATTTTTCTTATGGGATGAACTATGCTAGAAAATTATGAGATGCCAGATTTGGCATACTTTGATGTACTGTTTTATTTAATTTTGGAAAATGTCTTAATCTTGTAAAATTCATAAGTAATTCTCTGAGGCTCAGAAAAATGTGAGGGTTGCTTTGCTAGCTTAGTTGGGTTATGCTTTGTCTATGTGAGGTAAAATATTGACCTGTGCAGTGGAGTTTTTGGGAGTTGTAGTACACGTGCATTGGTTGGCTCTTTGCTAGAATAATTCATAGGAAATTATGGGATGATGCTATGGCCATGAAACTTCTTGAGGCATGTTTATATACTGTTTGGAAGGTCCACATGCCATTGGTGCTGATGTTGGACTACTTTGGTAATACAAAGTATTTTCTGGACCATGTGTGGCAGCTGGCTTGTGAATTTTGTGTAGGCTTACATACTTGGAGGTTTGAGGTAAAATTGCTGTGGTAGCTTAGTTTAGCTATGGGTGTGCTGCTGTAATTTTTGCAGAATTTTATGAGCAGCAGAGGTAGGACTTGCTGTAGGAGCATAGTGTTTCTATGCCGGTTTCCGACAAGTTCGAAGGTGGGATGGTTGATCGATTTGGTTAGATCATGAGGTGATTCTAGATTGATTGATGAGGTGTCTCCATTCTGTTGCTAAATTACAAACATCATGACATCATTATAATACTACTTCACTTCATATGCACGTTATTTATATACTTGCATCGCATCATACGGGATCGCGGGGAGAACAACCATCAAGCAGTGCCCGAGGAGCTGAACGTGGAGGAGCAGTAGGAGCAGGAGCTGCAGGGGGCAGCCGAAGGAGAGGATCCAGAAGCTGAGCTGCCCGAGTGTCCTAACCACGTCCCTAGTTCCTTCGTCAAAGGCAAGCCCCGGAGCATATTTCTCCTATGGTTTGCAAATATTTACTTGAGTCCTTTACTATCTATGATGCATTTACGTTATAGGAGCTACTCGGAAACATAGTTGCATTAGGACTACTTACCACAGAAGTTATCCTATAGTAGGTACGGGGCTACGTAGAGCTTAGGCTGCTACATAATCGGTAGAAGACAGGTGATCGACCATCATCGCGCGGATAGGTGGTTACTATCCCTTGGATTGAGATTGGTGTGGATTGGTAGCGAACATAACCATGTGGCCATTCTAAATCACCTCTTAAAGAAATATGGCTTTGTACGTCCCCGATCATGTTGAATGCCGCCTCACAGATAGCTGGAAGGGCCGGAGTGCCCAACCGCGAAGTCAAGAATCTACTTGGGCCGGGTTTCAACTGCCATGTATCCATGCTGGCGATGGGGGTGGGTGTAACAAGGGCCCGGTTGGTGAGTCCTTAAGATGGGGCTGGGCACGCTTACCTGTTGGCTGCCGGGAGTTTCCTTGGTCATGGTGGTGGTATGTTGATCCCGCGTCTTTTCCCGAGTAGATCATGGTGACTAAGGCTGCTTTCGAGGAGCATGCCTGGTTTGTGTGAGGAATACCCCCTCAGCTGAGTAGTAATCGATTATAATCGCCATCATTTCGGATAGTGAATACTTGAGACGGACAGACTGACACGGTCGCAAACAAGAATTCTTTGTACGAAGTGGTTATGTTCATACATCTTGGTTAATGATTACTCAATCAATGCGTTACTTGATTATTATTGTTTGCTTCTACTAAAATGATGAAGTAGTGCGGGTGCTAACATTTGGTAGGCCCCAACTTAATTGGATAAGCTAGAGAGTCCTTTTATCACTAAATGACTATTAATAAGCTCATCCTTTTGGCAAAGAAAATGTCGGCTACCCCACATAAAGCCCTGGCATCCACCAAAGAGTCTTTTCCTTAGTTTCCTTTTGTCGGGTAAGTCTTGTTGAGTACCACGTACTCGGGTGCAATTCCCAATGTTGTTGCGAGATGGTGAGATGTTCTACGGCTGTTGCCCGACATGTTTCCATCCGGCGAGTTGGAGATGAGTAGATCGTGGGCTCGATCATTCCTTTCTTTGTACCTTTTCTTTGTAGTGGATCTCGATGGAAATCTGGCACTATTTGTGGAAAAACTTCATGGGTGTGTTTGAGAACGAGTTTAAATTGGCTTCCGCACTTTGAATTTGAGAACTGGTTTGTAATAACTTAATTTGAGCACTTATGTAATAATTTGTGAACCTGTTGTAATGATCTGTGATGGCATGCGTTGGAAAACGATCCGAGATGTATGTGACTTTGGTGAAACCCTTCGAGGTTTCCAGACTACCGGGCTAGTATAATTGCCGTTTACTGCTTAAGCCGTCTACGTGGCTTGATTAGTGAACAGTAATTATGTTAGTTGGTCGGTTCTGTTACAAGGCCGCGCGTCGACGAGAAATCCGCGCGACGGCCTCGCTGTCGAGGAGGGCACTGGGGCACGCTGCCACTGTCTGGAGCTGAGCCGCCGTCACCCGTTGCACGCCATCGGCTGCTCGCGCGCTGCCGGCCATGGAGATGGACGGCCACCATCAGGAGAGAACAGGCCCCCAAGGCGTGCCCACCGGTCGCGGAAGGGGCCAAGCCGCCGAGCGCCCCCCAGGATGAGCTCACGATGCTGGAGGAAGGCCACCTCGCGAGCTCGGCTGTGGCCCGCCCACGCGCCGACCAGGAGGGCCGGGGCCGCACCGGAGCCCGTCGAGGAGGGGCTGGATGCGCGCGCTCCAGACGGGGAGGGGTGGCACCGCGGCGCCGCCGCGGCTCCGGGAGGGTCTGCGCCGATGGTGGTGAAGTAGGGATCGGGCCACGCACCTGCCGCGACCGCGAATCCGCCGCCTGGCAGCTGCTTCGCGGGCGCCCACTCGCCGCTGCATACGCCCTCTTCGTCGCCGGGTGCGTCGCGCGGCCGGGTGCCTCGGACCTCCCCGCCGTCGCCGTCGTGGTCCAGCACCTTGAGGCGCGGGCTTCGACGTCGGGCGCTGGAGCAAGCTCGGGCGCCGCGACCCACTACGCCGGAGGGAAGGGCATCACGGCCATGGGGGCCGGGCGCCGCCGGCGAGGCGAGATCCGGGCGCGGGCGTGGACGGGGCGAAGGCCCTCCACAGGCACAGACGCAGGCCGGGCTCGCCTCCAGGCACTGACGTGGATGGGGCGGGGCGAGTGCGGGCGGCGCGGTGGCGAGCGCGAGTAGGTGGCGTTGCGCGTGATCGGCAGCGTTGAGGAAGGAGGGCCCAGGGGTGAGGTAGGAGATCAGGGAGGGGTTTTTTGATAAATCGCGTGGCAAAACCGGGCTGGTTTCCAGTTTTGGACCCAGATGAACCCGGTTTCGAAGTTATATGGGATAGATGTCTGGTTTCCTAGTTTACGGACCCAAGTGAGACAACGCTACAAGTTTATGGCCCTACAGTGCATTTAACTCTTTTTGTTTGGCAGTATGGATCATAAGGAATGATGTTGTATTTGATAAAGGTCATCTTTGTTTTTTTGCAAGTTTCTTTCAAGGGACACTTGTTCTGAATTTGTGCTCGATTGTACGGCAAATAGTGGATTTTTCACGTTTAGTACAAGCTACAAGAAACGAGGGCCTTGCAATTCTTAGGATCTAACAGATGATCCTTCATGTACCGTTTTGAACTTTAGTTCTGAACATTTAATAAGCTCTTATTCTTGGCGTGTTGCTGTAGTAAGCTAAAATTTGTCCATTTTCTTTTAAAAAGGAAAAATCTACGCTCTGAACTTATCAATTATTTTGCAAGGATTTTATTGTCCACCACCATCCCCCTTGTTTCAAGGCTTGTAAATAATTTCGCTTATCTTCTGCGTTTCTGTTGAACAAAACGAGTGTAAATTTGTAGTCTGCCTTTCTGTTAAACAAAACGAGTGTTAATTTGTAGTCGAGTTCGACGGACATAAAAAAGGGAGGAAAGATAAATAATTTAAACACGGCTGGACAATAATTGATTTTCCTCTTTAGTCACTGGCTCGCTGCATGCCGGTCTCTCTTTTATTGAATTATTACTGGTGCTATGGCACTATGCCAGTGTACGAGCGGCCGACCATGTTGGGTGGAGTCAAGGTCGTCGTGGGCAGCGAGCAGTGTCTGTCCTCTCCTCCCGTGTCACTTCGCGGAAACAACTCCTGGTTTGGATTCACACAGCGCAGTGCGCACATCATCATTGGTGCTCCCGGTGCAGAGTGCGCACGTTGTCCACGGAACTGCTGCAAAGCTACTCCCTCCGTCCAAAAAGAGTGTCGTTTTTGACTTTCAGACATCGTGTTTGACCACTTCATCTTATTCAAATTTTTTTAAGTATATTATAAAATAAATAAATTAGTGTTAAAGTGTCTCTAATGATAAATAAGTTATAAAAATTAAATAATAATTATAAAACTTTTTTAAATAAGATGGAGAATCAAACACGATAGAAGAAAAAGCACAAGTGACACTCTTTTTGGGACGAAGGGAGTAGCAAGCAACCATGGAGGAACACCACGACCATGCACCAGGCGTAGCCGCGCCGCGCGCACTTTGGTTACACAGAAGCCGCGTACTGGCCGCGCCGCACCACCGGGACCAGACACCACCAACTGCATTTTTCCTCTGGCCCCTCCCAGGGAGCTGCAAGTGCAAGGCTAGACCTTGCAAGTGAAAATAATACGTAGCTTGCTAATTGTTACTATTATTCAGGATAAAAGGGTGGACATCCTGTAATGCCTTGTAGCTGATCCCTTGTTTCTTCTTAATGATCTGTGATGCAATAATTTGCTAGTTTATGAAGTTGACGCCGAGTATAAGCAAGGATGCGCTGCATGCAAACGTTAGTTTCATTTGCTTCTTCCAATGAGTTCGGTGGCAAACCGGCCTGTCACGTTGCAGCTCAATTATTTCTTTTACTGTTTGGCCTGACCAATCTGTATCGCTCGTGACGACTCTGCGTCAATCTGACCGCGCCCACACATGTGCTGCAGTGGTTTTTTCCTTCAGCATTGAAGCCCGTGAGCGGCCGCAGAACGAGATGCAGAGTACAGTAGAGACCACGCCGGCAAGATATTGCACTATTTTGAAAATGGTGAGACTCTGCCTGGCCATGGAGGAGCGTCTGAACACAAGGACACCGGGGCCCCGGCCATGTGCCTCCACCGTCCTCTCTCGCAGTCGCAGCGCTGATCTCTTGCTGTTTGGCCTGGGCATTCGACAACTCGGCAATGTGGACGACGACGCGGCGAGACTGGGAGTAAGGCTATCCGCACTGGTGTACGCAGTCGGCTCCGCAAAAGCTTTTGCGTTTCCTTTGTCGCTGCACCGGGCTCCGCAAAACGCTTCGCAAGCGTTGCGGAAGTTCTCAGATCCGGTGTATACCGGGGAGTACGGCCGCGAACGCAAACCGCGCGTGGGGCCCGCGCGTCGTCCTCGCAAGGAGAGAGAACGAGAGGGAGCTCGCCCGTCGCGCCCGTCCTCGAGTCCGCCGCCGTCCATGCGCTCGAGGAGAGAGAGAGAAGATGGGGAGAGAGGGGAGCACGTAGAGGAGCTGGACTGCTGGACGCCGCAAGAAGGAGCGCGCCGCCTGGGCCCGCCGCGAGCTCCCCGGCCGCGAGCCGGAGCTCCGCCCGGCCACGAGCGCCGCCAGGCCGCACGTGGAGAGGAGGAGCAGCGCCGCCGCGCGCTCGCCGCGCGCTAGCCCGGAGCAGGGACGCCGCCGTCGCGGGGAGGAGGGAGCCCGCCATGGCCGCCGCAGCAGCTCGCCCGTCGGCCGCGCCCATCCACCTGCCCTCCGCCATGGCCGCCACCGCCGTGCGCCCACCTCTTGAGCACCGCCGCGCCGCGTGCTCGGCCGGGAGGGAGGGGGCGCGCTGGCTCCTTCCTCGGGCTCCGCCGGCGAGCAAGGAAGATGAAGATGGCCAGGGAGCTCCGCCGCGCCGAGCGAGGAAGATGAAGATGCGAGGGGGCTCGAGGAGCTCGCGGCCATGGCCGCCTTGGAGGACCCAAGCTCCGCCTCCTCGCGGGGCGGAGGAAGCCCGCCGCCGCCGCTAGGACGCCGCTCGGAGGAACCGAGAGATGCGCGCGTGGGGAGGGAGGGAGTGGATAGAGGAGAGAGAATGGGGGGAGGAGAGAGAGAATGGAAAAAAAGAAAAAAAAATGATACGTGGGTCCCACTTGTTGGTATTGAGTAAAGCGTAAAGGATTGACGAGTGCGGGAGAAAGTTAGATAGAGTAAATCTAGGTGGCCCGGACGAAATATTCCTTTAGAGGAATGAAAATAGAGTTCCATGAGTGCGGGTAGCCCATGAGTGCGGGTAGCCTAAGCCGCTCGTCGAACCCGCGTTGCTTCGCTAGGGAAAATATAATCTGAGTCGAACTGCTCTGGATCAGTTCCTCTCTCCACCATTTCACCCCACACAAAGTAGCTTGCGTTTCACTGGGAGCGAGCGCTCTGCCTCTGCGAGTCGAGAAGGCCGAAGTGATGGCGAGCGCCGCCACGGGCATGATGGGCTCCGTCATCGGCAAGCTGGCCGCCATGCTCACCGACAAGTACAAGCTTGCCAAAGGCGTCAAGCGTGGGATCCGCTTCCTGCGTGATGAGCTGAGCACCATGGAAGCCGTGCTGCTGAGGCTCGAAGACAAGGACGATGACCAGATCGATCCACTCACCAAAGACTAGAGGAGCAAGGTACGTGAGCTGTCCTATGATATCGAGGATTGCATCGACCGTTTCATGCTCAACCACAGCCATGGAAGTTCCAAGGCCAACTTTGTGCGGAAGAAGATAGAAAAGGTGAAGAAATTGTTCAAGGATGGAGGAATAGCAGAAGAGATCCGAGAGCTCAAGAGCCTCGTGACCGAGCAAAGTGAGCGGGGGAAACGCTGGTACGACATCAATCAATGACTCCTTGCCTCACCACAGCCAGTGCTCTTGGATCCTCGAGCACCTGTACTCTTTCAAGAAGCCATGGATCTCGTGGGGATTGATGGTCCTCGTGAGGAGATCATCAGGTTATTGAAATGTGAAGAGAAGCAGCACAAGGTGGTGTCCATCTATGGGATTGGCGGACAGGGGAAGACCACCCTCGCCATGGAGGTATACCACAAAATCACTGAAGCTACTTTTGATTGCCGGGCTTTCGTGTCTGTATCACAAACTCCAGATATGAAGAAACTTCTTAGAGATATATTGTCTCAAATAAGCAAGAGCCATCTTGAGGAGTCACAAATTTTGGAGACAGTTGAGCAGCTCATCCGTACATTGAGAGAATGCTTGAAGGACAAGAGGTAACCAAGATTATTTCTTTTTCAAATAATTAACAAGTTCATCTAGCTAGAATAATGTAGTAGAATATTTATTCAACACATGAGCTCACGTAACTATGAGGCCATTTGTGATTTTGTGAGAATTTTAGATAATGATTCAGTTTTCCTGGCCCAATGAAGTAGACAGCATATATGCTACAATAGTGATTTTTTTTGGGAATTTTAGAAAATGATTCATTTTTTCTGGACCCAATGAAGTAGGCAGCATAAAGATGCTACAATAATGAACAAACTCAAGTCAACTGTGCCATGGTAATGCCCACAAAGGCTGGCTCATGTATCTATGCATATGCAGTTGGGGTTGTTTACACCATTTTGGTGAAAAAAAAAATTTGTACCATCTAATCCATATTCAGTATAATTACTTCCTAAAATATAGGATCACGATTCTAAATTATCCGTAAAAATCTCATTCACGATTCTAAATTATAATTACATTGGAGGTTGTATCATATTTTTTATGTATTATTAGTTGACAACCAGTAGTTCTCATGTGTACGTCATAATACTTACCGTGCGCCACTACGAATCTATGATCATCCTCTAGGTCTTAAATAATACTAACATGATTCCGTAACTGATGCATGCAGGTACTTCATCTTGATTGATGATATCTGGAGTGTATCAGCATGGGAGCAGATACGATCTGCCTTACCTGTCAATGACAATGGAAGCAGAATTATTACTACAACACGCATCAAAGCAGTAGCTAACTCATGTTGTACTGGTATTGCCCCACAAATGTATGAAGCCAAGCCACTTAGTGATGAGGACTCTCAGAGATTATTCTTTAAGAGGCTATTTTTCTCCCGTGATGATTGTCACCCAGATTTGAGAAAAGTAGCAGATGCTATTTTGAAGAAATGTTGCGGCTTACCATTAGCCAAAATCAGTATAGCTGGTTTATTAGCAAACAGATACAAGACATTGGAAGTCTGGAGCAATGTATTGAGGTCCATTTCTGCTGCAGTTGATAAAGATTCTCCCATTGATAAAATGAAAAGAATTTTGCTCCTTAGCTACTTTGACCTTCCTCACCATCTTAAGAGTTGTTTGCTATATCTGAGTTTGTTTCCAGAGGATTATTTGATTGATTGCCGACAATTGATATTGCTATGGGTAGCCGAAGGACTGATTCCAGGACATGATAGGGAAAGTATGGAGCAGGATGGGAAAAGTTACTTGAATGAGCTGATCAATAGAAGCTTGGTCCAGCCAACCAAGGTTGGGGTAGATGGCACAACCGTGAAACAGTGCAGGGTTCATGATTTCATACTTGAGTTCATTGTGTCAAAGGCTGTGCAAGACAACTTTGTTACTATATGGAATGGTAATGGTTTTTCTGAAAATTATTCATCAAAAAGATTCGCCGTTTATCCATCCAGAAAAACATTTCTGCCCAGGTGGAAGAGATTGCCAAGATTATAAAAAATGCAGCACATATTCGATCAATTAATATCTTTGGCTCTAAATCAGTTCTGGTCGAAAAGCATGCCTCTGATTTTTTAAATAGCCAAGTCTTGCGAGTGATGAATATAGAAGGTGTGGCTAGTGAATGCAATCTTGGACATGTCAAAGGTTTTGGTCATTTGAAGTACTTGAGGGCAAGAAGACTTGATAAACTTCCAGAAGATACAGAAAAGCTGCAACATATAGAGACGCTAGATGTGAGATTGAGCTATCAAATCCTACCAACATGTATTATCCAGTTGCATAAGTTGGTGCGCCTTTATGTCCACCACTCGGTGCAACTACCTGATGCCATCGGAAGTCTGCCGGCGTTGGAAGAGCTAGCAAGGATCAATTTTGGTATTCAATCTGTGAAGTTTATCCAAGGACTTGGTGGTCTGACCCGCCTGAAAGTACTGAACATGGATTGGCCATGCTATACTGAATTACATGATATGGAGGATCAAAAGGAAGCATGTATCTCAATGCTCTCCAGGTTGTTCAGGCACCTTCGAGAACTACGCGTGTGGGTGTGGGGGAGTGATCCTGATGCCACGTGTTCATTCATGGATTCGTGTGTCCAGACTCCACCGCTTCGAAAGCTTTATCTTAGTACAGACAACTTAAATAGGGTGGGCCCTCAGATTAGTTCACTAGTCAACTTGTGTCGCCTCTACATTAATGTCCGTGGTGATGTAGGCAAGGAAGGAATAAATATCCTAGCAAGTTTACCCATACTGCTCTCACTTACTGTTTTCTTATCCATTGACGACCAAGATGGTGCAAGGCATGCAATCAGCAGACAAGGATTCCAGCGTTTGGTCAAGTTTAATTGGAGCTATTGGCGGCGTGAGGCTGCATTGGAGTTTGAGCCAGGAGCCATGCCAAAGCTTCAAAGGCTCAAGCTGGGACTGCCGGCACGGTGCCAGTTCAAGTTTGGGGAAGGTGGCCTCGTCCTTGGGCTGCAGAATCTGGGGCCAGGCCTCAAACATGTTGTTGTCGAAGTTAACTGCAACGCTGCTGTTGCTGATGAGGTGGAGGCTTTGGAGGATGACATCAGGTGCGCAGCCGCCGTCCATCCTAACAGTCCCACACTCCAGGTCGGAAGATCAAATCAAATTCTCATGGCTCAGGGTTGCAGCAGGCGTCCATCCGACCACTACGGATTATGTTGGAACTGAACAAGGCAAATTCGATTTGCTGTCCCCTTGGGTTGTGCTCATTAATGAGGACCTCTTGGACGGCAGCTGGGCACCTCTGGGTTCATAACTACTATCTCCGTCTGTCAGGGAGCTTAAACTGGTTGTTCCTGTGGCTAGCAGCTAGATACGTGGCTTTTAGTTCTGGCAAGGCATTCCCCAGATACGTTTGCTTGCGTGTACTTTTTGTCTGGGTACAACACGCACTTCATTTCATTTTTAGAATCTCTACTCTTTTAAGCATTGAGTACATCCTTCACCTGGAACATTATTATATTTGTTTCCAAATTATGATCGATCTGTATTTCTAACGTACCCTTCTATATTTGTTGTGTAATGTGGAACATTATTTATTTTAAGCTTAAGTATATACATCGGTGACTCTTCAGTTAATTAGTGAGGTGTGTTACGGTGCTTGAGGGCAAACTGTGGTTCATGCCCTTTGATCATTTATGAACCGTTGGTGCTAACTAAAGGTGCTTTAATGTTAAGAAGAAGGGAAGCATAGTGATTGTGCTTGTACTTCATTAGTTCATTCGCGTAACATCTTTGCCACCGATAAGAAAAAACAGATGGATGCCTCCGATCTACCGCTGCAACCCTTCACCACTGCCAACGGCTCCCGCAACATCGTCTTTGATCTGGCGTGCCGAGGGAAGCTTTGCCCAGCTGATTTAATTATGTCGCGCGACCAGCGGTTTCCCGTGTCTCTTGTGCGCTTGGCAATGCTGCTACGTACTGACCCGTGTCTATGTCTCCTAATTTGTGTTCATTTTTCTCGTGACATGCTGACTGAAATTTGGTTGCCAATTATATTTGTGCAAGCAACAGAAAGATGAGGCATCGTCTGCATCAAGTGGTACTATGCGTTATCGGCATCAAGGGGTATGCGGTGGGGGTGGAGTGTGTTACGCCCCTTGGCCGCCCGTCGCCGGCGACGTAAGCAGGCGCAGCAAGACACAGAGAATTGACGACGATGAAGCGGGCAGGGCAAACCCCCTTGCCTTGACGACGATGAAGCGGGCAGGGCAAACCCCCTTGCCTTGGCTTCAGAGTTCAGTTCTGAATTGATCGATGGTTCTCGGTTACAGCGTTCGAGTACTCATGTGCTGAGTTACAGCAACTGGCCTATGGCCCACATGTCAATGACAGAACAGAAAACGTAAACAACAATTACACTACTCCTAATGCTTGACGTCTTGCTCACTTAGCGCCAACAACTCCAGTAGTCGTGACATCTCTCCCCCTTGAATTCCAGCTTGCCCCCAAGCTGGCGCACCAGGAAATTGACTCTTGACAACATCATAATTTTCCCAAGTGGTAGATGCGGGTGGAAGACCAACCCAAGTGAGATTCACCTGAGGGATGGCTTTGTTACCTCTGCGTACCAAACGATGACGATCGACCACTTCCTTGGGCACTGCCTTTGCTACTTCCAGGAAATCTATGCGCTTGCTATCAGCTGTTAGCTTCATCTTGTACTATGCCTTGGCTAACTGTTCTTTCAGAGCTTCAAATGGTGTTCTCTGTGTTCAACCATCTCAGCCACTGGTATAGAAGTTGTTGGTGGTATATAGTTGGAGCATCACCGAGGTTTGGTTCACAACCATACATGGCCTTTAATGGTGAACAACCCAAGGAAGAATGCAGAGATGAATTGTACCAGAGTTCTGGTAAAGCCAGCCATTTCTTCCATGTCCGAGGAGCATTCAGATATATTGCTAGCAGTGCTCTCCCAATGTCATATAGGGTGTCTCCAAAGATAGTTAAGGTGCAGCATCCTTTCCTAGTACTCAGACTCAGAAGCCGGACCCAGCAACATTTTGTTGGAGCATAACTTTCTGCTGATTCCAGGCACACGCTTCCATCATAGATACCAGATGTATGAATGACTCCATTTAGTTCAGATGCAGCAAGAGCAAACCGACAAAGCATCATAGATGGGCTACATATCCATTTCCCAATGTACAGATCATATATCTCAACTCCGGAATAAGTGTCATTTCCATCTCCTCCTCTAACAGCATATATTTTCTCATTAGGACAGATTCCAGCAAGACTTTCTTTCTTCAGGTTCAAGGAGGGGCATTCTGTCCTCTCACAATGCCTCAAACTATTGCCTGCCACTATATTATGCCATGACATGCCATCACCATCGCCAAAGGAAAATACTTGAGCAGCTAATACAACAGCAGATACATATGAGTAGAGAGAAATTATTGGTGTGAGACCCACAACTAAGTCTTTCTCAGGAGAGAAAGCACCAAGAGATGATAACCAATCAGGAATATTGATGGCTTGGCTAGAGTATTGGACATGCTTCCAAGATGAGATAGTAAACAACCAAATTTGAACTGTAACTTGTTAGGATGATCTCAATCCCGAGTTGGGCCCAACGGCCCAACTCGGGCCCCTTGTGAACCTTGCGCCCTGATCGGGGGCGCCCAGCCCATCTTTGGCTGGAGGGCCCCTGTCACACTGCGCTATATAAAGAGGTGGCGCCGGCGGCTCTCGGTCGAGGTTCACCGTGAGCCGCCACACCCACCTACAAACCCTAATCCGATCTAGGAGGGCGCAACCAGTGACGGAAGCTCCTCGCGCGCCGCCAATCGCACCGCCCGACCTCCTCCTTCCTCGACCGTCGTCCCTCTCCTCTGCTCGACGCGATGGCCGACCCCAGCCGGCGCCGCCACCGGATCCTCTTCATCCGCTCCGATCAAGCCCTCTGGTAAAACCTCTCCCCCTCTTCCTCCCTATCTCGATCTCACTGCCTACTGTCAAATGTACCCATCTAGATGTCACTGCTAGGCGATCCTATGGCCAACAATGGTATCAGACGCCTAATAGTATGTGCATCTAGAGTTTTGGGGTAGAAAATAGTTGATCTCTTCGGATCAAGAAAGAAAAATGACACCGATCTAGAATTGGCGAAGTATGCCTAACCCTAACCCTAACAGATCGGGTACGGGGTAAAAGAAATGAGGCAGACCCTAACCCTAACTGAGAAAGAAGAGGAAAAGGGGACGGTGGAGGTGTTCCCTACCTGGGGCCCGCCAGTCCTGAGCACGCCGCCGGCCGTCTCCACGGCCAGCGCGTGGACAGAAGGGCTCGGTCGGGCGCGTGGGCTCGGACCAGGGTGCCGAAGCGCGGCCGCTCGACGGCGGCGCGCTCACCCAACGGGGAGCGCGCGCGCCGGCGAAAGGGCATGCGACGGCGCCGTTCTTCCTCCCTTTTCCGGCCGCCATGGCCGGCTCCTGCTGCTGCTGCGCGGCACTGGAGAAGAGGGGGAGACAGAGGAAGAAAGGGAGGAGGTGGGGAGCCGACCGGCCTTGTCCGGCGGCGCTCATCTCCGGTGGCCGCCGCGGCCGCCGCTGCTCGGTGCTGGAGAAGAGGAGGGGCTGCGGCACGGCCAGAGAAAGGAAAGGGAAAGAAGAGAATGAAGCTAGGGTTTGCGAGGGCAGCGGCCGCTGGGGGTTTTGATGCTCCGATCTCACCGCTCCACCATCGGATCGGGATGGACGGTGGAGATCGGCTGAAGCCCATAAGCCGCGATTTAGCCCAGGCGGGCGGAGGCGGTAGGCCGAATTGCCGGCCCAGGCCCACGTTAGGGCCTGGGACCGGATCGGCATCTTGCGCTGGCGTGAAAAGGCCGAGCTGGGCCGGTTTATGATGTTGGGCCACTTGCTCGAAAAGTGACAAAGAAATAAAAAAAAAGAAAGGCGCTTAGCGGGCCGCGGCTGGGCCGCAAAGCGCGCGCGCGCAATAGGCCGAATGGCCACGAGCCGAGGCTGCGTTGGGCCGTTCGGGCCGAAATAGCTGACTGCATAGTGTTTATGCAATTTTTTTCAGAAACTTGAGTTTTGAGCATATTTTGCTCAATTTGAATCGAAAATTATGCTAATTTCTCGTACAATTTTTATCCAACGATAATTTTGTTCGAGAGATTAGTAAAGTGCTTTTATGTTTCTGGAAATTGATTATGAAAAGTTAAAGTTTCCGCTGCGTATTTAAAGTTGTTATCATTTTCATTGTTAAATTCGAACCAACGGGAGAGTTTAATATTTGAAAATGGATAATTTTACAGTGATTATAATGTTGTTATTATTCGATCAACGTTGATTAATAGCAATATTATGATGTTGATTAATAGTTGTTGCCTACATTAATTCTATTTCGCCCAACGGTGATTTAGAATTATTGCAAAGTAAATTTATTTTATGTTCTCACCTCATATGAATTGTAATTTCAGGTAGTACCTCCCTGATGTCTGCCTTAAGAGAGATTCCACCACTGAAGGGAGACAACTACATTGAGTGGAAGAGGAAGATTGACTTCACTTTCACCATAGCTGAAGTTGACTGGGTGCTCACTGAACCGTGTCCCACAGTGCCTGTGGAACCGGTGCGGGAGGCCAGTGAAAGTGGTGAAGCATGGGACAAAAGAAAGAAAGATTATGGCCCCATCAGGATGGCCTATGACATAAAGCATGCTCGATGGGTCGTGACAACAAGAAATGTTGTCTTGTCATTGAGAATACAATTGAGCCCGCCTGTCGGGCTCAATTGAAAAGTGTGACACTTCGCCGTTGCTTACTTTGAGAGGATCAAGAACCAGTTCACTGGTTCATCCAAAGTGTATGCTACCCATTTGTTCAAGCAATTGACAAATGAAAGGTTCAAAGGAGGTAGCATACGTGACCATATTTTGAAAATGAGTCACTTGGCAAATAAGCTGAAAACAATGGAATTGGAGATACAACCACAACTCCTTATCCATTTTGTTTTTGCTTCGTTGCCTAAAGAGTATGACAATCTTGTCATCAACTACAACATGCGGCTGAGAAATGGGACTTAGACAAGCTCATTGCTCGGTGTGTTGATGAGGAGCTCGGGATTAATGGCCAACAAGGTGGCCAAGCGAACATGGTCAAAGGGAAGGGCAAAGGCCCTTCAATCCGGCTCCAAAGCAAAGAAAGGTCCTATGCAACGAAACCACGGCTTGAGCAACGGGGCAACCCACGAGGCAAGTGAAAACTTGTGCTTGGCACTTTGTAAGGAGGGGCACAAGAAGGCGCGCCCTGGATGGTTAAGGGAGCTTATGAAGAAAAAGGGTGAGATTATTATTTCTTTTGTAAATGAATCTCTGTATGCAAAGTTTTCAAAGTCAACATGGTTTATTGACTCGGTGCAACCATTCATGTTGCAAATTCTTTGGGGATTCACTTGACGAGAACTACGCTAAAAGAGAAGAGGCCATTAGCGTTGCGAATGGCGTAGAGGCTGCAGTGGAGGCAATTGGAGATGTAGCATTAGAGTTACCTAATGGCTATAGTCTTATCTTGAGAGATGTATTTTATGTTCCTACACTACAAGCACAATTTGATAAGTGTAATAAAGTTGGATGATTCGGGTTTTTGTAATTTTGGACATGGCAAATGTGTCATTTGGTTTAATGATATTTGTGTTGGTCTTGCCTTCCGACAAGACGAATTATATATGTTATCGCTATGTGAAAGTGTGAATTCCATATGTAATGTGAATGATAGCGTTTCCTCGTCTACAAATGAGAAAAGAAAAAGAAAGCGAACTACAAATGCAACGGCGAAATTATGGCACTTGTCATTTAGGCCATATTTCGAGGGGAGAATAGAAAGACTAGTAAAGAATGAAATTCTTCCTCCTTTGGAGTTCGCTGAATTAGAGCAATGCATCGATTGCATAAAAGGAAAATATGTAAAGCAAATTAAAAAGAATGCCAAACGAAGCACGGGGAATATTAGAGATCATTCACACCGACATTTGTGGTCCCTTTCTGTAAAGAGTGTGGATGGCTATGATTCGTTCATTACATTCACGAGACGATTACTCCCGGTTTGGCTATATTTATCCAATTAAAGGAAGAGATGAAGCATTGGATAAATTTAAAATATTTAAGGCTGAAGTAGAAAATCAGCATAGTTTAAAGATTAAGCTAGTCCGGTCCGACCGTGGGGGGGAGTACTATGGTCGGCATACCCCATATGGTCAAGTTCCTGGACCTTTCGCAAGGTTACTACAGGAAAATGGTATAGTTGCCCAGTATTCCATGCCGGGTGAATCTCAACAAAATGGAGTAGCTGAAAGGCGCAACCGTACCCTGATGGATATGATGCGCAGTATGATGAGTTACTCTGATTTACCATTGAGTTTATGGATAGAGGCATTAAAAACCTCCATTCATATTCTCAATAGTGTGCCAAGTAAATCGGTGCCCAAAACACCGTATGAATTATGGACGGGAAGGGTACCTTCACTAGATCACTTGCGTGTGTGGGGGTCTGCGAGGCTAAAGTGTTTAACCCAAATATTGGGAAACTTGATCCCAAAACGGTGAGTTGCCATTTTATTGGCTATCCGAAAGGTCAAAAGGTTATCGTTTCTCTTGTCCCGATAGACTCACAAAGTTTGTGGAAACGAGACACGCTATTTTTCTAGAGGATGAAATGATGAGGGGGAGTATGGCTGCTCGGAAAATTGATCTTGAAGAGAAGCGGGTGTGTGCACCTAATCCTGTGATTCAGGAGCCATTTTTTGAGCTACCTATTGTTCCTGCACCAATAGTGCAAGACACTGTGGAGCAAGAACCTGTCGTTGTTCCTCCTGTGGTAACATCAGAGGAAAATGAGGAACCTGAGGAACCTGTTCATCAGGAACCTATTGAAAATGTTGCCACAAATGAGGGGGAGCAACCTCAGCCTCCAATAGTAGATGTGCCAAATGTAGAGGCTCCTAGAAGGTCTCAAAGAGAAAGAAGGCCAGCTATCTCCAGTGATATATATGAGTTAAATAATATCACTGAAGAATATCAAATGGAGGGTAATCCCACCTCATTTGAACAAGCCATGAGAAGCGATCATTCATCCAAATGGTTTGAAGCCATGGAAGATGAAATGAGATCGATGAGTGCCAACGATGTTTGGGACTTGGAAGAAATTCCCAAAGGAGCCAAAACAGTAGGCTGTAAATGGGTCTACAAAATAAAATATGACTCCCAAGGGAACATAGAGAGATTTAAAGCGCGACTTGTGGCTAAAGGTTTCACGCAAAGGGAGGGAATTGACTACACTGAGACCTTTTCTCCGAGTCTCATGTAAAGATTCTCTCGAGAATAATAATGGCATTGGTGGCACACTATGATTTAGAGTTGCATCGAGATGGATGTGAAGACGGCATTCCTTAATGGGGATTTGGAGGAAAATGTCTACATGGCACAACCGAAGGTTTTATCGTGGAAGGCAAAGAAAAGATGGGATGTCGCCTAAAGAAGTCGATTTATGGGTTAAAGCAAGCTTCAAGGCAGTGGAACTTGAAGTTTGATAAAACTATAAAGAACTTTGGGTTTAAAGCAAATGTCGAGGACAATTGTGTCTATACAAAGTTTAAGAATGGGAAATACATTTTCCTAGTCCTGTACGTAGACGATATTTTACTTGCAAGTAATGATATGAGTCTACTACAGGAAACAAAAAGATTTTTCTCCTCAAAGTTTGAGATGAAAGATCTTGGTGAAGCTTCTTATGTTTTGGGCATAGAAATTCACCGAGATAGAAGAAAGGGGTATTAGGATTGTCTCAAAAGGCATACATTGAAAGGGTCCTGGAGAAATTCGAGATGCATAAATGTAGTCCTTCACCGCACCTATAGTCAAGGGCGATAAGTATGGGGATTTTCGGTGTCCCAAGAATGAGTATGAGCTCAACCAAATGAAAAGTGTGCCATATGCTTCATTTGTTGGACACTTACAAGTATGCTCAAGTATGTACACTTACAGTTGCTTGGCAGATTTCAAAGTAATCCAAGTGTGCCATATTTACAAGGTACAAAAGACCTGATGCTAACGTACAGAAGATCTGACTCCCTAAAGATCTTAGGATACTCAGATTCTGATTATGCGGGAGATGACAGAAAGTCCACATCTGGATATGTGTTCACTCTCGTTGAAGGAGCTATATCATGGAAAAGCTCAAAACAAACAGTTACTACAAATTCCACTATGTATGCCGAGTTTGTAGCATGCTATGAGGCATCGGGCGGGTGAATTGGCTAAAGAAATTCATACCCGGTTTAAAAGTGGTCGATGACATCAATGGACCAATGACTCTATCTTGTGATATTAATCCGGCCATAGAGTATGCTCACAACAATAGGTCAAGTGGTGCTGCCAAACACATTGACATAAAGTACTATGTTGTGAATCTTGAGCACATAAGCACTGAAAAGATGCTCGCGGATCCGCTTACAAAAGGCTTACCACCCAAAGTGTTCATTGAACACGTAGCCGGCATGGGTTTAAGGAGAAGCCTATGATTCCTGGATAATAATAAGGGCCCAAAGATAAAGTATTTATTTATTTCAAACCAGAGATGTGTATTGTAGCTGTGAAATCCAATGGCAATAGACCGTGACGATGAAACATGTTCTATACACAAATCTGAGATGGAATAAGTAAAATGAAAAGGTTAAAGTGAAAAGAGTAAAGTTAAAGATAAAGTTAAAGATGAGATCAAGGGGAGAATGTTAGGATGATCTCAATCCCGAGTTGGGCCCAACGGCCCAACTCGGGCCCCTTGTGAACCTTGCGCCCTGATCGGGGGCGCCCAGCCCATCTTTGGCTGGAGGGCCCCTGTCACACTGCGCTATATAAAGAGGTGGGCGCCGGCGGCTCTCAGTACGAGGTTCACCGTGAGCCGCCACACCCACCTACAAACCCTAATCCGATCTAGGAGGGGCGCAGCCGGTGACGGAAGCTCCCTCGCGCCGCCGCCACCCTTTGCCCGACCTCCCCCTTCCTCGACCGTCGCCCCTCTCCTCTGCTGCTTGACGCGATGGCCGACCCCAGCAGCGCCGCCGCCGGATCCTCTTCATCCGCTCCAGTCAAGCCCTCTGGTAAAACCTCTCCCACTCTTCCTCCCTATCTCGATCTCACTGCCTACTGTCAAATGTACCCATCTAGATGTCACTGCTACACGATCCTATGGCCAACATAACTCACCTACAAGGTATTCCAGTTTCTGAACTTTTCCTGAGTCTTTAGCTATTGCCCTGAATGGAAATATTTCTTTGTCTACCCCAATCAGTTTCTCATCAGAGTAATGTCCACTTTGAGTTAATTGCTGCAGTAAACCATGGTCCGTGCCAATTTTAACTTGTATTTCATATGCTATTACAAATCACTTCTTCAAACAGCAACTTGCCCTGCATCAGGTCATCCAACTCTGGATCTAGTTGTTGCAACAGACCATCAGGGTCATGGATGCCATGCAACAACGCATCGTCCCATAGAACATCCTGATAGAGCATTCTGTTGATCAAGCCACGTGCAGCACATACATCAGATAGAAACCCAGCATCCCATACAAACATCTCAGGAGGTGTTTCATCAAACACAGTAGCCACCGAATCCATCCCAAGATCAAGTTGATGTCCAACAATGATTGTATCATGCTGCAGAACAAGTGTGCCAAAGTGTGCAAGGTCACAGTAATTCTGATTGATGAGACTAACACCTTGTACATTATCAGGATTCCTCAGAGGAAAAATATCGCCCAAACTGAATATATTCATACTCCAAGGTGACATTTTCTAATAATAGTACCAGACCAAATTAGATTTCCATGAACTGAAATGTTCATGCCACCACTTCATTTTAGCCATGACTATTTGACAAGCTGCGCTAATTGCCCACCTATTCCTTGGTTGGCCCTGTAAGTGATCTGCATGAATTACTGCATGTTCTAGGAACAGAAAAGGACCACCAAATAAGGCAAGCATGCTTTCTGTCTCACTAGCAAGTCTGGCTATGTGATCAGTATCAAAGATAGCTTGGTCTGTGCTCCATTGACATGGCATTTCAGTAAGAATTTTACAAGCATCGATTGTTTCTTGCCTTATCTCAAGCACTGCTGTCTCACTGAACTGATATTCGGAAACTTCAGGATTCATACATGTTAAAATGGCCTCTACCGTGTCTAGTTGTGCAGTCATGTGCAGCTTCACTAATTGAAATTCAAAGTCAGGACCAGACCATTTTTTGATTTGCAATAGATGTATACTGCTGCCCTTTAGATGGGCACCATATATATGCACAATCAGCACTCCCAGTGTTTGATCTGCCAAACAAAATGATTTGCTTTGACTCACAGCCTGAAGCTTCACTAAACCATCTCCACAAGAGTTTAGGTAGTGAGCCCCTACTGTACCTGACTCTTTCACTTCCATGTGTCCATTAGTGTAAAGATCATAAGACCGCAACTCAGGTAGAAGAATTCTAGCAAGAAATTGCCTCCTAGAAACATATATACTCTGAGATTCCAGGATCCCATTGACTGTGAGACATCATAAATAGTTCAAGCTGCAGCTCACTTTCTCCTGGACTAAAACCACCTCTGTTCCATGAAAGTATTTTGTTGAAAATTGAACGAGTAACTTCCGTATTACAGTTTCCTTGGCTGAGAGCATTTCGCCTCCATAGTGTTACACTATCACTACCGGAATCGGCTTATTTGCCGATGGCCGCGTAGTTTGCCGATGGCAAAGTGGTCAGCCATCGGTAAACTACCGGCTTTGCCGATGGCAAAGTACGGCCATCGGCAAACCAGTGTTTGCCGACGGCCCAGCCATCGGCAAAGCATGGCCATGGGCAAAGCCATTCTTTGCCGATGGCCAGGCCATCGGCAAACTATAGCCATCGGCAAGCCCATTTTTTTTGGTGCCTTCCTACACCAAATACAACTCACCTGCAATAATTGGGATCATTTTGAGTTTTTTTGCTATATTTTAATTATTTCTGTTTCTTTGCAATTTTTCGGCGACTCCAAATTTGAACTGCAGGTATATGAAATAATGGAATTTTTTTATTCAAAACATGGTATTCATGATGCTCGGAGTATGTTGAGGCCGTATCCAGGACCTCGCATGAAATTACGACCATGTTGGCGTCATAACATGGGGAGTCACATGCACGAAAAGTGTTTTTAAATTATATAAAAGCCATACGAAGTCCGAAATTGACGAAACTTGACGAGTTGTGTGGACATCGCACGCGGAGTCTGTGGTAAAAATTTCAAAAAGTTTCGAGCAAGTGGTGACGTCGGATGGCCAAAACCCAGACATCTCCACATGTGATAACTTGTGGTGACATGTGGAGATGTGTGGGTTTTAGGCATCCGACGTCACAACTTGCTCGAAACTTTTTGAATTTTTGACCACGACCTCCACATGCATTGGCAACACAACTCGTCAAATTTCGGACTTCGTTTGGATTTTATATAATTTTAAAACACTTTTCACGCACGTAACTCGTCATGTTACGACACCAACATGGTCGTAATTTCATGCGAGGTCCTGGATACGACCTCAACATACTCCGAACATCATGAAAAATATTTTTTGAATAAAAAAATTCCATTATTTTATGTACCTGCAGTTCAAATTTGGAGTTGCGAAAAATTCAAAGAAACAAAAATAATTAACGGAATATAGCAAAAAACTCAAAATTGTCCCAAATTTTAAAATTGGGTTGTATTTGGTGTGGTAAGGCACCAGAAAAAAAAAATGGGATAAAAAAATAAAAAAATATATATTTTGCCGACGGCTGTGAAGGCCAACGGCAAAGAGCTTTTGCCGATGGCCAGCCCACGTGGCCGTCGGCAAAGGTGGTGGCCCTGGCCAGCTCTAAGGCCGTCACATGTCAGGGCTGTTTTTGCCGACAGCCAGGGCCATCGGCAAAGTGATTAAAAAAAAAAGAAAACGTGGAGAAAAGGGCCCAGGCGGCCCACCCGGCCGGCTAAACCCTATCCCCACACCGCGCGCCCCAGCTCCCTCGCCCTAGTCACGCCGCCGCCGCCGCCGCTCGCCCCAACGCCGGAGTGCCGCCACTGCTGGTCGGGGCGCTGGAGCACTGCCGCCGCAGCCCGCCCCGCCTCGCCTCCATGGGGCTCCTCGCCGGCCCTGCACCGCCTCGCGCCTGCTCGCGGCCGGCGCCGCCCCGCCCGCCACCGCGATCTCGCTAGGGTTCCCGCGATGGCGACACCGCGTTCCCCGAGTCCCCGCGGCGACGCGCTCCTGGACAAGGCGCCGCTCCTCGGCGGCGTCGGGCGGTGACGCGGGGCCGCGCTGCACCGGCCGTCGCTCCGGGCGCGGCGCGGCTGCTGCGGCGGGGCGGGCGCCGCACGATGCAGGAGCCGTCGCTGCTGGTGCGGGAGGCCGCGGCGGAGCAGCTGGAGGAGCGGCAGGCGGACTGGGGCTCGACTTCCTCTGGAACCTCGCCTTCATCCTCGTCTCCGCCGTCGTGCTCGTGCTCAGCCGCGACGAGAGCCCCTCCAAGCACGAGGAGGCGATCACCTCGGCCATCACGGAGGTCCTCAACGACAGCCTCGAGAGCATCTCCGAATCCTTCGTCTCCATGGCCGAGATGCAGAAGGTAAACGCCTTTTGACATTTCCCCGCGGATTTCTTCTTAGGGTCGGTTAATTAATTGTCTTCCTTATTTGGTTGGTGGTGTTTGCTTGGCTTTCTGCAGAGTGAGATGCTGCAGGAGTCCAATATCTCCAAGTTCAAGTCGCAAGTGCAGAGCTCGCAGGTATGGTTCGATGCTAAAATGCTAGATCGTGAGAAGTACGGCTGTCCCTGAATTTTCATTGAACTTAGTTTGCGACCTTGTACATGATCCGGTTTGTATGCATGATGCTGGAGTTACATATCTAATACTCCGGTTTGTATGCATGATGCTGGAATTTTCAAACTGTTATCCATGTTTGGGAGTTGAGACTAAAAGGCATTATTGTTGTTGTGTACTCTGCAATGTTTTAGCTGAACCTGAAATACAGAACTGCATTTTTCAATTTGATAATTGAAACCACTAACCTAAAAATAGTTCTTGCCTTTCCTGTGCAGTGTTTGCATGAGTTCACATATCCTCATCTTACTTCTTCTCTCTATACATTTTCAGTATTCAAAACTGTTGTCTTGGGTACATTGTATGTGCTTATTTTTATTTGTAATGATTATTACAAGGGTCAATCACTTAATGTTGTTTCCTTTCTGTAGGAAAACCATTTCTCTTTGTTACAGCGGGAGACTGAGAAACTTCGTGGGGATATTGATAAGATGAGGAGTAAACTGAAGTCAGTATTAAGTTCAAGAGCTGTTTATGTCAGGAATTTAATGAACATACTCAGTCTAATTGTTTCATTATGTGAAACAGGTATGAGATTGACAAGGTCACTGCAGGGCAGCGGTTGGATCTGAACCTTGAAAGAGGGTAAGATCATTCGTCTCTTTTTAGATATTTAGATATGTTCTCTGCACAGTTCAGTTCTTTTCCATTATCTGGCTATCAGCTATGCACTGAGTATGATTCTGGTTCCCAGGTCTTTGGCTTGGCCTGTTTATTTTAGTTATTGTTGTTTGTCTTTCATATGAAAAGGCATTCATGTTCAGGTCTTAAGGTTTGTGGGCCAATCTATAGTTCTGATGTTTTCAAATGCAATATGCTGGTTTGGCCATATGCCTTTGGTCAAGATGCTCAGAATTCTCTCCCAGATGCAACCATCTCTTAGTTAGCAGTATACAGACTGTTAGATCATGAACACACAATGACAGGTTCACATGTGTGCTATATTTTTTTCCAGTGGTTCTTGCACGTGGTCTTAATGTAACAGAAAAACTCACTTTTATAGAACATCTTTAGATGAATATTGTTACCAACTGGCAAAATGTCCATGCTCTTATCCATTGTGAACTATGGCTTGTAATTCTGGTGGATAGATTTGAATTTGAATTATATATTACATGCGTCCAACATGGCTTGTAATTTCAGTGGAAAGCCGCTTTGCTATATTATACACTCGGTCAAAATTTGTACTATTTAATGCTTTTTAAATTTAGCTTGTTACTCTGCCATTGTTTTGCACCAGAATATGCTATGAAAGGGCAACATTTATTTTTTTTAAAAAAATTATTTCTTTGCCGATGGCGCGTCGGCTGACGTGGCGGGTTTGCCGATGGCCCATGTGGCCATCGGCAAAGGTTTGCCGATGGCAAAGTCGGTGGCCATCGGCAAACCCGGCTTTGCCGATGAGTTTTTTGCCGACGGGGTTTGCCGATGGTCACGTCGGATTGCCATCGGCAAACCCTTTGCCGATGGCAATCTGTCTTTGCCGATGGCGGCCGGCCATCGGCAAACACCTCGATTCCGGTAGTGTATAGGCCACATAATGAGAACCATCGCATACTCCTTGCTCTCCATCAAGGATAACCAAGGCTTTGCGGTCACTTTCCATAGACTCAACCTGCTTGGTCAGCACTATAACTTCATTCTCAAGATGCTCGAAGGCTTGGCAAAGCCTAAGCCTCCAACCAATGGGGGCCCAAGCTAGTAGCCAAGCCAACAACCGATGGTCCGACACTACTACATGATTGATTTTGCCCAACACCCCCAAAACTTACCTAAAAAAAATTCATCTGCCTCCAAAAAAATTGGGACATTAAGGGAGATGGGCATCTTGGCACCAAATTCAACGGCCTCTAGAAAAATTAGCTATTAACGAAGGTGGGCATCTTTGTTTATCGTGGCGGTCACTTTTGCCCACCTCGTAGAATCGACGGACGAAAGCGGACATCTTAAGACGACCGCCTACATTAATAGCCATGTAGTTCTGTAGACATAACGGATTATCCTTCATTTATCATTTTGAACTTTAGTTTTGAACATCTAATAAGTTCTAATTCTAGGTGTGTTGCTGTAGTAAGGTAGATTTTGTCCATTATCATTTTTTTTAAAAAAAATCTAGGCCTTGAACTTGTCAAAGTTTTTTTTCTAGGGGTTGTATGGTCCACCGCACTCCACCTCTTTCAAGCCTTGTAAATAATTTGTCATTATGTTCTGCCATTATTTTTTTTAAAAATGACAGTTCATCAGACCAATTATTATAAAGAATTGCCCGTAGGCCAACGCATGAAGTATAATAGGTTTCAAACACATGGAAAACTGTTAAACGAAAAGAGTATTATATATTTGTAGTCGAGTTCAACAATAAACCTTTGATAAAAAAACGGAGGAGAAAGATAAATAATCTGAACACGATAGAACAATAATTGCGTCTCCTGTTTAGCCACGGGCTCATTGCATGGTCTCTTTTTACTGAATTACTGGTGCTATGCCAATGGTGGTGACTCCAACGCAACACGAAAAACACGACCTAAACCCAAAAAAGTCCTTCACGGTGTCTTTACATCCCCAAAATACTCTCCAACACAGGACACAAACACGACACGTATTTTGGGTCCGAGGCCGGCTAGAATGCAAATATGCATCCCCTGCCCTCCACTACACAAAGCACCAACGGTGGGAGTTTGCATCCGCACGTGGAGGCAATGCAAAGAGAAGGTGGTCGACAGGAGTCGGAGTCGGAGCAGAGGGAGAAAGGGAGACACGTCGACGGTGTGGACGGCACTGGCGTGCGGCTTCCTAGTGCGGTAGGCGGGCCCATCGTTAGGTGTGGCCAACGCTCCCACTTGCAGGCGGTGAAGAGTCAAGCACCCATTGTTGGCGGTCCTGAACTTCGTTTTTTACCCGCCAATAATAGATCATTATGGGAGAAATAAATATTTTACTGCACATATATCTTTACTATTGACCTAGTTCCACCTGTGCTTGGAGAAAATATTGTTTTACAGAAAATACACCAAGTACAGGAAATTCCGGAATAAAAATACGCTTTTCGGAAGGCGTAAAAGAGCAAGAGAACAAGGGCCAGCCACCTGGGGTCGAAATGGGCCAAAAGCACCAGCACAGACGCGACCCAGAAGGCGGCCTAGGCCCACCAGCCAAAGGCGGTCAGGGGGCGGCGTCACCCAGGCGCGGGCGCACATGGGGCGCGCGCGCGCCGGCCCTGCCGCCAGGTGGGCCCGGCCAAGACGGTTTGCCTCCTTCCATCTGAGGGATGACGGTTTCGCTGGTGTTTTTACACCACTACCCCCGAACCGCCTTCTGGGGGCTATAAATGAAGAGGAGAGGCCCCCCACCATCACACACACACACCATTTGGAGCCATCTCTACACCTCTCACTTGTTCTTTTAGCATTAGTGTTAGTCATTTGGAGCTAGGCAAAGCTTCTTGGAGAGCTTGTCTCCAGGAAGAAGAGCTACACCTTTGGTATAAATCTATGGAGCGTTCTTCCTTAGTCAATTTCTCATTACATTTATATAGTCTTGCATATGAACTAGAGTACAGTCTAGTACATGATATATTTAATGATCAAGAACTAGGCCATAGTTCTTGTGAGAGTTGTTCATCGTGTTCTACATTGTTCTTCATCGTTCATATGTTTTACTTGTTTAGATTAGATTGTAGGAGAGGAATAGCGGTTCGATGTGCCTTCGGGTTTGCCTATATCCTAACTCGTCCATCCGTAGGGTGGGAGTCCTGGGGGATGTAGGTAGCTCCTTAGTATGCGGGCGTGGTGTCCGGATGAGAGGGAACCTTCGGATATGTCGGCATGCCACGGTTGAGGTGGTAGGCGGAGTGCCGACGCCCCTGTCCGTCCCTTGTAATCCCCACGTTCGCATATTGAGTAGGAGTTCGTAAATGCCGCCATCGATCAGTGACCGGTTGTCGCGGTCTCCTCATATTCCTAGTCTATAGTCGAGTCTTGACTTGTATAACATGTGGAATTAGCTGTTCTAGCAATGACTATATAGGACCTGCCTGCTCCGCGTAGATTATTCTTTATTCTTTATTTTACCTTTATTCCTTTGAGGTTACTCTAAGTGTGTGTCCACTATCCAAACTACCGTATGCTTACCCCAGTATAGCACATTGGTCGGTTTCTCCACATGCTAGATATTGTATTCATACCCATGCTAGATTACTTAACTACCCCATGCCTTCCTTTGGGAAATTATAAATAACAATACCCTGAATACTTCCGGGTGAAATGCTGCAATGATAGATCCGTGCGCTTGCGGATATTTATTCTAATAGGATGTGATCTATCTCATGGCAACACTCGTGTAGTTGCTAGAACCAGTTTCTAGTAAATATGTCGAGTAAAGCCATTTAGCGTTTCTGGCGCTGTTATCAGAATTAGGCTCTAAGTCTATTTTTGGTAATCACGCTAAGAAATGCCAACACCCATCCGTCGACTCCTAACTTGACGAGTGGCCGCTGGACGCTGTGTTTTTCTTTTTTTGTTGAGTAGAAGAACAAGAAGGAGATCAAGAGGGTTTTGCTCCTTTTACTTTGCTGGGCAGGATAATTGAGATCTGACCCCGCTATGACTTTCCTAGGCGATTAATGGCGTGGGAACTAATGGGATGCCCACTGGAGGCGCGCAGAGCCATGAGGCGCCATGCTCCACTCCACCAACGGACGTGCTCCATCCCATGGAGAAGTTGAGAATGGCTGCTACCTGTCACACTACACTAGCATCCCGAATTGTTGCGGGCCAAGTCCAGGTGGCGGCCCATGTTAAGGGGATGCGTTCCAGTCAAATTGGGCCTCAATCCCACGACAAAATTTAAAAGGGCCCAACTCTTCAAAGGACCAAGCCAACACGGTGGCAAGATTGGGCCCATGGAGAAGAAAGGTTCGGACGCAGTGGGACCCGCCGGATGTTGCTGCAGGGACAAAACCAGGACCAAAGTGTGACCCCCGGTGGCGTCATCGGGACAAGATGATCAATGGGGGCTAGAAGTCCTCATAGGGAGGAAGCTGAATGAAGAAAGCAAAAACTCGTTGCTAGTCCCGGGCGGCCATCCTGAAACTGCCCAGAAGGCCACAAATCATGGCTCGCTTCAATATTCCGAACCAAGTCGAAGGAGTGGGCCTCATGCTAACTACAGGCTCATGCAGGGAAGGCCAGGGACTCATCTCGGGCCACATTAACGACATATAGCACGACTGACCCAAAGCCAGGGCATCCCTTGAGGCCTCCCATCCTGAGCCCTAAAGCCATTGGGCCTCTCGACTGCGGGGTAGGCTACGATTTGCCCTACCCCACGCAGACAGGGGCCAAGAAAGCAAGAGACGCCAAGAAATGTTATTGGGAAGCAATCCACAGTTCCACACCCGTCCCTAGCAACATCTGGCCACATCTTGTATCATCGGGTCTTGGCTTCTCGATCTATAAAAGGCCCCTCTAGAGTGGGGCTTGGCTAAACATTTTCTAGTTCATCAAGCTCATCATATACTCACACACATGCACAAATGTTGTTAGGGCTGCTAGTTTTTGTTTCGCAGTATGGATCATATGGAATGATGTTGTATTTGATAAAGGTCATCTTTTTTTGTAAGTTTCTTTCATGGGACGCTTGGTTCAATTTTGAGTCGATTGTACAACAAATAGTGGATTCTTCACGTTTAGTACAAGCTACAAGAAATGGGAGCCATGCAATTCTTAGGATGTAATAGATGATCCTTCATGTACTCCTTAACAAAACGGTAATGCTTGTGATCTAACGTCCTAATGCTAGGACACGCGCCAGCGGCCCATTGGACCCGCCAACTGCCCACCGCGTGCCTCGGTCGATCTGTCTGCCCACTTCGCTCCAGTCTCACACCTTCCACCCATGACTTGGTTCTGTCCACACATTCCTATCCCCTTTTTACTCTCACCAAATCCTCATCCACTGCACCAGGTGCTACTCCTCGCATGCCTCGCCGACGGTCATCCTCATCCACTCGACACGAACCCAAGCCGCTATTCCTCGCATGCCTCGCCGGCGAACAAGCACCCGCGCGCCACCTGCCTCGCATGCCGCTTGCCTGCGGCATTTTTTTTGGACACTGCGCCTTCAACCTGCTCGACCATAGCGGGCACGCACGGTTCCGTTGCGGGCCCGCCGCTTCCCTGGTGGCGGAGCTCGTGGAGACGGAGACTACACTCCAGGCAGCCGCGATAGTGGAGCAACCGCCGTAGAAGAAGGCCGCCCTGCCGACGCTGGACTTCACCAAGCCGGATCCCGGTCCCTTGACGTCGTTCCTGTAGTAAATGACCGTGGGCGGCAGCGAGGGGAGCGCGTCCAAGGGGTGCAGCCTCGCCGCCGTGTCCTCTGGCAAGCCTCCGCTCCCAAAGTGCATGCTCCGACGGATTTGGGGGGCCAGACCCTGCCGAGCCCCTGCTGGATTTGGCGTAGGGCGAGGCACGGCGCCGCCTAGTTCACCCCCAACCGTCGACGACGGCCAGATGCGGCCAGCCCGCCTCCATCCTCCCCTTCCTCGATCTGGGCAGCGCGGCCCTATTGGCGGTGCTTAACTCGATTCTAACCCCGCCAACTTTAGTCTAGGCAACACCAATTTTCACCTAGAATAGGGCTCTACTCTAACTATTTTCACAGTGTGGTGCAGACTCCTTGTTTTGCAGGACATACCTAGAATACACTCAAAATGGACCAAGACATGAAGAAAAACACTTGTGTAAAAATACCTTTTATTTTTGGTCCAAGCAAACAAGAGAAAATAGAGGAGAAATCCAATTCGAGGCCAAGCCATTCAGAAACACTAGCATGGGCCGACCAGAGGCCCAACAAGGAGGCAACAGACCAAAGCTGAGGGCCGGCGGGGCCCAACCGGGCGCGCCTGAGGCGCGCGCGCGCCCGTTTGAGCGTGGCCCGGGCCCAGCTTTGGTTGGTCGGTTTGTTTGCCGCCTCAGATGGTCGGTTCGGGGGTGTTTTTGACATTTGCCCTGCGGAAACCGACCGTCCCACTCCTATATAAGCATGGGCAAGCCTCCTCCTTCAACAACAATTCATTCTTCATTTTTAGTCTCACTCTTCACCACACCTCTACTCTACAAGTGTACAATAGAGAGAGTAGAGCCACTCTACCTTGCCTAGCTAGAATAGAAGTAAGGAGTGAGAGAGGAGCAAGAGTAGAGCATCTCTCCAAGAGAGCTCTCGGGAAGCTAGTCTTCCACGGGGCGGAGTGCCGGACTTGTCGGCTCCCTCCTCGCTTGTACCTCTACGGCGTCTTGCTACTTGAAGTAAGACATCGTGTTTATCTTTCGGTAATACCTTTGAGTAAGTTATTCTTGCTTGTTATCTTCTTGCGGGTTCGTCGTCCGTCCCCGTGACGGAAGCTCTAGTAAGAGGACCCCTGATAGAGACGGGAGTTCCTGGCCACCGCTAGAGTTGTAGCAACTGGCATAGACGTGGTGTCTAGGCTAGGACCTACCTTTGTTTGCCTCGTAGTCCACGGTTGAGGTGGTAGGCGGCAGGTGGTGACAGCCCTGTCCATCCCTTGTAATCCCCCACGTCCGGCTACGGCGTAGAGCTACAGGCTGGCATCACTTGGCAGACCAGGTGCGATCCGGTGCCCGAAGTAAGGAGCATAGCAGCGAGTTTAGCCATCTCTTAGGCCCATTACCCTAGAAAACCTCATTACCTAAGCTATCCTACTCCATCTCTGGGCAACCTCTGTTTAGAATTAACTCACAAGCCGTTCTTCGTGAAAGAAATACAATACCCGATTACTCACCGGGTGAAGTGCTATAACGGTGATTTCCGTGCGCTTGCGGATTTGGCTGCATACGCTAAGAAACGCCAACAAGCATTTCTGGCGCTGTTGCCGGGGAACGGTTGTCGCAGTTAGCTCCGAACCTAGATTGCTGTGTACCTTGACCTTCCTTTGCTCCACTTCTTTTGTTTTATTTTAGAAAAATAAAAATATTCATGGAGCAACCAACCATTTACAACCTTTCGCTCCGAAGGGCGAGCTCATTCAAACACCCCAATCCTCGAAGCCTATCACGGCTTCGAGTATGAGCTCCGCCCGGCTTTATAGCCATGGTTCGGGACCAAGCCTTCTCAGGCTTGGAATATGAAAACCCATATAATCACCTACGGGAGTTTGAGCAACTCTGTGCGTGCCTGACCATTATGGGCATGTCACAAGATACATTGCGGTGGAAATTGTTTCCCTTTTCTCTCCATGAAAAGGCGAAGCAATGGTACACCCAAAACGTAGGGAAAGTAAATGGAGATTGGGAAGAATTGCGTAAGCATTTCTGCTTCACATTCTACCCTATTTCTCGTGTCGCTTCTCTACGACAGGAGGTGCTCAACTTCCAACAAAAAGAGAACGAAACCATAGGTGCAGCCTGGGAACGCTTTTTGATCCTAACACGATCAGGACCAGACCTGTCTATTCCTAACCATGTACTCCTACAAGATTTTTGGTTAGGATTAGATAGAAATTCTGCCCTATTGCTCGATGTAGCTGCCGGAGGGTCGTTCCAACACAAAACCACCGAAGAGGGGCAAGCTCTCTTGGATCGCATCCAGGAGAATACTCCTCCTTTAGAACCTATCTGTGTAGAACCCGAGCCAATAAAAGAGGATGTCTCTTCGGCATCAGCCGAACCTTCCAAATCCATAGAGAGACCCTCTCCCGAACCAGAACCCAAGACGGAAGAACCCATGGATCTTCCGGTTTTCGAGGATGAGCTTTTCAAAAATCTAGGAAATACCTCGAAATATGAGTGTCGCACAAGACCACCAATTCCCGTCGCTCCTAGAGAACTCCTTGATGAACTTTTCCTCAAGGAGTCCGTTAGAGAATTAACTTCTATTATGAGCTCGGAATGGTTGGCAGAAGGTGAGCTCTCATCTGAAGTAATTCAGATTTGCGCTCCATCTTCTACCCGCCGCTGCAAAATCCAGTGGAATTGGGTGGATGTTTTGTATAATCCCACCGTTGGGGCGAATTTAATGTCCCACTCCTATGCATCCACATGTCTAGGAATGAAGTCATTTACCCCAACAACACGGTCCTTAAGAACACCTGATTCCGTTCAAGAAGGACTAGGGATTGTACATAACGTGACACTCCACCATGGAGATGTCGAAATGGCCCTGGACTTCATTGTCTTTGACATCCGGGAGTTCGACATACTCATTGGGCATCCCCTGGAAACACTCTTTGACAATCCGTCAAAAACAGGGGAGATCAACATGAAACTAGGGAGAGAAACATTTTCGATTCAAGTCACTAGAGCCAGGAACTCAGTGACCGAACCTCCCCCTAGTATGCCCTTAGAGATTCTAGCGGTTGACATGTTTGAGTCACCCGAAACATTTTTGGATAAAGATGCCGAGTTCTTTATAGAAGAAAAAGACGAGTTCGGGGAGACAGTTGATCTTCCTATAGGGGAGAAACCGCCTAGACCTCCAGTTGAGCTTAAGCCCCTACCTAAAGGCTTACGATATGTTTTCCTAAACGGCGACACCCAAACTCCTGTCATCATAAGTGACCAACTTAGTGACGAGGAGACGACCAAACTCATAGCCGTCCTAGAAAAACATAAGTCAGTCTTTAGGTATTGCCGAGATGATCTTAAAGGGATAAGTCCAACGCTCTGTACCCATCGCATTCCCATAGAACCAGCCAGCATACCTTCATGGGAACCTCAGCGTAGGCTGAACAATGCGATGTGGGAAGTCGTGAAAAAGGAAGTCCTGAAACTTTTTCACGCCGGGATAATCTATCCCATACCACACAGTGATTGGGTTAGCCCAGTCCAAGTGGTTCCCAAAAAGGGAGGAATTACAGTCATTGAGAATGCTAAAAATGAACTCATACCTCAACGAACTGTCACCGGATGGCGAATGTGCATTGATTACTGAAAACTTAAACAAGGCAACAAAGAAGGATCACTTTCCACTCCCCTTCATTGATGAAATGTTGGAACGGTTAGCGAAGCACTCCTTCTTTTGCTTCCTTGATGGGTATTCGGGATATCATCAGATTCCCATCCATCTGGATGATCAAAGCAAAACGACCTTCACATGCCCCTACGGAACGTACGCGTACCGTAGGATGTCGTTCGGGTTGTGTAATGCACCCGCATCATTTCAATGGTGCATGATGTCTATCTTTTCAGACATGATCGAAGAAATCATGGAAGTTTTCATGGACGATTTCACCGTCTATGGAAAAACTTTCAATCATTGTCTTAAAAATGTAGACAGGGTCTTGCAAAGGTGTCAGGACAAAGATTTGGTGCTTAATTGGGAAAAGTGCCATTTCATGGTCCGAGAGGGCATTGTCTTGGGACACTTAGTGTCCGAGAGGGGAATTGAGGTAGATAAGGCTAAGATAGAAGTTATCGAGCAACTACCTCCCCCGGTGAACGTAAAAGGAATCCGTAGCTTCTTAGGTCATGTGGGGTTCTATAGAAGATTTATCAAAGATTTTTCGCAAATCTCTAGACCCCTCACGAACCTATTAGCTAAGGATGCCCCTTTTGAGTTTTCTGATGAGTGCTTGAAAGCATTTAACACTCTCAAGCAAGCACTCATCTCTGCACCTATCATCCAACCTCCCGATTGGTCTCTACCTTTTGAGATCATGTGTGATGCAAGCGATTATGCTGTTGGTACGGTCTTAGGCCAAACCAAAGATAAGAAGCATCACGCGATAGCTTATGCCAACAAGACGTTAACAGGAGCTCAGCTCAATTATGCCACAACAGAAAAAGAGCTTCTTGCTGTAGTGTTCGCTATCGACAAGTTTCGGTCTTACTTAGTGGGCGCAAAAGTGATCATTTACACAGATCATGCTGCTTTAAAGTTTTTGCTCACTAAGAAAGATGCGAAACCACGATTGATCCGCTGGATTCTTTTACTCCAAGAATTCGATCTAGAAATCAAAGATAATAAAGGAGTAGAGAATACCGTAGCAGATCATTTGTCGCGATTGCAAGTCACTAACATGCAGGATCTGCCCATCAATGACTTCCTCCGCGACGACATGCTATTGGCAGTGACGGACTCCAACCCCTGGTATGCAAATATTGTGAATTACATGGTTGCAGGACATGTACCACCTGGAGAGAGCAGGAAAAAGCTGGAGGTTGAGAGCCGTTGTCATCTGTGGGATGACCCGTACCTCTACCTAGTGTGCTCAGATGGCATACTAAGGAGATGTGTGCCGGCAGCGGAAGGGATGCAGATCATTGAAAGCTGTCACTCGGCACCATATGGAGGCCACTATGGAGTATTCCGCACTCAAGCAAAAATCTGGCAGTGCGGATTCTTCTGGCCAACGATGTATGCTGACACCAAAGAATTCATTTGGAGGTGTCGGAAGTGCCAGTTCCAAGGTGGCATCACAGCTCGCAACGCAATGCCCCTCCACTTCAACCTTCAAATAGAAATATTTGATGTGTGGGGCATTGACTTCATGGGGCCTTTCCAAAAGTCTCAAGATTGCGAGTACATCCTTGTTGCTGTCGACTATGTCTCCAAGTGGGTCGAGGCCATGCCATGCTGAGCAGCTGACGCCAAACATGCCCGAAGGATGTTCCACGAAATAATATTCCCTCGCTTTGGCACACCACGCATGGTGATAAGCGATAGAGGGTCACATTTCGTTGATCGAACCTTCAGAGCATTCTTGAGAGAGCTGGGGGCCAAGCACAATATCGCCACACCATACCACCCACAAACCAGTGGCCAAGCTGAGACCTCAAACAAACAAACCAAGAACATCCTACAGAAGACGGTCAATGACATGGGGAAAGGATGGAAAAGTAAGCTTCCTGATGCACTCTGGGCATACAGGACTGCTTACAAAACCCCCATTGGCATGTCACCATTCCAGCTTGTGTATGGAAAGAGCTGCCATTTGCCAGTAGAACTCGAGCATCGAGCCTACTAGGCAATTAAAAGCTGGAACATGGACCTCAAGCTAGCGAAAAAAACCGCCAGAGGCAGATCTCTGAGCTTGAGGAATGGCGAGAGAAGGTGTACCACAGTGCCAAGCTCTACAAAGAGCGAACAAAGAGGTGGCACGACAACCAGATAAAAACCAAGGAGTTTCGGCAGGGCGACAAGATCCTGCTGTTCAACTCCAAGGTGAAACTATTCGGTGAAGGAAAGCTTAGAAGCAAGTGGAAGGGACCATATACCGTCGTCAACACATCGTTTCATGGCGCAGTCACGATCCAGGACGACGAAGGTAATATCTTCAAGGTAAATGGTCACCGCTTAAAACCTTTCCTTGAGCCTTCTTATCGCACGAGGATAAACCAAGAAATTGATAGAATATATTTAGTCATGCCGGATGATTCCTTGATTTAATTCAAGGCATGACTTTTATTTATTCTATCTTTCTTGTGTTAGCTAAAAAAAATTATGTGTATATTTTGTGTGGGAACCCTCTAGCTTCTCTCTGGATTTTTTCTAGGTTTTTTCCCACACAAAAATATTTTATATCCAAAATATCAAAAATATTCTAGATTTTCAATCGAAATCCAATTTTCGCGCCGAGGCAATCAAAATCACCAGCAAATTCGAATATCAAACAGCATCAGCCAGAGATGGAAGAAAACCAGGGCAGAGCGGCGCCCAGACTGGCACGCGCGCGCCTGACTGGCACCCTCTGGTGCCTGATTTTCTCCCATCTCTTTCCTGTGCTGTGCTCATGCTGATGATCCTGGTGATTCTGATCCTGATGCGCAAGAGATGCAGGGATGGCTCATTTTCACCTATAAATACCACCCTCCACCTCTCATTCTCTTCACACCAAGACAAGCCTTGTCTTCTACCTCTCTCTCTCTCACTTTCCAGCAGCATTTCTAGCCTTAGCCATGGCCTTAGTTCCTACCAATGTTGGGATCAATAAGGATAAAGCTCTCTCTTTCGCTAGAAAGTTCCTAGAGAGGAGGAATGAGGAAACCCCAGTGGTCGCCAATACAACTCCATTGAGGGGCAGCAAGGGGAGTGATGCCTACCCAAGCAAGCGCTACAAGGCCACGTCAGCCGGATCTTCGTCAGTCAAGGCCCCAAGTTTCTCCTACACCGTAGGGGGAACGAAACTGCCAAATGGAAGGCAAGAAAAAGGATTGTTTAGTAAATCCGGGGGTCGCTACCCATGTGTCCCTCGCCTCGTTTGCGACCCACCTATCCAAGGGCAGCCTGACGGCATCTTTGGGGAAGATCCCCCGAAAAAGAAAGAACCTACTAGAGCAGAGTTGAATAGGAAAATCAAGAAAATTTCTAGTTACATTCACCACCTTAGGGGAAGGTTGGCAGAAGGGCGAATCTATGAAGTCCAACTCCAGGATGAAATCAACTCCTATCATGTAGAAATGTTTGAGGAGTTGCAAGAGATGGCTCGTAAGCACGGAGTCATGCACGTCCTCGAAGAACCTCGTCTCTAGTAGCTAGGCACGCACACTTTTCCCTTGTTCAATCATTTCCCTTTCAAATTTTAAATTCCCTAAGTCTGCCTATTGTATCATGCTTTGATTATCAATGAAATATTTGCTTTATATATATTGTGTCTTGTCTCCACTTGTTTTTGTATGCATTTAAATAAAAAGACAGGTACAAAAACAAGTGTGGGGGAGGCACCTCGCTCCTTGACGCGCAAAGATTTTCGACACGGCAAAAACACAAGTTTGCGCGCCCTCTCACTCCATACTTATTCTCCTTATGCTGAAAATAAAATGAATAAAACTAAAAACTTTGCAAAACTCCATCTCCTTTTCACCAATCGAGAACGAGTTGCATACTTTTTATTCCTTGCTATCTTGATTGTGTGAACAACCTGTGCAATAGGGACCCCATGTTTATCTAAGTTATTGGCAGGTGAGATATAGTAGAATGATATGATACCTACCAACTCGTGCAATAGACTTGGGTATTTTTATGCAAAAATTCAAAAAAAAAACTTTTTAGCAAATGCTCCTCGTGTGATAAGTGCTATGTCCTACCAGAGCCAAATATCTATGCTTACACATGCAAAACCTGTTTTAGCCACTTAGCGATGTCAAGTCTTGAGATTCTTGCTAGAGATGGCCTTATCCCCAAGATCATTGCATTCACCCACCAAATAAACATGCCGACTCTCACATTGAGAGCCGCGCACAGCATTCACCCGCCAAATAAATATGCCCACTCTCACACTGAGGGCCGCGCACATTATTCACCTACCATTCCATCAAAAACGCTCATTTCTTACACTGAGAATTGAGCACATATATTCCACATTTTCTCCCTCTTCCACCAAAATACTTCTGTCAACACATCATGCATCTCTCTCTCCATCATTCATTCAAGAAAGGTATGGACTATTATTAGGAAAGTCCTACAAAAAGCATAGTTCGTGAATAAGGAAGAATTATTTTGCTCCAAGGTCTTGAGATAAAAAAAAGAGAGAGAAAAGAAAAAAAGAAAAGAAAAGAAAAAAAAAGAGAGAGAAAGGAAGAAATAAAGCAAATTTTAAAGTTGTTCTTCGATTCCATACCTTCTTGCACATTCCTTCATAAAGAGAGAAACATGATCAGGAGTCCGCAAATATTTCTACACTCGCACTTGCACTTGCATCATCTAGGGATATGGCCTTCTCTTAATGACATCCAGCTGGCTTGACATTGGGACATGTTCATCATCCATACCCAAAACTCCACATATCAGCCTGTAGTGGTAGGATGACCAAGAACACCTGGATAGGACTAACCACCTGAAAAAGAGCGACCTGAGAGTATCACATGAGGAGCTAAGGCTATCTTTGCGAAAATACTAAAAACCCCAAGTCTCATAGCATGAGTAGTGTGAGTTGACTTGATTTCAAGCTATTCCTCCTTCAATAGCAGTAAGATAACTTGGTAGCCACCATGAATGTTCACAAATGCAGGAAAACCTCGGAATAATCTGTATGCAGGTCAACTCTTGGGAGAATACAACCACCTAGTTCTTCATCCTTTACTCGAGGACGAGCAAAGAGCTAAGTGTAGGGGAGTTGTTGGTGGTGCTTAACTCGATTCTAACCCCGCCAACTTTAGTCTAGGCAACACCAATTTTCACCTAGAATAGAGCTCTACTCTAACTATTTTCACAGTGTGGTGCAGACTCCTTGTTTTGCAGGACATACCTGAAATACACTCAAAATGGACCAAGACATGAAGAAAAACACTTGTGTAACAATACCTTTTATTTTTGGTCCAAGCAAACAAGAGAAAATAGAGGAGAAATCCAATTCGAGGCCAAGCCAATCAGAAACACTAGCATGGGCCGAATAGAGGCCCAACAAGGAGGCAACCGACCAAAACTGAGGGTCGGCGGGGCCCAACCAAGCGCGGGCGCGCCTGAGGCGCGGGCGCACCCGTTTGAGCGCGGCCCAGGCCCAGCTTTGGTTGGTCAGTTTGTTTGCCGCCACTGATGTCGGTTCGGGGGTGTTTTCGACATTTGCCCTGCGAAAACCGACCATCCCACTCCTCTATAAGCATGGGCAAGCCTCCTCCTTCAACAACAATTCATTCTTCATTTTTAGTCTCACTCTTCACCACACCTCCACTCTACAAGTGTACAATAGAGAGAGTAGAGCCACTCTACCTAGCCTAGCTAGAATAGAAGTAAGGAGTGAGAGAGGAGCAAGAGTAGAGCATCTCTCCAAGAGAGCTCTCCGGAAGCTAGTCTTCCACGGGCGGAGTGCCGGACTTGTCGGCTCCTCCTCGCTTGTACCTCTATGGCGTCTTGCTACTTGAAGTAAGACATTGTGTTTATCTTTCGGTAATACCTTTGAGTAAGTTATTCTTGCTTGTTATCTTCTTGCGGGTTCGTCGTCCGTCCCCGTGACAAAAGCTCTAGTAAGAGGACCCCGATAGAGACGGGAGTTCGGCCACCGCTAGAGTTGTAGCAAGCGGCATAGACGTGGTGTCTAGGCTAGGACCTACCTTCGTTTGCCTCGTAGTCCACGGTTGAGGTGGTAGGCGGCAGTGGTGACGGCCCTGTCCGTCCCTTGTAATCCCCCACGTCCGGCTACGGCGTAGAGCTACAGGCCGGCATCACTTGGCAGACCAGGTGCGATCCGGTGCCCGAAGTAAGGAGTATAGCAGCGAGTTTAGCCATCTCTTAGGCCCATTACCCTAGAAAACCTCATTACCTAAGCTATCCTACTCCATCCTTGGCCAACCTCTGTTTAGAATTAACTCACAAGCCGTTCTTCGTGAAACAAATCCGATACCCAATTACTCACCGGGTGAAGTGCTATAACGGTGATTTCCGTGCGCTTATGGATTTGGCTGCATACGCTAAGAAACGCCAATAGGCCCTCGACAGCAGCTCAATCCAGCGTCAACCACCTCCCCCTCCCTCTCCCACCTTTTTGTGTTTCATGAAATGATTTTGGTTTGGTGCTGCAGTAGATCCCATGTTGTTTCATAGGGTTTTGTTTGAATGTTTCTCGCAAACTCTCTTTTTTCCGGATGGTTCAATAGATTTTTCTGTTTTGTTTCAATAGATTTTCTTATTTTGGTTCAATAGATTACTTCTTTTTTCCACATTTTTTTTTTATTTTGTTTCACTAGTTTTTTTGAGTTGCAAGAACAGATCATCCTCTATGTTTCACGCCGCATTTTTTGTGTGTGTCTTCAATCTCTTTTGTTTCACTTTAGTTTTCAGTCTATATTTCACTTTTATTCAATCCTTTTCTTTGTTGCACGCCTTCTAACATGTTGTTTCATTTCATGTTTCTCCTTTGTTTCACTGGAATTCTCCTTTTTGTTTCGAGAGAGGCGTTATTGGAGTTCGTGGCGGCATGGAGGAGCGAGGGCCGCCGGCGGCGAGGGTTGGAGGTGGTCGTGCATACATGCCGGTTCCGGCGAGTCTTTTTTTTGGGGGGCGCGGAAGGCGGGTGGGGTGGGCGTAGTTGCGATGGTTTCGGTGATATAGGTGGGTCCGTGCGCGCGGGCGAGGATGGTCCCCTTGTGTGACGCACGTACGGGGCCCAACCGCCCAAGGCGTGTGGACACGGGCACGGAGGGCAGTGTGTGTGGACAGGGGGGCACGGGGGTGGGCCTGGGCTCGGGCGTCCTAAGCTTAGGACGTCATAGCACTAGCGCTTCCCTTAACAAAATAACGGTTCGTTGAGTACTTTTCCCTTTCCTTTTCTCCTTAGCCTTTCGTGGCTATGGCCGCACTCACCCCGTTGCATAGACGCTGACCGTCCACAACATTGCGGTGCCTATCTTTTCCATGACACCTAGCCTCGGTGCCTCATCTCTTTGCATACCTACAATGTGGGCACCGACTCTTTCTCCCGTGTCGACCCCGCACAGAAAAAATCACCTTCCCACCGTCCCGATCTATCCAGAAGCAAAGGGCGAAGCGGGCGCAACGAGACCGCCGAGCTGCATTGCGTCGTCGAAGACGCCCTAGGCCGGATGCTCCATCTCCTCCCGTGCGCGCCTTCTCCGGCCTCCCTCTAGATCCGGTCGGGGGACGGGATGGTGGCGGGAACGGGCCGCCGGCCGCCGCTCCTCCGAGATCCGCCTCCGACGCTCCTCCTCCGGATCGGCCCCGCGCCTCGTCGCCCTACTTCCGGCCGCCGCGGCATGCTCGTCGCGCTGGTCCCGGCGCCGCCTCCTCGTTGGGCGTGGCAGCCGACGCCTCCTCATCGCGCTGGTCACGAGCGTCGTCGCCACATCTTGTTGTGCTGGTGCCAGGAGCCGCCGTGGCCTCCTCGTTGCACCCGTATCGGGTGCCGCTGCCGCCACCACGCAAGTACGTGGCCCCACCCAAGCGCCACTCGGTGAGAGAGAGAGGTTTCAGGCATCGGTGCTTCTACATGCCTCGGTGCCGAATATTTCCGGGAAGTTGGCACCGCTCACAATGTTTGGCACCGGTGCCTGGACCTTCTCTCTCCTATCCAGGCACCCGTAAAATGCAACATTGTGGACAGTCAGTAGTATCATACTGGCAAATAGTATCACGGTCACCTCATCAGTTTCTAAAACACTAATAGTATCATACTAGCAAAAAGACAGACTTTCTAAAAATAAATGGAATGTTAGTAAGACTAGTTTTATTAGCAAATCTGAGACTATCCAACTCTTATTTTTAAAAAAATCATTATGCTAATTTTCTGTGTTGTGCGGTGCTTCTTTTATTTGGCATTAAGCTACCAATGTTACACCAATTATTTTCAATAGGTTGCATTGTCAAACCTAGGGGCTGTCAACATATATAATCATCATTTTTGTAGATTAGGGCTGCTAGTTTTTGTTTGGCAGTATGGATCATAAGGAATGATGTTGTATTTGATAAAGGTTATCTTTTTTTTGCAAGTTTCTTTCAAGGGACACTTGTTTCGATTTTGAGCTCGATTGTATGGCAAATAGTGGATTCTTCATGTACCGTTTTGTACTTCAGTTTTGAACATCTAATAAGCTCTAGAATTTGTCCGTTTTCTTTTAAAAAGGAAAAATCTACGCTCTGAACTTATCAAAGTTATTTTGCAAGGATTTTATTATCCACCACCATCCCGCTTGTTTCAAGCCTTGTAAATAACTTTCCCTTATCTTCTGCCTTTCTGTTAAACAAAACGAGTGTAAATTTGTAGTCTGCCTTTCTGTTGAACAAAACGACTTAATTTTGTAGTCGAGTTCAATGGACAAATCTAAATGGGAGAAAGATAAATAATTTGAACATGATAGGACAATAATCGAGTCTCCTCGAGTCTCCTCTTTACTCACGTGCTCACTGCATGGTCTCTCTTTATTGATTATTGAATTATTACTACTGTGCTATGCACTATGCTAGTGTACGGACGGCCGACCATGTTGTGGAGTCAAGGTCGTCGTGGGCATCGAGCAGTGTCTGTCCTCCCGTGTCACTTCGCGGAAATAACTCCCGCTGGTTTGGATTCACACAGCGCAGTGCGCACTCCCAGGGCGTTTTTTTTTTTTTTTTTTTTTTTTTTTTTTTTTGAAAACGCACTCCCAGGGCGTTGCTAGTGCAAAGCACGACCTTGCAAGTTGCAAGTGAAAACAAGACGTATCTTGCTAATTGTTATTATTCAGGACAAAAGGGTGGGCATCCTGGTAAAGCCTTGTAACTGATCCCTTGACCTGTGATGCAATATTTTGCTGAGTATAAACAAGGATTCGCTGCATTCAAACGTCGGTTTGATAGATTTGCTTCTTCCAATGATTTCGTTCGCAAACCGGTCTGTCACGTTGCAGCTCAATTATCTCTGTACTGTTTGGCTTTGGCCTGACCAATCTGCATCGCTCACGACGACGACTCTGCGTCAACTGAGCCATGTGATGAGTGGCCGGCAAAGTATGACACTACTTTGAAAAGGGTCTGAACACAAGGACGTACTCTACCGGAGCACGCCGGGGCCCCGGCCATGTGCGTCCACCGTCCTCTGTCGCAGTCGCAGCACTGATCTCTTGCGCCATTGAGCAGCTGTGGCTGCCAGGGTGCTGTGGCTCGACAACTCGACAAAGGCCTCGTTTAGGTGCTGCTTGATTAATTCGCCCGGGCGTTCGACAACTCGACAAATTTGGGAGAAAATTTTGGGATCTAAACAAGGCCAAAGTTGGACGACGACGCGGGGTGCCGGCAACACTGGCCCATCTGTCCGAGACTGAGAATGAGCCACTCCGTCATGGCCAACCCGCATCCCTTCGCTTGCGAAAATAGAATCTGAGTCGAGCTGCCGTCTCCACACCATTTCACACCACACAAAGTAGCTTGCGTTTCACACCACACAAAGTAGCTTGCGTTTCACTGGGAGCGAGTGCCCGCCTCTGCGAGTCGAGATGGCCGAACTGATGGCGAGCGCCGCCACGAGCGTGATGGGCTCCGTCATCAGCAAGCTGGCTGCCTTGCTCACCGAGAAGTACAAGCTCGCCAAAGACGTCGAGCGCGGGATCCGCTTCCTGCAACAGGAGCTGAGCAGCATGGATGCTGTTCTGCAGATGCTCGCCGAGAAGGACGATGACCAGATCAATCCATGCACCAAGGACTGGAGGAGCAAGGTACGTGAGCTATCCTACGACATCGAGGATTGCATCGACCGTTTCATGCTCAACCACAGCCATGGAGGTCCCAAGGCCAACTTTGTGCGCAAAGCCATGCGAAAGGTGAAGATGCTGTTCAAGGATGCAGGATTAGCAGAGGAGATCCAGGAACTCAAGAGCCTTGTCGAAGAGCAGAGCGAGCGGGGGAAACGCTACTATGATATCAATCAGTGTCTCCTTGCCTCATCTCAGCCAGTGCTCTTGGATCCTCGAGCTCCTGCACTTTTTCAGGAGGCAAGAGATCTCGTGGGAATTGATGCTCCTCGTGAGGATATCATCAGGTTACTAAAGTGTGAAGACAAGAAGCAAGACAAGGTGGTGTCCATCTATGGGATCGGTGGACAGGGCAAGACCACCCTCGCCATGGAGGTTTACCACAAAATCATTAGTGAAGCTGATTTTGATTGCCGAGTTGTCGCGACTGTATCCCAAACTCCAAATATAAAGAAGATTCTTAGGGATATATTATATCACATAAGCAAAGCCGAGTTTAACCAGTCTGAAAGGTTGGAACTGGAGCAGCTCATAGGCACAGTGAGAGAATGCTTAAAGAACAAGAGGTAACAAATAGTGCTTTTGTTGCTAATAGTTAACCAGTTCATCTCGCTGGGGGAATCCGGGAATGTTGTGGAATATTTTTTATTCACTTAAGCTCACCTAGTTATTAGGCCATTTGTGATTTTTCTTGGATGGATATTGTAAAACAACAATTCAAAAGTTTGACAGGCCAATTTATTAGAGCATACTAATGAAACACGTCAATTGTTTCATAGTTAAAGCCATGACTTCAATTGTTAAAAATATGTTCCATCCTTACTAATGTAATTCTGCAAACCAATGTATGCAGGTACTTCATCTTAATCGATGATATCTGGGATGTATCGGTATGGGTTCATGTGCGATCTGCCTTACCTGTCAATGACAATGGAAGCAGAATTATTACAACAACACGCAATAAAGCAGTAGCCAACTCATGTTGTACTGGTATTGAAGCACAAATGTATAAAGCCAAGCCACTTAGTGATGAGGACTCTCAGAGATTATTCTTTAAGAGGCTATTTTTCTCCCGTGATGATTGTCACCCATATTTGAGAAAAGTATCAGATGCTATTTTGAAGAAATGTTGCGGCTTACCATTAGCCATAATCAGTATAGCTGGTTTATTAGCAAACAGATACAAGACATTGGAAGTCTGGAGCAATGTATTGAGGTCCATTTCTGCTGCAGTTGACAAAGATTCTCCCATTGATAAAATGAAAAGAATTTTGCTCCTTAGCTACTTTGACCTTCCTCACCATCTTAAGAGTTGTTTGCTATATCTGAGTGTGTTTCCAGAGGATTATTTGATTGATTGCGGACAATTGATATTGCTATGGGTAGCCGAAGGACTGATTCCAGGACATGATAGGGAAAGTATGGAGCAGCATGGAAAAAGTTACTTGAATGAGCTGATCAATAGAAGCTTGGTCCAGCCAACCAAAGTTGGGGTTGATGGTGCAACAGTGAAGAAATGCAGAGTCCATGATGTCATACTTGAGTTCATTGTGTCAAAAGCTGTGGAAGACAACTTTGTTACTATATGGAATGGTAATAGTTTTTCTGAAAATTATTATTCTTCAAACAAGATTCGCCGTTTGTCCATCCAGAAAGACATTTCTGCCCAGGCGGAAGAGATTGCCAAGACAATAAAAAATACAGATCATATTCGATCAATTAGTATCTTTGGTAGTAATTCAGTGCTGTTCAAAAAGCATGCCTCTGAGTTTTTGAACAACCCAGTCTTGCGAGTGCTGAATTTAGAAGATGAGGATAGTGAATGCAATCTTGGACACGTCAAATGTTTTGGTCAATTGAAGTACTTGAGGGCAGAACTGGCAAAACTTAATAAGCTACCAGAAGATACAAAATGGCTGCAACATCTACAGACACTAGATTTGAGGTCGATCAGACATCAAAATCTACCAACATGTATTATTCAGTTGCATAAGTTGGTGCGCCTTTTTGTCGATAACTCGGTGCAACTACCTGATGCAATCGGAAGTCTGCAGGCGTTGGAAGAGCTATCATTTATCGATTTTGGTATTCAATCTGTAAAGTTTATCCAAGGGCTTGGTGATCTGACCCGCCTGAAAGTACTTCACATGTATTGGCCATGCTCTACTGAATTATGTGATATGGAGGATCACAAGGAAGCATGTATCTCAGTGCTCTCCAGGTTGTTCAGGCACCTGGGAGAACTACGCGTGTGGGGGAGTGATCCTGATGCCACGTGTTCATTCATGGATTCGTCTGTCCAGACTCCACCGCTTCGAAAGCTTTCTCTTGGTACATACAACTTAAATAGGGTGGGCCCCCAGATTAGTTCACTAGCCAACCTGTCTCGCCTCGGCATTAATGTCTGTGGTGATGTAGGCAAGGAAGGAATGAATATCCTAGCAAATTTACCCATGCTGCTCTCTCTTACTGTTTGGTTATCCAATGACCAAGATGGAGATTCAGGCATCCTCTGCACAAGGCACGTAATCAGCAGACTCGGATTCCAGCGTTTGGTCAAGTTTAATTTAAGCTATTGGTGTGAGGCGGCATTGGTGTTTGAGCCAGGAGCCATGCCAAATCTCCAAAGGCTCAAGCTGCGACTGATGGCACGGTGCCAATTCAAGTTTGGCGAAGGTGGCCTCGTCCTTGGGCTGCAGAATCTGGGACTAGGCCTCAAACATGTGGCTGTCGAAGTTGACTGCAACAGTGCTGTTGTTGACGAGGTGGAGGCTTTGGAGGATGACATCAGGGACGCAGCCGCCGTCCATCCTAACAGTCCCACACTCCAGGTCGGAAGATCATATCAATATCATATGGCTCAGGGTTGCAGCAGGCGTCCATCCGACCACTACGGAGTATGTTGGAAATGAACAAGGCAAATTTGATTTGCTGTCCCCTTGGGTTGTGCTCATTAATGAGAACCTCTCTGACGGCAGGTGGCACCTCTGGGTTCATAACTACTATCTCCGTCTGTCAGGTAGCTTAAACTGGTTGTTCCTGTGGCTAGCAGCTAGCTACGTGGCTTTTAGTTCTGGCAAGGCATTCCCCAGATACGTTTGCTTGCGTGTACTTTCTGTCTGGGTACAACACGCACTTCATTTCATTTTTAGAATCTCTACTCTTTTAAGCATTGAGTACATCCTTCACGTGGAACATTATTATATTTGTTTCCAAATTATGATCGATCTGTATTTGTAACGTACCTTCTATATTTTTGTGTAATGTGGAACATTATTTATTTTAAGCTTGAGCTTATATACATCAGTGACTCTTCAGTTAATTAGTGAGGTGTGTTACGGTGCTTGAGGGCAAACTGTGGTTTGATCATTTATGAACCGTTGGTGCTAACTAAAGGTGCTTTAATGTTAAGAAGAAGGGATGCATAGTGATTGTGCTGGTACTTCATTAGTTCATTCCGTAACATCTTTGCCACCGATAAGAAAAAACAGATGGATGCCTCCGATCTGCCGCTGCAATCCTTCACCACTGCCAACCGGCTCCCGCAACATCTTTGATCTGGCGTGCTAGAGGGATGCTTTGCCCAGCTGATTTAATTATGTCGCGGCGACCAGGGTTCTCCCGTGTCTCTTGTGCGCTTGGCAATGCTGCTAGGTACTGACCCGTGTCTATGTCTCCTAATTTGTGTTCATTTTTTTCGTGACATGCTGACTGAAATTTGGTAGGCAATTATATTTGTGCAAGCAAAAAGAAAGATGGGGCATCGTCTGCATCAAGTGGTACTATGCGTTATTGGAGTGCCACCTTGGTGAGGTGACAGGATTGCACATGGAGAACAATATTTTGATCCTGTGGAACAAATTGAAAAAATACTAATATAATGAACAAAATTGACCGACCCAAAGTCCCAACTCCCAAACCACCCTTGCATGAAAAATACTATTATAACCTTTCAGCTTAATTTCCATATTTCTTTGTGTCGAACAAAAAATAACTAGCGGCCACAAAACTTAGGTTCCTATTTTTTTAGCCCCTTTTTTGGGAAAAATATTAACGTGGCCCCACCTCCACCACGAGAAAAAGGACTCCATACCCGGCATTTCCATAATGGATTCTTTTGGGGAGTTGCTATTAAGCCTTCCCCAAATAGCTTCTATTCCCCTAGTTCGTGTTCAACATACCAAAAGATTCTGATAAATAAAGCATGCAATCAACTTCTGGTTCTCATTCCTAGAACTAAAGCAACAGCAGAACAAATTGTGAATATGAGCAATATGCTTACCACGCGAGAATTCTATTTTACTCTTCCATGAAAATAATTCAGTACATTGGCGCAACAAAAATGTGTGCTCATTGTTTCATTCGCCGACATAACATTGCAATTTGCATAGCAAGGAAGATTTAGCTAATATATATTTGAGCAGCCTCGTGCGCAGACACGTTAAATATTTACCAAACGAAGTATTAAAATGCAAATAAAGAAGCTGACGTATGGCTTTGAAGATCATTCCGCTGGGGCCAAGATCTCTCGAATAAGTTCCGATAGCTTCCGCTATGAGAGATACCGTATTGGTCAGCAAGCTCCAGCGCCCTAAGACATGCTGTTGCTTCAACCATGAGAGCATCACGTACTTGTGTTAATAAATGGGAGCGACTAGCGCTCGAACGTTCGACGGTCGAACGCCCAGCGCTATAGGGCCCGGCCCATCTTACCGCAGCACCCCGCCCCCGTCCGCCCAGCCACTCCCGAACGCGCACGCACGCAACACACGCACGGAGTGAAAGTAGCGCGGTCTGGCCGCCCCACACACGCACAGACGGAGGGTGCCCCCGATGCATACACACACGCTCAACACTACCCCCTCCGAATCTGCTCCCCATCACTGCCTCTGCCCCCAGAAACATCGCCGGACAATCGTTGAAACAATGCCGAATAAACCAATGAAACACACACAAAACTAAAGACAGTGAAACAAATTAAGGTGAAGAATTGAAACACAAATTCCATGAGATTTGACACACAACAAAAACCTCAAAAGCACACAATATGGACGAGAGCGCGGTGGCATGCGTATGGGAACGAGCTCTGATTGAAACAAGTAGTAAACATCTATCGAAACATTAGGTTGGCCGTGTCTGAAACAACATGAACACAATTGTTTTGAATAAATATGAACACACTGATTTGAAACAAAATGCTCACAGAATTTGAAACAACATTCATGTTACGCCGGAAACAAAACAAAATAACTAACTGAAACATCAAGGGGCATCGATTTGCTACCTAAAAACCCACGAAACATCAGCTTGTCGCCTTATGAACCATCGATCTGTGACGAACTGAAACATCGGGAAAAACCGAAAAAACTAGAGCTCAGATCTAGATTCAGAGCAACAAAAGAGCAGAGAGGGGGAGAAAATCTCAGATCCAGAATGCAGGGAGGGGAAAACAACATGAGCAGGGGGAGGAGAAGACGGAAGCTCAGGTCCAGTGAGCTCGCGGGAGCTCCGACCAAGTCCTGCCATAGCCGTCGTCGGGGCCATGGCTCTCCTCCCCACCAAGCCGCCGCATCCTCTACCCCGTTGCCGACGGGCCCCATGGGGCACACTAGTGAAAGGGTCCGCGAGGGTGCCGCCACCGCCGCCAGATCCGGCGGATCCGCGACCGGCAGCGCCGAATCCACCGGATCCATGGTCGCCGCATCCGCCCCCCATGGCGGAGGCCCCCACCGGTGGCGCGCGAGGGGGAGAGGGAGCGCGTAGCTCGCGAGGCCCCCACCAGCGACTCCGGTAGCACTCATCTCCTGTTGGAGGTGCGATGTCGGGGAGGCGGCAGCGCCGGGATGGAGGGCCGGCGGCGCGTAGATGGAGGCGAAGTCATCGAAGAGAAAGTGGACTAGAGGAAGAGACTGGAAAGAGGCGGTGGGGAGAGGAAAATGACGACGACGGAGCATTCGAGGCCCTCCCCCTCCCCACATCGCAGGTCTCAGGTACGTGGCGTGTGCGCCCTGTGAAAAGCGATGGTGGGCCGGCCGGCTGGGTTAAAGCCCACGAAGAAGTGCTGTTCTACCGAACGGACGTTTTACACGGAGCATTACCGTTAATAAATTGGACGATTTTTAGTCAAACTCTTGCAGCCACAAGCCCACAGCTATGCTGAATCCTGGGCCTACCAGTTGCTCCTTCTTGGGCTGAGAGCAAAGTAGAGGGGAGGAAACACTGGGCCGCCGCCTGTCGCCGAGCTTAACTGGGCCTCGCGAAGGCCTATCTCCGTGGAACCCGTCTTCAGCATCCCGTCCTGCCGTTTGGGTTGGTTTTCTGCGCATCCGGCGCAACGCCGCCTCCGGCGGCCGTGGCAAGCCCCCTGTCCCCCTCGACCCTTCAGCGGCGCCGCTAACCTCCGAAGACTTGCGGCACTCCGTAAATCAGGTTGGTAACTTCGTCGAGCTTCATATGATGAGGCAGTTTTGTTTCCAGTGCAGTTCCCATTGTATTTGCCAGGGGGGTTCAGCAGTGCCTGCTGTTCCACATGTTGCGTCGAATCAGTTTTACCATTGTTGGTAGGTAAGTTTTTTACATTCGGTACAGTGGTGTAGGATACAAGAACCATCTGTATGCTGAGTACTGGCCCTGTGTGCCTCAATCAGTTAATTACTCGGACCATAGGCCTAACACGATACAATTATCAAAAAATCAATATGCATTTCGTGGCCTGACCTTGTGAACCGAGCATTTATTTTTTGTTTTTTCTCATTGGATTCATGTGAAGTTAGGCTACACCCTAAGCTAATTTTGTGGCACCCTCCGTGCTGTATTTCAGTAAACTGTTTGTAGAAAGGAATTTTTTGGCACAATCTTGCAGTGTTTCTCAATTATTGGATCCAGAAGAGACTGAAACTAGTCACAAGATAAATAGTTTATTATATTACGCAATTCAGTACACAAGGTCCAGGTACTTGCATGGGGATCAAACTACAAACCAAAACCACACTACAACTTCTAGTAGGTGCAATCTGAAGCCAAAACAATTATAAATTAAAGGGTTTGGAACATTACAAATCTAGTACATATTATAGATGCTACACAGGTTTACTGACAACACCAATAGCCGATGGTTTATTGAAGACTGTACAAATTGCGTAGTTGTTACAAGTAGATATGCCACGAATTAATGCCAGCACACATAGAACCTAAGTCCCACTTCTAGATGTGGAGCTCTGAAACATACTGCATTTTCTCCTCCATTCCATTCATATTCCACTGGGCTTTGAAGTCCGGGTGCAGATGCAGCTTCAGAGAGCAAAGGGATTCGATGCCTTGGGGGACCTTGTCATAGTAGGGGGGTATTTTTTATAATGGTAATCTTAGTATTACTTATTAGAGGCTCCAACAGAGGCACCACGTTAACTCTCACGAGAGATGCTAGAAAAAAAGAGAAATCCAAGAAATTCTCACAATAATCAGAAACATCTGGCCTTTGATTTGGTTGTCTCTAATCATAATAGTCATCGGATCTATTGTAATTTATTAAAATTACCCGCAACTGCCATTATAAAAAAACCTGATTTTGCATAGAAATTACCCACCTATGCCATTAAAAAAATTCAAAATAACTCATATATTTTCTATATAAATCTACAATCACGTGCTCTAATCAAGCAAAAAAAAATCTACAATCACGTGCTACCCTTAATTATTGGATCGGTTTGTATTTTTAAAAGTTGTGCACCTCGGCAACTATATATAGTAAATAACAAACAAACAAATATTGATTACTTCGTTGCACCGAAAACTTTTCTTCAAGAAAAAAGTTCCTAAAAATCTCCTATACTCATATTTACACAAACGTCAACCTACAGGTTTTTTTTCAAGAAAACAAACGTACAGAAAATATCTTGTACTGTTCATGGTTGATGTACTAAAAGTCAGATATCAATAAAATGTTATGTTCACATAATGCTCATGACATCCATGTAGATAATGTATTAATAGAAGTTCAAATATAAAATTATAATCTATTAATTCATGAAACATGGGAGAGAATCTAGCTACCTCAAGAAAGAAGATATACACGTGTGCCCATAAAAATAAGTATAAATATATGGTTACTCTCATCGTCATTATGTAATATTTTGTATGATGTGGAGGATAAAGATGGTAACATAAAGGTTGTTGTTTTGCAAAACAAGTGTTTTATTTGAACTAAAAATGAGGACTATGGGACGTCAATTACACAATTTTATAAGTTATTTTTGTCTTACGACCAACAATTTAAGGGGTATTTAGGGTTGCCCCCACAAACTCTTCTTCACAAACCGCACTGAGAATCTCCGGAGTTTGTGTAGCACCTCTTTAGATGTTGTCACATTTCGTACTTTTTTTCTTAGAGCAGAATTGCATGGAGGTAAACCTGTTTAGCTAAAAAAATATAGAGTGGAGCTAGAAAAACATAAAGTAGTGTGGTCCAAACACCCGCTTACTTCTTATTTCTACACATTAAAAAATTAGGAGTTACTACGTTACAATCCAAAAGGCTATTATACACCTGATAAGTTCTCCTAAAACTATGTTGTACTATATGAAACTATCCATTAGACAGCATTTACTCTAAAGAGGTCGGACAATCCAAAAAAGAGGATGTCCATGCATAACCAGAATCCATCTATTCGGCATCAATACGACTATTTTATATAGTACAATTAGATGAAAAAGGCGCCAGACACAGAAAGTCACGGATCTGTCCCTGCGCAATTGCCAGAAAGTTCAGGGGCCGTGGTGCAAAGTGCTTGTCCTATTCGGATTAAAGAAAATGATTTCCAGAAATCCTTTTAAATCTTTAGAAATTCATATAGGGAGCTATGAATGTCCAAATCATTTGATCTTGGTCTTGTTGTGATCCTTGTGATGTGTAGTATCTAGGAAAAATATGATATGCCTTGTTGGAGTAACTTTTCTGTGTAGTTTTATTTAAAGTTTACCAACTGACATAAATGTTGTTAATCTTTGAAAATGCATAGAAATTCATAGGATACTCAGAAAATTGTGATTCTTGTTTTGTTAGTCTTGTATTGTCATGCCTTGTCCATGATAAATATTTCATGCATGCTTTCTGTGGAAAAAATTAGAGTTGTAGTTCAAGTGTCATTTGTTGCCTACGTCGAAGATAATTCATAAATCAATTGTATAGGTTGAACCTGAGGTTCATAAAGCTATGGGTTGCTGTTCAACCCATAGACGGTCAATTTGGGGTTGCTTGCATGATGTCATGCTTAACCCAATTATACATTGGTTTTCTGGGAAACTTGTCAATATATGATAGGTTTGAAATTAGTTTATTTATCTACTGTTCAAATTTGGTGATCATTGTATCAATAGTTGAGGAGCTATGGCTCTTACAACTTGGTTAGGAAGGCTGTTTAATTGCGGTTTGGTCAGAACCAGTTCTAGTGTTGTCTGTGTTAAGAACAGTTAAGTTAAGAATCATGTCTTGGTGTCTTGAGTTGATTGATGGGCAATTTGATAAGCTTTCCAGATTATCCTCATTCATGTTCATAGGGTGTATAGAACTTCAGTTATGATTTTATTAGTGGACTGCCAGTTATATACCTATAATTGATAGTGAAGCTAGATTGTGTGATGTGGTGTATAGTGCTTGATGATGATGACTCATAGTGATGGGGCTATGTGTGATTGATTGTTATTTAGTGTGCCATGATGAAATAATTAGGATGTTAATGTTTGAGTGCATCTCTTTGGTTTTACTGACTTGTTTGCTAGTGATAGTATAGCAGCTTAGATAAGCTATTTATACATAAGCATCTATCATTCATGATCATGCATACACCTCCACAATCATGTGTTCATACATATGCATATGCATCATTCCAGGATCACGTGTAGAACATTCGTCGTGAAGTCAAGGATCCAGAAGGACTAGTCGCGAACGGAGATCCGCACGAGAAGTGATCAAGAACCAGGGACCCGGCGTGGAGTAGTCGAGTACCTGGAGCTTCAACCTGACCTTCTAACTAAGGCAAGCCCCGGAGCATCCCTCATACGGTTTGCAAATGTTTTACCTTGCGTCCTTTTATTCTTTATGATGCATTAAGTTATAAGCGTTGATTGGAACCGTAGTTGCATCAGGACTACCTTGCCACCAGAAATATCCTACTTTTACGTATAGGATCGACTACATGCTTAGGCCTGCTCTCTTAATCGGTAGAAGCCGGATGATCGACCCTCGTCCGCAGAGAATAGGTGGTTACTAGGATTGAGGACAGTGAGACGTTGGATATGAACATAACCATGTGGCCTTCTAAAACATCTCTAAAGAAATATGGCTTTGTACGTCCTCGATCATGTTGAATGCCGCCTCACATTTAGCTGGAAGGGCGGGGGTGCCCAACCGTGAAGCCAAGAATCTATTTAGGCCGGGTTTCAACTTCCAGGTATCCATGCCGGCGATGGGGGAGGGGTAAACAAGGTGCCGGAGAGTGAGTCCTTAAGATGGGGCGTTGTCATTTGATGGGCACGCTTACCTGTTGGCTGCCGGAGTTTCCTTGGTCATGGTGGTGAGTTGTTGATCCCGCGCCTTTTCCCGAGCAGATCATGGTGACCGTCACTCGCTCTGGCCTGCGAGTGTGGTTTGTGTGAGGAATACCCGCCAGCTGGTTTGAAATCGATTATAATCGCCATCGTTCCTAGACAGTGAACACTTGATCGAGACAGCGGCACGGTCGCCAATAGTATCTCTTGTGCGAGTTGGTTATGTTCACTCATGTTGGATTAATGATTACTCAATCAATGCGGTTACTTAATGTTGATTGCTTCTACCAAAAATTGTGAGTAGCTGCAGGTGCTAATGTAGTAATGGTAGATTCCAACTTAATTGGTTAAGCTAGAGAGTCCTTTTGTCACTAAATGATTATTAATAAGCTTATCTTTTTGGCAAACAAAGGAATCGGCTAACCCACTATAAAGCCTGGCATCCACCAAAGAGTCTTTATTTTCTTTTAGTCGGGTAAGTCTTGCTGAGTACAACGTACTCAGGGTGCAATTCCCAATGTTGTTTGTTGTAGGTTTGAAGGCTACCGCTGTGGCGACATGGTGGACTATATCCCGCTTCGGGAGGAATAGACTTCGGGCAAGTCAACTCTTATATCTTATCCTCATGCTTTTGAGGGAGTCGACCCTGAGCTGGCACTATATTTAATTTACTTAGGTGTAAGGGTATTTGCAAAGAATATTATCTTCCGCTGTTTATTTGGGAATCCTGAGTTGTAAAATATGATATTTGTAACCATTGGTGTAATTAAAAAAGTTTGTAAAAGTAACTTAAGTGAATGGAAACTGCTGAACTTTGTGATCCGGGTGTGACTTTGAGAAAGTTCGAGATCTTTCGGGATTTTGAGGACTACCGGGCTGGTATGATTGCGGTTTACTACTTAAGTTGCCACGGTGGCTTGATTAGTGAACAGTAATTATATTAGTTGGTCGGTTCCGTTACAGTCTATATTAAAGATTCCATAAGCACATGTAAGTTGCAACACAAAGGAAACTATGTAGCATACAAAATAGGACTAATGGGATGTGTAGTTGTGCATAGCTAATGGGATGCCACTTTGCCTCTATATGATATCTCCAGTATTACATGTTGATGATAAAATGTGATGACACTTTACTTCTATATGCCCTTACTGTAATACCAGTTAATGATGATGACGTAGTAATGAAAGTTGCATGTTTTTAACACTGAATCAAGTGTTGCATAAATGTAAGTTTATGGTGACAATTGTACAGGGAGACGATGACAAGTCCAAAGAAAAGCAAGCTGATGCAGTGGATATGTTCAAGGTGTGCCACTACAGTAAAAAGAAGGGCTACACACCTGAAGCTCAGCTTCTTGTTGTAAGTTAATTTTACCCAAAAAAGCTCAGTCTTCATATTTGTTGTTGTATCTCATGATCCATGTGTTTTACTTGGACTACTAGGATGAATTGGAAAGCAATGTGGCTGCATGTACGGAAGATGAAGATGCCCCTTCGTGACCGAGATAGTGGTTGATGTGCTTGCTAAGAAGACCAAGAAGCCCACATTTTTGCAGAATGTGGGAATTCAGAGCAAGAAGAAAGTCACACTTAAAGAACAACTAGCTGCAGAGAAGTTGGCAAAGGACGACCTTAAACTGAAAATGGAAGAGATGGCAAAGAAGCTACAAGAATCTGAGCAAGCAAGGGTGGCGGAACAACAAGAGATGGCAAGGCGGCAAGCTGAGACCAATGCAAAACTTGACCTTCTGTTGAGTAAGATTGGCGACACCGAGCCAACTCGGTAAGATGGTCTGGGTCTAAGGGCAACATTGTTGCTTCATTTGGGCTTCTGCTGTTGGTGCTGCTGAGCTTGATGGTGCTGGTCTTGGTGACATTTGTGAACTATTGCTGCTGTTGAGCTGATGGAAGCTCCTTTTGTTTTCTGGGAAACTTTGAGTGGCCAATGGCTTGGACATGTGCTGGACTGGCTGCTAAATAGTGTCATGAACTTCTGGACAAGTATTAATTATGTTGTATGAGATGTGATGACTATTGTAATTTGGCGACCTATTCTATGATGTGAACTGGTGTTTATTAGTGGCCACTACTAGAATACCCCCCCTATAGCTACGCTTTTTTTAGACCCTAGATACACTTTTGTTCGTCTCTATAGGGTTGTAGACACGCTTTACAAAAACGTGTTAGAAGCGTCTTCGCATGGACCGTGTCTGGCTTTGTAGAGACGATTTCCATAAGTGTATCTATAAAATGAATAGACGTTTCATAGACATGCCAGATGCATGTCTAAACACATTGATATGCTTTTATAGATGCGTATACAAGATGCGTCTATTACCGTAGTCACATCATATAGAAACGTTTCATAACGTGTGAAAAAGTTGTAGAGACAATATTATAGATACATTCACAACTCGTGTCTACTACTATAGTAACATTTTGTAATGATGCATTATTACGCATTAAGCAGTATAGAGACGATGTAGTAGGTGACACGAAAGATGACATGGCATGTGACGTGTGATTTGGAAAGGTGACATCGCAGCTGACGTGGAGAGGTGACGTGGCATATGACACATCTTTATAGTAACGTCTAAAAACGTGTCAACAAAAGTAGAAACAATATTGTAGACGTCTTCATTATGTGTCTACATATATATCAATACGTTGTATATTAACGTCATAGTGTGTACTAATACTTGTAGAAACGATTTGGTAAACACATTATATCGTAACGCTTTAAAGCGTCTCAATAAAAAATAAGTGTTTTCATTTCATCATATATATGGTGCATCAAGATGAATGTAGAAATTAGAATTATATTGTTTTATTTTCTATTTTTTTAATTAATAATAGGAAATGAACCATCAATTATATTACCTTGACAAAACATAAATAATCTGATTACTTCCATAACCAACATTTCCATTACTCAACTGACAATTGTCTTTACAAAGAAGCATATACAAAGTGAAAAATATCATACAAATACTGCTAAATACTTTTTGTAACAACTAAAACCTATCTTGTTCACTATGAAATTTGTACTGCACTTTCCATCTAGCTTTCTCCATGTGCCGGTGCCAACTTGTTGCTGGTACAAGATGAGATTCTACCTTTCTTCACCTACAATGGAACATGCGTTAGATGAATAACTCAACTTGATTCTAAGTCTCCCACCCAAACCTTGTCCACCTGTGGACAAGAAAGGAAAATATTAGGATATTAGAAAATATTTCATGTTCCGTTTATCCGCCGTTGTGAAACAATCCAACGCATGATTTCTAACTAAACATATATTCTGTTGATGGCACGCCAATCCATTTCAGTTCTTGCAGAGGATTAAGACACACATATTGGAAAAGGTATAAAAGTAGAGAAGATAGCATAGTGCATCTATTACAAGGATAAAAGGACCAGCAGTAGCAGCAAACGTTTTAATTAATAGTTCAGTTCAAAAAATTTAAAATGAGTTGTTTGCTATATCTGAGTAACAAAACAATTTGTGCTTCATCTAATTCAATAATTTCGGACATTGCAATTGAGTTGTATGATATATCTGTCTCTAGAGGAGCATACTGTATGATTGTATGAAGTGTCTAAGGTGCTCTAGTTTGTTCAGTCAATGATTCTAAAAAAAGGTTCAAAAAGTGTAGTTCTGTTGCCTCCTATTGGTGTTCCCTCTGGCAAACAGTTATTTTGATTCCAGTTGCAGAGTGATGAATGAAAGACACTACAAGTGATTCTTATCACAGAAGATCTGAATGCAAATAGTAGTGCTGTCATATTTTCACAAAAATAAAATAGTGCACCCTATTCAGCACCAAGCTATCTACCATTACTTACATGTCGCTCATGGTTCAACCATTCTATTAAATAGGTTGAATGCAGTGGAGAGAAAAAAAAGGGAACATTTGAATCTTACCTCTGCATTCGAAGTCGAGATGTAGCAATGGTAGGTTCATCTCATCAGAAAACATTTGCACATTGCCACTGTGGTGGAAGCCGAGATGTAGCACTGGCAGGTTCGCAGGTTCGTCTCATCAGTTAGTTCCATGGATGCAGGAATCTGCGTGGGAGACAATGGCCCCTCCACCAGGACACCTGTAATCTCCACAGCTCCGGAAGGTCGGTGGAGAGCTCCTCAACATCCACTCTCTTCCTCAGCCATATGACTTTGCAAAAGAAAAGAAAACAAAATATTATGTAACCCACTCCATCGCCACATTTGGGATGCACAATCTACTCCAATTATCTTCAGCATCCAACACAATATGCAAATCGTGTAATTCTAATAATTGACAGAAGGATGCAATCAGTACATGCTTGTTTTTATCATATCTTGCATCTAAAATTAAAGTTGGCAGTCACGACCATCTCTTTGATGTAGCTGCCTTCCATGATCCCATCACAGCTGTGTCGCAAGCATAAATTTTTATATGTTCAACATCAGCAATATATGTTCACATATTTTTATAATTAGATTAGATGGCACGCCATACAACTAGTAAAATTTTGTTTCTCATCATAAGAAGCCATCATTCATTTTTATGTATGTGTGACGTCACAAACCAAGCAATCTAAACCACACTATGTGAGCCATACGAGGACCACAGTCTAAACTAGTTCATTGATAAGTGACTGAATAATTGCCAAAAAAATAGTTAACTTTTCCTATGCAAATCTACATGTTTCACACAAGGCAGATGCTTTCAGAACAGGTACTTCTGCCAACTAGGCACGCTTGGCACACCACAAAATCAATCTAGTAATCACTAGCAAACAACGCATGGTTCTGGACCTCGAAATCAGTCTACCAATTGCTTGCTGGCTACCAGGCGTAGGCAAGATGAGAAGACTTTCCGATCTACTAGTCGGATCTTATACCTTTGTTGTGCCCCCACTCAGCCGCTTGCTCACGCCAACTTCTAGGATGTGCCGCTGACGCTGCAGGGTGCCGAGGTTGGGAGTCACTGAGTCAGGACTCAGGACTGGCGACCAAAAGGGGAAGACACAACGGGATGTGGATTTACCTGGGGGTCGAGTGCGGGCAGCCCTCCATGGTGGCCGCTGCCTGAGGAAGGAGCAGGAGGGGCTCTCCGCGCAGGCTGTCGAGGTTGCTTGGTCGTCGATCCAGGCCGCCAGCTCATGGATCCAGGGTACCCGAACACGGATCAACAACGCCCGACCATGGATCAAGGTCGCCCGCCCTTGCATCGAGGCTGCCAGATTACGGATCCATGTACTTCGCCTCGCTGTAGAAAAACGATCGGGCGCCGGCCACCGGCCAGGACGGAGATCCCGCTGCACCGGGGTGTGACGCCTAAGATCTCGTCATTGGGAGAGTTTTCCATGTATGCCCTTACAAAAGTTGCACCCGTCCTCCATGCCCCTGAGAAGTTTGTTTCGCCCTATGTGCCCAGCCTCATCTTTATTTTTCCCTCCATGCCCTTCCGTCCGTGTTCCGTCTAGATTTGGACGTTTAAGTGCTCTGACGCGTGGGACCAGGTTTGTAAATTGTCTACTCTGCCCTTTTGGTCACTCCCTCTCTTATCCTGTCTCTGGAACCGAAAACCTCTATCTTCTCCCTTCCTCGTCCCGCACGGAACGCTCCGCCCCATCTCCGCCCCGAACCCTAGCGCGGTGTCCGCCCGATCCGCCGCCCCGGTACCGAGCGCAGCGCCCCGCTCGCCTCGCACCGACCCGCCCGGCCGCACCGCCCAGCACCGCACCGCCCAGCCCCGCTCGCACCAACCCGCCCGCACCGCACCGCCCAGCACCGCGCCCCCCGCCGCACCGCACCGACCCGCTCGAGCAGCAGCAGCGCCCGTCCGCCCGCAGCAGCAGCGCCCGTAGCAGCAGCCAGCGAACCAGCGAGCGCTGGATCCATGGCCTAGGCAGGAGCCAGGAAGGAGAGGGCTTCGATCCAGAGGACGGCCGGCCCATGGCGGGGAAGGACTCCACCATGGCACCGGATACAGTAGGGTGAGTCCAATGCTTCTCCTCCCTCTGGTTGAATTGAGTAGTTGTAGTTGCTTTATTGATTGATTGCCATGGTCTTAGTTTTGATTGAGCCCTCGTTGGTCATTTGTAGGGGGGACGAAGACAGTAGATTCAAATTAGAATGTCGGATTGTTACCCCCAATTCTCGAGCTGAGTGGTATGGATTCGAAAGATTTGTGGATGCTGATCGCACGCACTTTGCTGAGCTTGTGGGTGAAATTGTTGACAAGTTGCCACCAAATTATGGTGATGTAGTGAAAGTGTTTTACTGGTGTGTCGATACAAAGGTTAACATACCAGTTAGCACTGACCAAGAATTGCTTGAAATGTTTGCTAAACACAATGCCTCCAAACTGTGCTTCCTGACTTTGTGTTATTACAACCCAAAAACAGAGCCCCCAAAGATTCCTAGCTGGGAATGTGAGAGCACTGTGACTTCAGTTGAACCCCCCTGTCCTAGCTTTGTAGAACCTAGCAACAGCACACACAATGCACCTATTGATCCAGATGAGAGTTACCTAGCTAACCCAGAGCCCCAGAATGAGCATGTTGGAGTTGATGATGAATGCTTATATATTGATATTGGTGCCAAGCGCCCCCCACCACCACCCAGTGATTCTGAGAGTGATGAATCATACTATGAGAGTGATGATGAACCATTGGCCGTTGATGAAACCTTAGAAGAGGAGAAGGATGAGATGATTGTGGATAGAGCCCCTGAACCTATGCCTGATCAATTTTATGACAAGAAGAACCCCCCTATGGAAGTAGGCACTATCTACTCCAATATGGCTGCCTTTAAGATTGCCTTAGCATCACATTGTGTTAGAACTGAACATCATTATGACATTAAGAAGGCTGATCCAGGGAGATATACGGTCAATTGTGCATTCAAGAGTGATGGCTGCCCTTGGAGATTGCATGCCTCTACTCTGGCAGATAAAGTTACAGTTCAGGTATTTAGTTGGTCTATGTTGTTTTGTTGTTGACATCTTATGGTTTCCCTAACAATTTGGTCTATGTTGTTCACATCTTATGATATCACTAACAATTGTCTTTGTTGTTTCACAGATAAAAACGAACCCAGCTGAGCATAATTGCCAAAGTCATAGAAGGGAGGGAATCTGTGTAGGTGTCACACAATTTTGGGTGTGCCATGCTATTATTGATTGGTTGAAGGAAGATGGCAATATTAGAGTCAAGGAGTTGAGGAGGAGGCTGAAGGAGCATTGGAATGTTGAGCCGCCATACAAGAGGGTATACAAAGGTAAAAATCTTGCCATGGATCAAATTTATGGACCTTGGGATAGAAGTTTCAACAATTTGTTTAGGTTGAAGGCTCGAGATAGAAGAATCTAGTCCTGGTTCAATGCTTGTTATTGATCACCATACGTTAGCAACAAAGTCGGGTTCAATAGATTGTTCTTTGCAATGAAACCATGTATAGATGGATTCCTTAAAGCATGTAGACCATATTTGGCGAGTGGATAGCACCTTTTTGACAGCGGGTTCGGGGGTCGGTTGTGCATAGCTTGTGCAGTAGATGGACACAATTGGATGTACCCAGTAGCAGTTGGGGTAATAGACTCAGAAACCAATGAAAATTGGGCGTGGTTCATGGAGAGGTTAAAGGAGGCAATAGGATTCCCAGAAGGCCTGTGCTTCCATACAGATTGTGGACAGGCAGTAATGAATGGAGTAAGTGAAGTGTTTCCTGGAGCGGAACATAGGGAGTGTATGTATCATCTTGTACAGAATTTCAAGAAGAGGTATAGTGGTAAGGTTTTTTATGATCACTTGTGGGCTGCCTCATATTCATGGAGCCCTTACATGTTCAACAAACATTACCTTGAAATGGCCACAGCAAAACCACAGGCCATGAAGTATTTGTTAGACACACATAAGAAGCTTTGGACCAGGAGTCAGTACAGGACTGGTTCTAAAGTGGACTATGTGACTAATAATTTGGCAGAATCATTCAAATGGAACCAGAGGAAGAGGGTTGCCAACAAGTTCGAGGAGACAGCTAAGGGGAAAATTCTGCCACACATTGTGAAACAACTAAGGGAAGACAGCTATAATCTTGATATTGAAGTGATCACAGCCTCACCTGAGGGTGTAGCAGAACTTTGTGCTAAGGGGGCTGACCCTCAAGCCTACAGGTTTGTGGTTAACTTGGCTGCAAGGACATGCACTTGTTACAAATGGCGGTACGGGAATCCCTTGCAAACATGCCATTGCTTTCATCACCTCACTTCCGGGGGCAAAGTGGAGGATTTTGTAGATGATTTCTACTCTCGTGAAGAAATTCGGGGAAGCATATGAGGGTTCCATCCCTTGTATTCCCGACAAGAGCATGTGGCCCAAATCTAATCATGGCTTCTTAATGCATCCACCATTGCTCAAGTCCACGGGAGGTGGAAGGCACAAGAATAGGAGGAAATCAGCTGCGAGAGGGAGGGAGTGGAAAGAAGGGAAAGGGTCACCAGTGTTCAATATGTAAGCAGTATGGTCACCATTATTACACCTGTAAGTATGGAAATCCAGAGGACATAGCAGCACTGATGGCTGAGAGGTACATATTTATATACTTGTTCATTCATTTGTTATATTCATATAGTTACATATTTATATACTTACTCTAAATTTCAACTTGTTAATGCAGGGGGCCACCTAAGAAAAGGCAAAAGAAGCTTGATGCAGCAGCAGCCAGTGCAACAAGCCTTGCACTTGTTCCATGTGTGATGCAGTACCCACACATTGAAGAAGTACAAAATGCTATTGTGAAGAAAAGGCAGAGAAAATCATCTTCCAAAAGGCAGCAGAGCAAGGGGTCAGCATCAGCATCTGCAAGTAACAGGTATGTGTACCAACAATTCCTTTTGCTTTCACTAAATTACTCACACACAACTAACAAATGTGCTTTCTCTTAAGGTCTGCAACTGGTTCTAATGATCCAACCCAAACAATTTGCATGCCACCAGTTCATGAAGAATCAGCACCCACCATCACCATGCAGTCCCCACCAAGGAGGAAGATGTTGGCCGTCGGGGAAGAAGCCGACACCAAAGAGGCTTCTTCGCAGCCACCCCAAAGAACACACGAAAGCCCCGCTTCCAACACTAGAAGCAAGAAGAAGTTGCAAGTTGAATGAACAGGTGGTCTTGCCTTTCATTTGTGAAATAGTACTTCTTTTGGGAGCGCTCTACTTTTGGCCATGTGGTGGCGACTTGCAGATTGTACTTTTGGCCATGTAATTTAGGCCATGTGGTCTAGACATGTTAAACTATCTTGTGTGTTGAGATGATACTTGTTAAATTTGTGATGAGATGGTATTTGTTAAACTTGTGATGTCTTAAGTTATTTGTTGTGGTAATGTAACCAGAATTATTATGTGATGAGATGCTCATGTTTCCTCTTAAACTCCATGTTAAATTTAGATTATTATAATTACTATTATGTGTCATGAAATACTATCATTTTTTTTATATATATATGTTGCATGAATGTCTATTTTTAATATATATATATATATATATATATATATATCTCCTTCATGCTCCAGAATGGCACACAGGGAAAACCCACAAGTGCAATGCTCTTTTTTTTCTAGGGGCATTTTCGTCTTTTTACAGCCATGTTTAACACCGTTAGACACTCAAACGGACGGAAGGGCATGGAGGGAAAAACAAAGATGAGGCTGGGCACACAGGGCGAAACAAACTTCTCAGGGGCATGGAGGACGGGTGCAACTTTTGTAAGGGCATACGGGGAAAACTCTCCGTCATTGGGGTGGTTTGGAGGCGGGCGCGACCGAGAGAGATCCCGCGACGCAGGGCAGTGCTCGTGCCCCCTCGTGGCAGCGCTCGGGTGTGGAGAACGGCGTGGTTCGGGTGGGTGGTTATGCTCGGCCGGGAGATTTGGGCGGGCTGATTTCTTTTTTAACAAAAACTGCGCGAAGGGTTGCGCGGGAAAGTTTTTTTTTTTTTTTTTTTTTGGCTTTGTTTCACCGTGTGACCAATCAATTAGTAAAAAACAAAATTTTCAAAACAATCTCGGATAGTGAAATGAATAAAACAAAAGATGTAGATCTTGAAATGTTATAAAATTTTATTATTTATTTTTTGTTTGAATTCATTTAATACTTGAAAATGTTGTTCGAAATTTAATTCTAAGTGGTTGAAAAACATGTATTTCTCTTTTAATTTGTGTCTAAAACTTGTAACAAGTTTTTCTCCCTTATACTAACTCCAAATGTGATGATTTGTTATTCTAATTTTTCTAAAATCATGTTTTATCAAGTTATTGTATTCTTATTGCTATTCTTTTGGTCAATTTTCCTTGCATTCTTTTTAAAAATTTGAATTTCAAAAATGACAACTTCAAACAATATTTTGAAACATCAAATGATTTTGGCTAAATAAGTTGTCAACATAATAGTTGTTTAATTCATCAAGATATACAATTCTTGTTTTGGCCATTTTTTTAATATTATAAAGTGAAACTAACATTGTTGATAAAATTATCTCTCTTATAGCTTATGAAACTATAAGATATATGTATAAGATTTATGAATAATGTTACTACAACTATATCGGATGAACAAATGATCAATATAAAAATTGTACATCTTGAGAAGTTACGAACTATGAAACTTTGTAGTTGACATGTTATTATTTGAAATCATTTTATGATGCAATACTATATTTTGAATCTCTAAAATTTGAAATTTGACTTTTTAAAACTTACTCGGATGAAAAACAACCAAAATGAGAGTTTATATCTTGAGAAGTTATGAAATTTTGTAGTAAGTAACTTCTTGATTTGAGAACATCTTGTCATGGAAAACAAAGTTTGAATTTCTAAAATTTAAAATTCGAATTTTTTAGATGACCTTGGATGAAAACATAGCAGAAAAAATTATACATCTAAAAAAGTTATGAAACTTTGTAGTTGGCAAGGTTTTGATTTGAAATCATCTTCTACTATAAAATTACGTTTGAATTTCTTAAATTGAAATTCAATTTTTTAAACAACCTCGAATGATGACAGTACCTAAATAGAAGTTGTAGATCTCGAAAAGTTATGAAACTTTATAATTGATAACCTTTAGATTTGAATCAGTTTAGAGCCTCAATCAATTAATTTATAGTTTATTTATAGTATAATATGTAGGGAATCAAAATAGCTTATATACACAAGCGAGTGTGAGGTGTAGTGGTAGAAGAGGCTTCGTGTATGGGTGATGTCATGGGTTTGAACCCCTACAGTTGTGAATCAGGTGATTTCCACGCGAAAAATGCCAAGACTTGAGATTAAAAAATGTTTTACTATTTTTTGGCATTTTTAAGGTCTAAAATCACGATTAGCCACCACCTCTATGAATTGATTTCTGGGGACGGTTCCGTTCAAGATTCAATCAAAACGCAAAATATTCCTCGACTTTGGCCTCCTCTGTTCCGGTGATCGTGTCCTCTTCTTTTTGTGCGTAGTCTCTCACCATGGCATCCAGTACAACGTCAGTACGTACATTAGTTTTGCTCTAGTTTATGTACAAAATTTTAAAGAGAATAAGTTGTTTGCTTCTCGTTACAAACTCAATAATGTTTGTTGTTGCTATTTTCTTATTAATTTGTGCATCTAAATTACATGGTATGTGAGAAATTAAGTTGTGAGCTCAAGTTAGTTTGACCGCACTTATTTACTTATAATTATTTCACATATATTGACTTAAATCATGTGTCGTTGTTATTAAACATTTCTCAAAGACAAACGCAACATTAATAGTTTACTATGCAAATTGGTGTATCCCTGCGTCGCTGTTCTTTTGAAACTGACGTATCCACGTGTCGGATATAGTATACTCTTTTTTTAGTTCCATCTTATTATCCAATACCTTACAGTATGCAAAGAGAAAAGAACAGCTATGTAGTCGAAGTGGTGGGCGCCATTGTTGCCAACACGGCAGGGTTTAGGTTCAATTCCTGTGATCACAAGTTTTTGCCAAATTTTTATGACTATCTTTTGTTTCTAAAATTGGCGGGTGGCTGACATGTTCCGGGATTAAAACATAATCGCTATTTTCTTGGCCCTTTTTCTCGGTATGTATACAGATTATTTATAGGCAATTCCTGTGCATGATACCCAAAACTTTGGCTGCACTACGATATCCAAGGCAATTTTCTGAAACAAAAAGGAAAAAAACAATTAACCATTTTCTTTGCGCAGTGGTAGAGATGCTACTTCCGAACTGGATGCTACTTGGTTCGAAGCCTTGCTGGCACATGTATTTTTTTGATAATTTGTTTGTCGCTTGATATTTGCTATTTTTGTACAATAATGCAAGTTAATACTATATATATACTACAATGATTGCACGAATTCCACCTTACCTTGATGGTATATATAATTGTAAACATGGAACTACCAAGTGCCATTTCCGATCCCCCGACTAATTCTTTTGTTTTTGTAATTTCACACCCACTCACCTGCTATTTATGTTATTGGACGGTTCCACTAGAGTCTGGCATTTTTCCTACTATTTGTTATTGTTACTTTTTTCCAACCATTTTTTATTTATTATTTTTCCCACCTGGGCTCTAGTAAAAGATATGTCACATCAACGGCGGTAAACAATGTGCCATGTCAGCTCAAAACCCTTCTCGGTAAGTTACGTGTTTTCAATTTCACATAAAAAAAAGTCTCTACTAGCTAGTAATGTTAAAAGCGTATCTAATTTCATGTCAACTAGAGATATTACAGTTTCACATATAAAAACATCTCAACGCGCATAAGGACGATTATTTGAGACGCTTTACAACGTGTCTTCACGCTACTCACGGTTGAAAGCATGTCTAATTATGTGTCAACTTTGTACATTTTTAGTTGCATGTCAAAAAGCATTTCTAGGTGCCTATCAATGATTTTGAGATACGCTTTACAACGTGTGTAGATGTTATTGACGGTTGAAAACGTGGCTAATTTCGTGTCATTTAAATACGATTTAAAAAGCGTGTTAAAATATGTGTCTAGATATCTCTTGACGTTGAAAGCGTTTTAAATATCGTGACACTTAGATATGTTATTGAAATCGTGCCAAATAACGTTTTTACGTGCCAATATAGATACGCTTTTAATGGCGTTACAAGTACAGCGTAGCTACGGGGGGGGTTTTCTAGTAGTGGGCTTGGACAACTGTTTATTAGTGTGATGCCAAAAAAATATTAATTATGCGGATATTATTGATGAAATGTTTGTATTTGGCTAAATATAGAATTGGCCGAATTTGAATTGGGCCGACGTCTAGAAGCAGCCCAATTTGAATTGGGCCTACATCTAGAAGCAGCCTGATTTAAATTGGGCCGATATCTACAAGCAGCCCAATCTGAACTAGCCCAAAACTAGAAAAAGAAGGCCAAAATAAATGTGGAAAACTGCAAAAATTTGAAAAAAAAACCAAAACAGGCCAAAACTAGCCGGAAAACAACTCTGGCCCAAAGAGTAATTGGGCCGAAAGTTCCTATGACTGGCCGAAAGCTCCTCGAAGCCCAAATTGGGCCACAAATCGGCTGGGCTGAATCCTACGTGGCACGGACGACACATCGGCGATATTCGTGATGGAAAAAACACGCCAATCTGCGTGACGGAAAGTTCTGTCATGAATTATTGGGCTCAGCCCAAGTCCAAACCGGGGTAAGTGGGTGTCCGGACCATCCGTGACGGAATTTTTCCCCGAAATCCATCACGGATGCCCCGGTTCCAATCTACGGAAAAAAAAAACTCTCACGGATGCCCATCCGTGATGGATTTTGACCATTCCGTGACGGAATTTTTCCATCATGTATGAACACATTCCTTGTAGTGGCGCCTCCTCACCGGTAGCCTCGCTTCCACGCGAACTCCCCGATGCCGCCACGTGTTGTCCGTCCACATCGGGACCTCCGCCCGGGTTTTGAGGCGCAAACCCGCGAAACTCGCCGCTGATGGTTTTGAGGCGAAACCACCAAACCACCGCGAGTAGCGTAGCCCGTACGCATCCCCCGCCGTGTACACTTGCGCTTGTCGATGTCCCAAGTGTCAGCCACTGTGGCTGGCCGCCCGGCCCCCGGGTCCTCGGTCCAAGCCTCACGTCCGCCCTTCACCGCACCTGGTCTGTCGGCATGGCACGTCCTCCTTGGCCTTCACCACACCGTCGACCACCGCCTCCGAGCTCGACACCTGCACAGCAAGCCAAGAGACACCACTGTTTGACATGAAGCCGCGTGCCACAGTTAGTAAGAGCATCTCCAAGGGCTTTGGCAAATTGACTTGCCATTTGTTGTTGTTTGCAAACTCTCATAACAAAATGCAAAAGATAAAAATAAGCCATCTCCAAGGGAATTGACATTTGAACTTGGCAAAGGATAAAAATAGAAGGTCTCCAGGCACGCGCGCTTTCCTCGCGCGACTTTGCATGCGCGATTGGGTTTGTAAAGCCGTGCACGGCTTGGCATTTTTGCCAAGTTTGCTCCCTCATTTGCCAAGTTGTCCAAATTGCAAACTCCAAATGCAAAACTGTTAGATACCTCTTTTGAATTTTTTGGCAAATTACTCAAATGCAAACCTCAAATGCAAAACCCTTGGAGATGCTCTAAGACACACCCACACACGCCAATTGTGTTGGTATGTTGACAATCACTCAGCACAAAAACTGCTACATAATAGCTATGGAAAAGCCATATGTTCGCACCTTCCTAATACACACCAATGTAGGATCTCATCTCCTACTTTTATGGGAACTAATTGGGAAATAAACCAATCAAAGGATAATTTAGGCCCATTAATGCCTAGCCACTTGCGCGCTGGCGCCGCTGGTGTAGGTGGCAGACTAAAAGCTGACGACCTTGGCCTAAAACATCCAAATGTATCATCGTTTCATGAGTTCAAACTACAGATCGACCCACCACATCATCGGCAACACTTGTTGACAGAGGAAAAAACAAATTCACTGTTGTAGACCTTATATTTTCCAAGTCTTTAAATCAGTAAGTTGGTTACAAACATAGTAGACTGCCAGTTCAATCATAAACTCATGGTTTACAATTAAATCCTCTATCCTCCACTCCTCTTACCATAGGTTAAAAGGTACAATGAAAACCTACTTACCAGGTTTTCTATGTCATCTCTGAACAAACCTCCATCTGCGGCAGCAATTGAATCAAAAGCTAGTTTGGATTTACAATTCTTTTTTAGTAGCCCAAGTGTACGATTAAGGAGGTTTCCTGTTCAAGTAAGTGAGATCATTATTAACACGTAAAGATGCATAGGTAACACAAACAAGGAGCACCAAGCTAGTGAAGAAAGAAACAAATGACATAACAATTTCAGCACACATGGTATAAAGGTAAATTAAACAAAGCACTTGTAATGATGTGTGGAACTCTGTACTTCTAAGGTTCAGAACTCCACCACTAGTCCTAATATGCCTTAGGGCATATAACTTGCTGTTACAATTTATCTACTGGGTGTTGGGTATTTTCACTTTCTCTCGTGCCCTGAAGATGGTTCCGCCACATCCTTCTTCCTGTCACTCTTGGACTTGAGGGCTGCCTCACGAGCTTGAAGCTCTTCATCCTGACCCTCGATGGCTGCTTCACGCACACCTAACCGCAACACGGAGGCAGGCAGGCGGTGATGCACGAGAGAGAAAAGAGAAAGAGAGAGAAGAAAAAGAAGGCCGTGTGGGCCAGCTTGTCAGACCTCGGCGCTGAGATCCACGGCGCCGAGCTCGATGCCGAACCGACCGCCACGTTGCCTACGCGAGCCTCAAACCTCGGCGTCGAGACGTGTTACCTCAGCACCGTTGATCACGGTGCCGCTAACCCCCTGTGTCCATAAACGGCGTCCAGGGGTATATATAAATATGAATATTTTTTAAAAAAAGTCTAAAAAATAAAAAATCGGCAGATTTTTTTTTTTTGAGATTACACGTACAACGCAGACGTCCACAACCCACACACAACCGTTTCCCTATGAGCACCTTCGAAGACTGGACCAGCAAATATTTGAGACGAGATTGACGAAGTCACCACAGGTGCTTCGCTATCGATAAGAACGTCGCCTGTCACTAAAAGCATAAAGCTGTTAAATCCTATAATATTCGCTCCCACCTGAAGTCAACTCCAGGACCTCAGGCCTGAGTCACTTATAACCATGGGCTACAGGCAGAACTGACTGAGCCCTGTCGAAGCTTCGCTGCCAGCCTGTATATCGATCCCCTAGCCCATAGGCCCAGTAAGTGCCAGGCCGGTTTGTTCCATCTCGGCGGACCTGTGAAGAAATTGGGCCAGAAACTGTGGCGGCTGTAGTATAGGCGCAGCAAATTTTTCGGTTATGCTTTGGATAGATTGTTCGAGCAGTCGAACACCAGCGCACACGGCCCAGCTCCCGGCCCACCACACATCGCTCATCTTTATCCACACTCCTCGTCTCCACCGTTTGCTACTCCACCACACATTCTCGTTCCCTCCGCCCGCAGCTCCACCCCCTCCCCATCCCGGTGCGTCAGCCACCTCCGCCACGCCAACCCCTCGCCGGTCACCGCCGCTGCCTCTGTGCCCCCGCCACCCCTCGCCTTCTCTCTCGACATGGGGGTCGCTATGGGAGGTCCATCCAAAAGCGAGGTGCTCTCCATGCGCTTGGCATGGCCGGCCCGGCGGCACCTAGGCATGGCGACGCGGAGCCGCTGGCGCATGCCGCACACCGGCGGCTAACGCCGGTAGCCGCGGTAGCCAGCCGTCCGTTTCCTCATTCTTCTTCCCTGCTTCTTCCCTCACGTCCTCCACGCTTGCATGACCCCGGTGATGGCGGCGGCGCCCCGGATCTACCGGATCCAGCGAGGGCGACGGTGGAGCCGGCCGGATCCGGCCCAGGTAGGCTTCATCCTCCTCTCTCCTCTTCTTTTCTCCCTCCCTCCCCTTGCTCCCTGCATTTTCCCCTCAGTTTTTGTTCCGCGACCTCCATGGCGAGGAGGCCGAGCTCCATGGCCCCCAGTCCCCGCGCGAGGAGGCCGAGCTTCATGGCCGAGGCCCCGTCCCCTCGATGCGCACGCGCTGGCCCCCGCGTCGGCAGCTCGATGGTCGTCCCCTCGATGCAGAAACATCAGTATGGTTTTTTGTTTAATTTTTGGTTTTTTCTTTTTATTTCAGAGTTTTTCCCCCGATGTTTCTCTAGCACAAAGTTGAATGTTTCTCTAGCACAAACTTGAATGTTTCTCTAGCACAAACTTTTTTGTGTTGCTGCAGTGCAAACTTGAATGTTTCTCTAGCACAAACTTGATTGTTTCTCTGTTGACACTAGATACGCACACGAAAGAATCAAGAGAAATAATCCGCAAGCGCACGGATATCGGTGAGCACTTCACCCGGGAGATAAGTCCTGAGTATCGTATTTGTTTTTATCCGCTAAGAGAAAATGTGCAATAGACTAACCCGATCTTTACTACTACCCCGGGTCGCTAGTCAAGTGAGAATTAAGTGATATAGAGAGAACTCCTTCGTCAGTCTTCTTCCAACCTATGGCAAGCTTTGAGACTATTGTTCTAAGGGGGTACCTGAGGAATAGACACCACAAAGGATGCTAAACCGGGCACAAAGGACCTACCTTACCTACCAACGGGAAGTGGATTACAAAGGTAATAAAGGGATTGTCACTTCCCTCACTACTACCACGGTTCCGGCCGAATAGGGAGCATCTACAAGTGAACCTAGCCTAAGCACCACGCTTATGCTAAAGAACGATTACTCTATTCCCAACGCGAAGCGGAAATAAAGTAAACTTGTAAACCAAAGAACAATAATAACAACGAACTTACTAGTATTAGAAGTTGAATTGCCGAATGATTCGAAACCAAGCCTCGGGTTAGGAGACTTGATCCCGCAGGTACACTGGAGAGGAGACACCGACAGTAGGGCTTCCTCCAAATCTACCTCCACTCTATACTCTCTCAATCTCTCTTGAATCTAATACCCTATAGAGATAGATCCATTCGAGGACCCTTCTCTATCTAACTCTCTCTCTAGATTGAAGTCTTGAATGAATTGGAGAATGAATTAGGGTTTTACCCGGGGCCGGGGGCTCCGCTTATATAGCCCCCTAGGATTAACCACGGCCCTCGGATCAAACCGACCTAAATGGACGATAATTATTAATCTTCAAAGTCGGTGGAGGCGGGATCCGCGAGACTCCACGATTGGTGGAGATGGGGAGTCGGCCGACTCCCTCCCCGGTCGGCCGACCGGCCCGAGCAGTGGGCCCGGGTTTAGGTGACGCCTTCCGGAGTCTTCTAGATTATACTTTTTCACCCGTTCGGTCTTTCTCTCTATGTAAACCCGACATGTGGGCCATCTTGGTTGATTTTCAGTTGTCACCCTTGCAGAAATAGATATTCACCAAAACTCGTGGAATTTCGGGTAGGTGGTAACCCTATATCTATCAAGTATTTATGAATAGGTCCATTTGTATGTTAAGTTGACGGTTAATTTTATGAGTTAACGACCGTCAACAAACTCCCCACACTTGTCTTTTACTCGTCTCGAGGAAAAGGATGGATTACTTTAAGCATAGCCTCAAACTAAGACATCAACATTAGATTATCCCCGATCATGCACATCTTTGCGGGATTCAAAGTGTCTACCATTGAACTTTGGGGAGTTGAAAGATGGAACAGCGCGAAGTAGAGATCCTTCTTCTATCAATCCTGTCACTTGGAGTTTTTATAATATTTTTGCAAAGAAACTTAGCTTACCCTTCTCCATCATGTAGCACACTCGAATCACTCTTTATATGTGGTATTTGTGGATCTCACCATTAAGTATAGAGCACTCAAATCTCTCAATGTATGTGGTATTTTTGGAACTCACTTGAGGCATGTGAAAGGGTATGCCTCCTATTCTACTAAGGCTTATGTGGAGTTTTAAGGTATTTCAAGGAATAGCATTTTTACCTGCGCATATTGATTAGTCAAAAACGGGAACCAAGGAGAGGGGGACCTTACTCTAGATCAAGTGTGTGCAAGTGTGTGGAATATTTGGTGGCTAAATTGATGATAATAATGCTCCTTCCCTCTCTTGCACACTCTTCTCTTGAACATTGCTTTGCTTGATCTTTTCTTGAATAGCTCTTTGAGCTTCTTTGAACTTTCCTTCTCTTGGGATCACAATACTTAAGAGCTCATGGGCTATCTTTTTTCTTTCTTTTCTTCTTCTTTCTTTCTTTTTTTTTTTAACATTATTTTTGCATAGCCCATGTCTCACTCTCGGACACAATAACTTTCTTGAATACGACGATGATGATGATGACAGTACTCTTCTTTCAACAACTAGATGATGATAACAATCCTTGGAGCATATAGAAATCCTAGAAAGTGTATGTATCCTCTCCCAGTGTAGGAGATGGATGAATGGCGGAAAGCATGTTTTTGCGTACTCCCGGTGTAGGAGTGAATGAGATATATATGTGGGTGTAAGTGCACTTGATCATATGAGTAAGAGACCCTTCTCTAAGGCTCTAATACCGCCAAGACTATTCTCAACACAAATAAAAGCTTATGTACTGGTCCTTCAGAATTTTGTCGACGAGGCTCTATAGGCATTTATAACCACGAGAGGAAAGTATAGCTAACATTTTAAGATTATCGAAAAGAAATTCTCCAAGCAACTAGACATCAAGAAATCGGGTTCTCATGGTCCATGCTATATCACCTGTCCTCAACAACTTAAGTAAAATGGGGTCCCTATAAAATACATTCCCAACAAAGCAACGGGATTCCCGGGAATTATCATGGTGTGAGTCTATCTTGGGGTCATGATTAAAATAATCTACATTCTCAATATATATAGCAAGTGATTTAATTCAAAGTGTTCCCCAAATGAATCGAAAAAACATGATCGGTATAAAATTTGGAACGTAGGGAAGCAAACCGACCGTGGACGAAAGCCGGAGCCAAATGGGCCCGGCCCATGGGCGGCCGACTCCATATATGGGTCGGCCGAGGCTCGCAGTGGCCCTCGGGGTCCGTTTCGTCGTGCGTGATCTTCACATCGTATATTCTCAAATATTTTTTTGGTTCATTGATATCCGTTAGTTTCATCGTCGGTTGCCTCCCCCACACTAGATTCCTGTTATCTTCATTCACAACAAGGTGGAGACAAAAAGAGGCAACACATATGCAATAATAATAAATATAACTAGAAAACTTTATTTCATCTTCATTAAGGCTGGCTTACAAGTATTGAAAGGAACTAAGATCGAACTAAACTTTAACTAAGCACTCTTGCAAACTAAAACTTTTAATCTAAACACACTAGGCCTTTCTGATGCTAAGACAAATCTTATCTAATCAACTCGCTTCTCTAGAGCGTCTAACCTCTTTTCTAACTTATCCGTCCTCTTCTCTTGCGCACGAAGTCTATCTATGAGAGTGACAATGCTACTGCTCTGGACGTGTTGAGCGTTTCGCAGAGATGCTATAACGTCGCGCTGAGTTTCTAACTCCTTCTCTAAGTCTGCAACGGTCTTGCGACGCTTCCTTGGAGCTTCTGAGGCGGCGAGAGCTGCTTTCGGGGCTTCCTTCGGAGGGACGAACTTCACTTTGCTCGGGTGAGCACGAACTCCCTCGAAATACGAGCGCTCTCCAGTGCTATACTTAGCACAGACGATCTCCCCTTGCTTGTTGGTCTTCACTCCCATAAGCATCTCATTGTGCTTAGGAGGGAGGATCCTGGTGCCTTCTGGGAGCTTCACAATAGGACCCTTTGGTGGAGGTCCATCTAGGAGCAAAGGCTTGGGTGCAGCGATGAATGGTTGGGCGAAGTAGCTATGGCTGTAAGCTTGAGGTTTTGGAGGAATAGAGGCTAGGGGTTTGGGCTTAGCAAGAACGATGGCCTTGCTCTCAGGCTCCTCGCTTGGGATGGTGTTGAGATCAATCCCGAAACGGATCAATCTCCTATCTAAATTCTCGGCCGGCTCGACTTCGCCATTCTTTGCGTAGCAAGCTTGATGCTAGGAGGAGGAGGCTTTAGATGGAATGAGGTTGGCTTGAGGCTGGGCTTCTTTATATAGGAGGGATGGAGAGGCATCTAAAGGGCATCTAAAGGGAATCTCCGAAGGAATAACGCATCAACGTGATCTCAAAAACCCTAATCGGCAAAAATTCCGAAGGAAGAGTATGGAAGGATCACGAGTGCAAAAGCCGACGGCAAATGGGGAGTCCATGAGTCGGCCGACTCCCTATGGGTCGGCCGACTCGGCGGGTGGACTCCGCCGGGCTTTTCGCAACCTATTTAGCATATTTTTGTCGTTCGGAAAAATACCGGACCCCGAAAATCGAAAAGTAAAAAGGTCGGGCCCAACTACCTAATTGAGAAAGAAGTTTAATTCATCTATTTCCCCTATTTCCTCAATGGGCTCTAAAAATATTTTAAGGCGTTGACCATTTACCTTGAATATCGTACCTTCGTTGTTGCGAAGCGTAACGGCTCCATGCGATGATGAGCTTACTACTTCGAACGGTCCTTCCCATTTGCTTCGAAGCTTTCCTTGCCCGAAGAGTTTGACCCCGGAATTAAAAAGTAATACCTTGTCTCCGGGTGTGAACTCCTTGATCTTGATTCTCTTGTCGTGCCATCTTTTCACTCTTTCTTTGTATATCTTGGCATTGTGATAGGCTTTCTCTCTCCATTCTTCTAATTCGAGAGATTTGCATCCTCCTCTTCTCTCCCGCTTTGCTTCTAGGTCCATATTCCATTTCTTGATGGCCCGAGTGAGCTTTGAATTCCAGCTCTACCGGCAAGTGGCAGTCTTTCCATAGACTAGTTGATATGGTGACATCCCAATAGGTGTCTTGTATCTTGTTTGATATGCCCATAGTGCATCGGGAAGTTTGTCCTTCCATGCAGTTCCCATTTCATTCACCTTGTCTTGAAGAATATTCTTGATTTGCTTATTTGATGTCTCGCTTGGCCACTTGTCGAGGATGATACGGAGTAGCAACATTATGGCGTACTCCATGCTTCAATAAGTATTGCTCGAAACGCTTGTCGATGAAATGTGATCCTCCATCACTTATGACTATCCTTGGGACTCCAAATCTTGGGAATATTATTTCTTGAATATCTTTTTGAGCTGATCTCCGCCTTTTTGCATGGCGAGCTTCGACCCATTTGGACACATAGTCCTTGCTACGAGGATGTATTCACATTTCTTCGACGGTGGAAATGGTCCCATGAAATCAACTCCCCAAACATCAAAGAGCTCGATCGAAGGTTGTTGATAAGTGGCATGGCATCTCTTGAGTTAATGTTGCCATGTCTTTGACAAGGACCGCATCTCCGAATGAAATCTTTTGTGTCTTCATACATTGTTGGCCGAAAAAATCCGCATTGCCAAATCTTCGCATGTGTACGGAACACCCCATAATGGCCTCCATATGGTGATGAGTGGCATCTTTCAATGATTTTGATTCCTTCTTCGGTGGGCACACATCTTCCGAGCGAGGCCATCGAGCACACTCGGAAGAGGTAGGGCTCATCCCATATGTGAGTACGACTCTCCTGGATAAGTTTCCTTTTGTTGCCTCCCGGTGGTACGTAACCTGTAACCATAAAATTAACAATATCTCGCATACCGGGGGTCGATCGTTGATTCCTTAGAGCATGTCGTCCGGAGTGCGTCGTCGATGGGTAGTTCTGTGGTTTCTCAACCGCATTCTAGACAAGTGATCGGCAACAGAGTTTTCTACTCCCTTTTTATCTTTTATTTCTAAATCAAATTCTTGGAGTAATAAAATCCATCTTATCAAACGAGGTTTAGCATCTTTCTTAGTGAGCAAATATTTTAAAGCGGCATGATCGGTGTAAACAATCACTTTGGCACCTACTAAGTAGGATCTAAACTTATCAATAGCAAAGACAAACACTAGGAGCTCTTTTTCGGTGGTAGCATAATTAAGCCGAGGTCCAGTCAAAGTTTTTGCTAGCGTAAGCTATTGCATGATGCTTCTTATCCTTAGTACGTCCTAACACTTTGCTCCTACAGCGTAGTCACTTGCATCACACATAATTTCAAAAGGTAAAGCCCAATCGGGGGTTGAATGATTGGAGAGAGATGAGCGCTTTCTTAAGGATCTCAAATGATTGTAAGCGAGGCATCATCAAAGTCAAAAGGAACATCCTTAGCCAATAAGCGGGTAAGAGGTCTAGCGATGAAAGAGAAATCTTTTATGAATCTACGATAAAAACCAAGCATGACCAAGAAAACTTCTAATTCCTTTCACATTGATAGGAGGAGGCGGTTGTTCAATAACTTCTATTTTGGCTCTATCTACCTCGATGCCTCTTTCGGACACTAAGTGTCCTAGCACTATTCCTTCTCTAACCATGAAATGACACTTTTCCCAATTAAGGACTAAGTATTTTTCCTCACATCTTTGCAAAACTCGATCTATGTTTTCAAGGCACTCATCAAAAGTTTTTCCATAAACAGAAAAATCATCCATGAAAACTTCCATAATCTTTTCAATCATATCAGAAAATATAGACATCATACATCTTTGAAAAGAAGCTGGTGCATTACATAACCCAAAAGACATCCTACGATAAACAAAGGTTCCATAAGGGCATGTAAAGGTTGTTTTGTTTTGATCATTAGGATGGATAGGGATTTGATGATATCCAGAATATCCATCAAGGAAGCAAAAGTAAGAATGGTTGGCTAATCGCTCAAGCATCTCATCAATGAAAGGCAAAGGAAAGTGATCCTTTCTTGTTGCCTTATTAAGCTTTCTATAATCTATGCACATTCGCCATCCCGTGATGGTTCTTTGTGGGATTAACTCATTCTTCTCATTTTGGACAACAAATCATGCCTCCCTTTTTAGGCACAACTTGGACAAATGGCTGACCCACTCACCGTGTGGCACGGGGTAAATAATCCCGGCGTGCAACAGTTTTAAAACTTCTTTCTTAACAACTTCCCTCATCGCATTATTGAGCCTACGTTGGGGTTCTCGGGATGGTGGAATATCGGGATCCGTGGGAATGCGATGGGTACACGGGGCGGGACTAATTCCTTTGAGGTCCTCGGAGTGAGTAGCCAAAAGCTTTTTTATGTTTTTCTAGGACAGCCATTAAGCGAAAAGTCTCGCTCCCGAGTGAGAGTATCACTTATGATGACAGGAGTGTCTGGATCATTTCCTAGAAAGGCATATCTAAGACCGGCCGGTAAAGGTTTGAACTCAATAGGAGGCCTAGGTGGTAGGGTAAACTCGTCTAATGGTTCATTCTCGAAGGGTCACTTCTTCTTCTATGAAGAATCTAGCTTCATCTTCTAATTTCGGCTTTACTAGGAATTCTAGAGAGGTGCTCTAAATTCCTCCAACGGATCATAATGTGGATAGGGCTCGGTCATAGTATTTAAAGAGTGTGAAATGGACATTGCAAACTGGAGTTTCTTGCCTAAACAAATGTTTAGTTTCCCAGTTTGGCCTTCATAAAGAAGTCTTCTAAATGGTTGTCCTATCAACAGGTGGAAATCCCCTATGTCAAAGACATAAAAGCTTAAGTGAACAGGGGTTCCTTCTACTCGGAGTGGTAGGACATGTAGGATTCCTAAACAAGGAAGAATTTGTCTTGAAAGATTTCTTATGAACTTCACTGTTGGGGTCAATATCATGTTTCTTTGCAAATATTTTGCTAGTGTGGTAGACATGATATTTATACCCACAACTGGATTGTAGAGAGCGTCTATGCAATCATTGTTAATCATGCAATGAATGGGAAGAGAATATGAATCCAGCCGAATTATTTCGGAGGAAAGCTCTGACTCTTCTAACCACTCATTGCTCATGACAGACACTAACTCTCCTGAGGTCTTTCCTGTTGGAATATCCTCATTAATAGTGCATGGCTTTATTGGGTGATATTTGCCTTGTGGCTTCTTCACCTTGTGATAGTTGAAGATGTTTCCAAAATCGGAAAACAGATCAGGTTCAATATCTAGCATAAAATCAGGAAGTGGAATGTCTTCCTTGTCTTGCTCAAGACATGGATTAGGCGAGGTTGATAGTGTATCTCGGCAAATGTTTGTCTTCGGCTACTTGAGGTTCTACTTCTAGGAGGTAGTCTAATTCACTGGATAGGATTTGGTCTAGGATTGATCTTGCTTTCTCAAACGAGAGATATGCAAGAATGATCCTCTGAAGTTGTGTCGAGCAATTTTCTTGTCTCTACTCGACCTTTATAAAAGTGTTGTAAAAGAATGGGATCTCGGTAGACTAAGGTCCGGGCCCGATGCTAAAAGTGTAGTAAAACGATTCCAGGATGAGGCCAAAGATTCTTCGGTTCTTGCTTAATAGTCGAACCTTGACTCTAAGGTCGACGATTTGGGAGATGGGATAGAAATCTAGGCAAAAGTTGGAGCGTAAGGACCCCCAATCTCCTTGTTGCTTACCTACAGCTTTATCATACCATTGTCTAGCTTTTCCCTTTAACGAGAAAGGAAATAGCTTCCAACGGAGGGTTTTGTCGGACATGCCCTCTATGCGAAGACAGTCACATGTTTGCTCAAAGTCTCTAATGTGAAGGTAAGGGTTTTCGTCTCCTTCTCCTGAAAAGGATAGGCTTTGGACCAATGCAATCAACCGCGGACTCGGCCTATAGCTAGGTGTTTGAATAGGTTGTGATGACTCATGTGGCACTAGGCCGGTCTCCGTGGGTGCAGAAAATTGAAAGATAGGAATGGAATTTGAATTATCCATAAGGATAGAAAAAGATAAAAGTATAGAAAAGTAAAGTGCAAGAAAAAGATAAAAGTATAGGTACAAGGTAGAGCAAGATTTAGGTTATCTAAGCAGACCGTCTTTCTCCCCGGCAACAGCGCCAGAAATGCTTGTTGACACTAGATACGCACACGAAAGAATCAAGAGAAATAATCCGCAAGCGCACGGATATCGGTGAGCACTTCACCCGGGAGATAAGTCCTGAGTATCGTATTTGTTTTTATCCGCTAAGAGAAAATGTGCAATAGACTAACCCGATCTTTACTACTACCCCCGGGTCGCTAGTCAAGTGAGAATTAAGTGATATAGAGAGAACTCCTTCGTCGGTCTTCTTCCAACCTATGGCAAGCTTTGAGACTATTGTTCTAAGGGGGTACCGAGGAATAGACACCACAAAAGATGCTAAACCGGGCACAAAGGACCTACCTTACCTACCAACGGGAAGTGGATTACAAAGGTAATAAAGGGATTGTCACTTCCTCACTACTACCACGGTTCCGGCCGAATAGGGAGCATCTACAAGTGAACCTAGCCTAAGCACCACGCTTATGCTAAAGAACGATTACTCTATTCCCAACGCGAAGCGAATAAAGTAAACTTGTAAACCAAAGAACAATAATAACAACGAACTTACTAGTATTAGAAGTTGAATTGCCGAATGATTCGAAACCAAGCCTCGGGTTAGGAGACTTGATCCCGCAGGTACACTGGAGAGGAGACACCGACAGGCCGGGCTTCCTCCAAATCTACCTCCACTCTATACTCTCTCAATCTCTCTTGAATCTAATACCCTATAGAGATAGATCCATTCGAGGGACCCTTCTCTATCTAACTCTCTCTCTAGATTGAAGTCTTGAATGAATTGGAGAATGAATTAGGGTTTTACCCGAGGGCCGGGGGCTCTCGCTTATATAGCCCCCTAGGATTAACCACCTGACCCTCGGATCAAACCAACCTAAATGGACGATAATTATTAATCTTCAAAGTCGGTGGAGGCGGGATCCGCGAGACTCCACCGATTGGTGGAGATGGGGAGTCGGCCGACTCCTCCCCCGTCGGCCGACCGCCGGCCTGAGCAGTGGGCCCCGGTGTTTCGTGTGACGCCTTCCCGGAGTCTTCTAGATTATACTTTTTCACCCGTTCGGTCTTTCTCTCTATGTAAACCCGACATGTGGGCCATCTTGGTTGATTTTCATTTGTCACCCCGCGTAAATAGATATTCACCAAAACTCGTGGAATTCATCAAAGTGGTAACCCTATATCTATCAAGTATTTATGAATAGGTCCATTTGTATGTTAAGTTGATGGTTAATTTTATGAGTTAACGACCGTCAACATTCTCTAGCACAAACTTTTGTGTTTCTGCAGTGCCAACTTTTGTGTTCAGAGTTTTTTCCGATGTTTCTGCAATGCAAAGTTGAATGTTTCTCTAGCACAAACTTTTATGTTTCTTTTTGTTACTAAGTAGTTTGATTTTTCCAGAAACAAGCGGATGTTTCGGAGTTCACCAGGGGGTGTTTCATCTTTTGTTTCTTTTTGTTTCAGATTTAATTCAATCATTTTGTCCTCGTTTCTATGTTTTCTTCTTCTTTTGTTTCATTAGGGTTTTTGTTTATTTTTTTGGTTTTTTTATTTTGTTTGAGAGATCCAACGGTGACGGGGTGGGAGGGGTGTGGCGGCCATGGAGGAGCATGGGGGGCCGAGGATGTGCGGGGCGTGGCCATGTGGTGTGTGAGCGGGCGGGACGCCTGGAGGGGTGTGTGTGTGTTTGGGTGTGTGTTGGGGTAGATGGGCCGCTCGGACGTCCGTTCTATCTCGTAGAACGTTCGATCGGCAGCATCACCCCAAATTTTTTGTAGAAACACTAAGTATATATACCTATAATGTATGATTATCTTGAACACTTTATCAAATAGCAATCTCTTGAGCTCAATTACTCATCGAAGAGGGATAATAGCCTGCAACCTTATACTATAGCTCATTCTTCTAAAGCCCGTGAACCCAAAATGAACCAATGCACATAACATATATAAGATAAATATCAGAACAAATTAATCAGACGTTTTTTTTTGGAAAAGTTGGCTCTTTTTCCTTTCAAACCATCGTTGTAGCTTTAATTTGTGAAGTTTGAGTCTTAATTTTGTTTGATAACGACACAATTTTTGGAAACAAATCATCTCTAAATTACTCAATAAATAAATAATTTTACTTTTTCATGGACTCGACGACCGGATCATATGGAGATGGACCGCCGACGGCAAGTACTCAGCCAGACTGCAAAATGGCCTCGCACCCGGTCCCGGGGTGTGCTAGAATCTGGAAAACATGGGCGCCGCTCGAGTGAGGATATTCCCGTGGCTCGCCATCCGCAAGCGCCACTGGACAGCGGACCGATGACACAGTCACGGCCTCGCCGGCAAACAACAACTGCTACCTCTGCGACCAGGAGCCAAAGACCATCGATCACATCATCTCAGCTTGCTCTTTCTCCCGTCAGATATTGTGGTTCGTCTTGGCCTTCCTTCGAGCTGGTACTTCCAGGATTGGGGCATAGACCGTAGGCCTATGGTAGGACCAATGGAGACAGAGATGGCATAGAGATAAGCGAAAGGAGCCGACACGTTGTTCGCCTTGGTGGCCTAGGAGATTTGGAAGGAGAGGAATGTAAGATGCTTCGGGAGCTCGAATCCAAAGATCCACCGGGTCCTCAACACCATCAAGCACACCGCCGATCTATGGATCGAGTCCGGAGTGCGAAAACTATGATGTTTAGTGCGTGAGTAATCCGTTATGTACACAACCCGAGGGGTGGCAAAGTGCGCGTTTAAAATCTTGTATCCAAGACTCAAAAATTTATAAAACTCTCTTCTACTTAAATACAATGATGCGCAAACCTTTTGCGTATTCGAGAAAAAAATAATTTTACTTTTATAGAACGTCATGGCATTAAGAGAAACAATGATCAAGCTTTACTCAATAAAGCACAAACGATTTCTCCGTCCACTCTGAATGAAACTAATATGCTTAGGAATACCTTGGCAATGACTCTATTTATACGAATGTTGGTGAATTATATCCTTAGAGCATCTCCGATAGTTTTTTTAAAAAAATTACCTTCTAAATCATAATTTGAAGAATTATTTAATTAAAACTGTTTTGTATATCTTTGTACACTAATAACTTTTTTTTTTATATTTGGCACGTGCTCTAACTTATGAAGATATAAAGAGTGTCTTGGAGTTGCTCTCAGCGAATTGCGTCACTTAGGTAGTCATATTATATCGTTCTTGAATTGCGGCCACTTATGTCCGTACACTTATGATTATGATTGAAATTCTAGATCCGCCACTGGCCGGAAAGCGAGTGTCGCAACTCGCAGCCAGCTCTACAAGCCCGCCCACCTCCACTCCGCCGCCGACGCCGAGTTGAACGGAGCGCCCACAAGAATGGAAATCTCTGTCCGCGAGGGGAGAAGAGAAGCACGAGTTGCATGCTTGCTTCTCGCTGCCGGCTGTCCCCTCCCCCTCTGGCCTCTCGCGCTGCTCCTGTTCGTCAGCCTGGCTGGCGGCTGCCCCTGCCGCCCACCGGCCGCCGTAGGCCGTAGCAAAACAGCGACGAGGCCGAGGAAGGCGTAAGACAAGAGGTCCACGATTTCTCATCTCAGACATGAAACATGGGCCGCCTCGAATTCTGTCTACCGCACTGCACCGCACCCGTTGGTCCTGCCGCCCTGCTCCTGCCCCTTCCTTCACTTTCCCTTGAAGTAAATATAATAATAAAAGCAGTACTTGTACTGTAGGCAAACAAACAAAAACTGCAGCCGGCCGTTCACCACTTATCCTCTTGGTCTGTTTTGGTCAGCCTGGCAAGTCATGCCACTTTCGGAACGGAACATGAAGTCATATAAACTACTGTATGCTCTGCTCGCACTTTGCACCACCACCATTCGTTACTAGTCCCCAAGTTTCGTTATGAGTTCCTCCGTCCTAAAATACTATGACCGAGTATGACGGCGGCAGTAGGGATGGAAACGGATTGGATTCGTATGGAATCAAATCCAGATATCACCTTTTCCCTCATTTTAATTCGAATACGAATACGGATTCAGATATTTTCGAATATGAATACAAAACGGATGTCTCGGATTCGGATTTCTCTTGAATATTTACTCAAGTCAACTTAAAATGTATAATTTAAAATTTAACATACATGAATAAAATTTTACTGCTAAGTACATCGTTAACCAAAGTGAACTAAATGAAAGTACACTTCTAATAATCTAAAGTGAACTAAATAAATTTATATAAAATAATTTACATCAATAAATAAATAAACTAAAGTATTAAAATAATTTAAAACAACAAATATATTAGGATTAAACTAAAATCAGAAAATACTAAAATTAATTTAATCTCTATGTATCTTTAATAAATTTAAATTAATACTAAAAGTTACTTATAAATATACTATTAAATGGATTCAATGCATTATTAATAAAAATAAAATTAATAATTGGTCGCTCGTTATGAAGAGAAAACTTTTAAGTAGGTTCATGCATGATACCTTGTTTTCATTGCAGATACGGATACTGTCGGATATTGTTGAATATGGATCTAGAGTCGGATAGAGAAAAACACTGGAAAAACAAATTCAGATATATTCATTTTCTATCCATATTACAAATGGATACGAATACGGATATCCATATTACAAGTTTTAGCCGACACGGATATCGAATAATTCAGATATCCATATTTTCATTTTGAATACCTAGGCGGCAGGGTCAATCAAGGAGACAAAGCAAAGATTCTCTAGGTTAGGGCGAGACAGGACAGGACCGTGGCAAAGTTTGCCTCGCTGATTGACTCCAGCAGTTCAGTCCAGTGGCCAGAGCACGGAATCTCCCTCCGCATCCGCGCGCGCTTCCCACGCCCCTGAATTCTCCTCTAGCTCCGAAACCCCTGAATTCTCCTCTAGCTCCGAAACCCCTGAATTCTCCTCTAGCTCCGAAAGCGAAACCCGGTCACGCTGCTGCTGCTCTCTCCCTACACTCCTCCGGGCCCCGGTCACAGTTGCGCCTCCCCCAACCATGACCTCTCACGGCTCAGCACCTGGCGGTATATAAATATAATACGGGCGGTCACCATACCCATACATAAATCAAAGTCAAGAAGGGTCACACACTGAGAGTGAAGGGTCACACACACTGAGAGTGAGTGAGAGCCTGATCGAGACTGACCGACCCGTTCCAAACACACGTCTGCAGCTTAAGCATCGGAACTTGGGCAGCATCACCATGTCGTCGTCATCGTCCAGCTGTGGTGCGCAGAAGCAGCTGGTGTGCCTGACCGGCGCGGGCGGCTTCATCGGCTCGTGGGTGGTCAAGGAGCTGCTCCAGCGCGGCTACGGTGTCAGGGCAACTGCAAGGGACCCTGGTGAGTGATGATCGATCGAGTGACATCATCATCTCTTGCATTGCCGGCCTCTTCCTTGGAGTATGTAGCCCAGTAGGAGTATGCCATGCCATCTACAAGTTCATAGCTTGCTGTACTCTCAACTCTGTCCTTGCATGGATGCGTGCTTGTGCAGCGCACAGCAAGAACGCGCACCTGCTGGCTCTGGAGGGGGCCAAGGAACGCCTCACCCTGTGCCGCGCCGACGTCCTCGACCGCGCCTCCCTCCGCGCCGCCTTCGCCGGCTGCCACGGCGTCTTCCACATCGCCTCCCCGGTGTCCAACGACCCGGTCAGTCGTCTCGTACTGTTACGTGCTACCTCTCACAAGCAATACACACACACACACACACACACACACACACACACACACACACACACACACACACACACGCGTACGTCCATGTGCTGCTGCCTGCCTGCTGTTACGTGCTACCTCCACTGAGGCCGTATGCTTGTATGCTTACGCTTCTTGCATGAATGAGCATGATGCGTCCCGCCCGCAGGAGCTCATGCCGGTGGCGGTGGAGGGCACCAGGAACGTCATCAACGCTGCGGCGGACGAGGGCGCGCGCCGCGTCGTCTTCACCTCCTCCTACGGCGCCGTCCACATGGACCCCAACCGGAGCCCCGACGCCGTCCTCGACGAGACCTGCTGGAGCGACTACGACTTCTGCAAGCGAACCGAAGTAAATAATAATTATAAGCCTCCCCTAGACCCGTTCGCGCGTGCGTGCGTGCATGCATCCATTCGCGTTGCGCCGCGCCGGCGGCCGGCCTGACTCGCCACCGTGTTCCCGTACTTGCAGAACCTGTACTGCTGTGCCAAGATGATGGCGGAGATCACGGCCACGGAGGAGGCAGCGGCCCGGGGGCTGCAGCTGGCCGTGGTGCTGCCGTGCGTGACCATGGGCCCCATGCTGCAGCAGACGCTCAACTTCAGCACCAAACACGTCGCGCGCTACCTCATGGGCACCAAGAGGTCCTACCCCAACGCCGTCGCCGCCTACGTCGACGTCCGCGACGTTGCGCGCGCTCACGTCCTCGCCTACGAGCGCCCCGACGCGAGCGGACGGTACCTCTGCATCGGCACCGTGCTGCACCGCGCCGAGCTCGTCGCCATGCTCAGGGAACTCTTCCCGCAGTACCCCATCACAGCCAAGTAAGCACGCCGCGCGCACTCCTCTGTCGTCGCCGTCGCCGCTGCCACCGAGCGATCAGCTCAATTTGGGGTGTCGTGCCCATGTGTTGCTCGCTCTGAATATCTCGCGCGTCATTGATGTGATGCAGGTGCGAAGACGACGGCAAGCCAATGGCAAAGCCGTACAGGTTCTCCAACCAGAGGCTCAGGGACCTGGGCTTGGAGTTCACTCCGCTGAGGAAGAGCATGTACGAGACTGTGATGTGCTTGCAGCAGAAGGGCCATCTCCCTGTCATCCAACAACAGCAGCGCGCGCACTTGTAAACCAGAGGACATGCCGGGATTTCCCAGATATATATAAAATAAAGGGAACAGGGCAAACAACACACAAAAGGGGAAGTACAAGAGAATGACATAAGGAATTTGTAAACTTAGTATATACTAGATAAATGCCCGTGCGTTGCAACGGGAAACATAATACCATGATAACATATATGTATTAGCAAGTGTTGTATTGTTATTTAAAAAAGATACCACAATCGTGATGTTTGGAACAATAATATTACATAAGTCTTCAAGAAAGATAATTAATATATAACTCTAAATTTCAAGTCCAAGATGCAACGTCTGACTCCATGTAGCTGAAGTATACAAATGGTTGAAATTGTAGTTGAAAGTATCCTGCATATAAAAGTAATTTATTAATTTTTAAAGCTAAAGTACGATTGATACATATTGAAAAAAATGTATCGATGCATTATCTCTTTTATGAAGTCAGAACCTCTTTATATACGATATTCTTCGTGAATATATCCTTCGCCAGTTTCTTCTTCCCCTTCCCCTTGCTCCCGTCCTTCTCAGTAGGCGGCACGGCCAGGATCCTAATGTTTGATCTTGACGTGGCTCTTGATAGCGCTATGTACAATTGGCCGTGCGAGAACACTGGTTCCGGCAAGCATAGCCCGACGTTAGGGATAGTCTGCCCCTGTGCTTTGTTAATAGTCATTGCAAAAAGTTGAGCCGAATAGGGAACCGTTCTCTCTTAAATTGGAAAGGGAACATCTCATCATCTGACGGGCATAAGGGTATGCGAGGCAGAAAAACCCTCTTTACAGCATGTTGTCCCAAAATAATTTCTGCATCTATGGTATTCTTTTGGAACCCCCGTATGATAAGCCTGGTACCATTGCAAAGTCCATTGGCGAGGTCAATGTTCCTAAGAAATATGACCAGACAACCAATATTTAGTTTTAACACATGTGGCGGTAGACCATTAGGAGTCAAAGTGTTAAGGAATTCCTCAGGATAATAGTTGTGCGGATCATCCACCACACAGTCAAAGCTATGGTACACCATCTCATCCCCGTAGAAACGATCTATCATCTTCATATTAATCATATCTGCATAGTCATTCCGCGCTGATAATATCGTTCGAGAGGTGATATAATCTTTGCATGACATATTTTCATTGAGGTTAGGAAATATACAATCAATTAGAGTATCAAGGTCACTATCTTCCCCGGTGTGCGGTATGCATATATCATGAGGAGGACGAATTTCATCATCGCCATTCGCCTCCTCAGAACCTCCACCGATGCGTAGCACGTATTCTACAAACCACGGTGTGGAGGTATAAACTCCATATACCCTCACGGCCTAGTTTGGGCCGACATGCTATCACCAGGCCGGCCCATCAAGCTCCAAGACCGACCGGCTCAGGCTGGTCGGACAGCCTAAAACGGGCAATAATATCGAAGATCGACAAGGAGGACGAGACCTAGCTGAGATAGGAAAGTTTAGACTTGTAAAGTATGTAAACTTAGTACCAGATAGGCTAGTTCCGACTTGTAACCTTGCTCCCGTAATATATAAGGAGAGCAAGGACCCCCATGCCGAGAGGACGGAATCGGCATAACGTACGAACTCATACATCCACATCATAATCGAAACAGAGCGGGACGTAGGGTATTACGCTTCATAGCGGCCCGAACACGGGTAAACCTTGTGTGATTGCTCCCTGTTTACATCTTGCTCGCAACCTCGGTGCGCCTTCCGCCAATCCATTACCGGTCAGGGCATACCCCTGGTCGGACTATCGCCGATATTTCGTCGACAGTGGCGCGCCAGGTAGGGGGTGCGCACCGAGATTTCACGTCGATCAAGATGGTTTCCTTCCCGGCTTCCATGACTTTCGAAGCCGGCCTCACCTTCAACTTCGGAACGTTCACCTGGACTTCCGACTCAGCAACCGCTACTATGATTCTTACGCCTCCGGCTATCACGTCGACAATGGCACCAACAATGGTGGCCACTCCAATCCAATTCATCCCGGTGACCGCCATTGCAGTCCCAACCAATCCACCACTGATAGTTGATGGCACGGCGTCAACACCTCCGACCGGTCCTAACCAAGGGAGGCATATCAGTAATACGGATCTACTCCGTTTGATCCATCAACAAGACATGAGGTTGATCGAAACCCATGCCAACTTCGAGTCGCTCCGACGACGCGTCAGGCGCGATCTACAACTCACGCGACAACAAATCTCTAGTCCATTGACACGAAGGCAGAACAACCATCGTAGAGTCACTTTTGGACGCTCCGAGCAGCCACGTTTGCAGCAGGAGAATCTACAACGACGCGTTCCAACAAATCCTCGTGGCATCCATACACGGCTAGATGGCGGCAGAAACTCACAGCAGCTCCGACCACGGTCGATCATCATGCGCGGTGGTCGGAGAGGCCGGCCGAAAGTAACATACGCGAGAGAATCCCGGCCGATATACAAGATCTCGAGAGAGAGGACTTCACTGACAAGCCTCACGAGGCAACAGCGAGTCCGGATCGAGACAACACAAACTACCCGAAACAATGTACCAAGTCGGAGTTACGTGTCAACAAGTGCGCAGAAACGCCCGTCGAAACGAACGACGGCGACGTCAGCGGGAAATCCGACGAACTGGTCGGAACCCGCCAGCTGCGCCTACTACGGCAACGCAGCAAGAACGATCCCCACAAAACTATACATCTAACGCCCGGTTGTTCGCAGAACGCACCGAGCTAGCTGCTGCCCTTCGTCGTGATGAACAAAGGGAAAGGCGAAGGCAAGAGGTATTGGCTGCCATGGCAAACACAACAAAGCAAAGAGCTGAACGACCACGAGCACGTTCAACTCAATCCCTTCAATGACAATGGCATCGGCACAGGGGGCGGGGGCACTTGCTGACCGACACCAAGATGTAGAAAGAAAACGAAGGGAAGCACATCAGAAACACATGGCAGCAATCAGAGAGAATCGCCGCAGAACCGGCAAGAGCCCATTAAGGGAAGACGCAAGGGACTCGCCTGACATTGACGAGCCTCATGGTTGCACCCAGCAGCCAACTCAGACGACTACTGCATACAAACGCGCTCGGAGCCCTCCTCCTAGACGAATGGTTCCGTCTGTTCAAACAAACCGTAATGGATTCATTACTCCCTTCTTGGACAATTTGCAGACCAGAGAACCAAACTGGAGACTCCCTAGTCCAACTCCTCCTGAGGACGGGATACCGCCGCACACCGAGCACACATTCCCTAATCCAATGAACCCAGCCAACCTTCGGCGCATCAGAACAGTTAGGTCACCAGGACGCAAAACATCCGAAGGCATGTTCATAAACGGCGAGTGGTATGAAGTAGTAGAACAAGGAAGCCAGTTTGAGAAGAATTCAAGCTCCCTAGATTCTTTTACAGATGTACCTTTTATAAAAAAGGACAATCTCAATACTACTCGGAACGGGATTACTATATCCGACCACACCCGACGCCGCGACGATCAAATCCTGGACGATGACGACCTACCGCTTTCGCACCGAAGAAGATCCGGTCATGATTCACGACTTGGAAAAAGGAGAAGCAGAGCCGGAAAACTAATCGAGAACAAGTTTTTTTAGGTGATTTCCCTTTCAAGGTTTAAGTTAGCGTCGATCGTACACATCGTTGTAAGTCATTCCAAATGACAAAAGCAATCTAATGTGTACTATTTTATAAATAAGAATTCAAGTTTTCGTGTCAAAACACTTGAGCACATGAATTTTTCTTGCCATTCAAAGGAAAATCATTCCTCGATCCGACGCATTACGACATTCTCCAAACGAGAGGATGCCAAATCCTCAAATAAAATCCTACGGCATAAACGTGACAAAGTCATAAAACGGATCAAAACAACGAGATAAATAAAAGGAATCTCGAAGGATTCCAGCACAGGACACATCTCAAAGGATCCACTTCTTTTCATTAAAAATATAAAATTTTTTACAAACGGGGGACTGATTGCATCTACAGCAATCTAGTCATCCCCGAACAACTTGCCGACCACCAGGTCGACAGGAGTCGCGGCGACGACGGCCTCCGCCGCCCCGGTGAACTCGACGGCGCCGCCCTCCATGGCATCATACGCCGCCACCGACAGCTCCATGCCACGGACGTCAACGCCCGAGATGGCGTCGACGGTGGCATAAGCGGCAGAGGCACCATGGCGAACGCCATGAACCGCCACCGCGGCCACTTGGCCGGGATCGCCGCGCCCGCGCGATGACATCGCTGCCGCCGGGCGTTCACCGCGTCCGCCGCGGCATGGGCGGCCTCTGCGGCCTGCTCCAGTGCTCTGCTCCGCGGCCTCTGCAAAAACAGTACATTTTAGAACAACAAGCACAATCCGGGCGTATAAACAATGAAGAAATAAACACTTACCGCTGACCCCGATGTCGCAGCCTCGCGCCGCGGGGGCGCGTGTCCACTGGACCTTGCGGGCCAGCCTCTCGTCCGCCGCCTCATTGACGGCGGCGTTCGCCCTCGGCGTCGAAGTCGGCGGCCCGCCGCTTCTCCGCCTCCGCTCCTCCGGGCGGAGGAGAGTGCGTTCGAGAACAGGTCGGCGTTCGCCTCCGCCCGTCCCGCGCCGCTTGGTGGCCTCCGAGTAGGGTCCGACGCGCTCCGGCTCCGCCGCCCGGCGGTCGAGCACGGACGCCTTGGGGAGTTTCGAGGCACCGCTCGGTGAACGCGGCGTGGAGACACTGGCCGCCGCCGCCGCCTCCTCGGCCGCCGCCGCCTCGCCACGACGGGAGCCACACCGCTCCGCCGCAGCAACAATGGCCCCGGCCTCCACGCCGGAGCCACCGCTGGGGGCCACCGGCCCGGCGCCACCGCGGCTCCTCCGCCGCCCTCCTCGCCGCCTCGGCGCGCTCGCCCGCGCGGAGGTGCCCGCCGCACCTCCAATGGTCGGCGGGTGTACCTACATTGTGAACGACGAATTGCGGTTACATCAAAAGAAGAAAAATCCAAAAAATCAATCAAAGGAAAATCCCCTTTCGAAGCTCACCTCCTCCGCGGCCTCACCTCCCGGGGGGAGTTCACCGACTCTTCCTCCCCCGCCGGGCGCTTACCGTGACGGCGATCCATCGCAGGTGGCGGCGGCGAGCGAATGCGATCTAAAACCCTAGGTTTTTGAGAGCAAGAAAGAGAAGAGCAGGAACAGAAAATGCGCGGCGTGTACAGAACTCTCAGCGCACGCCACGATTTATAGAAGTGCCCGGAGGACTCGAGAAGGCAATCGACGAAATCGTGGGTATTCAAAACCGCGCGGCCCTCTCGTTCCCCAAGAACACGAAGTGACGAAAACCGCTCCACTCAGGCGACGTGCATTTATACCTTCCCCTCGCATCGGGAACCCCCCGAGCGCTCGCTGACGCACGACGTCAGGAAGGTGGAGCGATTGAGACACCGACACAATGGACCCACCACATTAGCAAGAATTGACTTGACCAAAAGACGAAAAACCGTACGCCGGTTTGACGTGACAACCCGTTCGCTGATGTACGGTTGCATCAGCAACCGAATATTTTCGCCCCGCACGCAATCATGACGTGCCACGACGGACAAAGATAAGTACCCAACATCTCTAAGAAATTTTTTGTTTTTTCGGTTCACCCGTTTCAAAAGATCACATTTTAGAAAAACCAGTTTTCACAAATTTCTTACCTCAAACACGAAGCAAACCAGGAATGCACTGTCTCTGGTCCCACTCGCTACGTGTTCACAGCTACAACGCTATACAACACAGAGTGATCCAGTTGTCGCTCCAAAAGGAAAAGGGCTCCAAACATTCCGGCACCGCGCTGTTTGTTTAGGATCATCTAATCCCCAAGGCCCGGTCGGCTCTTGAATGAGAAAGAGACTAGTGTAGTGGCAATTTTTTTCTTCCAAACTTGTAATAAGCATGACCTACCTTCGCATAACAGAATTTCATATACTTTATGACCATTCTTTCAGAACAAAGGCATGATCAAAAGTCCACATTGGGAAGACAATGGCCTACTGACAAAATACGAGATAAGTGCTCTCCTAACCTAACATACATGCCTTCTCTGATCCTTTTTCATAAAAGATTTCTTTATACGAACTACTTCAAAGTACGTTCGAAAAACTCTTTACAAAGATAAAAACACCTTTTTCTTTGTATCGAATGGCCAAGTACGTCACCCCTCCAACAAAAACAATCGGCGCACCGTCTCTCGATCAACCTCGCTACGTGTTCACGGCTCCAACGCTATACAACACGGGGTGTCGCCGGTCGCCTCCAACGGAAATAGGGCCCTAAGTGATTCGGCCAAACGCGCTATTCACTATAGGTCACCTACACACCTGCGGACTGATTAACTCTAAGGAGAGGCGATTACTAAAAACCATTTTCAAACACAACGTTTTGATACAACTCTATGTCATAAGATCATATCAAATCAAAACGATTCAGCATACCTCGTCAAAACAATTACTCATACCAAATTTTTTCTTTGCAGTAACAATTCGAAGAACTGTTCCAACCCGCTGTAACAAAGTTACAGCATAGCAGCAGTATAGCATCAACAATTCAACCCACACAATCCGACGAGTTTGGGATTTTTTGGCCAATGATACCGGTTATTTCGCGCACAAATAGCTAAGCTATTTTCATGGGTTTAGATTCAAAACCATGGTCTCACACCTACGGGGACTCGAGTTAAGTAGCAAAGCTATCTTAGCTTAATCATGACAAAGTCATGGCATGGTTCAAACCGACCAGCCCAAATGAAATTTGGCACTGCCGGTCTCACTCAAAGAGTGGTCGGAAACACATAGAGCACGACACAATGATCAGTTTATCTTTTTAGACCCTGACATAACGTGTTCCACCTCATCTCAGGCTCGGGGACTACGTGGGCCCACGTCACCTGAGAGGTGACATGGGCTAGGTCCTTCTTTTAGAGCTTGCTACAACATATACTATCTTACAGCAACCTCGGGGACTACGTGGGCCCACGTCATTTGCATGACTCGGCCTGATCCTTTCTCTTCACAAAGAGTTTAGTTTCAAAACTAAGCTAAGGCAACGACCAATCACTCCGGATACCATGTGATGGCAGGCATCACACACTAACGAGGGCCCACGTCTCTAGATTTGGGACCCTTTTTAAAATTCTTTTTTCTTTTCAGGAGCATCATAAATCTTTCGGTCAAAACCGACAACGTCAACCAAGTGCAAGCAAAGTGTGGTCGGAAGCACTAGACGGTCCTCCAGCCCTGCTCGGATCATATGTCGAACGTGTGTCCGACCACCCTTTCTCACTCGACCAAGCAAGACGGTGTTTTCTCCCTCAAGATCCATGATGCTCGGGGACTAGCTGTGGAGGTATAAACTCCATATACCCTCACGGCCTAGTTTGGGCCGACATGCTATCACCAGGCCGGCCCATCAAGCTCCAAGACCGACCGGCTCAGCTGGCCGGACACCTAAAACGGGCAATAATATCGAAGACCGACAAGGAGGACAAGACCTAGCCGAGATAGGAAAGTTTAGACTTGTAAAGTATGTAAACTTAGTACCGATAGGCTAGTTCGACTTGTAACCTTGCTCCCCGTAATATATAAGGAGAGCAAGGACCCCCATGCCGAAGGACGGAATCGGCATAACGCACGAACTCATACATCCACATCATAATCGAAACAGAGAGCAGGACGTAGGGTATTACGCTTCATAGCGGCCCGAACCTGGGTAAACCTTGTGTGATTGCTCCCTGTTTACATCTTGCTCGCAACCTCGGTGCGCCTTCCGCCAATCCATTACCGGTCAGGGCATACCCCTGGTCGGACTATCGCCGATATTTCGTCGACACACGGGTCACTCTTTGCCCTCATGTTGCGCACCAGTTTTAGATGTCGCATGGAATCCCAAAGGCATGACATCCGCAGTGAGACACCGACCACCTGAGCCCTTGACCCTCTCCGAACAACGGGAAGAACCTGTCTAAAATCTCCACTGAACACCGTGGTCTTTCCTCCAAATGGTAGCTCAGGTCGGTCCATTACATCACAGAGACTTTTTCCTAGCGCCTCGACACCTTGCCTCTTCATCATTGTCACATCGTCCCAAATAATAAGGGATGTAGTACGAAGTAGCTTGACAGTACCACTCTGTTTTGTGAAGCTGCATATGCTCCCATCATCAAGGGTGAGGGGAACCTTCAAGCACGAGTGGGCGGTTCTACCCACCAGGCATTATTGATGCCGTAACACCAGATGTAGTTGTTGCTACAGCAATCTTTTTCTGACTACGTATAGTAGCAAGAAGTGCTCTGTATAGATAAGTCTTTCCAATCTCGCCAGGACCATCCACAAAGAAGATACCCGCGTGTTCGGTATCAACCGAGGACATAATCTCATTGTAAACAGCACGTCGCTCCTCGTTAAGGGTGTCTGATAGAGCCAGATCATTCTTGTTGACCTCAATGTTGGCCTCCTCAAAAATCTCTCTTGGAATATCACAAGAGGCATCATATGTGTCGTCGATATCAGGAAGTGGGTATATACTTATATCCTTCCCCATTGATTGTAGCAAATTTCGAATATCAATGAGAAAAATCTGCTCCACCATGAAGGTGGATTGATTATTGCGCTTATAGTCTACTAGGGGAGTCTACAAAAAATAGCCATTAATTAGAGTTATTTATAGAATAACCACTAAAGTACAATTTTGTGAAGTATTTAATTAAATAAGAAGAATAACAAACCTATTTCATCTTCTTCTGACCCACTAGGAGCCTTCAGTAGGGCACGATACTTAATGACTTCTTCCATACTAACGTATTTTTTTGGAATATCCATGTGCCACCCAAGCTCGCTCTTAGGGAAGAATAGAGGGTACGAAAGAGCATCATAACATCCATGATATGAGCGGATGACGTGTCTACTTCTATCTTTTCCATGCAAGACAACACTATTCTAAAACTGACCAAGAAGCTCGCTTCCCTCAATCCAAACAACAGCCATCTCTGAAGTTAATGGCGTGTTGTATGTTCTCTGGTCCAGCCTTTGGTCAAGGTTTAGTGTGACATGATAGTCCTCGAGGTCTTCAGCCTGGCCCAAACTCCTTAGTGTTTCTGAGTATGGGTTGTCATGAAGGATGGCCTCAAGCCTCTCAATGACTTCCTTGTCTTTTTGATACTTCACTTTATGACATCGTTGATAGCAGTGCTCAAGGCTTAGGTCATCATCATAGAAGTAAAGCTCAAGATGTCTTGGCTCTTTACCATCTTCTCTGCCAAATGACCTTATGTTGTGAAAGATCTGGCCATGTGCACGAAAAGTGTAGATGCCACTATTTTTCATGCTTGCAGTAGCACTATCAAGGAGACGATATAGAGTTGTGAAAGAGAAATGACCATTGAAAAAACTAATATTGTTACGAAAGTACTTAGCATCTGGATCATTACTTGACCAAAGCCCGATAAGCTCATCGTGCACGTCCAGTTCACTAAGCTTGACTTGTCCGCCTCGACAAAGTAACCCATGTGGTTCATGCTCAAACCTTTTCGCATCGCAATGTTTGCAATTTGCGACAGTTTTAGCATATGGGTATCTATAGGTATGTTACTATACACCCGATCATATTGGTCAGGTACTTCAAGGACAGAAACCATATCTTTCTCAAGGTCATTATCCTAGACATCGTCATCATCTTCCTCATCTGAAATGACATTTATGTCACAATAGTAGTTTAGATAAAGTAATGGAAGATTAAGGTGAAATTTAGTATTTCACACAAATACCTTGGTCAGCAAACAGGTATTCCTCATCCTCTTCCTCATCCTCTTCAAATATATCACCCTCATCATCATCTATGACCACCAAAGATAAGTGAGTTAGTAGAACTACGGGTAAAAATAAACAAAGGAGTTCATATAGTTTATAGACTGTTAGACAAAAGTGTAAATTATTACCACTATCATCAAATAGTGGTGTCATTGGTGTGGCTGGCCTAGGTTTGAGGGCTTGGTCTAGTCCTTTCTAAAAATCATGTAATGACCATGGTTGAGTTATGTATAATATGATATATAATACAAGCCACCTAATAAATAGGATAACGAGTCATCAATATTTATCGTTGTTGGTTAGGACTGATTGAGGCAAGGGTGTGTTATCATTTAGGTCTTCCTCCTCCATGCATTCCCAATCATCAAATAGTGGCGTCATTGATGTGGTAGATGTAGTCGGAAGGTTAGGTCCTGCCCTTTCTGTTAATCATGAAATGACCATGGACCAGTTAGATATAATATGGTATATAGCTCACCTAAATAGGATAATGAGGCATCGTATTTACCGTTGTTGGTCATGGCGATTGGGGCAAGGGTGTGTTAGCATCCACTCGGTCTTGACCATGCGTCACCCTCAACTCGAGATGCCCTTGTGTTGGAACCAATGCGACGCTCAAACGTCATATTGCGACGGGTTAACAATGCATGTCTTTGTCCAGATGGAACATGTGATCTTTATGTCATATGGCGAGGCAATAACTCATCACATCCTTCATCATCGGGCTCCTCATGAGGTGGAGGAATATAAATAGGTGTTGGGCCGAAGAAATCTAGGACAACCCTATCGCTAGATTTTGTCGTGGATCCAAGAGCTCCAGATGCGTCCGCAATGGGCCACACAAGCTTAGGACTAAATAACGGGTTCTCCATGGCGATAGACTCTGGGTGCAGGGTGTGCTTCTGCTTCTCTTTAAACTTTTTGTCAGATATTTTTAGCGCCTCCTTGCGCTTAGGTTCACTATTGTGCATCCTTTGACGTACATGTCTTGCTTCCCTTTGTTCGAGCGTCATATTTTTGTACTTTTGACTGTAGTCTCTCTTTCGTGATGCACTCTGCACACATGTTTTATGAGCAGAGGGAGTAGGGGTATTGGTGGAATGAATAGTGATCTCCTTCCCAGTCTCCATTTCTGGTTCATCTATCAATATAACCATATAAATACAACCATTAGTTTTATTGACTTTTGCACCATTATAAATTTAGAAGAAATAAAATATTATATGGTAAACGAGTCGATAAGTTCTCATCAAATATATTCTGTGTCTGATAGGAATCATTTCTATGTAGCCAATCATTTGTTTCAACAGGATCAACGTTTTCCTTATTTGATGTAGTGTCACGGTCATCTACAAAATTGTGCACATTACTTATACATGAAAAAAAAAGTTGTTAATAAATCCCTACATGCAAATAGAACTCAATATGTTAGATTTGTTACAATCGGTAGATTCAGTAACAAGTTGCTTTTTCTGATAGGATTCACAACGCTTTTTATTGATTGCATCCTTCTGTTCCTGAGACATTGCATGCCGCCGAGCTCGATCTCTTTCTCTCTTACGTTCTTTAGCATCGACTGCAAAAACAATTTTCAAACAATATAAGTTCTACATAGCGCATATATATAATGTAATATGATAGGACATTGCTCCACCTTACCTTTGTTTGGAGGTGAGTATTGTCTCCCAATGGTGTACGAGAATCATCGTTTTCCATTGTAGAAATCTATAATACAAAGACCCATAGTTACTACAAATATGCTTGTGGGCTTTGTTACGGAAAAGCTCATATTACCGTTATGTCTGACAAAATAAAAGACCAAACTTAGAAAATATATAGAAGACAAAAAAAAAGACTGACGCACGCCATGGACTCGGCCCATCATCCGCCCCACAACTCTCTCTCTCGGCATCTATCTTGTCCGTGTTTCTCAAAAAAAAAAAAAAAAAAAAAAAAAAAAAATCTATCCTGTCCGTAATGCGTCTTCCTCAGATTCTCCGCCTCCTGGGCCTCCCGCTCCTCCCAGCCGCCGTGCCCCGGCGGCCGAGCCTCCAGCACCCTGACGACCGCGCGCGTCCCCCTCCGGTGGCCGAGCCCCTCGCACCTTGTGACGGCGCCCTGCATCGATGCCAAGGACGCCCGCTCTCCCGGCCCCCGGCGAACCGCACTCTCGCTGGTGGTGGCCCGGCAAGCCGTGGTCCCGGCGCCGGCGCTCCGGCGGCAACGTCTCGTCGCCTCCACCTCCAGCCAGGGCCCCAACCCCGACTCCGCGGACCCCAGCCTCAACAGCGCCGGAGCGCCGCTTGAGTCCTCTGCTGCAGGGATTCCTGGGTTCGACGGCATCGGTGGTGCAGAGGTCCCTTTGTGCTTCAGGTTTGACATTGCAGAATTCCAATTTGGGAAAAATGGTCGCTATGCTTTGCCCTGCTGAGGTATTTGCAATTGAGATCCTTACTGTTTCTATGCTCCTATTGTGATTTAACTAATTATAAAATTCATGTAAGATTATGGATACTTCTGATTGGTGATGAAAATAAGATGCATTTTCAATATTCAACTTCTTGCTATTAAATTGCTTCTCATCGGTGATTAAAATGATGAATCAATTTCACATGCTTAAATCATCTTCAAATTTCTGATGAAATCCAAAGCACTGCTCGCTAGCACTTCTATGTACATTCTACTCGGTTCATCACCCTATCCATGAACCAAGAATCTCCAGTTTCCATTATCAAACGGAAATAAAGAAGTTCAAGCAAGTAGCTAGAAAGAAAACAGAGATAAAGGCCTATATCTGTAACAAAAGGCTACCACCTGACTCAACGCTATACAAAGCATCTGATACAGGACACGACCATAATTAAAATCCAAAGTCAAGTTCTAACTGACTGTCTATTAAGACAACAGCTATCAAGCTTATGGAAATATTGTAATTGATCAGTCTAGAACCAAAAGAGGAAAAGCTAATAGGGTGTTGTTGCAGTGAGATGCTAAAAATGGTTTTCTGGTTTCATTAGTTAATGCATTCTCTATATAGAAACTGATGTCTTTTTAAAAAATAGGTCTAGTGTGCTGAGAAGCAAGCTGAACACCAGTGAAAGAACAAATGGTTGGATACATTTCTGTTTCTACTTTCTAATGTTCAGTATAGTGTACCACCAACCAAAGAAAAGGGGTATACATTTCTGTTGCTAATGTTCAAGATTATTTTTTTCTTTTTAATTTTTCCAATTAGAGAACAAATGGTCTGATAGTTTCGAATACTTGCTTTTCAGGTTATGCTCTTGAACCAAAGGACGTATTACTGGAACTACTAAAAAGAGGAAGAGCTGATGAATTCTAAACTCAGGTAATTATTTGGCAATTTGGTACTGTGTATCTTCAATAATGTCTACCTGCTTCTGTTGCTTATGCCCGTACAAATCCAGAATACTGTGCCAATGTAAAATTGCAAATCCCTGCACCTATAACATACCTATTGCCCTGGCTTTTGTGCAATTGAATTTAATTTTTTTTTCATATTTATATTGTGTTTGATTTGTATCGCTGATTTGATCACTCTTGTTCTATTATAACCTTGAGTGTAATTTAAACAGTATGATGTCCCAGTTATTTGGTTTAATTTATGCATCAAAATTGGATCGAGGTGGTCCAGCCTATTTGTCAATGACGAGTAGTAGTTGTAATCTTGGAAAAGAACATTACTGCTGCACACACCTGGTGTTTTCTTTTGATAAGCTTTCTTAGAACAGTGAATGGGTTGGACCATAAAAATCGAGTAAGATTTTTACACAAGCTGCTATGTTTAAGACATTCAGATGTGTAGGATATTTTGGAAAAAAAAACTCTGTAGCACCCCTTTAACTTGGAGATAACCATTTGTTTATACAATGCCCTTCTCTTGTGCTTCTAAAAGTAGAGGCAACACACATACTGAACATGTGTCCACTGACAAGAGTTAGTATACACACAGAAAGTTTTGTGGTAGCTATATTTCTTTTTACATCCAGATTCCGGAACCCTCATTGTTGTGCTATGGCAGTAAGCAAACAAGAGAAGGGCTTAGAGAAGGATGCAACCTTCAAGGCTGGGTGAAATGCGAACCTAAAGCCATATGTAGAGGATCTGGAGTCCAAAAACTCAATCTGACATGATATTGCAAATTCAGACCTTGCAGTAATGTTTGAAAATGCATTTTTCTGTGAACTTATATCGGACCTCAATGTACTAAAGTTGTTATTCTGATCCATTGACTGGTAATGTGTGATAGTTCCTTAATGTGTGTTTCATGTCTGGAGCAGTTGCAAAAGACTACAAGTGCTTTGAAAAAGAACAAAGAAAAGGTGATCTGTGAGACTACTGACATTTTTGCCGGCTGGAGGTTTGTCAGAAGGGCTGCAGCAAGCTGGTATGTATTTCCTTGAAACTAATGCTGTATATGGTGACCATTTAAAAATCATTTTCCTTATTGTTCAGTGTTGTAGGTGTATCTTTTAAAAAATGGGCAATGAATATGAAAACCCTGCTGGTATTTGTAGAATGAGGAAATGTGGTATGCTCGATCACCAATAGTAATTATTTTTGTCTTAGTTCATCCATAATGATTTTAGATACAATAAAAATCATGGTTTAGGTGAGAAACAGGAAGAAACAAATCAGAAACATGATCACTTAACAAAATGCTCAGTTCACTAACATAAGGCCTACTATGTCGATCGGTGCTGCTGCTCAGGACATCGTCGTCATCCAGTCTGCTGCTTTCAGACCTTTTAGGGTAAAGATAATTCAGGCCTACTAACTGATGAACGTATGCCTATGCAGATGCAGATGCTGCACGACAATGAGGTCATGACAAATTGACTTGGCACAAGAATGCAACGCATGGCTTACCGGAATCCTGGTGATGAGTTGGGCCGTTCGGTTCTGGACGACGGCAGGAACGACAAGCTCGCGATCCTAGGTGGTGTCGACTGACCGACGGCAGGAACGACAAGCTCGCGATCCTAGGCGGTGTCAACTGACCAATGGAGATGTCGTATGGCATCGATCGGTGCTGCTGCTCAGGACATCGTCGTCCTCCAGTCTGCTGCTTTCAGACCTTTTAGGGTAAAGATAATTCAGGCCTACTAACTGATGAACGTATGCCTATGCAGATGCAGATGCTGCACAACAATGAGGTCATGACAAATTGACCTGGCACAAGAATGCAACGCATGGCTTACCGGAATCCTGGTGATGAGTTGGGTCGTTCGGTTCTGGACAACAGCAGGAACGATAAGCTCGCGATCCTATGCGGTGTCGGCCCGGCCGACGGCAGGAACGACAAGCTCGCGATCCTAGGCGGTGTCGCCTGACCAATGGAGATGTGGTATGGCCGATCACTGCAAATGAAAAAGAAGATAATAACATTGCACGCGAAGCTTGATGATGGATGTCCCATTCTCACCTTGTGTGGTGGTTCGTCTAGGGGCTTGATGATGGCAGCAGGCAAGACGACAGGGCGACGGTGGCAGGCGTGGCACGGCAGCAGGCGAGACGGCCGTGCGACGGCGGCGTGCTAAGGACGGGCGACGGCGGCTTGCGGCTGGACGGGGGACGGCGGCGTGCGGCGGACGTTGGATGGACGACGAGGCCGTCGATCGGGCGACGACGTGTGCGTCGGGGTGATCGTGGGTGATGATTGAGGAGGTGTAAGACTACCCGCCGGGGTCTGTAAAACAAACACAAAAACTTTGCGTTCCAAAAACACCGCAGGGGAACACAAAACATTATGCAACCCTTGCGGTCCGGTGTCCGTCCGTTGTTTTTGCGGGCGTACGGAGGTTACGCAAAAAGGTGTGCGGGTCCGTTGGAGGAGAGAGAGGGGGGGGGAGAGAGAGAGGGGGATAGAGCGCCCGCCACCGGAGGAGCGGGGAGGAGGCCGCCGCCGGCAGGAGGCTGCGGCCGCCGTCGAGCTCGCGTCGCGCCTCCGCATGGGCTCGGCCTCGCCGGCGCGGGGAGGGGAGGGAGAGGAGGGACGCTCGCCGGCCGGGTGCTCCCGCCCGCCGCCGCGCCGCATCGGGGGCGGGGCGGAGCTCGGCCGGGGCTCCCTCGCTGCGTTGTCGTCGGGCGGCACCCGCCGGGGAAGGAGAGGCGCCGCCGGCCTTCGCGCTGGCTGACTGCGCCTTCGTGTCGGAATCAAATTGAGGAAGCGGCGCGCCATGGAGCGGAGCTGCGCGCGCGGGGAGGAAGCCGCCTGCCGCTGCTCGCGTGGTGGCTCGACAGTTGGACCTCCCTCGGACGGGGCTGGAGAACAAGGCGGCCGGGGCGAGCAGGCGCCGGCGAGCCGAGGCCGTGGGGAAACGCGCCCGGCCGCCGCCTCCTCGTCCATGCTTCCGCCGCGGGAGTCGCCTCCTCGTCGTTGCGGCCCGGGCGCGGACTCGGCGACCCCGCCGCCGCCTCCTCCAACACCTCGTGCGCCGGACGAAGAGGAGGTGGAGATGGCGGCCGGCCGGAGAGGGAACTGCCGCCCGCCGTCCGTTTGCCGAGCTCGCTCGCATCCGCCAGTGGAGAAAGCCGGGGGAGGCGGCCTCCACCTCCATGGTCGGCGCGCTCGCGGGGGGAGGGGGCCTCCATGCCGGCCCGGCCTTGAGCTCGCGGCCGCCCCGCGCGGACGGCGACGCGTCCGCCGGCCCCAAGTAGTACACTCTAGATGGAGGGACCGAGGGGGGGGGTGACGTTTCGATTGAGTAAAAAAAGGAAAAATGATACGTGGGTCCCACTTTTGGTATTGAGTAAAGCTGTAAAGTTGATGAGTGCGGGGAGAAAGTTGGATAGAGTAAGGAATAAGGCTGGCCAGGGACGGAATATTCCTTTAGAAGAATAAAAATAGAATTCCATGAGTGTGGGTAGTCTAACTGCTGATTGCGTGGGCTGGGAGTTGATTTATGGTGGGCGCTGACTGAGGAGGTGGATGCGTGGGTTGGGTGATTTATTTGTTTCCTTTTTTTGCTAGGAGATTTATTTATTCCCTTTTTATTTTTACTGGCTCTCACGGCGGGAGGGGAGGGAATTAGACCGGGGTTACATCACACGGGGGCGAGGCAATTAGCGCCGGGGGACGATTGTTTTTGAGGTGTTTTAGTTGTAGAGATAGAGAAGAGATTCATGTTGTTTTTCATTTCTACAAGTGTATTACGCTCTTCATTTTTTTTTTTTTTTTTGCAGTTGTATAATTATGATGCATTCTTCTTCTGTATCATGGTTTTGCAGTTGTATAATTATGATATGTTGCATTCTTTTTCTGCATCATGGTACGCGTAAAGTCGTTAATGTGAAGAATTGTTTTTAAGTCAACTGCTCAATTTTCTCGTGAAATTAGGTTTCGGAGTTGAACTAGTTCATGCATGTAGCTTGATACCGTATCGAAGTTAGAGGTTTGCAGTTGTCCGTTACCGGCCATTCACGTGTGAGGTTTGCCTTGCCGATTGGTTCCAGCAGTTCAGTCTATATATGGCAATGGTCCCCGATCCCTGATTCTCGAAGGGGAATTCCCCTATTGGGGGATGCGGATGGGGCTGATTTAGTCCCCATCGGGATTGAAATGGGGAGAAAAAGAGTACTCATGGGGTTTCACGGGAATGGGGACGGGGAACCATCTCCAGTCCAGACATATGGCGATCCATTAATAGTTTTGTTGACACTCAAATTTGGCAAAAGGAGAAACATCGCAGGTCGACACATCAACGGAAGCGAGATAGGTGAATTCGGCGCTGGAAACAAGCGTCGGACGCACGTCAAGGCCGCGCAAGACGCGTCGGATGCGCGCCGGACGCGACCCGGAGGCGGTCGAGCCAGCCCCAAGCGCCGGACGCGCGGACCGCGACGCGCGCGGGCCAGCGTCCGTTTAGCGTCGGACGCTACTCGAGTGGTTCGCGGGGACTCGGAGGCACCGGACGCGGGGACGGGCTCGGGCACCGGACGCGCGTTCGGTCCGCGCCGGACGCGGCGAGCGCTCCGCGCGCACGGTGAAGCGCCGGACGAGAGGCGTCGGACGCGCGCCGGCACGCCGGACCCAGCGTCCGCGCGTATGCGAAAACCGACTCGTTTACAAGTCGGGTTTGGGCAAGTTTTGACGGAGAAAACCCGATGAACGAGTTTTGGAGAGGTTTTCTATTGGGATAAGACCACCCCCTATATATATGAGGGGATCATGGCCGATTGAACCCATCCAATCAATCGACATATAAACAAACACAACACGATCAACACGATCAATCTATCTTCTACCCTTGCTCTATTCTCCAGCTCCGTGCTGCCCCATGGCTTGATCCAGGCGATCAAGGATGGCGTCCTAGGGCAACCGGCGACCTCCTCGCCCTGACGAGATCCCTCTCAGGCTAGGGCTTCGACGGCTCCTTTGCTAGTTTGCTCGGAAATTGGCCGGTTCTTCGTTCCCGTAAGCACGTTGATTACCCTTTGCTGGTTTGCTCGTAAACCTCGCCGCTCTTCACCGCGAAAGGTGCTAGTTATCTCCGGCCGTCGACGAGCTCCACATCGGCCTATCGGTCTCTAGATCGGTTTACCGGTCACGCTGCGTCGTCGCTGCGTTGCAGGTCGCCTAGGGCTACCTCGAGGGCGTCTAAAGCCCACGTGTGGTGTGTTGACCTAATTCGGTGTCAACACACTTTTTGGTGACTCCGCTAGGGAAGAAGATTGCTTCGGCTCTATAATTTGCAGCCGAATCTCTTTGCCCTAGCCCAAATTATTCGTTGATCTATCTCTTGAGATCGCCATTACCGTTCAATCCGGCCTAAAAAGGCCGATTGCATCTAGGTTTGGCCCTTTGTGATCTCGTTTGCTATTTTGCAACGTGTTGTGCTTCTTATTTGAAAATTCAGCAAGGCGGCCAAGCTCTAAATCATGGAGTACCATGGTGATTCGTCACATTACTACTACAATAATCCCGAGGTACAACATGCAAATACATCTTATGGTTCTAGTAATTATTTTGCAAGTGATATAAATTGCCATGTTGGTGTTGCTAGTGATGATATTAGATATGTTGCATCGGCTAATTCTTCTAGTTATGAATATCATGATCAAGAGTCGATGCTTGTTTCAAATTCTTATAGTATTGATTCTTCTAGCAACATTCAGCATGAAAATCCTTATTCATCGGCTAAAAGTTTACAATACGTGGTTCCATTACAAAACAAGTCGATGAATGAGAGAATTGGCTATAACAATGCTAATTATTTAGCCAATTACTCTCAAAGTTCAGCACCTTATGCCAATGCACTAATTCATAATTCGGCTTCACGTGACTCTAGCCGAATCAATAAAAATTCAGCAAGGTGTGTTAAGAGTATTTCTTACAATTCGGCTTCACATGTTATTACTAACTCAAGCCGAATTAGTGAGAAATCAGCAAAGTGTGAGAAAGCTGTTACTTGTGATTCGGCTTCATATGCTACTTGTAGCTCTAGCCGAATTGAAGAAGATTCAGCTCACATTAAAAATCCATTGGCTCTTCTAAATGGCGGTACCTACTTATCATAGGCCATACTCATTATATATTGATTACTTGAAATCTCCTAGTCGATGGCGGGTACCTAAGTTTGAAAAATTCAGTGGTGAAGATGATAAAACCGCTGCGGGACATATTTCTACATATCTCTTGCAGTTGGCTCTTGCACGTGCCGGTGATGAAGGCGCATGAGAATACAAAATTTTCCTTTGTCCCGTCCGGCATTGCTTTTACATGGTTTACATCTTTACCCACACTTGACATTTGGTCATGGCCAAGATTAGTGGAGTTATTCTATGAACATTTTGGTATGTTTGAAAACAAAAGGCCGATTATAATTGAGTCATCGGCTAAAAGTGGACAGCTAATAGGCACTCAAAAGACAAGTCTTGAAAAACGTGAAAAGCGTCAGAAGCCAGCTAGACTTGACTTGTCAGGAGCCAATGAAGTCATGCGTTTATCTAGTGATTATTACATCATTAGTGAAGATCAAGCTCCTGTGAAAAGAGGGTTGCCTACTTGCTCCAAGTCGGTTAGGCCGATTACACAATCGGCTAGACCGACTACCTCTTCTAGGTCGGCTAGGTGACCATCTCTGTGACCTTGAGTCGGCTAGACCGACATTCAAGTTGGCTAAGCCGACTCCACTTGCTAGTACCCAAATTGGCCTAGCCGATTTCCAATCGGGCGAGCCGACTTCTTTGGTTCTAGCATTTTGCCGATACGTCTGTGGATGATGTTGCACCCATTGTTGATCGTCCCTTGGAGAGGGAAAACAAAATCATTCAAATCAAGGATACACATCTCTCCAACATGATCAACAAGGTACAAGACACAAATATTTTGCTCAAATTCCAATCCGGTCAAACTATTTCAATTTCTGCATCTATTAGAGACATCCTTGTAAATAGCTACAAAAGACCGATTAAGAATAGCATTATATTTGTTGAAGATGAGACAAATTCAGATTCTATCGGGCAACAAATTGTGCCACATGGCAAGGCCGATGGTGCTAGTTTGTCAAAATTAAAGCTTTCTAAAAGTACTTGCAAAGGTGTGGCTGAATGGATTGATGTCAAATCTGATCCCTTCGTTTGCCTAGCTTTAAAACCAACTCCACGAAGAATCGGTTGAAGAAATCAAAGTTCACCTTTGACTTTACTTTTTGTGATCGTGTGTTTGACGATTTGCTCAAAAACAATTATATTAGAATCATTGATCACAATGTTTTGCCATCAATCCAAAACTTAGAAGAGCTTACATATTGCAAGTGGCATAATTCCTATGATCATAATACTTGCAATTGCAATATGTTTCGTCGTGTTGTCCAATCGGCCATTGATAAAGGCCTATTGAGATTTTACGAAGCTCAACAAATAGACCAATTGGATTCAATTGGTCTTGATGGCAAATGAGGTTCAAATCGGGTTGAATTAGCCGATTCATTGAAAGCTCAAGACACAAGTGCTCAAGAGAGAGATGAGGAGCCCTCAAGTGAAGACAAGGTTGTTGTCCAAGAAGTGCAAAGTGAAATGTTGCGAGAGGATAGCAATATCGCTACAATTTTAGAAGACACTCTGGGGGCTGGGAGAAATCTCTCCAATTAGAGCAAAAGCCGATTGATCCCATTGAGCAAGGAAAATCGGCTAAGGATCCTTCTTTAGATCATATCTATCAAGATGGAGAAAAAAGAAGGATGCTCACATTGCTAATGGAGGCAAAGCTCATAACAAGCAAAAAGATAGAAGACCAAAACTTAGCTTCGAAGAGCTTCTAGCTAAATATGAGAAGATAAGCAAAGCAAATACGACCAATAGATCAAAGAAGGTCCAGCCATCAAGATTGCCTTCAAAACATAAATCTCAAGAAAGGAATTGGCAAAAGAAGAAATCTCACATAGTAGCAACATATCCTCCTTTTGAACAGCCAATTCCTATGTCTTATAGATCATAGCCTGGATATTTTTATCCTTATTCACCTTGGGGCTAGTTTGATAAAGAGGCACATGTTCCATCATATTTCAAGTCACAATATATAGAATATGCAGCTCCTAGATATTCGAAAGATCATCATCTCATAATGACCGATTTGATCAAAATCGGTCCGAGCTCAACCAAAGAAGAAAGCGGTGAAACAAGTTTACCGTGTGAAATATGATGGACGAAAGAAGGAAAGTTCAGATTTGAGTGCAACAATTGAAAAGCCGATTACATTGCTGAAAAATCGGCTATATATGGCAAAGAAGCAAGAAGATCATCTAATGATTTTGTAGGTGACAAATGCGAGCAAAAGAAGATGAAAGTGCCAAAGAACAAGGAGTTGCCGTTGTTCAAAACAGAAACAAAACCGATATGCTTAATCGGTTTACCAAAGTAGCAAGAAAAGAAGTTGCAAAAACTTAGTGCGGAGAAGTTAAAAGAAAAGGGCATAGCTTGGATTCCTAAAATAAGTATTCAAGCTCAAAAGGATGATGCTCAAGCAAGTGGTGCAATGAAGGCAAATGGATAGAAAAGGAAGATTCAAGAAGCAATTGCCAAATCGAGTTTTGCACCAAATCATCAAGATCTTTGGTATTTGCATCATCCATTTTCTTTGCCTATGTTTATATGGAATTCATCTCATGGAATGTATAGTCAACCCTTAGTTCCTTGTTTTGATCCTTGGTGGGGATCTTCATGTTATGGAGGGTTGCCGAATTATTATGCTTATCAATAATCAAAAGCCGAAATAGTTTATTTGGCTATGCATACTCATGTGATGAATTCATATGGCCGATACTTTAGTATCGTCCTTAGCATGCAACTAGCCGATGAATGCTTGCAACCATCGTGCTATTGAAAAGACCCCTATGTGATTTACTTTGCTGGCTTTTAGACCCGAGGGGCATGATGATATGATTTACTTGCCAAGAAGAAGCTTGCTGATTTTGGGTCACTAGAAAAGCTCTCTAGAGCCGATTGATAATCGGCTCCATATCATCATATAGTTTGAATAAGAAGTTGCATCGGCTAATTCATATGAGCAAATTGACAATGGAGTTACATTTAACTTTGGTCGATGCATACAAGATGAAATTTAGAAGCCGATTATAAATTTGGTTAATTGAGCTCTCGTCGATTCTTGATCAACACCACATGTTCTTCGTGCATCTAGGAGTTGATCTCCAATCACATTATATATTATTGCCGAAGAGGGTGCATTGGTGTTGCTTTGGTTCGAGAAGACAAAAAGAAGGGTGTATCATAAATATTAATGAATGTCTTCTTGATCCCAAACAAAGTATGCCCATATTTGAAAAAAAATATATGCATGTCACTATACTTTGTTTATGCAAAGTACATGTGTCGTTGCATGCCGAGCCGATGTACACATTTTATATCGGATAATCCTCATTGTTAGGATGGGCAAGTGGGCATACATTCTATCTTAATATGACTTGATTTTTGAGCCATTGAAAAATCATTTGAAAAGTCAAGTCATTGCTGATTTTATTGTTGAGCATGGAATTGATTTTATATGAGATCAATTGCATGTTTTGCGATCATGGAGGATTTATTTTGATTAATCGGTTTGTAAAAAAGAACAAGTGTTGGCATGAAGCATCAAATCGATTAAAATTATATTTGCATCTATACTAAAGCCGAATATGAGTTCTTTTTATTCAGCCTAGGTTTGTTGCACTCCATGCGGGTAAAATATGTTGAGGCCAAAGGCATAAAAATTTAAAGGCCAACATGATAAGCTCAACGAGCATCTGGCTATTGCATCAGTGATAACTTTCATATATGAGAATAGCCGATGCATATTTTTCTATACAGGTACAAGTAAATTGGTTCAACCGATTAACATAACAGTACAAGTAAATTGGTTCAACCGGATTAACCAATTCTTTGAGGCGTATGCCGCTGATTTCTCAAACGAGTGTCTCAAATCGGTCTAGTTTAAATTTTGGTAATTCTAGTGTCGATTTAGAAAATTGGAAGACTCCTTAATAAAATATTTGCAGGATCCTAGCGTCAAGTTGCTCAAATACCTAGGACCTGATCAAGCAAAAGTGGCTATGGGAGAAATCCGTGAAGGGATTTGTGGTACGTATCAATCGGCCTTAGAGATGAAGCAATTGTTGAAAAGGACCAATTTTATTGGTTCACTATGATGGCCGATTTTTCCGTTACTACAAAGGATGTAAAAACTCATATAAGCTGGAGATGATGCAAGATGATAGTCTACCAAGAGCAATCAACGGAAAATGCCTAAAAAGTATTTTCCAAGTGTTTGGCAAGAAGCCTAGTGCTCTTACAAGCAATGGCCGATACATGTATCGTTCTTAGAATAAAAATGGCCGATGTATACATCGCCCTTAGTCGCCGGCTAGCCGATGTGATGGGTATCGTTGCTAGTTGGTTATAGGTCAAGGAGTGTTTTCAGGTTCAAACGTCATATTCACCTGAAAATAGGGGGCATGTGTTGACACTAAAAAATGACCAAGGTGAAAATGACTATTTTAGTGAGTTGTCGAAAGTGGAAACGGATTTCACCATTGCGTTCCTCTCGTCGAAACGATCGAAAAGCATATATGGAACGTCCAATTTGGAGTTCGGACGAGAAAGTTATGCACCGAGAAAAGTCACTTGACCGCTTTGGAACTTCCGATCCGGGGGTGCCGGAACTTCCGGTTGGGACGAGAACTTCCGGTTGGGACGAGAACTTCCGGTCCAACGCCGGAGGTAAATGCGTGCGCGGTTGCATGCGGGTTGTGACCATCGGAACTTCCGGTAGTCACCCGGAACTTCCGATCGAGACCGAACTTAGGTCCAACACCGGAGGTAAATCTTGATGCGCGGTTGCGCGCGGATTGTGACCATCGGAACTTCCGGTAGTCACCCCGGAACTTCCGATTGTTGCGGGAATTTTTCAGATCTCGAACCGACTTGTTTCTAAGTCGGTTTTTGGTCAATTTCGGACGTGGGAAACTTGAAAAATAAGCTTTGGAGATATTTTCTACTGGGATAAGACCACCCTCCTCTATATATATGAGAGGATCATGGCTGATTGATCCCATCCAATCAATCGACACAAATCCAACACAACACGATCAACACGATCAATCTATCTTCTACCCTTGCTCTATTCTCCAGCTCCGTGCTGCCCCATGGCTTGATCCAGGCGATCAAGGATGGCGTCCTAGGCTCGTTCGCCGACCTAGGGCAACAAACGACCTCCTTGCCTGACGAGATCCCTCTCGAGGCTAGAGTTTCGACGGCTCCTTTGCTAGTTTGCTCGGAAACTAGCCGGTTCTTCCGTTCCGTAAGCACGTTGATTACCCTTTGCTGGTTTGCTCGTAAACCTCGCCGCTCTTCACCGCGAAAGGTGCTGGTTATCTCCTGCCGTCGACGAGCTCTACATCGGCCTATCGGTCTCTAGATCGGTTTGCCGGTCACGCTGCGTCGTCGCTGCGCTGCAGGTCGCCTAGGGCTATCTCGAGGGCGTCCAAAGCCCACGTGTGTTGTGTTGACCTATTTTAGCGTCAACACCCCCTCTAGCCATCTAGATCCTTTCAGGCAGTCGGCTGAGGTATGGTGGCGGGTTATGGGTGGTGAGTGAGTTGGCGGAATGTTGCCAAGCGAGTGGCTCAAGATATCTAGTTGCATGGGACGAGAAGCTGTTGGTAACAAGCCCGATTGAGACTAGGGAAGTTCAGAGAAGATCAGGTGGGTGTGGGCAGCGAGCGGTGAGATCGCCAGTGAGATTGCCGTTGGCTCAGTAGGTGGTCTGGTGGTGAAGGGAGAAGAAAGATGGGTGCGGGAGAGAGAAGAACGTCGATAGGTTTGGAGAAGACCAGGAAAAAAAATTCATGCACCGCTACCCTTCCCTACTTGCTGATTAGGTGGCCTGGTGTTGATGGCTACTACATGTTCTTTTGCCCTACTTTTTTGTGTGTTTTAAAAAAGATGGAACTTGTTTGGTACGAGAGTGACAGCTGTGGCAAATCTCACTCACCACTCATATTACGAAATGTTGAAATGACGCTGAACTGAACTTGCCAACGCGGCATATATTTCGTCCTCGCCCCTTGATGGCGCCATGCATGGTGTCACATTGCAAGTACAACTGTTTTCCTTTCTTTTTCCCGTGGAAAATGAGCAAACACACGGATAATTTAAAAACATGTCCCCATAAAAATCCACCTAAATATCAAAATTCAGAAGATTACGTCATGATAGTGAATTAGTGATACCTTGCATTTTCAAACTGACCAGATCAAACTATTTAAAAAAAAAAATTGACCAGATCACACAAGTATGGTAAGATTTTTCTTACGGGACATAAGTTCAAGTGGGCGGTACAACTGTGCAGAATAACAGGTTTTGCTTAACAAATTAACTGAATGATGAACAATATAAGCCTGCAGACATGTTAATACAAATACAACGCCATTTAAAAAAAAGGCAAAATAGATAAGAGAAGAAACCTGTTACCAGCCCCAAGAATCTCTGGAGGCAAAATGATGATCCAACAAGCCTGCAGAGATGAAAAAAGGCAGCTCTCTTCATCCTAATCATAGCAATGCACTCAGAGTCTCTGGAGTAGTATATTTTTCATCCCTAATTAGGGCCAGTGATATAGGATCGGGCAGGGGGTTTCAGGCTCAGGGTTTTTCTTTTCAGCCTACTAGAAACAAAAGACACCATAACAACAGTCAAGGCAGCTGCCTTCCTAGACAGCTGGTCACGGTTCAGATTTCAGTGCTAAGGCATCAACATGAATGTGAAATGAATATATATCAAAAGCACGGCTACATCTTGTAACAGATGCCTCCCAGTGCTCTATTTGGACAACATCATCGACCAAACTCATCAAAACCAAATCAAGAACAACATCAAACGGTGTACCGCAACAGATCAAGAACATGCCAACTAAACTCTAACAGATCAGGAACAGTAAGCTAGAACAAACCCTAGCATAACATGAACTGGGAACCACAAACCCTAACAACATCATGAATCAAATAAACAAGGTTCCTGGAGGTCGATTTCACCTTGGCTCGGGGCCGAAACGAACGGAGAGGAGGCAGATCTGGAAGTAGAGGACGCAGAACGAGAAGAAGACGGAGCAGATGCGGACGTAGAAGAGGAAGAAGAACACCACCACGGAGTCCCAGTAGCAGCAGGAGCGGGGACGCCGCCAAGAACCTCGGCGCCGGAGCGGAAAGAGACCGGAGGTCCTCGCCGTCGCCAAGCACCACCACTTACCGCCGCCGGTATCTCACGAAGAGAGTGGAAGAGTAGGAAGAAGAACCAGTGGAGAGCGCCACCACTTATAAAGGCCGCAAAATCGCAGCTCTTTGGCTTCGCGCGCAGCGGCGGTTGGCGCGAAGGAAGTTTCCCCTTCCCGCCAGAGCCCGCGCGAGCCACCCCCCCGCCGCCCAAAATCGCCCTCCTGCGCCGCCACGAGCCGTGCCCCAGAGAAACGCCGATTTTCGGCGTACGCCGAGGGCTCGGCGGAGAGGGCGATTTTGGCTCCCCCGGGCCAGGCTCGCTCACGGGCCAAGGCCGCAAACATGGCAAGTTGCAGCCCACGAGCGTAGCCGAGCCCGTGGGCCGCCCTCACAAACACGCCATAGGAGAACACCAAGATCACCATCTCCGATGTCTGGCTTATTTGTGGGACAGTCGGTATAGACTTTGGCAACCAGTAGCGTCCCAGTCGACATTCCATGGCATATCTATCCATTCCGTTTCTTGTAAGTAGCAAATAGAAAATGGTATTATGAGTAATGAGTGTGTGAACACTAGGTACGGTTGCATCAAATGGGCGGCCTGAATGTCAGCAGACAGCAAAATAATGCTGAATTTTCTATCCTTGATGAGGAAGTACGGATGCATATGGTGACACGGTCCAAATAAAAACTCCAAATAGCTCGTCATCGTTATCGTTAGAAAAAGAAAAGAAAGAGAAGAAAAAATCAACCCAGTACGTACGTACAAAGTAAACTTGGAGGGTTTTGTTTCACAAAAAATGTATCATGAAGGTGAGCTGAGTGAAAAATTGCATGGACAAGAATATAATCCTCAATCAATGAGCTCGATCTTTGTAGCCTACAATTACAGCACAGCACAGCACCATGAAAACAGCAAAAACAAGGACAGGAACACCAAATTTATCCTACATGTACAGTACAATACAGCTGCAATCTCTGTCCCAGCAGAGTAACGAACGAAGACTGTTTCTTTCACCCGGAAGTGAACACAAACCGAGCAAGAAGCTTTGCGCTTTGTCACGTCTGTTTCCTTACCAATCGGCGACTGTGTCCAATAGGCATAGCTAGTAGGCGCGGGCGTGGGCGGCGGCGAGCCTGGGCGACGCCGGGAGCGGGCTGCGCATGGGCGACCTGGGAGGCGGCGGCTGCGCGAGGCGGCGTCCCTCGTTGTCGTAGTAGATGGCCCCGGAGAAGTCGAGCGGCTGGCAGCGCTCACCCATGAGGATCTCCTTCCTCCACACCCCGGGAGCAGGCTCGGCGGCCTCCTTGGTCTTCTTCCACGGCGCCACCACGGCCTGGGCTCGTGGCGAGCTCTTGCCACCCCCAGGCCCAGCGGCCATCCTCCGCGCCGCCCGCTGCAGCCTGGTCAGGAGCGAAGCCACCGCGTGCAGGAGCGTCGCGCCCATACTTGGTGTGGCTTTCTTGATCTCTGGATCTTGTGCTCCCCGGGCTCTTGTGTGGTGGAAGCAAGGAAGCTGAGCAAGTGGCTCTGTTGGCTTGAGGATCGGAGGGGCATTTGGTTTGGCGGCCATATATAGGCATATAGCCGAGCCGGCGGTCTGGGTGAATGAACCAAGCATGCACTTGTCAACGGCCTGAGCGGGGTGCGGGTGTGACGACTGATTAAGAGTGACTAGTCGGCTGGATCGATCCTCGGCGGCGAAGAAAACCGCAAATGGAAGGAGGTTTGACAAAAATGATCCGTTGCTTCGCTGCACCAAGAGGTCATATATATGTTTCTTTGTATTTGTATGTACATACTCCAATGTCATATTTGGTGAGGCACAGCGCAGTGGCGGGAGGGTGACCCTGACCCTGACCTTTAGCGACGAGATCGGTTGCGCGTAGTGAACGTGTACCAGAAAACGGATGCCCTGCATTATTTCATTTCCGACTGTCAGCGTCACTTACGTCGGGCTAGAGCTGACGCGTAAATCTGGCTCTTTCCACCAGCAAGAAGGCGTCAAAACGGTGTTAGTCCACAAGGCACCTGGCTTTCACAAGCAACCCCGCAGTATTAGTCCTAGTTTAACGCGTCCTTTCACCTTCGGGAAATACGTACTGCAATGATCTCATTTGCAGAGTTGCAAGTGAGACTCTTATTAATTGAGTTCTTTTACGCGTCATCAGAGACCCGATCGTTTAACCCTCTAAAATAGTAGTCGGGCCAAATGGTTTTATATATCCTTGACAAAGAGAGATGAGCAAGCAAATTGACACATGTTATAATTATTTATATTATATTCCGGATGATTTGAGGAAAGTCTTCAACAACAAACCTAATGTACCTTATGTCTTTTGGAATTGGTCGATCATCTGTAATTGAGTACGGCTGGAGTGCTACCTACAACGGAGAACTGATGATGTCCCCAGATTAAAAAAACAAAAATCGTTTTACTTCCTGAATCCACAAAGAAGGCTTCAACAAAGGAAGTAGTACTCCGTGGAGTGCTAGACTGAACCGATGGAAATTTGGTCGATCGATGCAGAAGGTCCAATAATAATCCAACGATTTCAGTCAACAATCAATAGAGTCAAGTCGAACTATACTGAACCGATGCAGTGCTGATAAAACAACAAATTAAGTAAAGTAGGGAAGTAGGTTGCCGCGTTTCAAGTCATGAAAATTAATTCCTCGGCTGAGCGACGACAAAGCAACGTAACCTGAACGAACGTGATGATGGTCAGTCGCCCAACTCCGTACGCAGGCGTTTAGTCCGTACCTGTAGATTATTACGTAGGTTAGGTGGGGTGGCAGTGGCAACCAAATTTCCTTGGAGTCCCCGGCCGACCTTCACCAAACACGTGCATCATTGCATTGCATTGCATGTTTGGTACGCATGCACACGCTGAATCTAAACTACATACTACACCGACGCTAAAAAACATCTGTGGCATGCTTACCTACCAGCAAAGATTCCAGTGTGCAGCGTCGTATCTCGATTCCTGCTCACTACCAGTAAAGATACCGGCATGGTGCCACTGCTACGACAGCCAAAAAAATTAAGATATGAGCCCACGCCCTTGATGGAGGGAGGTTAGGTGCGTATATACGTCACATGCATGATTCACGAGTGCAGCAGTGCATATCATGCGTACGTGCCTCTATTTTTCCAGCAAACGCGGAGTGTTGGGTTCAGGGCACGCCGCAGAGACCATTGCAGGCAGGTATGCCATGCCACTTTGGAGCGAGATCTATCGCCTGATTGATTCGTTCGTCTCCGCAGTAACTGCAATACTGAAATACCGAGTAGTAACCCTGGATCCGGATCAACTTGCAGTGTCGTGGACTCATCACTTGTTATATGAAGTACTGAAATACGGAGTAGTAACCCATGGCACTTGTTACTGAAATACTGAAATTTGACTGGCTGAAAACCTGAAGCCAGACCGGTATATATGATGGACTCGTGGCGTTTTCATCAATCCAGGTCTTGGGGTAAAGCCGCTGAAGCCAATCAATAAAAGAAGCAGACGCCATGGGTTAGGCTTAGGCCACGCGCTGCTCCAGGTTTTGCTTCCGTCAAGAACTCAACTACTCCATGGAGCCAAGCTACTTTATGTCTTTGTGTACGTAGGACGTCACTCGTCAGAGGCTACTAGCAGTACATGATTCGTCCACCCACCACCCCTTTAATAATATGAATTTCTTCACCGGACAGGACATACATAAAAGGAGCCTGTCGACAAGAGCAAAGAGACCAAATCTTTGAATTTGCTGATGAGAGAGGAAGGCTGTTGTGTTTGCTGGAGCGTATGGCTCAGCAGAAATGAATGTCTTCCAGAATAGAGTGGTCTCAGAACCTCACGCTGTTATACATCGCTCGATTGTTTTTCTGCAGAAATGGAGTGTTCTATTCAGGGAAAAGGAGGAGCCTGAAGAACCAATGTGAGGCGTGTTGAGCTTCGAGTAAAAATTGTGAAGGAGTTTTTTTTTTCTATTTCTGCAGTTGGGTTTGAGTACTTTCTCCCGCTGTTCAGTTATAGTGATTGGAATGTAAGACTTTTAGGTCGCTCTTTTATGGAAATGTTAAAACCTTGTAAGCTGGTAACCCCAGCGGATCTTTTGTCGCTTTCAATATAAAGCGGGGCCAAATGGTCTTTGGTCTAAAAAAAATAGAGGAAGGCTGCTCTGCTTGTTCCGCAACATGCGTTATTTTTACCGCATTTGTGTTTAATTTTGTGTGTTGAACAAGTAAAGTTGCAAGTAAACAACTTAATTTGCTCGATGAGTTAACGTTGCAAGTAAAGTACTAGATATATACTAGTATAATGCCCGTGCTAACGCTACGACTTTATCTTAGAGATGCTTATAAAAATAATGAAACGACGATAGGGTATTTCAGGTCTGGTAGCATACATCTCCTTTTCAAGATGTGTTTGGCACTCTTAATGCTACCGCGCTGGTAAAAGCGACTAACCCTATAGCATACATCTAAATAGAAGACATTTGACGAAGTTTCATATATTTATATCATGTATGAAGTCTAATTTACAGGTGAGAATAACACAAGGTATCACTCAGTCCAAGGGCTGCACAGGACATTATTTACAAATACAGCTGCTACTGCTTGGCAAGCTTCGGCCATGAAGACGACATAGCAAAGTCATCGCAACGATCAGCAATGCACTGCTTTGTGATTATCTTCTGCGCCTGAAAAATGATGAAAATAATGTCAAGAGTGGATATCATAACAGGGGCAGAACAAATTTATCTTGTATATATGTACCGGGAGATGACAATCAAAGGCGAATGCTGGTGCACTGAGGATCAAGTAGGGCTCAATCAGAGAACCACCTGTCTAAGTGAAGAACACTTCCTACCGCTGAACCAGCAAGACAAGAACCTTTGACGAATATCAAAAAAACAGATTATGCTGATCATTAGGTCAAGTAAATCAAAACTAACTTCTCAGTGATTACCAACAGGTATCACTTGCTCCATGGACAGTATGGGTAAGATAATTAAGTGAGCTTACCTAAGTAGAGACAGCAGCAGTTTCACAAAGACCATCCATGTCTTACGACCACTATGTTATGCTCCCAACAGTGTCATACATAGCAAGGAGTGTGCGCACCTCAAAGTAATTGCAAAGTGGGTCCCTTCTTCACATAACTGGAGAAGCATTTGAAGCTAAGTACTCAGTGACCTCTCATCAAAGCTTATTCAAATATATACTTCGTTTCCTGACCAAACCATATTGACCCAGATTGCATAACAGAAAACCAAGAAATTGGGAAAAACTCAAGGCATACCTGTTAGGTTGTAACAGCACATTTATCCTTTTGTCTCCGCAAATCCAAACGAGCTTGGCCAGGAAACTAAGGCCATCAACCAATGAACGGAAGTGATGAGAAAACTGAGCAAATGACCAGAAAACTTGTGAAGTAATTTGATGAAGTAAAACATGGAAACTACCTGAGCCCCCACCATCTTGTGTGTCCTTGTTCCATTTTCATTATATCACTATTTTTCTATCCTACAAATTCAGTACAGCATATCTTATAGGCCATTCAAACTATCACATTGAACCAGGCACTTTCCCATTTTGCACAATGGTGGATCACGTTTTTTTTCCTTCTGAATGTTGTCTGAGTGAATACCAAACATGAATATAGTATATTCATCCAGAAACGACTTAGCAGAAACATTGACAAATGCAGTTGAAGCAAAATACTCGGAAAAACAGCTACGATAGCGTTGAGTCTTATCTTGTTCTTTGTCTTCAATATCGGTCTCAACATTATCAAGATCAAGCTTCTCAAGCTTAACCCACTCATTGAATCTTCTATTGACTGCAAGTTCAAATCATTTAAGATATATCAGTTTACAGTAACCAGAACAAGCAGCAGTTAATACATCTACTAAAATGTACAAATTCTGAGATGTGAGCAATTATAATCTAGTATAAAAGATTCGTAAAGTAGATAGAGTTGGGTCAGTTTCATACCTGGCTAGTACATCCATCGAGCTTTGTAGCCATGTAAACGCAGTTTAAGTACTGCATCTTTTCACACTCCAAAAATTCAAAACCTCTCGGTGGAGAAATTTTAATATTTGACCCTCGATTCGTACGCCCCTCAAGATTTAACACCTATACATGGCAGTATGAATTTCCCCCAAAATATTCATTCAACATCTTCAAGAGAGTACACTATGTCCAAAGTTTGTAATGAATTAATTAAAGTCAGAAAATAAAAAGTTATCCCTCAAGCACATGAAAAAAGTTCAGGTTGATACAGATAACTGAATCCATCTCTCAGAAAATTCATCAGAAACAACCACACAAGAAAAAAACTCACAAAGGTATGTCTGGTTGCTCTGAACATCTCGCAGGTTACCTCATGAGTGATGAAAAAGGACTGAACATCTGAATCTTATATATAAAAAAAATTGCATGAACCTAGTTCCATACTCGAACAGATCTATAAATGGATAAAGAGATTTATATGGTGAGACTATGTCCTGTTAAAATGGAAAACTACAGAATCAGATAGTAGTGCCTTTAAGTGCCCATCAGATATGCAGTTCAGTAAACAAGTTGGGGGAAATACTTGTGTGTTAGCTTGAGTGGATCACTTGTACCACTTTTTAAATAAATAAACTCAGACTTCCCTAATAAAGTTCAAAATCTAAGTAATTGGAGTTACCTCACCTTACCTAATAAACTCAATTTTTTTAATCCCGAAGAGCTCTCCTTGCTGGACCTTGAAAGCCTGGCTAATATCCAATTGACTGCAAAAAGAAACTATTCGGTACAACAACACTGAAAGTAGCATTGACATTACTCCACAAACTTGCAGTTAACTAACCAAACAGGACCCCTCTAGTTGGTTCTAAACAATATGATGCTCTTGGCCCATCCAGGAAAAAGATCACATCGTAATGATCTAGTTACCAATCTTGAAAGGTGCCAAAAGATGCTTTTCCAGAACCAACAACCCGTCAAAAACACGAATGGACAGCTAGTCATGGGGTTCATACCGTAATCTGCATTTGCATTTCAGTCATGTAACATACATGTATGAACAGTTTCAAAAAAAAAAAAAAAAACATACATGTATGAACCAATGTTCAGTGACATGATGCAGTCAGGCATCCACACGCAGGTGAGCAGAAAAGCAAGCTACATTGCTGAATTATCTCCGATGAGACCAAAGAAAAACCTCTAGCAGCTGCCGGCTGCACTGGAGGCATCGGAGGCCAAACAACACGATGTGGGAGGGAGCCTTATCCAACCCCAAGATCGTTCTTCATCGGATCTGTATCAACTGCAATGAATCATAAATGGGGACGATGCAGGGAGAGAGAGATGGGGCTGATGGCGCCACATACCTGGAGGATTTGTCAATGAGAACGCCATGGCTGTCCGTCGGCTCAGCGAGGTTGACGTGTGCCCCCGTGCACAGGGTTGATTGATAGCCACATTGGCTCTAGGTGAGCCTCCGCGAGCGCCGGAAGAGGGGAATTTGGGCGGGAGTTCAACCTCGGGGTGTGGTACTCTGCGACGGTGCGGGAGATGAAGGAGGCCATCCACGTGCGCGAGGGCACCACCGTGGCGGCGCGGCGGTGCTTACCACGACGACGTGCTTGCTAGCCACGTCGACCTTGAGGTTGGCCCTGATACGTCGCTTGCCGCTGGACTCTGTGTCAGTCCTGTGAGACTCGACGCGCACGAAGTCGACCGCGAGCCACACGTCGACACGGCGGATGAGGTCGGCAAAGAAGAGGAACGCGTCCGTGGCCTAGCCGACGGTCGATGTGTTGGGTGCCTGCGCACGTGACCCCTCGCCAATGGAGGCGTGCTGGGTTCCGCGGTGTATGATTGGGCGATGGAGAGAGACCAGGCAGCTGTTCCTCCCCACGGCGGCGGCGGCCGCTGCGGCAAGGGAGCCATCGGTTGCCTACCTGCTTCTACCACCATCTCGCCTGCATCTCCGGAATCTGAATCTCCAGACCATGATTGGCAAGAGGTACAAATTACTATCGGAAGGTAAGAAAAAAAGAAAAAAAAAGTGGCGTGTTTTTCTTTCGGTTCGCAGCCTTTGAACTCTGCTCGCGTTAAGCCTCGCGTGCTCGCGTGCGGGGCACCCCCAGATATTGTCAGGCGCGAGTGTGACTCTGACTTGTGGGGTAGGAGTAAGGTCCAGGCTTCTTACACCTTTAGAAGAACTGCATTATAGTAGAGATTACCAGAGTACACACGAGTAAACAACTTTCTCTCATTTTCAAAAAAAAAAAAAAACTTTCTCTCGACGGCATGCATATATATCACTCAATCACTCTGTCATCGCTACGCGTGACTCCCTCGTGTATTCCGAGGGTCAACTATTGGCGCTGTAACACTTCACATGAGGGTAACTATCGGCGCTGTAACACTTCCACCAATCTCACACAAGGAACGATTAATTATTCAGCATGGAAAGGTTGCCGATTTATTAGGCTGCTGCGAAAATGCAGTAATATAAGGAAAAAAACCAATCCAGTTAATTGAAAATGTGGAATTAATGAATGAATGCACTTAAATAAAATTAAACAAAGACTGTAAAATGTTGTGTCATGTCAAGTGAAAATCCTCCAGATCGATAGGAGAGGATCGGATCGGCCAGCAGGAAGGCGAGGTGGAGGAGTTACGACAGATATTTTTTTTTTTTTTGGCTTTGTACCTAAGCCTTTAACCTCCTAATTGGACTCTAATTAGACCTTTATTTGTTTCCTCCACTCTAAGCCCACTAGGCTTGATAATTATGTTTAATTATTTTTATTTTTATTTGCTGGATATTACAAGTACTTGCTACCTAATTCACTATAAGAGACAGGTTCTTGAAAGCACCTCAACTGAAGAGGTAAGTGCAAGGTCCTTATAAAATCTTCATAAGATGTGCCACCAAGCCCTAATTTCAGTTCAAGCTGCATCGAAAGGCAGCTCTCAGGAAAACTTACTATATCACCTAATAGTGAGAAGAGGTTCTGGTAAAATAATAGGGAGTGTAACCATAAAGTGACGCATGTACTTACTACTAGGGCTATCAGGTCTCCAAAAATTATTATCCCAGATATGACAGAAAATGATGTCATATAGAGTTGCTTCATAGTCTTTGGTTGCTGTTTTGGGGAAAGGAAAAGACAAGTTAATAGAAGTTAGAATAACTCCACCTGCCAATGTGATCGTTTCTCAAAAAATAGATGAGCATTGTTGGTCACCGGCACCGCATCAGGCATAAATGGAATAGTTGATGGAATCTCAGGCATTTCATTTTCTTCATTGTTGGCATCTTTGCTTTCAGAAGTTCGGATATGCTGCTGCACTCGCAATCGTCTAACCTGGTTAAATTTTCCATACAGAAAACTTCACAGTCCTGTCTTAGCAAAGCTACATATGGACAGCTAGAATTGGAGAAATGATACACAGACTGCAAAACTGAAAACATCTTCCATCAGAAGGAAAGTTTTGTTACATCGGCTCTTGATGTTGTCTTCAATCTCCGGCGATTGCATTTGAACAAAGTCCTCGATCGTCTCTGGAACTTCAATTATACAGAAGCTGCAGAAAAGAAACATGATTGATCCTGTAAGGCTGAGCCAGAGCGGATTAGCTTTTGCTTTTTATTACTCCTCCATTACAAGGTTAATAATACACTTCAGATCTATCAATTTGATATGGCATATAAATATCTCTTTTATGATATTTTTCCTAATATATCTAATATGAATATATCTCGGTGAATCTTTGATGTGATCTTTCCTCTAAGGTCAGAACTTAGCGTTAATATAAACTCTAACTTTAGAACTAGAGCAGGAGGCTCGGAATCGAAATAGCCTAGGAAGATGTCCCTAGCAGATGTTCACTAGAATTGGATCTTCCCAAGCAGCTTCTGCAAAAAGTTTCCATCATACTAGCTTGTAGTCCTAGATAATGCAACCCCCGCCGCCGCTGCCGCCAAGCATGAACTCATCATACTAGCTTGTAGTCCTAGCCTCAACGACAAAACAACCCCGTCGTACCTCTAACCATTTCGTAAATAAGGCGAAATCTCAACAGTGAATCAAGGTAAAGCAACCTGGAGAGGCCGCCGTCGCCGGCCTCCCTGGACTCGCCAGCTGGGGAGCACCGCCGCAGCACTGGTAGCCACCGGCCACAGCCAGCTTCTCCCCGTCCCGTCGTCATCCCCCGTGCCGCGTAATAATGCAGGCGCCGACACACGAAGGAGCGGCCGTGTGGATGTTAAGCCTTGCACTAAAATGGTGACCTCAACTCTGATACCACTTGTAAGGTTCTAGATGGCTAGAGAGGGGGGGGGTGAATAGCCTATAAAAATTTCTACAAACTCACTAAGCAAACTTCGTTAGATACACAAACGGCGGAAAGCAAGTTATACTTAGCCTACTAGGTGTTGCAAGCCTCCTATCCAAACAATTCTAGTAGGTGATCACTAGTACATACAAGAGCTACCACTAGTGATCAAGAGTTCTACCCACATGATTTAATCTACACAAAGAGTGGTTCCCGACCGACCACACAAGCAATTCTAACCCACGCGATTTTAGTCTACACAAGAAGTGGTACGCGGCCAACCACACAAGCAATTCTACTTTGCAAGAATGTAATCAAAGTAATACAAGAGAGGAGGAGACTTGTTATACCGACGCGTCGAGTCGAGGTTGCCAATCACCAAAAGAATGAGCAATCAATTACAATCGGCAACACACAATCGATGACAACCAATCACCGGGAGACAAGGATGAACACAATTGTTTTTGTTCACCCGGTGTTCACTTGGGCACCGCCAAGCTACGTCACCGGTTGTGTCGACCAACACCTAGATGGTTCCTCGGTGTGACCCTCAAGTCACTAGCCCCTCAAGGCTCACCCCACAAGGCACCGCAAGACCCACTCTCAAGCGAGGTACTCAACGACACGCGGATTCCACTAGGATGCTCTTCGTGATCCCCACGAGGTGAGCTCAAACCTCTCACAATCAACCGGAGGTGGCCAAGAACATACACCTTCTCTTGCCAACGCCTCCAACAATCTCCAAGCCAGCTAGGAGCGGTACTCTCCAAGAGTAACAAGAAATCCACCGGCTAAACCACCCACAAGTGCCACTAGAAAGCTCTCAAGCAATGCAATGCACTAGGTGATCTCTCAATCTAACTTTGGATGAGCAACAAGCAAGAGAGATGAGAGGGAGAGTGTTTCTTCAGCTCAAAGGATGAATGAATGAGTTGGGAGAGCCAAGAGAGGGAGCCAAGCCCGGCCACCCATATATTTATAAGCCCAACTTCAAAATCCAACCGTTACCCCCTCGGGGGCCTGAACGACACGCGCCGGACGCGTCCGGCGCCCAGCCGCTGCCGACCGTTGGCCGAGCCAACGTTCAAATTTCGCGCGTCCGGCCCGCGTCCGGCGGCCCACGACCGGAGGTTCCACCGCACCACGAAACATTCTGTTCCGCGTCCGGCGCCCTCCGGACGCGACCACCCCGCGTCCCGCCGCCTTGCCCAGCCCGCCGACGGAGCGCGAGGTCCACTACGCGCCGGCCGCGTCCGACCCGACCCGTCCCGGCCCAAGCGTCCGACGACCGCGCGCGCCGCGAACCGTCTCACAGGTAGCGTCCGGCGCCCACAGACGAGTCCGGCGCTTCCCAAGCGCGTCCGGCGCCTTCTGCAGGAGCACACTTTGTCATTTTGTTGCCGTGTTGTCGATCCAAGTCACACCACTTGCCTTCATGCACCAACCTCCACTTGTCGATCACTCTCTTGAACACAAGGGTTGGTTTATCTCTCAAGAAACAAGGCAATGGCTTAGCTCACTAGGTTCTACATGCAATGCACTTCATGAAAACACCTAGTGGCACCCGTGCGTCGATAGCCGATAAGACTTCCCTCTTAATAGTGCGGCTATTGATCCTAAACCACTCACACCCTCTATGGTGTCTTGAGTGCAAAACAAAATGGCCCTATCGGTTATACCTTTGCCTTGAGCCCATTTTGTTCTTCCAAATGATATGAACACTTCACACCATCATGACCATCTCGATCCATCGACCTCGACTTCACTTGCCCTTCACCGTGCATCGGTCCATCGGCGCCTAGTCTTGCACGAGCTTCACCATCGCATGGTCCTTCACTCCAAACCTCAACTAGCCCTTCACCTACAGCACCGGTCCATAGAGCCAAGCATCGTCTTGATCTTCATCTTTGATCACATGACACGTGTCATGCTTCATATGCATTAAGCTCATCATGTGGACAACCTTTCTCTAAATCACCCACTTTAGATAAACAAGGTTAGTCCTAGGTTTCATCAATTAGCCAAAACCAAACTAGAGACTTTCAATCTCCCCCTTTTTGGTAATTGATGACAACCTCATCAAAGATGATTTTATAATAAAGATTTTGAACTTGTCATACTTGTCCAATCATTAAGCTCACAAGAGGGATTTGGACAACTATAGCAAGTTCGGTTTTGGTAGTATTGCTCCCCCTACATATGTGCATAGAGTTTGGATTTGAAGCTTTGCACATATGCATGGATAAAAGTGTTGGGAGAGTAATTCTACCAAAATGATGCTAAGGTGTAAGAAAAGGACCTTTGAAGCGTGATACCAATCGGAGTTGCAATTTACACCATCCTTAACACCATATGGTAACTAGACATCCATCAAAAACTCAAGAACCCCGTGAGATCAACATTATAAGCAAAGTTCTTGAACTACTTGTAAAGCAAAGGGAGTCTAGTTACAACCTAAGCATGCTAGTAGATCATTTCACCATACAAGTCCTATACTAGCATTGCACCACACAAGCAAAGAAACACCACTTGTATAAAACTTTAAACTAGGTGCCATGAGCAAGTCATATGAGAATGCACAAACAAATGCAACAACTTTGTGCATGAGCTTGCTCCCCCTTCTTGTGTGCATCAAAATTTTATTTACCCCTTTATCATGTTCAATCATCTTTTTCTCTCTCCCTTTGTCAACAATTGCCCAAAAATGGGATCAAATTATGGAGAGAAAAGGACTTTGATGGAGTAAACAAAACTTTAGTCAAATTTGGTTCAATCTAGACTACTTGCCAAAGATATTTAATTCGGTTTGAACCAAAGACAAGCTTCTTCATACCTCATGACAAGGGTTATCTTGCCTATGTTGAATTAAACACTTGTAGCAAATATTCTAGATTCAACACTAGGTTTGCAAGCCCACAAACATGTCATATGTCACCACTAGATCAAGCAAAGCATAGAGGCAATAGTGGTAAACATATATACATCAAACACATTTGATTTATCATGAATGCTCCAAATGCACCTTGTATGTCTACATGTGCTACCACAAGTATAATCCTAAGAATGAATGACATGTCACACAATGGTACCTTGCATTGTCGAAGAAGAGGCATGTCAAGTAGTGGTGGAGTGCATTCAACACATGTTTGAGAAGTCAAGAATATTCAATTCATTCCTTAGCTTGCAAAACCTTCTTTCATCAAGTGGCTTGGTGAGTATATTGGCAAGTTGATCATCGGTGCCCACACTTTTAATGGAAATGTCACCCTTTTGTTGATGATCTCTAATGAAGTGATGCCTTATGTCAATGTGCTTTGTTCTTCCATGTTGAACCGGGTTTTGTGTCATCTTGATTGCACTTTCATTATCACAAAACAATGGCACATTCTTGAAGTTGATGCCATAATCCTTCAAAGTTGACTTCATCCAAAGCAATTGTGCACAACAACTCCCCGCACTAACATATTCGGCTTCGGCGGTAGAGATTGCCACACTATTTTGTTTCTTTGAGGACCATGACACAAGTGACCTTCTAAGAAGTTGACATGTACCACTTGTGCTCTTTCTATTGATCTTGCAACCACCATAGTGAGTCCGAATATCCAATTAATTCAAACTTTGACCCCTTTTGATACCACAATCTAACATCTCTTGTTTGCTTCAAGTACCTCAATATTCTCTTTGCGGCCGTGAGATGACTCTCTCTAGGTGAGGCTTGATATCTAGCACACATGCAAACACTAAACATGACATCCGGTCTTGATGCGGTGACATAGAGTAGGCTTCCAATCAATGACCGATAATCCTTTTGATTCACCATATTGCCATCATGATCACTATCAAGATTCCCATTGGTGCCCATTGGAGTTGAGATTGGCTTTGCATCTTGCATCCCAAACTTCTTCAACATATCCCTTATGTATTTCCCTTGACTCACAAATGTCCCATTCTTCAATTGCTTGACTTGAAGACCAAGGAAATAGCTAAGTTCACCAATCATGGACATCTCAAATTCTTTTGCCATCATTTCACCAAATTCTTCACAAAATGCTTGATTGGTTGATCCAAAGATGATATCATCAACATAGATTTGCACAATGAAGAGATCATTACCAATCTTCTTGGTGAATAGAGTAGTATCAACCTTGCCCATAATGAACCCCTTGGAGTGAAGAAAAGTCTTCAATCTCTCATACCATACTCTAGGTGCTTGCTTCAAGCCATACAAAGCTTTTTTCAACTTGTACACATGGTTGGGCTTCTTCTCATCTTCAAAACCGGAGGTTGCTCAACATATACTAGCTCATTGATGATCCCATTGAGAAATGCACTCTTGACATCCATTTGATATAACTTGATATTGTGGGCACATGCATAAGCAAATAGTATCCTTATTGCCTCCAATCTTGCCACGGGAGCGTATGTTTCATCATAGTCAAGACCTTCAACTTGAGTATAGCCTTGTGCAACTAGTCTTGCTTTGTTTCTAATCACAACACCATCTTGATCTTGCTTGTTCTTCAAAACCCATTTGGTTCCAATGACATTGTGATCCTCCGGCCTCTCAACTAACTCTCACACATCATTTCTTGTGAAGTTGTTGAGCTCTTCTTGCATTGCCATGATCCAATCGGCATCATCCAAAGCTTCCTCAATTTTCTTTGGCTCTTTGGTTGACACAAAAGATGCAAACTCACAAATCATAGCCACTCTTGATCTTGTTTGCACACCACTTCTAATATCACCAATAACACTATCAATTGGGTGATCTCTTGTAACATGTTGTGGTTGTAGCACTTGCACTTGATTGCTTGAGCTTGGTTGATCACTTGACTTGTCTTCATTGGATGAACTAGCACCATGATCTTGCACTTGAGCATTGGTAGCTTGCCTCAATGGAGAGTTGAGCACTTCATCTTTATCATCTTGCACATCAACCATTTGCTTTGCTCTTATGTCACCAATGTCCATGTTCTTCATAGCTTCAACCAATTGAGTTCCACCAACATCATCTAGATTCTCATCTTCATCTTGTGACCCATTGGTTTCATCAAATTGCACATCATGGACTTCCTCTAGAATGCCACTTGAGTTGTTCCAAACTCTATAAGCCTTGCTTGTAGTTGAATAACCGAGTAGGAACCCTTCATCACATCTCTTTTCAAACTTCCCCAATCTAGTGCCCTTTCTCAAGATGTAGCATTTGCAACCAAACACTCTAAAATAGCCAATGTTGGGCTTTCTTCCATGAAGTAACTCATATGGGGTCTTCTCTAGCAAAGTATGACAATAGAGCCTATTGATATAGTAGCATGCCGTGTTGATTGCTTCATCCCAAAATGATTGACTAACATTGTACTCATGAAGCATTGATCTAGCCATATCAAGCAATGTTCTATTCTTCCTCTCAACTAGGCCATTTGATTGTGGAGTGTACTTGGCCGAGAATTGATGACCAATGCCATAGTGATCACACAATTCTTCCATTCTTGTATTCTTGAATTCACTCCCATTGTCACTTCTCACTTTCTTGATTCTCATGTCAAACTCATTGTGAACTCCGTGAGAAAGGTCTTGAAGGTGTCATACACTTCACTCTTGTCACTAAGAAAGAATACCCATGTGAATCTTGTGAAGTCATCCACTATGACAAACCCATACTTGTTGCCACCAATACTTGTGTATGTAATTGGGCCCAATAGATCCATGTGCAACAACTCAAATGCTTTGCATGTGCTCATTATACTCTTCTTTGGATGTGAGCTTCCAACTTGCTTCCCGGCTTGACATGCACTACACAACTTGTCCTTCTCAAATACAACATCTTTCAAGCCTTCAACAAGATTGTGTTGTGTGAGCTTCTTCAATTGTTTCATGCCAACATGCCCAAGCCTTCTATGCCAAAGCCAACCCAAACTTGATTTTGATATCAAACATGTTGTCAAAGAAGCTTCACTAGTGTTGAAGTCAACAAGATAGAGATTCTCATATCTAAAGCCTTTGAACACCAAGTTGGGGCCATCAAGAGAAACTACCTCAACATCATTTGCTCCAAAGATGCACTTGTAGCCTAGATCACAAATTTGAGCCACCGAGAGAAGATTGAAGTCCAAACTTTCAACTAGCAACACATTGGAGACACTCATGTCATTTGATATTGCAATCTTGCCCAAGCCAACAACCTTGCCTTTCTTGTTATTGCCAAATGTGATGGACTCAATGCCACTATCATTCTTCTCAATTGAATCAAACATTCTTGATGTGCCGATCATGTGTTGAGAACACCCACTATCAATGATCCAATGCCTTCCTCCGGCTTTATAGTTCACCTACAAAGCAAATCAATGAAGCTTAGGTACCCATTTTTGCTTGGGTCCTTGTAGGTTAGTAACTAATCTCTTTGGTACCCAAATTGCCTTCTTCTTTGGGCCAACAATGGGTGTACCAACAAACTTAGCTTGCACACCTTTCACACCCTTGGTAAGCACATAACAAGAATCAAAAGATATAGCATTGTCAAGTTTCTTATTTTGTTGCTTCTTGTTGCAATTTTGCTCTAGGTGCCCAACTTGCTTGCATCTATAGCAAAACCGACCATTGCTCTTCACAAAGCTAGGCTTTGGAGTTGCAAAGGCCGACTTGCCCTTCTTGGTTCAACCTATTCTAACGTCCAATCCTGAGGGTCTCGTCCTAGGGTCAAGCATGGAGCTGATACCAAGTTTGAAACATCCTCAATTTTCCACGAAGGGAAATCTCACGAGAATGATATACATCGATCGATAATCAATTCCATACATCGAACTATAAATCTAAAGAATACAAATAGAGGGGATTACATTAATAATTACAACGCCACAAGGCGGATACAAAGTATATCTAACATCCGAACAGCTTGAGAAGGGCGGAAGTAACGCGGAAGCAACTCCAAACTCCAACTTGAGCGCAGCACGAGACCTTCTAATCCGTTTGACATCTCGAGAAGCGGGAAAATCTGCACACCGCGGATGTGTGCGGGCCATGGTCGGCTTACCGAATGAGCTTTAGTGGAAAAGAGAAAATAAAGGGATACGGCGATCCTATAGTTTGCCGAGGTTTGCATCCTAGCGCATGCGAAGTAGCGATAAATAGTAGTAACAATAATAATAATATAGTCAAGTTTAACACATTCCCATTCCCACACATCCATCCATCCATCATCTCATCCATCCCAAATCCATCATCTCACCTCCAACACCACATCTCACACTCATGTCGGCAGACCAACTCCCTCTCGGTCTGTCTCAGCGGCCCGCAGCCCCCATCTAGGCTCACGACCGAAAATGCTTGGGGAAGGTAGAACACTCCTCTCCTATCTAGTGAAGCAGAACACAGGACAGGTCCATAGCTGACAAGTCAGCATATGTATCGATCGATCAACCAAGAACACTCTGTAGAGGTTTCACACACCACAAGATTGCCATCATCGACATGTACATTGCCTAGGCCAATTCCGACTGCTTGCTATAATATAACGATGTCACCCTACCTCTCAGTCCTGGAATACCCCAAGTACCTCTGGAGTAACTGAAACTGTGAAGTCACGTTCCCGATTCCGAATAGGGGGCCATGATCGTCTCGGGAGGGCGTGAGTCCACCAATGCCCGTACCTCCCTACACATCTCGCCTAGTAGTAGTGGCACTGTGCTACCAAGTAGTCCAGCCGTCTCCCCATTACAAGGAACATGTGGTCTGTAAAGGAGTCCTGAAGAAACTGAGTGCTAGTAAGTCCTTAGGGATGACCAAACCGGGATGTCTCCAACGGGGTTACCGTTCGGGTGCCATCCCGACACCACGTGCCACCACAAGCACCTTCTCCCCGAGCGGCCCACGACAAGCCCACACTCAGGGGTTTCCCCAACCACAAGTATACCCGCCACAGGTATCCGCACAGGAATGTCCAGTCCATCCCAGGGCAAGACTCGCTCCATAAGCTCGTCGTATATCCCGGCTTAGTCGACTCAACCCTCACCCTCCACGCACCCAAGTCACGCTCACAGAACCACCAGATCCTCACCAAGTCCACCAAGGCTAGCATCCCAAGCCAAGACCATACCCAGGGGTTAACCACCCGCATCACATCACAGATCTAATGCGAAGTATAGTTAATAAGTATGGTGATATAAAGTGCAAGCAAGCAGAAAGGTGGCAATAATAATATAAGTGCGAGCGCAAAGCTGGGTATCATGGTGAAGGGTTTTCAATCAAGGGATATAAATGGCTCGGGCAATAGCATGCATCAATATACTAGCAAAGGAATAAATATAAAGCGCTAGCGATTCTATTAATTATGCAATGTCTAATAGGATTCTCTAAAAGAAGGTCTTTGCCATGACACTGCGATGTCGAGGAAGTAGTGGTATAATTCCAGCGGTTGTGGTACGAGTCCTCCTTTGTCGGATGTAGTCGATCGGCGGGTCTCCTCCTCCTAAATCGACTACGTAATCGAAATATAATAGTCACGTTAGCGACTCCTATAGAATCCACAAAGAACCAAATGAAATACAAAAAGATCCAAATGCACTCAAACATAGGCTCATGACATGGAGCATAATTTTAGATGAATTTCAATATAAAGATCATTATTTTTGGAGCTCGTACGAATAAGTTATGAATTTCGAAGTTTAATCTATTTCGAAAAAGAAAAGGGAGAGAGAATTCCGGAGCGGCCACGTGTCAAGCCGCTACGGGGCCACGTGTACGGTGAGGTCACGCCCGACATGGCAGTGGGACCGGGGTGATGTCCGCGATGACGTCGGCGGTTGACCTGGTCAACCCAAATGGGTTCAGTATGGGCCGCGCAGGGCCGAGTCAGGGCCTGGACATGGGCCGATGGGCCGGGCCAGGCCCGCCACGTGTCATCGTCTGGTTGCGCCACGTCGTCATTTGGATCTGGATCGGGCTCAGTCCACGGGATAGTTTACACAGGGTGGCTCACAGTGGACCGTAGCTGGCAGTCCATAGACCGCAGCGCGGTCCGTGGTGCACCATGTCCATTCCTCTCTCCGTCTCTCTCGGTCCATGTAGTCTAGGTCCACGGAGGTGGGGCTACAGGGTACAGCGGCTCACAGGGCTGGTGCACGGTGGACACGCGGTTGGGGACCCACCGCCAGTGGCCCGGTCCCCATGGACCGCGTCCATCTCTATCACTGCCTTCACTTCATCTTCTCCCAGGGCACATCCATGGCCGCGGCTGGCATGGCCGGCGGCATGGTTCTGCGTTCGGGCGCCGTGATGCCCTCCGGTCGGGCGCGTGCGCACCGGCACCGGGGCCCTAGGCGACCGTCAAGGTGACTCGGAGGTCCGGCGACTCATCGCACACGGCTAGCCGCGGCGGCGGCTCTCCGGCGACGGCGGCGTGCGGCAACGGGGCAAGGGTCGACCCTTTCCTTCAATTGACGAGCGGATCCTCGATTGGGATCATAGGATACCTACTCGGCTCGACGACGGTGTCCAGGATGCCCGGCAGCGCCCGCGCGGGAGGACTGGTCCGCAGCGGAGCTCCGGCGGGATCACCGTCTCCATGGTCGGAGTGCACACGGCAGCTCAGGGGCCATCGTCTTCTCGGCTGGGTACGGCAGGTCAAGGCGGTTCCCATGCGCGTGATGGTGCTTCTCGAGGTGACCGGTACGGCGTACAAGGGCGGCGACACAGGGGCGCACCGCAGAGCGCCGGCACGGGCAACATCCATGGCACAAGGGCTTTCGGGGCTCATCTTCACAGGTGAACGCGCGCACGGTGTGCCACGAGTTGGGGCGCGCCCAGCAGTGGTGGTCCCGGGGTCCACAGGTTCCATTTGGGGCCAAGGTAGTACCTCGCCGCGGCATGGCTTGGCCACGGCGAGTCCATGGGCAGGCGGTTCGTTCCGGCGTCCTCCGACGCCGTGGTACCAGGTGGCTAGGGGCCGGTCGAGTGCGTGTGCGGCGTGCGTGTCCGGCCGGCATCGGCTTGGCCCTGCGCGCCGTGGGCGCCATGGCCATCGAAGCCGGAGTCCGAGGGGTGAGGAAGGGCGGCGATGAGGTGGTGCTCACCGGCGGTTGTGAAGATGCAGATCGCGTGCTGCCTACGCGTCGTCGTAGCCGCCCGACGGGGTTCGGTTCGAGGCTTGCCGCAGGCGAAGTAGGGGTGGATCACGTTGGGGTTCGTCCATCGGCTCCGGCTCCTTGGTCAAGGCGTCCAGGTCGACTTCTGCGGCTCCGACGTTGGCGGCCTTTGCAAAGGCACGGCCTTAGCTCTCGGTGGCTAGTATTCGGGTTCGTTGGTCAAAAGCAAGTGAGCGGCTTGGCTACGGAGGGCTTACCCGTCTTTGTGTTGATGTCCAACGGCAAGGTCACGGCCTATGGCCGTTGTGTTCCTGGTGCATAGCGAGGACGAGCAGCTTGGGGTTGGCATGGACGACGAGGCAGGTCGGTGCAGCACGGAGACGGCCATACACGAGGCACGAGGTAGAGGACGGCGATGTCGACGGCAAGGACGTCGTCGTGCTAGCGTCGCAGGCGGGGAAGAAGTCGGGGCTCCGGTTGCGGTACAGCTTGGTGAGGATGGCTCGACGGTGAAGGGCAGCGTCGCAGTGGAGATCGGAGGATGCGAGCGGTGCTCCGAGGCGGTGTCGCAGAGGGCGAAGTCGTCGGCATCGCGGACCTCCAGCCGGGGCTCTGGTTCCGGGCGTCGCGGTCGTCCACGCGGACGTGCTGGACACGCAGGCATCGGTCGACGTCGAGGCAGGGCCTCGCCGTCGGCGAACACGGGGACGCCGGCGGGCGTGGCGCCGTGCCGCGCTTGGCAGCCCGGTGGCGTCGCTCGGAGAAGGCGGGCGCCGCATCTGCGAGGCTCGAAGGGATGGGGCAGGAAGGAGAAGGCGTGGCGGCGGCGGATTGGGATGAAGCAGGGAGCAGCAGCGGCTGTTGCTTTTATACCGGCGCGATCCTAGGGTTCGGGTCTCCGTTCCGGCGTTCCTGCCCTTGGATGGGACGGCCCAGACACGCGGCAGTCATCCAGGGACGCGGGCAGGTGGACGTCCGAGCTGCACGGCGTTCGACGGAGGCAGGCGGGCGTCATGCGTACGGAGAGGGAGGAGATGACGGCGCAATGACGGAAAAGAGCAACGGCGTTGGCTGGTGGTTCCATCCGTTCTTCGCTGCGTTGATCTCACGCGAGTTGCGCTGTGGCTGGCCGGTGGGGTCAGTCTTGTGTTTCTCGCGTGAAGAGCACGCGGAGGGACGGAGGCCTGGCGTCGCTACGGCTTGTGCTGCTCACGTGAGGATGGTAGGGGTGGAGTTGGGCTGTTGCTTTCGTTTGGGCCTGGGCCAAGGTTCACGTACTAGAACGGAAACGGGAGCATGCACGATTAGCAAGATCTTGGGTACGTGGTATATTTTTACGTGCTGCTACATGAATGCTTGCCCTTGATTAAGTGGTTCACGTACTAAGTAGGGAGCACGGGAGCATGCACGTATATAAGTGATTCTCGTTGATGACTAGCAAAATGAATAATTAGGAAGGAGAAGGTCTATTGGCCAAGGGCTCCGGTTAAAGTCCATTCCCATTTAGTGGGATATCTGCTCTATATATCTTTAGATAAATACGTGCTAGTCCCAACATGGATTTATCCATGTATCCATATGTGGATAATAACTTGAATATTTATTGATTGCTTAATAAATATTTAATGCTTTAATTTTCATCACATAAAATCCAAATGAAGATCCAAAATATACATGTTATATATGTGACATGATGATATACCGCCTAATTAAGACAATGAACTATCATGGGTTCCACTAGTGCATGAGCTATGTTGGTTCACTACATGTCCTACATCTTGGTAACTTATTTGGAGAAGCTTAGTCATGTGGAACGTAAGGGATTGTTAAGACACATGCGATGATGTTACAGTACATCGCTTATTAAGTAAACATGGAGTTTATTTGTGCTACTAGGTACGGTTTTCTACATGACAAGCAACAAACAAAGGTTTGTTTAGAAAAAATTTTGTAGTTGGGATTTTTTTGTGTTTGGTGAATTTTCCGGGTTGTTACAGTCCTACCCCCTTATCAGAATCTCGTCCCCGAGATTTAAGGTGTGTAGTACTACGTGAGTGGTAAAGTGAAGTCTCACCGTCATATGACTACTTGTTCCATGTAGTTTGTTGGAGTTACTCCAGGTGGATCTTAGGATTTCCAAAGGAACCCTTCGACAATACTCCGGTATTTGCACTGGTAGGGAGTGTGGTTGATGTATGGAAGGATCACAAATTAGTTTAGACTAGATCAGGTTCTACTTGGTTTAGAAGGTGTGCTTTAGGCTCCCGATTTCGATCCGGGGTCTAGTGGGTTATGGGTCCACCACGCTTCCCTGCGCTACTCTGATAAGCATAGTCGCCATCATTGCTTTCTAGTCAGTGTAGTTGCTTCAGAGGATCTTGCAAAAGGAATTGTCGTCCTTGGTTCATTTGGTAACTCAATCCAAATTCTATGCAAGGTATCCAAGGTGCTTAAGAAGGTCATGCGGCTTTAGGTTAATGGTTAAGGATGTCGTTCATGAGATTCTTCTAGTTGTAGTTATTTTCAAAATCTTGTTTGAAAATAGGATAGTGAGTTTGTAAAACTTTTGAAGTCCGAGAGGGATTTTAAAAAGGGTTGAAATCAATGCAAGTTTTGAAAAACAAACTCTTTTGGATGTCTTTGTTTTCAATAATACATCTTTTTATGATTTCAAATTAAATAGTTTCGAATCATGATTTTCATAATCAAATTCGGTTTTCAAAATCCAGGTTTTGCAAAAGTCTGCTTTAGAAGAGTTGAAAACAAATTCTTTCACAATTATTTTGTTTAGCAAACACTTTGTAATCTATTTTGAAGATAAGGTTTTGTGAAAAGGTTTTGGCTCGTTGTTTGTAATCAAAAGCTTTATAAAATGAAATTCGAGCCAATGTTCTTTGGTTTGCAAACGTTTTTGTAAAGGGTGTGCAATGCAAAACTTTTAATTTTTGGAAATGATCTTCGCAATCCTTTTTGAAAGGAAACAGGCGTTCAAATTCCTTTGGAAGATAACTTTTCAAATTGTTTTCTTTGAATTTTTAGAATATTTTAAAACCATTGTTGTTTTGAAATGGAATTACTTTTGAAGAGAGGGAAACTTTTCAAACAAAAGATAGGGAGGTTGTTTTGGAATAGCATGGGGTGATGATACGAATCGGCCATTAGAATAGCTTAGTAAGAGTATGTCATGTCGACCTAGTATCTTCAATTAGTGGTTTGTTATAAGGCGATCGTCAAAGAGGTATTCTCGATGATCCGAGATAATATGCCACTAATCATGGGGGTTCTAACAATAATCTTGTTGCAGGGTTGTTCCCATTGTCTTCACTGTTCTAACTCATGGCCGGGTCTACAACCATTTCCTTTAGTAATGGGTTCATAAACCAAAGGTTGAGTCCTATGGGTGGTGTGTGACTATTACTATCATGAGATAAGGTTTATGTGCGAGTGACATGATTTATTAGCATCTTCATGTAATGATTAGATGATTTAATCAATTTAAAACATTTAAATCTATCCTACACTCATCCAAAGAAGCATGAAGAACCATGAAAATGCAATAAGAACCAAGCACTCATTACATAGGGTTTATTACACGGCGATATCTTTGGTAGCTACACCAAAAGATTCGCGAAGAAAACGTACTACGCGTAGATAATTCATGGTGGTAGACATTCTACTCTACACATGGTACGACTTGTTAGCTAAATGGGGTTCATCTTCATTCATCTACCTACCCCCTTATCGGGATGATTCTGCCTATAGAGTGAATCTAGTGGAGTAAGGGGCTTTCAATTTTTCCTATCGAGACACTTAGATCTATGTGTGCCGGCTTCATCCCATTACCCTATGGCACTATTGGAGGCATCGAGGGCACGGGTAATAGACGTTAGGGGGCCATGCTCGAGGAGTTCATATGCATCTTGTGTCACACATTGGAGAGTTTGCATGTGCAATAAGCTGCACAGCAGTAAAAATAGTGGTCTCCTTCTCATGAATGGTGTAGACATTCCATGCACCATCTCTTCACTTGGGAGAATATGTAGAGTCACCATGTAGCAAACCTTGAATCCTCTAGGCACTACCTATTTCTAGCACGTCTATTGTTATTTGTCTTCAGAGTCTCCTGAATCTTGAAGCACTTCTTGCTGGTCTTGGGTGTACCCATCGTGGTATTCAAAGTGGAAGGGCACGCTCTTGAAGGTCATCATTTGTATAGTAGGCCAAGAACATGGTAAGCAAGTCCGATAAGAGAGGTAAGCCATGCACAAAATGGTGCAAGGTCGGTAATATAACCGAAAGAAGGGCTGGTTCAACCTATTCTAACGTCCAATCGAGGGTCTCGTCCTAGGGTCAAGCATGGAGCGATACCAACCGAAACATCCTCAATTTTCCACGAAGGGAAATCTCACGAATGATATACATCGTCGATAATCAATTCCATACATCGAACTATAAATCTAAAGAATACAAATAGAGGGGATTACATTAATAATTACAACGCCACAAGGCGGATACAAAGTATATCTAACATCGAGAACAGCTTGAGAAGGGCGGAAGTAACGCGGAAGCAACTCCAAACTCCAACTTGAGCGCAGGCACGAGACCTTCTAATCCGTTTGACATCTCGAGAAGCGGGAAAATCTGCACACCGCCGGATGTGTGCGAGGCCATGGTCGGCACCGAATGAGCTTTAGTGGAAAAGAGAAAATAAAGGGATCTCGCGATCCTATAGTTTGGCCGAGGTTTGCATCCTAGCGCATGCAAAGTAGCGATAAATAGTAGTAACAATAATAATAATATAGTCAAGTTTAACACATTCACATTCCCACACATCCATCCATCCATCATCTCATCCATCCCAAATCCATCATCTCACCTCCAACACCACATCTCACACTCATGTCGGCGAGACCAACTCCCTCTCGGTCGTCTCGGCCACTGACCCCCATCTAGGCTCACGGCCGGAAATGCTCGGGGAAGGTAGAACACTCCTCCCCTATCTAGTGAAGCGAGAACACGGGACGCAGTTCCATAGCGACAAGTCGGCATATGTATCGATCGATCAACCAAGAACACTCTGCAGAGGTTTCACACACCACAAGATTGCCATCATCGACATGTACATTGCCTAGGCCAATTCCGCCGCTTGCTATAATATAACGATGCCACCCTACCTCTCGGTCGGAATACCCCAAGTACCTCGGAGTAAGCGAAACTGTGAAGTCACGTTTCCGATTCCGAATAGGGGGCCATGATCGTCTCGGGAGGGTGTGAGTCCACCAATGCCCGTACCTCCCTACACATCTCGCCTAGTAGTAGTGGCACCGTGCTACCAAGTAGTCCAGCCGTCTCCCCATTACAAGGAACATGTGGTCTGTAAAGGAGTCCTGAAGAAACTGAGTGCTAGTAAGTCCTTAGGGATGACCAAACCGGGATGTCTCCAACAGGGTTACCGTTCGGGTGCCATCCTGACACCACGTGCCACCACAAGCACCTTCTCCCGAGCGGCCCACGACAAGCCCACACTCGGGGTTTCCCCAACCACAAGTATACCCGCCACGGGTATCCGCACGGGAATGTCCAGTCCATCCCAGGGCAAGACTCGCTCCATAAGCTCGTCGTATATCCCGGCTTAGTCGACTCAACCCTCACCCTCCACGCACCCAAGTCACGCTCACAGAACCACCAGATCCTCACCAAGTCCACCAAGGCTAGCATCCCAAGCCAAGACCATACCCAGGGGTTAACCACCCGCATCACATCACAGATCCAATGCGAAGTATAGTTAATAAGTATGGTGATATAAAGTGCAAGCAAGCAGAAAGGTGGCAATAATAATATAAGTGCGAGCGCAAAGCTGGGTATCATGGTGAAGGGTTTTCAATCAAGGGATATAAATGGCTCAGGCAATAGCATGCATCAATATACTAGCAAAGGAATAAATATAAAGCGCTAGCAGTTCTATTAATTATGCAATGTCTAATAGGATTCTCTAAAAGAAGGTCTTTGCCATGACACTGCGATGTCGAGGAAGTAGTGGTATAATTCCAACGGTTGTGGTACGAGTCCTCCTTTGTCGGATGTAGTCGATCAGCGGGTCTCCTCCTCCTAAATCGACTCTATAATCGAAATATAATAGTCGCGTTAGCGACTCCTATAGAATCCACAAAGAACCAAATAAAATACAAAAAGATCCAAATGCACTCAAACATAGGCTCATGACATGGAGCATAATTTTAGATGAATTTCAATATAAAGATCATCATTTTTGGAGCTCGTACGAATAAGTTATGAATTTCCGAAGTTTAATCTAATTCCTGAAAAAGAAAAGGGAGAGAGAATTCCGGAGCGGCCACGTGTCAAGGCGCTACAGGGCCACGTGTACAGTGAGGTCACGTTGACATGGCAGTGGGACCGGGGTGATGTCACTGATGACGTCAGCAGTTGACCTGGTCAACCCAAATGGGTTCAGTATGGGCCGCGCAGGGCCGAGTCAGGGCCTGGACATGGGCCGATGGGCCGGGCCAGGCCCGCCATGTGTCATCGTCTGGTTGCGCCACGTCGTCATTTGGATCTGGATCGGGCTCAGTCCACGGGATAGTTTACACAGGGTGGCTCACAGTGGACCGTAGCTGGCAGTCCATAGACCGCAGCGCGGTCCGTGGTGCACCATGTCCATTCCTCTCTCCGTCTCTCTCGGTCCATGTAGTCTAGGTCCACGGAGGTGGGGGCTACGGGTACATCGGCTCACAGGGCTGGTGCACGGTGGACACGCGGTTGGGGACCCACCGCCAGTGGCCCGGTCCCCATGGACCGCGTCCATCTCTATCACTGCCTTCACTTCATCTTCTCCCAGGGCACATCCATGGCCGCGGCCGGCATGGCCGGCGGCATGGTTCCGCGTTCGGCGCCGTGATGCCCTCCCGGTCGGAACCGACGTGCGCACCGGCACCGGGGCCCCTAGGCAACACCGTCAAGGTGACTCGGAGGTCCGGCGACTCATCGCACACGGCTAGCCGCGGCGGCGGCTCTCCGGCGGCGGCGTGCGGCAAAGAACAGGGCAAGGGTCGACCCTTTCCTTCAATTGACAGAGCGGATCCTCGATTGGGATCATAGGATACCTACTCGGCTCGACGACGGTGTCCAAGATGCCCGGCAGCGCCCGCGCGGGAGGACTGGTCCGCAGCGGAGCTCCGGCGGGATCACCGTCTCCATGGTCGGAGTGCACACGGCAGCTCAGGGGCCATCGTCTTCTCGGCTGGGTACGGCAGGTCAAGGCGGTTCCCATGCGCGTGATGGTGCTTCTCGAGGTGACCGGTACGGCGTACAAGGGCGGCGACACGGGGGCGCACCGCGAGCGCCGGCACGGGCAACATCCATGGCACAAGGGCTTTCGGGGCTCATCTTCACGGGCGAACGCGCGCACGGTGTGCCACGAGTCGGGCGCGCCCGCCCGGTGGTGGTCCCGGGGTCCACAGGTTCCATTTGGGGCCAAGGTAGTACCTCGCCGCGGCATGGCTTGGCCACGGCGAGTCCATGGGCAGGCGGTTCGTTCCGGCGTCCTCCGACGCCGTGGTACCAGGTGGCTAGGGGCCGGTCGAGTGCGTGTGCAGCGTGCGTGTCCAGAGCCGGCATCGGCTTGGCCTACGCGCCCGTGGGCGCCATGGCCATCGAAGCGGTCCGAGGGTGAGGAAGGGCGGCGATGAGGTGGTGCTCACCGGCGGTTGTGAAGATGCGATCGCGTCCGCCCGCGCGTCGTCGTAGCCGCCCCGACGGGGTTCGGTTCGAGGCTTGCCGCGAGCGGCGAAGTAGGGGTGGATCACGTTGGGGTTCGTCCATCGGCTCCGGCTCCTTGGTCAAGGCGTCCGGGTCGACTTTACGCAGCTCCGTACGTTGGCGGCCTTTGCAAAGGCACGGCCTTAGCTCTCGGTGGCTAGTATTCGGGTTCGTTGGTCAAAAGCAAGTGAGCGGCTTGGCTACGGAGGGCTTACCCGTCTTTGTGTTGATGTCCAACGGCAAGGTCACGGCCCATGGCCGTTGTGTTCTGGTGCATAGCGAGGACGAGCGGCTTAGGGTTGGCATGGACGACGAGGCGAGTCGGTGCGGCACGGAGAGCCCGGACACGAGGCACGAGGCGAGGAGGACGGCGATGTCGACGGCAAGGACGTCGTCGTGCTAGCGTCGCAGGCGGGGAAGAAGTCGGGGCTCCGGTTGTGGTACAGCTTGGTGAGGATGGCTCGACGGTGAAGGGCGGCGTCGCAGTGGAGATCGGAGGATGCGAGCGGTGCTCCGAGGCGGTGTCGCAGAGGGCGAAGTCGTCGGCATCGCGGACCTCCAGCCGGGGCTCTGGTTCCGGGCGTCGCTGTCGTCCACGCGGACGTCTTGCCGGACACGCGAGCATCGGTCGACGTCGAGGCGGGCCTCGCCGTCGGCGAACACGGGACGCCGGCGGGCGTGGCGCCGTGCCGCGCTTGGGCGGGCGCCGGTGGCGTCGCTCGGAGAAGGCGGACGCTGCATCTGCGAGGCTCGAAGGGATGGGGCGGGAAGGAGAAGGCGTGGCGGCGGCGGATTGGGATGAAGCGAGGAGCGAGCGGCGGCTGTTGCTTTTATACGGCGCGATCCTAGGGTTCGGGTCTCCGTTCCGGCGTTCTTTGCCCTTGGATGGGACGGCCCGGACACGCGGCGGTCATCCGGAGACGCGGGCGGGTGGACGTCCGAGCTGCACGGCGTTCGACGGCGCGGCGGGCGTCATGCGTACGGAGAGGAGGAGATGACGGCGCAATGACGGAAAAGAGCAACGGCGTTGGCCGGTGGTTCCATCCGTTCTTCGCTGCGTTGATCTCACGCGAGTTGATTGCGTGGCTGGCCGGTGGGGTCGGTCTTGTGTTTCTCGCGTGAAGAGCACGCGGAGGGACGGAGGCGGCGTCGCTACGGCTTGTCTTTGCTCACGTGAGGATGGTAGGGGTGGAGTTGGGCTGTTGCTTTCGTTTGGGCCTGGGCCAAGGTTCACGTACTAGAACGGAAACAGGAGCATGCACGATTAGCAAGATCTTTGGGTACGTGGTATATTTTTACGTGCTGCTACATGAATGCTTGCCCACTGATTAAGTGGTTCACGTACTAAGTAGGGAGCACGGGAGCATGCACGTATATAAGTGATTCTCGTTGATGACTAGCAAAATGAATAATTAGGAAGGAGAAGGTCTATTGGCCAAGGGCTCCGGTTAAAGTCCATTCCCATTTAGTGGGATATTTGCTCTATATATCTTTAGATAAATACGTGCTAGTCCCAACATGGATTTATCCATGTATCCATATGTGGATAATAACTTGAATATTTATTGATTGCTTAATAAATATTTAATGCTTTAATTTTCATCACATAAAATCCAAATGAAGATCCAAAATATACATGTTATATATGTGACATGATGATATACCGCCTAATTAAGCCAATGAACTATCATGGGTTCCACTAGTGCATGAGCTATGTTGGTTCACTACATGTCCTACATCTTGGTAACTTATTTGGAGAAGCTTAGTCATGTGGAACGTAAGGGATTGTTAAGACACATGCGATGATGTTACAATACATCGCTTATTAAGTAAACATGGAGTTTATTTGTGCTACTAGGTAGGGTTTTCTACATGACAAGCAACAAACAAAGGTTTATTTAGAAAAAATTTTGTAGTTGGGATTTTTTTGTGTTTGGTGAATTTTCCGGGTTGTTACACTCTTTGTTAAGAGAGGACCTTTGGCTACCCAAACACTTTAGCAAACGGGCCTCACCACCATAGGCTTTGCCTAAGGCATGAGTGAGCTCATCCACCTCCTTCTTGAGAGTCTCATTCTCAACCATAAGTGTAGCATCACAAGTGAAGCCATCACTAGTAGTAGAGATAGAGTCGGTGGTGGTGGTGGATGATGTGCTACAAGAAGGGTTAGCATTTGTCATGATGATAGGTTGATAAAATGACTCATTAATGATGTCACAAGTAAGGCCTATATAACATGATGCAACCACCACTTTCTTTGCTTGTTGCTCAAGAAAAAGTGAGTGAGCCTTTTCAAGCTTAGAATGAGCATCACCAAGTTTCTCATGGTCTTCCACTAGACACTCATGAGTGGTCATAAGCTCACCTAGGGCTTTCTCAAGTATTGCTACTTTCATTGAAAGCTTCTTGCACTCCTTTTCCTTGGCAATAGCTATATCTCTAGTTTCTTGCATCAAGTCATATAATTGATCCTTAGAAGGTTCATCATCATCATCAACATTATCAATATCGTGAGCATATTCCATCTCACTATCATCATCACTATCATCATATTGTACATTGGTTTCCTTGGCCATGAAGCACGATGGTGATGAAGAGAATAATGAAGGCATCTTGTTGATGGCGATGGAAGCCAATGCCTTGTTGCATGAATCTTCATCTTCATCATCATGTTCACTCACAAATGCACCATTCTTGCCCTTCTTGAGTGTCATCTTGGCCTCATGCTTCTTCTTCTCAAACTTGCCCTTGTTGTAGTTTTTCTTCTTCTCATATGGGCATTCGGCTTGTAGATGCTCGGTGCTATCACAATTGAAGCACTTTCTTGGTTGCTCTTGCTTCTTGAAGTTGTTTCTCTTGAAGCCTCTTCTCTTGATGAACATGTGTCCCATCTTCTTCACCACAAGAGCAAGTGCCTCATCATCAATCTCAAAGTCACCATCTTCCTTATTGTTTTCTTCTTCTTCAAAGATTGGTGCTTTGCCCTTGGAGGATGTGGCTTGGAATGCCACGGTCTTCTTCTTCTCCTCTTCCACCTTCTCATCATCTTGATCAAATTTGTCACATGTCAAGACTTCACCAAGCAAATCATTTGACTTCTTATCTTCAAGCCCATCTCTTTGTAGCATTAGCTTCAACATCTTGAAGCTCTTTGGCAAGCATATCAAGAACTTGTGACAAAAGTCTTCATCTTTTGTCTTGTGCCCCAAACTCTTGAGATCATTCACAATCACTTGCAACCGATGAAACATTTCAATGATTGTTTCATCCTCTTTCTTCTTGAAGTTCTCAAACTCACTCTTGAGTCCATATAACTTGGCACTCTTCACAACCTTGGTGCCTTCATAGGTCTCACCCAACCTTGTCCACACTTCACTTGCTCGCTCCAAGTCCTTGATCCCCTCAAATACCTTTGTATCAATGCCATTGTATAAGATGTTGAGAGCCATTCTATTGCATGTTGTGTTGGCTCTATCTTCATCGGTGAGATGATCATTATCAAGAATAGCATAGTCATGCAATGTAACTTGCAAGACTCTCTCTTGTACTGAACCGAGATACATGATCATCTTTCTCTTCCAATGATCAAAAGAACTAACTCCATCAAACATAGGCGGTTTGCCCCCAACATGGTTGAACACAATTTGAGCCATCTTAACACCGTAGGATGTTAAGCCTTGCACTAAAATGGTGACCTCGGCTTCGATACCACTTGTAAGGTCCTAGATGGCTAGAGGGGGGGTGAATAGCCTATAAAAATTTCTGCAAACTCACTAAGCAAACTTCGTTAGATACACAAACGGCGGAAAGCAAGTTATGCTTAGCCTACTAGGTGTTGCAAGCCTCCTATCCAAACAATTCTAGTAGGTGATCACTAGTACACACAAGAGCTACCACTAGTGATCAAGAGTTCTACCACAGGATTTAATCTACACAAAGAGTGGTTCCCGACCGACCACACAAGCAATTCTAACCCACGTGATTTTAGTCTACACAAGAAGTGGTACGCGGCCAACCACACAAGCAATTCTACTTTTCAAGAATGTAATCAAAGTAATGCAAGAGAGGAGGAGACTTGTTATACCGACGCGTCGAGTCGAGGTTGCCAATCACCAAGAGAATGAGCAATCAATTACAATCGGCAACACACAATCGATGACAACCAATCATCGGGAGACAAGGATGAACACAATTGTTTTTTGTTCACCCGGTGTTCACTTGGGCACCGCCAAGCTACGTCACCGGTTGTGTCGACCAACACCTAGATGGTTCCTCGGTGTGACCCTCAAGTCACTAGCCCCTCAAGGCTCGCCCCGCAAGGCACCGCAAGACCCACTCTCAAGCGAGGTACTCAACGACACGCGGATTCCACTAGGATGCTCTTCGTGATCCCCACGAGGTGAGCTCAAACCTCTCACAATCAACTGGAGGTGGCCAAGAACATACACCTTCTCTTGCCAATGCCTCCAACAATCTCCAAGCCGGCTAGGAGCGGTACTCTCCAAGAGTAATAAGAAATCCACCGGCTAAACCACCCACAAGTGCCACTAGAATGCTCTCAAGCAATGCAATGCACTAGGTGATCTCTCAATCTCACTTTGGATGAGCAACAAGCAAGAGAGATGATAGGGAGAGTGTTTCTTCAGCTCGAAGGATGAATGAATGAGTTGGGAGAGTCAAGAGAGGGAGCCAAGCCCGTGAAAGCTCTGGTTTGGTTTTGGTAATTAATGACACTCAAACGTTGCTAATGCTTTGCTCTAAGTGTGGTTAGATACATAGCAACGTGACGGTGGATAATGGAGCATGGTGATCATGGTGATGAACATGATGGACATGTGGTGTGATCGAGCTCCGACGGAGGCCCATGGACATCAAGGCGAAGGTATACTTGATAGGGCTTTCCGGTTTGGTGGTCAAGACACTTAGCGAGTGTGACCACATTTAGGATCGATAACCGACTATCAAGAGGGGTTTCCTCGGTTTCATTCGCGGTCCTAAGTGCCTCTAGTTGTGACTTTGCATGATGCATGAGAGACTAACTAGAGGGCTAACTCTTGCCGACGTGGTCATGCTTGTACTACTAACTCCGGTGATCAAGACGAGGTCTACACTTGGTGGAGTTGGTACTCAAGGCAAGAGGATGGACTTGGAGCGAAGACGGCGCGAAGAAACGGCGAAGACGGCGCTTCTGCACAGCGCCGGACGCGGCCGTCGGTTGGCGTCGGACACGCGGAGAACGGCGGACGCACTCCAGAAACTTCTCTGGCGCGCGGGTTCGTCGGACTCCGGCGCCGGACGCCGGGCGCGGGGGCGGCGGCGGAGCTAAGCGTCCGCGCGCTCGAGGCTTCTCGGTCATGGCTCGCTCGCCTTCGCCGGACACGGGCGCGGTGGTCCAGCGGACGCCGTCGGACGGAGCGGCTCCGGCGTCCGGCGTTCGTGCGCGTGACGCCCAGCGTGGCCCGGCGAGGTGCGCCGGTGGGCGGACGGTAGCCCTCTCGGCGCTGGGACGCTCTCGGCGGAGTGCGCCGGGACGCGGGTCGGGCGAGAGGACCTTGATCCGAAGCCTACGGACGGCGGACTCTGCGCCGGGACGCTGGCGTTGAGCGGTGGCGCCGGACGCAAGGGCGGACGCGCGGACGTGGCGGTTTCAAACGAGCCAACGGTCGGCTCGCGGCGAGACAAGGGGGCCGGACGCGTCCGGCGGTCCGCGGGACGCATCCGGCGCAGTGGGCACAGCACCCCGAGGACCAACGGCTCTATTTGGACATGGGGTCTATAAATATGAGGGTGGCCGGTAGGGAGAGTCTCTCTTGCCCATTCTAACACTCTTGAGCATACTTTGAGCTAGAGACACTCCTCCCCCACTCATCTCTTGGATAGGTTGATCATTCTTGAGAGAGATTTGAGTGAGAACAAGTGATTTGCATTGAGAGTTGCATCTAGAGGCACTTGTTCATCGAGTGAGCTGCGGATTCTTGTTACTCTTCGGTGATTCCCGTCACCGTAGACGGTTTGGAGCAGCGGGTGGTGGTTGAGCTCGACTTGGTGATTGTTCGAGGCCACACCGGGTTCTTATGAGGGGTTCTTGATCCTTCCCCGCGGGAGTTCGTGAAAGGATACTCTAGTGGATTGCTCGTGGCTTGTGGATCCTTGTCTTGTGTGGAGATTGTGGCTCCCCATTGGGGTCTTTGGCACCGAGCCAATTGAGCAGGCAACTCACCAAGCAAGTGTATCGCCACAACGAGGACTAGCTTGCCGGGAAGCAAGTGAACCTCGGTAAAAAATCATTGTGTCGATTTGTGATTGTCGAGGCTTCGACCTCCTTGTGCTTGTGCTTGAGCTCTCTAGGTGATTGGCTACTACACCGGTGATTGGCCATCTTCTACTCTTCGCGGCGGTATAAACTTCCATCACCTCCTTACTTTCTGCAAAGTAGAATTGCTTGTTGTGGTCGGTCGGGAACCACTCATTGTGTAGAGTAAATCCCGTGGGTAGAATTGCTTTGGTTGGTTTCAGTGAACCGACATTGTGTAGCTTGATCACCGTGGTTGTTGTGCATTTGGATTGAGTAGCTTTGCTTTGTCTAGGACGGCTTGCATAGAGTAGTCGAAGCTTTAGCTTTGCACATTTGCCGCCTTGCTATCTAATTTGGTGTCTAGTGTTATTGCTAGAAATTTTATTAGGCTATTCACCCCCCTCTAGCCATTGTGACCTTTCAGCCCGGCCACCCATCTATTTATAAGCCCAACTTCAAAATCCAACCGTTACCCCCTCGGGGGCCTGAACAACACGCGCCGGACGCGTCCGCTTGCCAGCGCCGGGCGCCGGCGCCCAGCCGCTGCCGACCGTTGGCCGAGCCAACGTTCAAATTTCGTGCGTCCGGCGGTCCAACGCCGCATCCGGCGGCCCCGCGCCGGAGGTTCCACCGCGCCACGAAACATTACATTCGCGTCCGCGCCCTCCGGACGCGACCACCCCGCGTCCGCCGCCTTCAGCCAGCCCGCCAGCAGAGCGCCGAGGTCCACTACGCGCCAGACGCGTCCGGCCCAACCAGCCCGGTGTCCGGCCCAAGCGTCCGACGACCGCGCGCCAGCAGACCATCTCTGGGTAGCGTCCGACGCCAAACAGACGCGTCCGGCGCTTCCCCAAGGCGCGTCCGGCGCCTTCTGCTGGAGCACACTTTGTCGTTTTGTCGCCGTGTCGTCGATCCAAGTCACACCACTTGCCTTCATGCACCAACCTCCACTTGTCGATCACTCTCTTGAACGCAAGGGTTGGTTTATCTCTCAAGAAACAAGGCAATGGCTTAGCTCACTAGGTTCTACATGCAATGCACTTCATGAAAACACCTAGTGGCACCCGTGCGTCGAATAGCCGATAAGACTTCCCCTCTTAATAGTGCGGCTATTGATCCTAAACCACTCACACCCTCTATGGTGTTTTGAGTGCAAAACAAAATGGCCCTATCGGTTATACCTTTGCCATGAGCCCATTTTGTTCTTCCAAATGATATGAACACTTCACACCATCATGACCGTCTCGATCCATCGACCTCGACTTCACTTGCCCTTCACCGTGCATCGGTCCATCGGCGCCTATTCTTGCCCGAGCTTCAACATCGCATGGTCCTTCACTCCAAACCTCAACTAGCCCTTCACCTACAGCACCGGTCCATAGAGCCAAGCATCGTCTTGATCTTCATTGTTGATCACATGACACGTGTCATGCTTCATATGCATTAAGCTCATCATGTGGACAACCTTTCTCTAAATCAACCACTTTAGATAAACAAGATTAGTCCTAGGTTTCATCAATTAGCCAAAACCAAACTAGAGACTTTCAATCCCCCTTTTTGGTAATTGATGACAACCTCATCAAAGATGATTTTATAATAAAGATTTTGAACTTGTCATACTTGTCCAATCATTAAGCTCACAAGAGGGATTTGGACAACTATAGCATGTTCGGTTTTGGTAGTATTGCTCCCCCTACATATGTGCATAGAGTTTGGATTTGAAGCTTTGCACATATGCATGGATAAAAGTGTTGGAAGAGTAATTCTACCAAAATGATGCTAAGGTGTAAGAAATGGACCTTTGAAGCGTGATACCAATCGGAGTTGCAATTTACACCATCCTTAACACCATATGGTAACTAGACATCCATCAAAAACTCAAGAACCCCGTGAGATCAACATTATAAGCAAAGTTCTTGAACTACTTGTAAAGCAAAGGGAGTCTAGTTACAACCTAAGCATGCTAGTAGATCATTTCACCATACAAGTCCTATACTAGCATTGCACCACACAAGCAAAGAGACACCACTTGTATAAAACTTTAAACTAGGTGCCATGAGCAAGTCATATGAGAATGCACAAACAAATGCAACAACTTTGTGCATGAGCTTGCTCCCCTTCTTGTGTGCATCAAAATTTTATTTACCCCTTTATCATGTTCAATCATCTTTTTCTCTCCCCCTTTGTCAATAATTGCCCAAAAATGGGATCAAATTGTGGAGAGAAAAGGACTTTGATGGAGTAAACAAAACTTTAGTCAAATTTGGTTCAATCTAGACTACTTGCCAAAGATATTTAATTCGGTTTGAACCAAAGACAAGCTTCTTCACACCTCATGACAAGGGTTATCTTGCCTATGTTGAATTAAACACTTGTAGCAAATATTCTAGATTCAACACTAGGTTTGCAAGCCCACAAACATGTCATATGTCACCACTAGATCAAGCAAAGCATAGAGGCAATAGTGGTAAACATATATACATCAAACACATTTGCCTTCATGCACCAACCTCCACTTGTTGATCACTCTCTTGAACACAAGGGTTGGTTTATCTCTCGAGAAACAAGGCAATGGCTTAGCTCACTAGGTTCTACATGCAATGCACTTCATGAAAACACCTAGTGGCACCCGTGCGTCCGAATAGCCGATAAGACTTCCCCTCTTAATAGTGCGGTTATCGATCCTAAACCACTCACACCCTCCGTGGTGTCTTGAGTGCAAAACAAAATGGCCCTCTCGGTTATACCTTTGCCTTGAGCCCATTTTGTTCTTCCAAATGATATGAACACTTCACACCATCATGACCGTCTCGATCCATCGACCTCGACTTCACTTGCCCTTCACCGTGCATCGGTCCATCGGCGCCTAGTCTTGCCCGAGCTTCACCATCGCATGGTCCTTCACTCCAAACCTCAACTAGCCCTTCACCTACAGCACCGATCCATAGAGCCAAGCATCGTCTTGATCTTCATCTTTGATCACATGACACGTGTCATGCTTCATATGCATTAAGCTCATCATGTGGACAACCTTTCTCGAAATCACCCACTTTAGATAAATAAGGTTAGTCCTAGGTTTCATCAATTAGCCAAAACCAAACTAGAGACTTTCACGGGGGCTCAAGGATTATCTCTCTTGGATGCCCTCGCTCCGGGTGGTTAGCACCCTGTCTGTTTTGGTCTTGGTTTCTCTGTCACAGCTCACAGGTGCATTAGTTTCCTAGAAGCAACAGCTATGTGTGTTGTGATGTATAGGTTCTTACCCTTTTCTAGCTGAAGAGTGTGTTATGTGTGTTGTGATGTATGGGTTCTTATCATTTTCTATCATCTACTTAATATAATGAAGAGCAATTCTCCTGCGTTGTTGAGAATTTTTTTTTTTCGTTTTGTTATCTACCCATGGGTTGGAATTTGATGAAAAAGTAACATTACACCAGGTTGGAGGCCATGAGCCCATGACATAAATCCTACATATATATAAACAAAAATCCATGTATGGATTTTTTCTGTATTATAAGCTAGCTGACAAGTTACATGCCCCTGCGCGCGTGGCTAATTAGATACAGGTGATTTATAATTTATGATTTAAAAATAAAAAAAAATAGTATGGAAATATATAGACGCACAAAAATGGTATATTGCTCTTCACAACTGAATCTAAACATAATGGAACATTATTACAAACGCACATGATGTTTTTGTCCAAGTAACAAGACACAACCAGCAGCGGCATAAGGCAGAAAGGCGATCATGCGCTTCCTAAATTCCAACATCTTCCACGTGTTACTGCAACATCTTCCCACAAGAAAGCACTCGTATCAGATGCTAGGAAGAGATTATGGATGCTTCTGCAGGTAACCGTAAGCCTGTCAATCAAATAATTTTAATAAACTTGTAAGTGCTGGAATTGTAACACAAAAATAGAAGTAATAAAAGGATTATTTATTTTTGCAAATGCAACCGCAAATTTATTTATCAATGCTGACAAAGCACTATGCCTTTTATCTTCCCCTAACTTACTATTGCTCTAAGTAGGCCTACTGTTCCTTTGCAAAGAAATAGCCCCACTATTAACTGAGACAAACATGCTCAGGACAAGCAAAGATGGCACACTGTTTATACTGAAGAAGCCAAAGCACCTATATAAAATCTTGTCAATGCTCTATATTTTAATCCAAAGAGTGAACTGAATGGACACACTATAAACATAAAGATGTGTCAATTAAAAGTAAATTTGTGCTCTCAATACATTTGGTAGCGACCACCTATACAGTAGCAGAACATGTATGAAAAGTGTGGGTGAGCAAAGTCTGCCTACTTTTGATTGCAAATATATGTTTGCTCCATGGGTAACCTGCTGTAAAAGTGGCACGTAAACATATACATAGATAGCCTGTATGACATACATATCACAGGTACTGTTTCAGGAATATTTTACATATTAGATGACATTTCATTTTGTGCCTAGTTTTAGTATATTGGTTCCCCTCAGAAAGGCCATTGCTTATGGATGTCGAGGTTTGTTCATTAGATGAATCTGCACATATGTTGCATTATGTTATATTCACAATGGGATGTTTCACCTGAAATTTGAGGGCGACACATGGATTCCGCCAGGGTGGCCACCGTTATCTGCAAGTCATATCATTGCAAGTCTGAAAGCATTAAAAACAACACATGGTAGCTGCACTATGAGACACGATATTGAAGTCAGTTGAAAAAGTAAAGTCAGGAACTATGGCTTCTCAACACTAAATTCAGGGCCATTGTACAGAATATGTAGCTATATTGCAGGCACTATAACTGAACATGCGGAGATCTCAAACCTCGAATTCTTATAGAGCCATTCTCTATTGAGCCACTAAGTGGACCAAATTTCCTCTTCTCCTAATATATATAATATATATATAACTACTCGTAGGAGTAAAAAGGAAACGATGGTAAACTGTGTAGCCCAAATCTAAGGTTTGTACCTAAGAGAAGAACATTGCAGACTGTATGTATCTTGGGTCTCATTTACAGTTTTATTTTAGAGGTACACAAATAGCAGCATACATATAAGTGCTATTCAGTGTTGTCTAGAGATGTGTGGACATTATGCAACACACTTGGTGGGAGTGAAGAAACTAAAAGGTCTGCATATAACTACAAACAGAAGCAAGAATAGGCCAAATAACCTGTATTTTAATCGTTGCAAGCAGGTACCCAAGCAGCTCCTCTTCATCCATTTTGACCTGTAAGCAGGGACAACAGTAAATAAAGCATATCCATTAAGGAGAACCATTTGTGTAGAAAAACTAAACCTAGCTTAATGACCACCTAAATCATCTAAAATCTATTATCGATATGGAAGAGTGAAGTAAACATCAGGGCACATATAACTAATTATGTAGGTAGGCCAATTTAAGTGAAACTAAAAATCAGAAGACATTATGACCAAGCACTCAAACATGTTAGTATTTTAAATATTCCATGATAGACTCATATGAAGAACATGAGTCCTTTTACCAGCTTTATTAGCAAAAGGCTGGGAATAAATATGAAATTTAGCAGAGTTAATCCAACAGGAATGCATTTATCATAGTGAAATGCTCATAATTTGAAAAGGCAACATATTTCATAGAGAGAAATATAGTAATTGCACCATAGAAATTTTCTTATAGCAGTCCACATAATAATTGCTCAATTGACCGTTTAGTGTGACAGGTCTGTAGCTTATACCTTAGCACTATATCTTAAAACACCCTAGAGGTTTACACTTATGTGGCTCATGATAGCACCTAAGTTTGTTTTACTGAGGATGGGAAAACTGAAAGAATGGTAAATTGAAAAATGGAACCTTTATCTGAAATGCAAAAAGATGGACCAATGACACAATGTCCAGCCTTAAGGCACCCATATAAAATTTTATCAAGCTATATATCCTAAAACAAGGAATATAAAGGTTTTAATCTTATATCTATGTCCATAATCTGGAAAAGCTGTATTTAGTAACTCTTTTTTTGTAAGTAGGCTAATAGATGATTCATTTAAGTTATTCCCGTTGTGTACCTTATGTATGAAATAGAACTGATCAAACAGAAGGGGCATGGATATGAAATCAAACTACCAACAACAACAACAACATAGCCTTTTGTCCCAAGCAAGTTGGGGTAGGCTAGATATGAAATCAAACTACCACTTAAACAAATTTAGGTTTTGTAAGCACTCATTACCTGGATGGCTGGAGTTCCACATGCATGCATCATTGTGACCTGAAGTAAAAGTACCAAGGTACTATAAGTTATGTCCACAAGGGTACAGTTATTGGCAGTGAACCTAGAGGGTGAAAGGAATCAAAATCCACTTGATAAGTAACAGAGCCCTGTTGAAGCAATGAGTAATTGTAAGTAACGAGGATACTAATATACAAAAGAATGGGAGAAATAGTACTCACCACATAACGAAAGTGAACATGAAAGAATGGGCCACCATCACCGCAAGTTACCGATTGTGTTGAGCTGCAATGAGTAGAGTAATTATTAACCCCCAGATGACTTTAAGAAGTAACATGTATAAGAGCATGGAACTTGGAATTCATTTAAATTTGGCACTGCACTGACCGAAGACATGGAACCTAAATTTTGAAATAGACAAGCAATAAGATATACACTAATATAGTCTCTACCAATTGTATTTCCTTGATGTCTCAGTACAGATCAAAAGAAAGTGGAACAAATGGAAGCACGAATCTTTGAGGTCCAAAGAATAGAAAGTCAGAGCTATGTACAGAGCAAGTTGTAACAAAATGGCTGCAATGGAAAAAAATTGCAGCTGTTTCTGACTGCAATGATAAAATCTGAATTGCCCAAGAAAACAATGGAGGCAATAAAATCATGGAGTTTAGCTTAAAATAGATGGTCTTAATAACGATATGAATAATTCAGCAATGGAACTGTAGTTCTAAATCGAACGAAATATGTGGCAAATGCATTTTTGGAGGACAATTTAGCGTCCCAAATATTTACTTGAGGAAGTATTTGAAATCACGCAAAAAAACTGATTAAGAAAAGCAGTCTATCACAAGAATTAAAATGCTCATCATATTATGAAGCTAATATTCACCCCCCTTTTCTATCTCTATATCCTTTGGATGTCGATCAGGGCTAGGTCATCTTCGCTTTTTCTCACAAGGCCTGATTCAAATGTAGGATATTTGCGAAAAGAGATATCCCGGAACAACAAACTCATGTAGAATCTCACCTAGTCAGTGAACAACCTCTGTGCTGATTGAAAGATTCATTGTACGCTACCGATTAAGCAACCTGAGAATTTGTAATCCCGTCGACAAACATGATGCTTTCTTTTAACTCTCCTATATAAAGAGAACATATATATGGAAAAAATGAGCTATTAATTGGAAAGGAGTAAGTATTAAAGTGTGTCTTACTGCATGCACATACAATTTTAGCATAACAATTTATACATGAGATTCATAAATCACTATCCAGAATTTGGATCCAGGCACTCTAGGACTGCCGAGTGAACATTGATAAATTCAGACACTCTAGAACTGTCTTGGGGAAAAATAAATTACCTATTGATGAATTCAGGCATTCTAGGACTCTTTTGGGGGAAAATCAAATACCTCGTGTTGTTCTTGCTTGCTACAATGGGGTCCACACCTCCAAGAGATGGACTTGCACGATCCACTGTTCCATAAAGAGGAAATAGCAGGCACAATGCATTGTTTTTTTAAATCAGATCCTAATACAAATGGATTAAGCTAGGGTTTAGGTGCTCGACCGCACAGCAGGAAAGGTAGATGACCACTGCCATGGCCGATGACCACTGCGAGGGTTTAGGTACATGGTGGGTGCCTATCGGCAGCGAAGGGCGTCATGGTGGCCGTTGCCACATCCGAAGGCCGAGCTGAGGCGCCACCATGAACGGAGAGGAAGAGCCAATGCGCAGCTGCCCCGAGCAGAACACACGGCGAACTGACGGGCGACGACGCGGAGAGTTCGATACGCCGGGACGCGAGGGCGGCCACAAGCGGCACCGTCGCGCACCGGTAGAGCCTGTGCGGTGGTACGGCGTCGCTGAGGTGGGAACTCGGAGGAAGACGATGAGAAGGGCGATCGCCGCCGGCCGCCGTGCCCGCGCCAAGACAGGAGAGGGCGAGAGATGGGGAAGGAGCCGCCTTTGTTTTCTTCCGATGGGCTGGGTTCGCGAGAAGCCACGAAGGCTTTGGAGCACCAGAGATATTTCTGGGTGCGATGGTAACGATGCCAGAAAAATCAGAGGTGGACCAATAAAAAGGGGAGCAGGTGACATGGCGCCAAGGTGGACCAATCAGGCAATTTCGGGTGACGTAGCTAGGCGGACTACACGGTTAACAACTGCAAATTATAGATGTTAATATGTAATCCATGTATGGATGAAGGTAGCTCTCAATTATTTCGAAACCAGATGGGACTGCTCATCATTATTCTGTTTGTTTTGGAAACCTAGGTTATGCAAGTCTATGCCGTTACCCCAAACCTTTCATCAACTTTGGAGCATCACAAGAAGTCCGTTGCGTGTGCTAGTGCCTACTGTAACATAAGAGCTGCAGTTTTTTTGTTTCTTTTGCCATAGAGAACCCCATCAGTTTACCGGCTTTAATAGGTATAAATAACTTATTATTTCATTACAATGGCCAAGACCGTGAGCAGGTTTGGAGTCACCGACGACAAGGTCGCCAATACCGACAGCCGGTGCGCCTTGCTGCCGCAGAGGCAGCGACTGTGCAGGCGGCACATGTACCCACAACAGCGGTAGCCACGGAGGCGTTGGCGGTGAACGCGTTGACCGTGCCACGCTGCCTGCGAGGTGATCGCGGCCACACGTTGGTGGTGAGCGTGTTCGTCGAGCTACGCTGCAGCGCCTCCGTGGCGAGTGGGAAGGCCTTGCCTTTCATCCCAGGGAGCAAGTCAAGGACTTCGCGCAACTCTCCATTGAGATGATGCTTGACTTCAGGCAACCCTCCATTGAGGACATGACCGGGCAGCTCGATCCAGGACCATGAGCGTGCACCGGAGTCCGAGGCGATAACCGGTAAGCTCTTGTACACCGATGAGCAGTGGTTGGACTTCGAGAAGGAGGAAGGGGCTGGTTCGTCCAAGGATCACCAAGACCGTTGCCGGTGTTCCCACGAAGGGCAGGCGCCACAGGTAAGCTCTTGTACAAGCGAGACAAGGCGGCGCCGCAGTGGACAACGCAGGGCAAACTGCGACGACACATGCCTCAACTGCAATGGCGCTAGCCACTGGGCATGCGACTGCCCCCATCCTTAAGAGGGATCGAGATTGTGATCGTGGCGGAGCGGCGCACGTTGCAGAAGCAGAGCATGACCATGCTCTATTCATCGCGCACGGCTTCCTGGGGCTAGAAGCAGAGGAAGGCAGCGGCAAGGCCCAAGCTTCAACCCTCTGCACTGAATCCGGTGATGATCTTGAGCTGGAGGAGCTGCACTCCCGCGTCATTCTCAACACCACCACCGACGATGAGATGATCGACGGATGGTACCTCAACAGTGGCGCGACCCACCACATGACCGGCAGACGCAAGTTCTTCACCGACACCACATGACCGGCGAGCACAAGGTGTTGCACGGAGTCTTCTACATCCCGGCGCTACGCAACTCAATCATGAGCATGGGGGCGGTGGATGAGGGCGGCTCGAAAGCTCCGGTTTGGTTTTGGTAATTAATGACACTCAATGTTGCTAATGCTTTGCTCTAAGTGTGATTAGACACATAGCAACATGATGGAGCATGGAGATCATGGTGATGAACATGGTGGATATGGTGCATGATCGAGCTCCGGAGATGGATGGAAAGGCCCGTGGAGATCAAGGCAAAGGTATATTTGATAGGGCTTTCCGGTTTGGTAATCAAGACACTTAGAGAGTGTGATCACATTTAGGATAGACAACCGACTATCAAGAGGGAATCCACGGTTGACTCGCGGTCCAAAATGCCTCTAGATTCAACTTTGCATGATGCATGAGAGACTAACTAAAGTGCTAACGCTTGCCGACGTGTTCATGAGATGGTACGCTAATTCCGGTGCTTAAGATGTGGTCTACACTGCGGGAGTTGGCAATCAAGGCAAGTGGTTTAGACCATTGGACCGAAGACAGTGTGACGACGGCGACAGAACGACAAGGTGGAACTTCACTGTGGGCGCCGACCGCGGGTCAGGAGGGCGCCAGACACGTCCTGTTAGCACCGGACGCAACACAGTGAGGGCTGCAGAAGAGGATCGCCTTCGGACGCAGGCACCGAACGCGGGCCAGGCGGGCCGGACACGTCCAGCGCGTGCTGGTGCTTCGCGGGCGCCTGGCTGGGCGCTGTGCTGCGCCGGACTCGGGCCGAGCGGGTCCGGCGGGCGCCGGACTCGACCCAGTGAGGGTCCTCGACGCTGCGGAGCGCCGGACGCGTCCGGGTGCGGGCGACAGACGCACGTTGAAACAAGCCGCCGAACGTTGACGTGTCGCTGGATTTTAATGCAACGGTCGACGCGCGAAGGGCGCCAGATGCGTCCGGCGCATGCATTTTGGCAGCCCGTGGGGAGCAACGGCTCTATTTCCTCCCACGACTATAAATAGACTTGTGGTCGATTTGGGGAGGTTCTCTTGGCCATTTCTTCATACCTGAGCATTCTTTGAGCTAGAGACTCCCTCTCCCACTCATCTTTTTGATTCTTAATCATCTTGTGAGAGATTTGAGTGAGGATTCAAGTGTGTTGCATTGAGAGTTGCATCTAGAGGCACTTGTTCATCGAGTGGGCTGCGGATTCTTGTTACTCTTCGGTGATTCCCGTCACCGTAGACGGTTTGGAGCAGCGGGTGGTGGTGAGCTCGACTTGGTTATTGTTCGAGGCCACACCGGGTTCTTGTGAGGGGTTCTTGGTCCTTCCCCACGAGAGATTCGCGAAACGATACTCTAGTGGATTGCTCGTGGCTTGTGGATCCTTGTCTTGTGTGGAGATTGTAGCTCCCCGTCGGGGTCTTTGCCATCGAGCCAATTGAGCGGGCAACTCACCAAGCAAGTGCATCGCCACAACGAGGACTAGCTTGCCGGGAAGCAAGTGAACCTCGGTAAAAAATCATTGTGTTGATTTGTGATTGCCGAGGTTTCGACCTCCTTGTGCTTGTGCTTGAGTTTGCTTGTAGGTGACTGTTTGTATGCCGGTGATTGGTGTAAGGTCGAGATGGCGGACTAGAGGGGGGGGGTGAATAGTTCTTTTTAAAACTAATCGCTCCGCTAACCGATATAAGTGCGGAATTAAATCTATCGGCCTAACCAAGACTTTCACCCTCTATCTATGTCTCTAGATCCACCTTGTAAAAGATCCTAAACAAGAAGACAAGGTGCCAATCTAGCTAGTGCACACTAAACAAGTCTAGCTTGCGAGGTCACACAAACCTAAGCAACTAGTACTTTAGCAACCGGGTGTGCACCTACACAATTCTAATGAGCAAAAGCACAAAGCCAACCTAAGCTCACTAGATGCTCATGGACAAAGCTACACAAGCCAAACCCAAGAGCTCAATCTTACTTAACTACACAAGCTAAGCAAGGCAACTTACTCTACTTCTAGCTACACAAGCAAGAAGGTGATTAACAAGCTACTCAAGCTAACTAACCACAAGAGCAACTACACAAGCTATACAAGAATGTAAGAAAAGTAAATACAAAACTTGTGAAAGAGATTGCAAACCACCGCGAAGTGTGGACACAAGATGACTCGGCGATTTTTCACCGGGTTCACTTGGTTGCCCCCAAGCTACGTCCCGTTGTGTCGACCAACACCTTCGGTGGTTCCTCCGGTCTTTTCACCTAGATGGTTCTTCGGTGTGACCCTCAAGTCACTTGCCCCTCAAGGCACGCCCCGCAAGGCACCGCAAGACACCACTCTCAAGTGAGCCCCTCAAGGCACCGAGCAAACCCACACAAGCAAGCGTGGTAACTCAATGCAATAAGGCTACTCTTCGCGATCCCCGCGAGGTGAGCACCGAACCTCTCACAATCTCTTCTCCGGAGCACCGTATCTCCACGCGTGCTACCACGGAGCCTCTTGCCACCAAGCCGTCTAGGAGGTGGCAATCCTCCAAGAGTAACAAGCTCTCCCGCTTGCAACACAACCACCTAGTGCCACAAATGCAATCTCACAAAGCACTCGCACTAGAATCGCTCTTCTCACACTATCGAATGATCACCACCAAGCATATGTGAGTTAGAGGGCTTCCAAGCACCACCACACAAGGCAACATAGCCAGGGCGTGCTCAGCACCCGGCCACAGCCGGCCAAGACATCTATTTATAGCCCCAAGGGCTAAACTAGCCGTTGCCACCTCGGGCAACCGAAACAAGAGCGCCGGACGCGTCCGGCCTCCACCGCCGGACGCTCCAAGCCGCGTCCGGCGCTCCTCGTCACGCCACGTGTACCGACCGTTCGAAGTCGAGCGTTGATCCCCAACGGCTACCTCACGATCTGCTCAGAAACCCTGCGCCGGACGCGCCTGGTGACCACCGCCGGACGCGTCCGGCCAGTGCATCCATCAGCACCGCCCGTGTGCACAGAGAACCGCCGGATGCCAAACAGTGACTCGCCCGAGTCCGCCGCCTGCGTCCGGCGCGCGTCGGCGAACGTGCTCGCGCGGCACTCGGCACGAAGTTTTCGGTCCGAGTCCGCGTGCGCCGGACGCGCCTTCTCGGCGTCCGCGCTCGCCAGCGCCCGAGCGCCTCCCACGCCAACCTTCCACGCGCCGGACGCGTCCGCCCGCTCGGCCGCGTCCGTCCGCCGCGTCCGGCGCTTGTAAATCCATGATTTACGCCCCGTCGAAAACGCAATCTTCTCCACCATGCTATCCAACAAGTATACCAACTTGACCACCATAGATAGCATGTTTCCAACAACAATTTGCATCCGGCGCAATGGAAAATATGCTTCCAATTTTCCCGAAAGCGCCGAACATTCGCCACCTTTGTAAATGTGCCAACACCACCAAGTGTACAACTCCATGTGCTTGTGTGTTAGCATTTTCACAATCATTTTCAAAGGATTTTCTCTTCATCTCACAACGCCACTCGATCCTAGCACATCGCAATGTTAGATCGCTCAAGTGGCACTAGATGACCGATATGCAAACAAGATTACCCCTCTTGATAGTACGGCCATCTATCCTAAATCCGGTCAAGTACTTCTCTACTCAACCTTAGACCGGTGAAATGAAATGTCCTAGGTTATACCTTTGCCTTGCGCATTTCCATCTCCACCGTCTTCCTCCATTGTGCCAATGCAACAACATGCACCGACACGATCATCAAATGATATGATCCACTTCATATCATCATGTGACACTCTTGGTCCATCGATCTTGACCTCACTTGCTCTTCACCGTTGCGTCGGTCCATCGGCGCCAAGTCTTGCCCAAGCTTCACCATCGCATGGTCCTTCGCTCGCGGCCTCAACTTGCCCTTCACACTTGCAACCGGTCCATCAAGCCAAGCCTCATCTTGATCTTCACCTCTTGGTCACATGACTCCATGTCATGTCTCATTTGCAATGAGCTCCTCCATCAACTTATGTGTTGAGCCTCACAACATCTCCAAGCCATCTCCACCATGGCATATGTTGCTCACACACATGTACCTGTGAACTAACTCCTGTGTATCTCAACCATCACACATGTTAGTCCACCTAAAGTTGTCACTCAATTATCAAAACCAAACAAGGGCCTTTCAATTGGCCATCTTCATCTCTACGCGGTGGTATAAACCTTCATCCCCTCTTGCGCTTACATTCCTAGACTTGCTTGTGGTTTGCCGAGAGCCTTAGTTGTGTAGCGCTATCTCGAGCTTTACTTTCCCGTAAAGTAGAATTGCTTGTGGTCTCCCGTGAGCCTTAATTGTGTAGCGCTATCACGGTGGTTGTTGTGTGTTTGTTGAGTAGCCTATCATCTTGTTAGGAAGGCTTGCATAGTATAGTCGAAGCTTTAGCTTTGCATTTGCCGCCTTGTTGTCTAACAAGTTTTGCTTAGTGTCATTGCTAGAAATTTTATTAGGCTATTCACCCCCCCCAGCCGTTGTGACCTTTCAGGCTCAAAGGTGGAGATCGACAAGGGTGTCCTGACGATATGGGATCAATGTGGCTGACTTCTCGTCAAGGTCCTACGCGACGCGAAACAGCTCTACATCTTCCACCTCGACGCAGACAAGCCGCTCTGCCTCACCATGCGCAACGATGACGACGTGTGGCTCTAGCTTGAGCACTACAACCATCTCCACTTTGACGCACTCGTTGCCTTGGCAAGGATGAAGCATCCTCATGTACGCAGGTTGCCAGCAATCAGCAATTCGCCGTCGCCACAAAAGAAGGCAAAGTCTACCACCCGTGCAAGGCGATCTATCGGCCAAGGCAGCACCGCGACCCTAGAACGGAAAGCCGGATGCCACGCTAAAGAAGATGGGCTTCTAGAAAGAGCGCGCAAGAACTAGTCGCGCAACGGGCGCACAATCCTACTCGTCGGTGTCTAAGTCGATGACCTCATCATCTCCGGGAGCCAATCGGGGGAGGTGGAGAAATTCAAGGCCGCAATGAAGGAGCAATTCTATAGGAGCAACCTCGGCCTCCTCTTCTTCTACCTCAACGTCGATGTGCGGAAGGATGCCAACAACATCGCCCTCCTTGAAGCACACTATGTCGAGCGCATCCTTGAGCTAGAAGAGATGGTGGGTTGCAACCAAGCCCCATACCAATGGAGAAGTTGCGGCTCAGTCATGAGAGCAAGGCAGAGGAGGTGGATCCCACGCGCTACCAGCGGCTCGTCGGCAGCTTCCGGTACCTCGTGCATACCCGTTTGGACTTGGCGTTCACCATCGGCTACGTGAGTCGCTTCATAGAACGACCCACGATGTAGCATCTATAGGCCGTCAAACGCGTCCTACGCTATGTGGTGGGGCCTGGACTTCGTCTCCACTATAAGTTGGATCCTGGCAGAGCGTTGCTCGTCAGTTACTATGATAGCCATGTTCTTCTTGGGTGACTACTTGGTCAGCTGGCAATACATCAAGCAAAAGGTGGTGGCCCTATCAAGTTGCGAGGCAGAGTACAGTGCAACCACCAGTACTGCTACACAGGACAGGAAGGTGGATGTGATGGAGTACCACTTCTTGTCAAGCAAGCACATCGGACCAAGTACCACTTCATCGGGGCCCGGAAGAAGGAAGCATCAAGGCCAACTACATCGCCACTACCGATCGCCGCCGACATACGGACCAAATCTCGGGCAAGGCCAGGTTTCAAGAGATGAGAAGAAGGTAGATGGTCTTGTTATATATGAAGCAGAGACCCCAAGCATCTTGTATCCAAGTCTTGCAATTTTTTTTTGACAAGTCTTGCAAATTTTGATTCAATCCAAGCGGTCCATCAGTCAAGTTGACCTGTGGGGGCATTCCCCTTTCGCCTCGGCCACTACCTTGACGAGAGTGGGCTCACGCCTTCCTTGGCACTGGCTCTAGCGACTACATGATTGATGGCTGGTACCTTAACGCTGGTGCCACCCACTACACGACTAGGCGGTAATCTTGGGCATAAAAACCAAGAACCGAACCAAACTAACCGGAACTGGAATCAAAACCGAAGTAATCGAACCGAAAAAATCGGTTCTAGATTCGGTTCCAGGTTTTGGAGAACCAAAATTAGTACGATTCTTCCGGTTCCAGGGCTCGGTTAACCGAAATACCCGAAAATAACCGAACTTAAGTCTAGAAGGCCCAATAGTATACAGCCCAGCCCAATACATAGGTAACCCTAGGTCTAAAATCTAGATCCCGGCTACCTTCCCCGGCCGCCACTCCACCGAGCCAAGTTACGCTCCCATCCCGATCCGCCGTCATCTCCGCCCGTCCGCCGCCACCACTTAAACCGGCAAGCGACTCTACTCCACGGTCCAACGCGCAGCCCCACTTCCTTCACCCTAGACCGATGAGGTAAGGAGCCACGGTCATGACTCGTGCGGACTCGAGCGGAGGCTAGGTGCTTGGTAGTGGTGGTGGCGCCCTCTTTCCCTATACTTTTCAAAGCATTTACTTTATGCAAGAGGGAGTTTACTTGGCTCTCAAGATAAGCATGAGATGCCTTGGCTCCAAAGTAGATAAGATGGCATCTTGCTTTAGAAAGGAATATGCCAGGTAGTGGTTAGGAGCTCAGCTCTATATAAGCGGAAGCACCCCCCTTGTATTAATTGCTTTTGCAACTTTCCAATTCAACCAAAAGGCCATAGTGGGCAAACTGCCCTCAGGTAGTTCTCTCTGAGTCAATTCCAACAATTGGAATCTGAAGCCTCCGTTTTTTAAAAGCCCCAATCCTCCCGAGCCGCCGCCGCCACCATGTCCACCTCCTCTGAGCGCGCCCGCCGCGCCGCCGCCAAGATAGAGAAGCCGGAGCCCAGCGGCAAGGACGCGGACTCGGCCAACCTCAAGGCGCGTCTGGCCGTAGCAGAGGCGGCCGCCGCGACGGCAGCCGCGCCGCAGGCCGCGAACGCGGCCACTGCTTTGCGCGTAGAGACCAAGGAGACAGAGGCGGAGGAGGGCGATTCGGCTAGAGGAGGAGATGGATCGCGAAGCCCACCCCGAAATCGCCGTCACGTGTCACGTTCCCCGGATCGCCACCGTCGCGGCCGTCAGGGGGGCTTTCCCGTGGTACAGGTGTACCGCGGGGAGAGTAGCTCGTGGCCGGTGCTCAGCCGCGCCAACTACCACGAGTGGAGCCTGCTGATGAAGGTGAAGCTCCAGGCGCGCGGCCTCTGGAAGCCGGTGCACTACGGAGATGTGGTGTACGAGGATTGGCATGCCTTGGAGGCACTCTGCGCCACCGTCCTGCCAGAGATGGCCGCCGCCATCGCCAACAAGCGCACCGCCAAGTTTGGCTGGGAGGCAATTGCGACCCGGCGCGTGGGCGATGAGCGTGTGCAACGCGCGACCCTGCAACGATTGCGCGGAGAGTGGGAGGCTCTCGCTTTTTGGCCGGGGGAGCACGTCGAGGACTTCGCGCTACGCCTCACCAGCCTCATGGAGCAAATGGAGCTCAACGACGACCACGACCTCAATGAAGAACGCGCCGTGGAGAAGCTTCTCCGGTGCGTGTCGAAGAGGTTCGGCCAAATCGTCCACTTGATCAAGACCTTGCTTAATTTCGGCGCACTCACCATCGAGGATGTGACGGGCTGGCTCAAGGCAGTGCAGGATCGGGAGGCGGCGCTGGAGGGAGACGCCGCCACACCCAAGCTGCTCTACACTGCCGAGTAGTGGCGGGCCTTTGACAAGGAGGAGGCCGTCGGATTGTCCAAGGACGGTGGGCAACGTCGTCGTCCCCGTGGCGGCAAGAAGAACAAGCTCAAGGATGGTGGGCAGGAAGGCGATCGCGGTGGTGCGGACCGCGGCGGCGGAGGCAAAGCTGGAGCCGTCGGCGGTGATCGCCGCGACGCATGCCTCAATTGTGGCCAGGCGGGCCACTGGGCGCGGGATTGCCCCCATCCTCGTCGCGATCAGGAGCGAGGCGGCGCTGCGAACACGGCGGAAGCGGATGAAGATCACGCCTTGTTCCTGGCGCATGGGTCCTTCTACACCAAGAACACCAACCTCGACATCATGGAGCCGCGGGCACGTGTCTTCCTTGGCACCGACTCCGACGACAGCGACAAGATTGATGGTTGGTACCTGGATAGCGGCGCCACGCACCACATGACTTGACGCCGGGAGCTCTTCACTAACCTCGACAGGACAGCGAGGGGTACGGTGAGGTTCAGCGATGAGTCTAAACTGCAGATCCTCGGCATCGGCTCCATCATCTTCGAGGCGAAGAACGGCGAGCACGGGGTGCGATTCCGACGCCGCGCAACTCGATCATGAGCCTCGGCCAGTCCGACGAGGCCGGCTCCAAGGTGGAGATCAAGCACGACATCGACGATGATCTATCCTCCATCGACGCAGTCACGAAGGAAGTGAAACTTCACATCGATGTGCTTGCTCTTGTCGTGGAGGACGGGGTTCTTTGCCAGCGCAATGGCCAGTTGGTCGTCCCGGCGTGAGCCACGGCGCACCCTCCATGGTCTCCGGCGGTGCCTCGCTGAACACCGTCAGCCGAAGCCCGCCACGTTTGGGAAAGACAATCCCCAGCTCGATTGAGCCCTGGACGTAGCGGAGCAGCCACTTCACCGCCGTCCAGTGATCCTCCCTTGGATCCTCCATGAATCGGCCCACATACCCGACGCGAATGTGATGTCCGCTCGCGTGTGCGTGAGCGCAGCCCACCGACGATGCTCCGGTAGAGCGTCACATCCACCTTCGACGCCGTGCTCGCCTTGGAGAGCTTGACACGCTCCTCCATCGGTGTGGCAACTGCCTTCCAGCCCGCCATGCCCGCCCGCTCGAGCAGCTTCTGCGCGTAAGCGCGCTGCCCAAGCTTGATGGCATCCGCCCCCTGCTTCAACTCAATTCCGAGGTAATAGGACAGAGTGCCCAAATCACTCATCCGGAACCGGGTGGCCATCTCTTGAAGCCAGCGAAGTCCTGCGCCCGTGCACCGGTGACGATGAGGTCGTCCACGTACACCCCGACGATGAGCTGCTCCTTCCCCCGTCGGCGGATGTACAGGGCGTGCTTCGTGGCGCACTTGTGAACCCGAGCTCCGCCATGGTGGTGTCAAGCTTGGCGTTCCACGCCCGTGGCGCGGCGCACCGTAGAGCGCCTTTCTCGGGCGCAAGACCTTCTCCGCGTCCTGACGACAAACCCCGCCGCCCGCTTGATGAAGACCGTCTCCGTCAGGTCCCCGTTGAGGAACGCCGACCTGACAACGAGGTGGTGAACCTGCCACTCCTTGGCCGCTGCAAGGGCGAGCAAGAGCCACACGGACTCCATGCGCGCAACGGGGTCGATCCCTTCGTGCTGCATGAACCCGCGGGCGACGAGCCGCGACTTGTGCTCCGCGCTCGTCCCACTTCGCCTTGAAGACCTACTTGAGCCCGATCGGCCGGCGGCCCGCCGTCGAATCGACCAAGTCCCAGTCCCGTTCTCCGGATAACCTTCATCTCCAAGACGCTCGCCTTCCGCCATGCCGGTCGAGCTCCGCGACCGCGAACGTGGCCGGCTCCTCCGCACTCATCGGGAGCGGAGCGTGGTCGTCGTCGAGGATCCGTGCCGCGCCCGGCACCGCCGCATCCCCAACCACATTGTCATGGAATGCGTCCACGAAGTCGGAGATGTTCGACGGCGGAGTGGCGAAACGGGGGAGGAGTCCGCCGTTGGCCGGCGAGCCGTGGTGCCCCGCTCGGGCGGACCGGGTGGCTCCACCACCTCGCCGCCGCAGCTCCACCGCTTCCCCGACCATCGGCTCCCCGCTTCCGCTTCCCCGGCCGCTCCGTGAGTGTCGTCGAGCCCGCCGCCTTGCTCCCCCCGAACTCCTCCGCGTCCCGGCCCCAGCGCCTCCGCCTCGTCGAAGACGACGTCCTGGGACACCAGCACCTTGCCCCTTGCCAGATCGTACAGCCGGTAGGCCTTCGATCCATCCTCGTAGCCTAGGAACACCGCCTTCGTGCTCCTATCCTCCAACTTGCCGAGGCCGGGCTTGGTGACCTTGACGTGGCCAACGCACCCGAGCGTGCGCATGAACGCGACGTTCGGCTTGCAGCCGTGCCACGCCTCAAATGAAGTCTTGCCCCTTGAGGGCCTTCGTGGGCGCGTGGTTGAGGATGAAGACGGCTGTCGTCACGACCTTGCCCCAGAACGCCGCCAGCATCTTCTTCGCCTTCATCATGGAGCGCACCATGCCGATGAAGGTTTGATTGCGCCGCTCCACCACGCCGTTCTGCTGTAGCGAGTAGGGCGCGGTGAGGTGGCGCCCCACCCCCTCCTCGGCGCAGTACGTGGCGAACTACACCGCCATGAATTCGCCGCCGCGGTCCGTCCTGAGCACACGAAGTCGCTTCCCCGACTCCGCCTCCGCCCGGGCCTCGAACGCCTTGATGGCGTCCGCCGCGTCGCCCTTGCCGGGTGAGCCGCGGCCCACATGTACCGACCGCAATCATCCACGAGTAAGAGTACCGCCGCCGCCGTGCGTTGCCGGCGTGATTGGCCCGCCCCATGGACCAGCTCGAGCGCCTCCTTTGCGCGGTACTTGGCTGTCTTGGGGAAGGGCAGCCTCCTCTGCTTCCCCGCGAGGTAGCTGTCGCACAGCTCGCCGACGTGCTCGATCCGAAGTAGCCCGGTCACCATCTTCTCCCACGGTCCGTAGCGTCGAAGCTTAGGTGGCCGAACCGTCCGTGCCATAGCCATGGCTCCTCCGTGCACGCCGCTACCAAGCACACCGGCCGCTCCACCTTCAAGTCCGAAGATAAAGCCGGTTACGCGAACGCGATACCTTGGCGAGCGATCGGCGCTCCTTGTCCCCGATCCGCAGACGCCGTCGTGAATCGCACTCCGCCCGCTCATCCAAACGTCCGCCCCAAGCTCATGATGCTAGAGCGCAGCTGGGGGATGAAGTAGACGTCGGTGAGTGCCCTTTGCTCCCCGTTGCGGCACCGGAAGACGATGGTGCCTTGGCCGCAGATGTTCACCCGTGATCCATCTTCGAACTTGAGGGTCCCGGTCTTGCTCGGATCGAGGTCGGAGAAGGCGGCGCGGCAACCGGTCATGTGGTTGCTCGCGCCGGAGTCGAGGTACCACCTCTGCTCCAGCTCGTCCCCGACAGCGCCCAGGTGGACCTGCGCTCGTGGCTCATCGAGGTGAACAGCCGGCGGCGCAGTCCCCTGCTCCACCACCGCCTCCTCTGCTTCGCCATCCTGCAGTGCACAATACTCACCCATCCCGAGCCAGGTGTGCCCGCTCCTTCTCCGGCTTCTTGTTCGGGCAATCCCGAGCCCAATGCCTGACCTCGCCGCACTTGCGATAGGCATTGGGGTCGGTGAACTTCTTCTTGCCCTTCTTCTTGTCCGCCGGTGCCTTGCCAGCCTTCTTCCCGCCGCCGCTGGAAGAGCCAGCGAGGTTCCGACGCTTCTCCTTCATCCGCGCTGTCCACTCCTCCGTCAGCATCAACTGCGGCTTGGCCTTCTCCTTCGGCACACGATCCTCGACCGTGCGCAGCCACCCCGTCACGTCCACCAGCGAGAGGTTGACAGGTCCAGCATGGTCTCTATGGAAAGAGCCAGCTGAGCGTACTTCGGCGGCACAACACGAAGCAGCTTGGCGACGACATCCTCGTCGTCGATCGGCTTGCCGTAGGTGGCCAGCTGGCTGGCCAGCGACTGCAGCCTAAGGACGAAGTCCTCCACCGTCTCCCCAGACTTGAACCGGAAGTCGTCGAACTCCCGGCGCAGCTGCTGCGCCTTCGCCTTCTTCGCCCGCTCCGAGTTGACACGAAACGAGGCGAGCATTTCCCATGCCCCCTTCGCCTTGCCCTTTACGCCGATCGCCTGGTGGAACTCCGACGGCGTGGCCGCAAGCAGCGCCTCCATGGCACCTATCTATGCATCCTCGTCGGCGTCACCCGTCTCCATGGCCTGCCAGAACTTGCGCACGAGCAGCTTCCACTTCATGTGGACCGCCCAATCGTCGTAGTTGGTGCGAGTGAGCATTGGCCAAGAGGTGCCGCCACCTCCCGCACCGTACGCACCTCCACCGTCGGGCCGGGTGACCGGGGAAGCTCCTTCCCAGGGCACCGCCCCGCGCACAAAGCCCACAACAACAACGTCCATCACCGGCGGTCAAGCGCAGCGATAGAGAGCGGCTCCGATACACGTGTTGGCACTTGCACCAAACACCACGGTGAGCAGACCCTGCTCAACTTCCCTCTCCTTCTCCCCTGTCCCAAGGTTGAAGAAGAGCTGAGCTCAAGAACACACACACAACACGCACTTGTCTTCGCGTTGGTGAAGACCGAACCGAATATGGTGGCAATGAACTACCTTGGCCGGTGCCTTTTCCTTCCTATTTATAGCTGAAAATGACTACAAAGATAAGCCCTAGTGGCTTTCCTAGAAATTACAAAGAAAAGACCTTGACTGTTGTAGCAAGTCAAGTCTTAGTCTAAGTCCTACCTGGCTGCTAGGAAGCTGCTCTGCAGTTGCAAGGAAAGTGCACTGCAGCAACAAGGAAATTTCAATAGCCAGCAGGGAATGGTAGCAGCAGACATAGGCGTACCGGTCTTGGACCCAAGAACCCAGCGCGTGCGCGTCTCGTGGGATGTCATCTTCGACGAGAGCCGCAGCTAGGATTGGATCAAGGAAGGGGGTGACCAAGCTCCGGCGGACGAGGAGTTCGTCGTCGAGCACCTCTGGGAGGACGGATCGGGGGGAGCGAGCTTGGAGCCGTCTTCATCCCCTGCTCCAAGCCACGCCTCTGCCTCATCTACGCCGCGCTCACCGTCTTCAGCTCCGGGGGAGTAGGGGAGCCCAGAAGCAGGGCAAGGTGGGACTCCCTTCCCCCAATCGTCTCCACCCCGAGCGCTGTTGAGGCTACACCGGCGGCGGCGACATCGACTACTGCGCCACCAATCGAGCTGGCCACGCCCTTGGAGGGTGATGAGGACCGGCTGGATGCCTTCTACGATGACGAGCCCCTCCGCTACCGCACGGTGACGAACATCATCGGGAATAGCTCTCGCCGGCTTGGCACCGCGGCGTTCGCCCAGCTCCACCTCACGCATGCTAGCGAGCCAATGAATCACGCAGAGGCCAAGGGCGATCCGGTGTGGGAGGCGGCAATGAAGCAGAGCCGGACGCCGTGGAGCGGAATGGGACATGGGAGCTCATCGATCTGCCCGCCGGCCACCGACCCATCTCTCTCAAGTGGGTCCACAAGCTCAAGAAGGATGAGAAAGGGGTGGTGACCAAGCACAAGGCGAGGCTCGTGGCACACGGTTTCGTGCGACGAGGAGGGCATCGACTTTGAATATGCCTTCGCGCCGGTGGCGAGGATGGAGTCCGCGCGGATGGTCCTCGCACCGGCGACGCGGGGAGGGTTGGAAGGTGCACCACATGGACGTGAAGTCCGCCTTCCTCAAAAGCGACCTCAAGGAGAGGTGTACGTGCGGCAGCCGCCCGGATTTGCCGCCACCGAAGAATGGAAGGTGTACCGCCTGCGCTAGGCGCTCTATGGGCTCAGGCAGGCGTCGCGCGCCTGAATGCGAAGTTGGACCGCACCCTGAAGGAGATGGGGTTCAAGCAGAGTGAGCACGAGGCAGCGGTGTACCGGCGGGGAAATGGTCGCTCTGTTCTACTCGTTGGCGTCTACGTCGATGATCTCGTGATCACCGGTGCCAACTGGAGGGAGGTGGAATAGTTCAAGCAGGAGATGAAGAGGTTTGAGATGAGTGACCTCGGCCTGCTCTCCTTCTACCTCGGTCTCGAGGTTCACTAGGATGCAAAGGGCATCACGCCGCGACAAGCTCACTATGCCCAATGCATCCTCGAGCTCGGGGACATGGTGGACGCAACCCGGTGGCTACGCCCATGCAAGAGAAGCTTAAGCTCACCGCGAGAGCAAGGCGGAGGAGGTGGATGCATGCGTACCGACCGACGCCTCATCGGCGGCTCGAGGTACTTGGTGCACACCGGGCCGGACTTGGCGTTCGCCGTCGGCTACCTCGCCGCTTCATGGAGCGCCCCACAAGTGAGCATCGCAGCCGACAAGCACATGCTCGATACGTGGCCGGAACTCGGACTTCGGTCTCCACTACAAGAGGGCTCCCAAGACGGCGCGCTTCATCGGCACTGCGCGACGGCGGCCTCGCCGACGACGTTGACACGAGCAAGAGTACCGGCGGGACGATGTTCTTCATGGGGAATTGCCTTGTCGGTGGCAATCGATCAAGCGAAGTTGGTAGCCCCGTCCGGCTACGAGGCGGGGTACATTGCCACAGTCTCGGCAAAGCAACTTAAGCACTCTAGTTGTGGTGGAGCTAAGGGTGGACAACAAGTCTACCTTAGCCCCGGCCAAGAAAGAACCCCGTCTTCCATGATAGGAGCAAGCACATCGGGACTAAGTTCCATTTCATCGTGGACTGTCTTGAAGATGGAAGCATCAAGGCCAACTATATCCCAACTACCGATTAGTTGGTTGATATTCTCACCAAGTCCCTACGCAAATCCAAGTTTCGGGAGATGAGGGGAGGATTGACTTGAAGAAGATCACTTAGTGCTAGGCTTAAGGGGGAGATTGTTAGGATTAAGCCTTAGCCTACACTTGTATCTTTCTTTTTCAGCATTTACTTTATGAAGTAGGGAGTTTACTTGGCTCTCAAGATGAGCATGAGATGCCTTGGCTCCAAAGTAGATAAGATGGCATCTTGCTTTAGCAAGGAATATGCCAGATAGTGGTTAGGAGCTCAGCTCTATATAAGCTGAAGCACCCCCCTCCCCGTATCAATTGCTTTGCAACTTTCCAATTCAATCAAAAGTCCATAGTGGGCAAACCGCCCACCGGTAGTTATCTATGAGCCAATTCCAACATAGCACGTGCACACGCGCAAGCGGACGCAGACGCGGTGGCTCACGCAACGCGTGTCACGGAGGCCGAGTTGCGGCCGTCGGCGGCCGAGGCGGCCGCAAGGCTATGGATCCGGTTGCGGCCCTTCGCGCGGAGCCGGACGCGGACGCGTGCGATGACCGGGCGAACGCGGGCAACGCGGACGATGGCCGACGCGGTCACGGACGCACGGGCCGCGGCGGACGCGATGCGGCTCGCCATGTGGGCTCAGGGGATACGGAACGGTGTGGCCCCGATGCGGATCGACACGGAGCCGCCTTTGACGCGGAGCGGACGCGGCATGCACGACGGTCGTGATGCGGGCGGCTCGGGCGGACGCGCGGGACGCGACATCGACCACGAGCCGGTGCGGGACCGGGAAGGTCGCGACTTTGGTGCTCCAAATTTATAAGTGTTAAGTTTCCAGGTGCAACCTAACTTTACCACAACTCACTTTGCAAACATAATAGTTTGCGATCGAGTTTGTGCTTTTGCCACACTTTCGTACTTACTACTTTGGTCTATTGCAACAAGTTTGACAATCGAGACTCTCACATGGTCGGTGTAGTGGCCATTTCGGTGGTCAAATGCATGAAGCCTAACTCCATCCAAGCATGAAATAGTGTTACTGCCTGGACAAAGTTTGACATTTGCACTGTAAGTCAATCTTGGATCTTCTACAATTCCATACACAGTTCCTGCTAATGAATTAGAGAGCATGATGGAAATCAAGAGGGGGAGAGAGAGAGGAGAATCTTTCATTTTACCAGTTAGTTGTGCACTAACGAAAATATGCAATGCATGACCAGCCGACATAACAGTTGGCACCAGATTCTTCCCATTACTGAAAAACTGCTCATCTTGAGCAACATCGACGCTGAAAGTGAAACCTTTAGCATCTTTGAAATGTAAAGCTTTTATCAGATTTTCTAAGGAGTTAGGGACTTGGGTACTCACTATGTTGTATACCATAAGTAGTCTGTGTTATCCCTTGTCGCATTTATCTGTTCCAGTAACCCTACTGTTGCAAATGATTCATCACCAAGGACATTATATCCTCATTGTATGATTGCCATGTGAATCCTCCAGCCCATTCCATTTTCATTTGTGAAATCTGACTTCCAACCTGTATAAACATATCAGTATAAAAAGTTTTTCACCAAGAATTATAAGGTACAGTAGCAAACAAGGAAATGTTCTATGAACTCAACTTACTAAAACCATCCAATTTAAGAAAGTAATTAACAATGAAATGTTCTATGAACTCAACTTACGAAAACCATCCAATTTAAGAAAGTAATTCAATTAGAGTAAGAACAAAAGTAAGTTGTAGAATGAACAAAAAAACTAAGGTGCCCAATCTCACCCTGGCGGTGTTGTAGACTTATAAGGTACAGTAGCAAACAAGGAAATGTTCTATGAACTCAACTTACTAAAACCATCCAATTTAAGAAAGTAATTAACAATGAAATGTTCTGTGAACTCAACTTACGAAAACCATCCAATTTAAGAAAGTAATTCAATTAGAGTAAGAACAAAAGTAAGTTGTAGAATGAACAAAAAAACTAAGGTGCCCAATCTCACCCTGGCGGTGTTGTAGACTGTTGTTTTGCAGACTGGGAGAATACTTATGGACCAAGAGGTAGATTCCATTGAATGATACCCTAGCATAAGATACTTTATCCTTGTTCTCAAGAAAGGCCACACAAGCAATGGTGCTTGATCTACAAACAGATGCCTAAAGAGGAAATTACTAAGAAGTCAGTCTTGTACAAAATATCATTGTGTTCAAGAGCAGAAGAGCAAACTTAATGCTGTACTAATTAACAACCTGCTGAGCACGGCCAAGTGAAGTTACAATTGGGTCTCCTGCAACCAATGCTGGTTCACAAAGCTTGATAGCTCTATGCAACTCCTTCAAGTGGCCCCATTTTAGTTCTCTTAGCAAGCCTAAGGAAGTGAAGCGGAGGAACTCAGATCAACTTGATCAACATAAGGGATTATTCAATAATGAAACAATTGAAATATAATCACTTTCCACTTTGCAACAAATTCTCCAATGCATTCCATCAAAGTAATAAAATAATTCTAGATGCATTTGCTTTTGATTGCAGAAACAATGTCTGACCCAATCAAGTATTTTAGTAATCGATGAGATAGAGGTTACATTTATCCAATTGTAGTCTCATGTACTATAGAGACTGTGGATGTCAATATTAGTGCATCATGCTGTTGCCACTGCCAACAGGAAAACATATCAGAAAATACATACAGTTCCATTCAAGATGACTGGATGACTGGGGAGTAATATTGAATCAACCTTATAGCATCTATGGAATCACGTATACATGTTACATTAGGGAAAATTATGTAGCAGCAAACTGTATAATACATGCCTTTTTATCAAAGCAGAATGTTTTCAGCTGTGCACCCAAAATTTGTTCCTTCATGATACTGCAAAGTGGTGTCATAAGTCATAATTTTTCTCATTCGATAATTTGGTTATAAGCTTCAGCTGCATAGCATGAATCATGGGAGTTACCATGTAAATAATTAACAAAAGAGCAACCCTTCTGAATAAACTTGGCAACACCATATGCTAGATCCTCTACTGGTCTATGTAATAATTAACAAAAGAGCCACCCTTCTGAATAAACTTGGCAATACCATATGCAACTATTATCATGATGTGCCCTACTTCAGTAAGGAAAAACAATGTACAAACTAAAAAAAATACAGTAATGGAACATATATTCCTGGGATTTACTACCAGAGGAGCCAGGATCAACCAGCAGCCATGCATATTGCACATAAAGGTACGGCAATCATAGCCAATACCAGAAACAGTGTGTAGTTGTTAGCATTTGCTACTCAGATAACCAGATAGACTATGTTTGGTAAACCAACCTAATATGAACTGACACCATTCTATGAGTTCGAGAAATAACAAAGCACTTCTCCTTCATTTTCGCTCATTGTGCCACCAGCACCTCTCATCCTTAGCCACATTGACACATACTTGGCGACAGTGGTGCCTGGATAATGAGGTCCAGAAGCAACATGTCACAACAACTATGCTACACAATATTAGTGTGGCTGAAATCACTAACTAAATTAATGAGAATTTTCTCTCATACAAGACAAAGAAAATAAAGGACAATGCAGATGATGTGAGATGCTAGCATCACAAAAGACCACTTTACAAGCACAAAATTCCTTTTTATTAGCATCAAGCCACACATATTAGTCAGATTATTGCAAAAAAAAAAATGTTAGTCAGATACTGAAGAACAAGATTGACAAACCTATCCGGCAAGTAGTCACCACAACGAATTGCATTCAGCAGCTGCATGTGACATGCCAATGTTTTCCCTGCACAAGTCTTCTGAAACATTTGAAAAGCTTTACTCTCTGGTTTCTGAAGCTTCAGATCACCAAATCTGTACACAATTAATAATAGGTCAACACACAGGATGTCTAATGACTACCGAAGATAAAGTTTGTACATGCCAATCCAAAACGAGCTGGTGTCCAGGAGACGGTTCAAGATATGCATAGCCCACAGGAACCGGCCTTTCCAACGAGTTTATAAACAGAACCTGCATTGGAGACATTTGGATCAAATGGTTGCTTGAGAATCTCCAACTGGAGAAGCAAAGAACAAATGAGGAAAACAACTAGAGATGGCTGGAAAAATTATGCAAACTCCCTTTGCTAGTTCCTTAGCAAAAACTAAAGTTAGCTATGGATCGGGAGTTGCTTCAATGTATTCACTCCTCAAAAGTACACATGCGTTCAAACCAAAATTCTCCTCCGGATTAGAATAAACTGATTTGACTTTCTAACTTACCCCATATTACCCTCAACCATGGGGCTTCTTAGCCTTCACTTGGGTCTTGAGCAATTGAAAGACAAAAAGATCAAGTCAAGCACTATGTCTCAAGTTCTTTGTTCCGCCATTGTTCCGGAGTTTTTTTATAAGTTTTCAAAATAAAACTCGAGATTCCTTTGTATGATCCTCTCAAGTCTCTCATATGTGGTATTTGTGGATCCTCACCAAGGCAATAATAGTGTTTCACCTTCTCTCTTCTCTCAGAATATGTGATATTTTTGGACTAAGGCAGAGTAACATTGTGCCTTCTTCTCTCTCACCCTACAACTAATAGGCTTATATGGAGCTCATAGGTGGGGAGACAAGTACAGTCAAACTATGGATCCAGAGAAACTCGACATACAATCAAATCAAGATGTGCATGTGTGTGGACCTATATATATATATATGTGGAGTGGCTGTATATAGTGGATATAGATATAAGGGGTGGAAATGATGGTAAAGGTGAAAGCATGGTGGAAACCTTATATATATGTGGAGTGGTTGTATATGGTCGATATGGATATAAGGGGTGAAAATGATGGTAAAGGTGAAAGCATGGTGGAAACCTAATTCTACTTTGCTCCTTGAAGAAACATCTCTCTTTTTGGAACTTGAAATTTTTGGGAGAACATGAGTTGTCGACTCTTTGTTTGTTTGTTTGTTTTTGATTGGACATTTGTTCCCTTTTTTCTTCCCACATCTTTCTACAATGGGACTTCGAGAGATAGCAATAAGAACATTGGAGCTTTATTTGGTGGCATTGGGGTGATTGGGTGGATGAAAAACTTATCAAGGATTTTTTTGGTGTTCACTCCCAGTGTAGGAGTAGAACATTTTTTGGTGGATCTAAATGGAAAGCATGTTGTTGCGTATTTCCGGTGTAGAAACAACATATATGGGTGGAGTGTGTGTGATCTTGATTTTAAGCGCATGACAAGTCTCTAAGGGTCAACAAAGCTCAACAAAGACTCAATGCAAATACAAGCAAGTAAATATATGTGGAGGTTTTCCAAGTCTATGTAGCATGTATATATGGTTGTGGTAGGAATTCAAGCTCTATCATACGGGAACTCATCATGTAGCATTTTTAGAGTTTTCAAAATGTAAATCTCGTAACTCTAGTGTCGGTTGGAATAAGATAAATAGCAGCTCGAGACCTTCTCATTTCATATCCGTCAATTACCTAGACTTAGATCAAGCATTCGCTACCCACGAGTTTCAAGTTCGAGTAAATCTTTACATCAAAACAGTTTTATCCAAAAGTCGGGAGAATTCAAATTTGAAAACTAGGTACTTGAAAGGAATTACAACATAACAACTATTCATCATTTCCATATTTAGAAATTAGACATAGTTCCTTTGAGTTCCTTTTTATTTATTATCAATGCTTAAAAACAAAGACTAAACAAACTATAAACATATCCTTTTATTTGGTTTTCATTTTTTATATACTATTATAGAGATAACTATTTATTATTCATTATGCCTCTTTTTTTAGATATAATAAACAATGAAATAAAACAAAAGGGAAGAGACACTTATCTTGATATACGGGGTGCCTCTCCCCCAAGCTAGTTGTTGATGCTAGAACAATGTAACCATTTGTTGCAAATTTTGTTGTTCTTGTTGTTGGATATCGGCCACTTGATCATGAAAATTTTGAAATCTGCGATGTAAGAAGACAGTTATATAGCAGCCCCACACATTATTTGCCCTATATCTACAGTGAAGTCAGTAAAGCATCCCATACCCAGGCTCAAACCCTCATGCTCGCAAGTCGTGTGAGTATGTTTGGTTAATCCCTTCTACAATCTGAACAAGAGTCAAGACCTAAAGGGTTCGGTACAGGGGAAGGTGTTTTGACTGTGGTCAAGTACAGTACAGGGGGAGTTGTTTTGACTTCATTAGCCGATATACCATTGAAGTACTTCTTCAACAAATATCTACTCTAGCGCACCGTAGTTTGGAGCAAAAATGTATTCACAATGAAAAAGGAGTGATACAAAAAATTGACCATTAGGAACTTCATACCTCCACGTCTAAATGGAGCTTCCATAAGAGCCCATTCTTAGCATCACGAGATGAGGTCCGGAATGAGAAAGTACCAACCATCTCCATAGACCGACTATTCGCACAAAAACATTGCTAGGAAAAAAATAGGGAAAATTAACTCTGTAGCTCAAACCTGCTGTACAACAGCATCGCCATTCCTGTGAACAAGCAAGAATGATAGACACATGCCGCTTCATGGAAAAGCAGTGCTTGGTATGTAATTACTGGTTGTGGAAGTGGTTTCTATAGGAACACAAAAGCAAGTTGAGGTTTAAATTTCACTGCAGATGCAAGTATAGTAATTCTATAGTATATGCACCTCTTATATCTGATATACTTTCCTTTCGAAACTATCAAAACAATTCCCTGTTTTTCCATGATAATAAATTGGTCTAAAAAGTAAAACTACCAAAAAGTAATATTAACATCCATGTATCAAGAATAGAAGTGAAAACAAAACTACACCATTTGCAACTCAACTAAGAAGAAACATAGCAGCAGAGATCCACAACATTAATCCAAAATGCATCCATGTGATTTGCGCTATCATTCCACAGGTGCTTTCCAAATTAATAAGTGTTAAGTTTCCAGGTGCTACCTAACTTTACCAAAGCTCACTTTGCAAACATAATAGTTTGCGGTCGATTTTGTGTTTTTGCCACACTTTCGTACTTAGTACTTTAGTCTATTGCAACAAGTTTGATGATCAAGACTCTCACATGGTTAGTGTAGTGGCCATTTCGATGGTCAAATGCGTGAAGCCTAACTCCATCCATAACCTTAGCGTTTGAAATCTACCAAATAAGTAACTATGCACATATTTCTGAAACATAAAGCTGAAAGACTGCATTAGCATGGTGTGTCCATTACCTGAACGTCGTGATGTCCTCTTAAACTCAGCATTGAGTCCAGTACAAGTTCCAGCTGAAGTTACAGAAAAACTGAAATGCGATTAAAACTTGAAGGAACAAAAGTAGGAGCTATCCCTAGATCCACTTTAAATTGGCATGCACTGTTACTTCACTGACCAAGTCTTAGTGTAGTAAACAGTGACAGTTTGATAGCTGTCCTATTGCATAACAAGAGACTAAACTATAAGTTAAGGAACCACAAAGTAACAAGCAAGAATGTCATTTGTTCTGAGATAAGGATTTTATTTCACTTATTAGTGAAAACCACATGCTAGTTTAGGTCAAAAAGGCATTACAAATTACAAATAAATATGGATACCCATGCATGCAGACTCTGATGCAGCAAAGACCACTCATGCTACACCAATGTTACACAATTAAGATTCATGATATTCCAATCTCTTCACAATTACATGACCCCCTTCACCTGCATGGTTGCATTTGCAGTTTCACAATACCATTCTAATGAATGAGGATGCCTAAATACACAATAATTCCACTCCCACCATCGAAGAGGACTCTTATGTTCTCCTCAAAAAAACACATGGATCGTTACCAATCAAGGAACAGATTCTTTCTTTGGTGCAAACATACAAAGTACTACTCTATTTTGTAAGCATGTGCTGTTATCTTATATCTATCAACATGAGGTGTATCCACCCAGTTTATATAGCACAGCGCAGTCTTGGTCCCTAAAGGAGGAAAGGACATGCATAAATCCTGGACACCCTGAAAGCATAAGAAGCGCAAAGAACGGATCTACATAGAACAGTAGGGGAAAAGCGACTCCATTCACCAACACAAACTGAACATCCTATCCACACGCAATTGCAGTTGAGAGGGCCAAGAACGAACCTTTCTTGGCAACGCGCTCCCTCTCCCTCCCAAACCGCTGGGGTAGGGGGAGACGCACTGCGCTCCTTCTTCCTCCGGAGAAGTCAGGGTTGAAGAGCATGCACCGGAGGCAGCGCCAGGCTTGCGGAGGCCGCCGCCGCCGCCGCCGTCTTCGACGTCCTCCCCGTGGTGGCCCTGCTCCTGCTCCCTCCGCTCGCGGCAGCGGCGCCCGTGGGTGAACTGGGGCACGATAACGTCGCACCCCATCCACCCGTCCACGGTGGTCCAGATGACTGCGCGCCAGCGGTGTCGACCTGACGACGCTCTTCGACGCCGCCGACCCCTGGTCGGTCGCCGCGCTAGCCGGGTCGGTGGGCGGCACGGGTGCGGCGCAAGGGGAGAAGTGGGGAAGAAGAGGCGGAGGCCGAGGCGGCGCTCGGAGAGGAGTTAAAAGGAAAGGCACGGGAAGCTGGTGGCCTTTCCAAATTCGATTCTGCGGACCTTCCTTAACGGAACGAGATCGTCTAACGTTCGTCTGGCTCCTCAACGTGTATCTACAGTTCTCAATCGTAGCCATCTATTTTTGATCGAACTGTGAGATCCGAACCCGGCCAATTTAACAGGCACAGGCCTGTTTCCTGAGTGATTTAAGAAGGTGGTTATGATACATCTTTTTTTATTTCTTTCTAACTTTACAATGATGGACTAAATTGAATCGAACCAAGCATCTAGATACCTCAATTCCCTCTAATAGCAGGATCCCCAATGTTTCTAGAAGAAAATCCCATTCTTCTCTTAACACGTTCCCATTATATATCTTAAACCTTTGCACTACTGGAGCCTTCATTCTATGGGACGCCAATTTGCAGAGACATGTCAGTAGTAGTCAACTCGACGTAATTGAATTCAGACCAATTTGCATGAACTTAGCAGCAGACTGCTTGTGGCAGTAGAGTGATTAATTGAAGCAGTGCTGATCTATCGCTACCTGATCTATATATATCCTCTTATAGTTCTAAACCCAACTAGATGATCATCTTGACACATGAAACACTGGTAGAGAAATGGCTTCTTGTCCCGGTTGGAAAACCCAATTTTGTCCCGGTTTTCCAACCGGGATTGCTCAAGTGGGACTAAAGGGGTATCTTTAGACCCCTTTAGTCCTGGTTGGACAATCGGGATTAAAAGTGGTCCTTAATCCTGGTCTGTGCTCCCAACCGGGACTAAAGAAGGCACTAGATTATCATCTTGACACATGAAACACTGGTAGAGAAATGACTTCTTGTCCCGGTTGGGAAACCCAATTTTGTCCCGGTTTCCCAACCGGGATTGCTTAAGTGGGACTAAAGGGGTACCTTTAGTCCCGGTTGGCCCTTTAGTCCCGGTTGGACAACCGGGATTAAAAGTGGTCCTTTAATTTCGGTCTGTGCTCCCAACCGGGACTAAAGAAGGCTTCAGACCAGCAGCTCTACGCACCCAGTTTTCTTTTCTTTTATTTTTCTTTTCTTTTATAGTTCCTTTATTACATCGGTTCTTGTGAGATATCCTAAAATAATCACATATTACAAACTAATAAGCAATAACATAGTATATTACATTATAATTGTGAATCCATACAACAAAGTATAGGTTCATGCAAACCAAACTAAGAGTTTGCGACAAGTGTTACAATAAACTAGTTGATGCTCAACCGCAAAGTTAATTACACACTTGTCCAATTAATCCCCAAAGCGAGGTATAGGGATTTGACTCTCTCGCACTTTGAAATCGGTGAAGTGTAGATCACCGATCTTTAATCCAAGAACACCATATATGTACTCCAGAGTATTGAACAGTGCACTCTCTGTTGCCTCATGTTGATGTCTATTAAGTGCAACTGAAATAAGAAGGGTTCCGCAAGCGCACAGAATATATCATCGTAGCATTTTAACCGGGAGTAATCCAGGTATCGTTATTTATAATTTTACCACTGGGAAGGGAATGCACTTGGATAATGAGTGATGAGCAATGCACATGCGATAATGGAGAGCTTAACCTTGTCCGTATCGATCATCTCATACGGGGTAAGTGTCACATAAAATATAGGAATGAATGATAAATGACATAAGATAAATGAGAGCATTTAGCCACATAAAATAATAGTAATAAGCCATCTCAACTTAGCACTCTAAGCTTATAACACTAGCATGGACTAGGACGATCTAGGGTATAATCCTATGTTATTCTAACTACAAAGTCAAAGCATACAATGATTAGTGCAAGAACATCTAGCAATCATGGCGGGGAAAAGGTTACATCTATGCATAGTGATATTACCGAGAGAAGACAAGAGACATAGCAATGACTTCAATGTAATAGGTTTGTTCGCTAGACCTATACTCGGGAGAAGGGCTACAAAGGACTCAACAGACTGTCACTCCCGCGATCTACCTCACGATCCGGAATATAGGGTGCAATCGCAGATAAATACGGTCTAGGCACCACGCCTACACAATATTTACCACTCACCCATCGATCTAATGAGCAAGCGCTATACGATCCTATGCATAAACATAATTCTAGTCCAACTATGCTAAACATATAATCAAAGTAAACTAAGAACAATATAATTGAGAACATAATCAAATAGAGCAAAGTCAAGTCTCGATATAATAGAATAGAATAAAGTACTACTCATAGTATCACGAACAATGATGAATATTACAAGAATGTAGAGGGGAATTACCAAGAACTCCGACAGATCCGGACTCCAAGCTAGGCTTGATTCCCTCTAGATCTATTCCTATGTAGCTATGCTACTAAACTATGGAGCTCTAATTGAGATGGTGGCTCGGCTTCCGAATTCGATGAGAGAATGAACTCTTGAATGAATTAGGTTTCACCCGGGGCCGAGGGCTCGAATATATAGCCCCCTAGGATGAACCCACGGCCCTCGGATCAAACCGACCTAAATGGACGATAATTATTCATCCTCAAAGGCGGTGGAGGCGGGATCCGCGAGACTCAACGTGATTGGCCGGGTGGGGAGTCGCCGACTCCCCCTTGGGCGGCCGATCGGCACCCAGTGGGCCCCCGCTTGGGTGTTGCCTTCGGAGTCTTCTAGATTATACAATTTTACCCGTTCGGTCTTTATCTCTATGTAATCATGACATGTGGGCCTCCTTTGGTTCTCTTTCTCGATAACCCCCCGTGAGAAATAGACAATCACCAAAACTCGTGGAATTCGTCGTGTAACCCCTATATCTAACAAGTGAACGCATATTAGTCCTTTCTCTTGCTGCGTTGACGGTATAAAATTGATACTTAACGACCGTCAACAAACTCCCCCAAGCTTACCTTTTGCTCGTCCCTGAGCAAAGATAGACTCAGTGATGGATCAGGAGTTGCTACAATGCTTTCATTCCTCACAAGTACACATGCGTTCAAACAAGAACTTTCCTCCGGATTAGAGTGAACTATCCTGACTCAAAACTTACTCATATTACCTTTCGCCATGGGGCTTGTAACCGTCACTTGGGTCTTGAGTAGTTGAAAGATAGAACGGTCAAGTCAAGCGCCATGTTTCTCGCTCTTTGATCAACTATTATCCCGGAGTTTTTGAAAAGTTTTGAAATAAAACTCAGAGTTCCTTGTATGAACCTTTCAAGTCTCTCATTTGTGGTATTTTTGGATCCTTTCTAAGGCATGAGTAGTGTATGCCTTCTCTCTTCTCTCAGAATATGTGGTATTTATGGAACTAAGGCATAGTGGAAAGTGCCTTCTCTCTCTCACCCTACTTTCTAATAGGCTTATGTGGAGCTCATAGGTGGGGAGACACTCAAACTCACTTGCATATATTGCACAGTTAAGACATGGATCCAATAGGAACTAAAATAATAATAAAGTCATATGTGCATGTGAATGAGGAAATGAATGATAAGGTGATGATGGGATGACGATGATAAGAAAATGATTATGAGGGGTACTCAACTCGGTGAACATCTACTTCTACACTTGCTCCTTCGAGGATAACATGACTCCCTTTATTTGGAAACCTTGAAACTTCTTGAATGGAAGGACTTGGCTACTCTTTCTTTTTCTTTCTTTCTTCTTTTTTTTTGGAGCAACCAATCCTCTGAAAATGAAACTTTAGCAACGGGGAGTGTATAACTTGAAATGATAATGACTGGAGCTTGTATGTAGGCAAATAGAACAGCGATGATTATTTCTAGATGTTCACTCCTAGGATAGGAATAGTACCTTTCTGGATGAAGTGAAATAAATGGCGTATATATATGTGGATGGATGGATGGATGCGTACTCCCAGGGTAGGAGCAGCATAAGTGCGTATCTCCAGGGTAGAGATAGCACGATATGTGGTGGACATGGATCTATATGTGGGTGGTACTTCTAGGGATTTAAGTAGCACAAAAATGAATGTAGTAGTTATAAAATGGGTGCATGCTTCGAGGACAGGTAGTAGCATAGATCAATGGATGGAGAGCACATAGTATTGACTTTAAGCGCATGACTAATTCCTTATGGGTCCACTGACATAACCACACTCAATGCCTATAAAGTCTACACTCAAACCTACAATATGATCTATATAAACAAGATGGGTTTTCCTAATCTAGTAAGCATGAATATATGGTCGTGGTAGGAATTTGAACTCTCATCATAAAGGAACTCATCATGCGGGAATTTAATATTTTCAAAGATAAATTCTCCGAACTCTAGTATCTCTAGGAACAAGATGGACGGAGCTCAAAACCTTCCCATATCATACCCGTCAACCACCTAGACTTAGATCAAGTGTTTGCTACCCACAAGTTTCGGGTTGAAAGCAAATCTCAAATCTAAACGGTTGTGTCCAAAACTCGGGAGAGTGCAAGGTTGAAAACTAGGTACTTGAAAGGAATTACGAGAGCAACTATTCATCATCTCCATGTAGAGTTTATTCTAGGGATCACTTTAAAGACAGTTGCAAGAGCTCTCCAAAAGATAAATAAGGAAATCTTTCCGGGTTTCTATGGTTATGCATCTTTTTTAGTTGTTTTAACAAAGCATACTTTAACAAGGTATAAATAGTTAAGTTGGAAACACTTAGCTTGGTACACGGGGGATGCTCTCCCAAGGCTGGATGTTGACATAGGTCTGCGATGTTGCTGACGAGGCGAAGACGTTCTAGTCCTCCGTGGAGTGTTGTAGATAGTTGTTTGTTGGAGACACGGCATTCAATTGTCACGGGTAGCACTCCGACGGGGAAGTTGGATGTCCTTCGCTGTTAGCTCTTCTTGATCCTTGATGTTCTGTGAAGCTCAAATAGACAACAAAGCTTGTGGAACTAATTAAGTGTTAGTGACAAAAACCTCTAGGCTTTAGTTGTCTAGAACTTTCCTAACTTAAAACTCATTCTAACGGGATCACAAGAAATATTTTTATCTTTTTATTATTTAAGAAATACAGACAGGGGAAAGATAAATATCTTTGAGAAATTATTTTTGTGCCACCACGGTGAATGATTATCCACATGGGGCTTAAAGTTTTTACGGATGCAAATGCACAACATCTTTATTTTCTTTTCTAATGCGAGAGATAAAAAAGTAAAGATGCAACTAGGATGCAAATAGGAAAACAAATATGCTAAGGTAAAATTACGATCTTTGAAAAGTGAATTCGATAAATACCAAGTTACCTCTTGGCGCGGCGTTCGGTGGTTTTAAGTCCTCCGAACGGGACTTATCATGTTTGCTCATTTTTCAAGGGCGCATTGGCCGGCGCCCGATGACGTCGCCTCTTGTGTAGGAATAGTTTCGATTTTGCTTTTACCTTCCACACCTTCTTTGTTGGAGAGGGTGATCTTGAGGAGGAAGCTTCTTGGACCACTTGTTTCTCTTTTATTGGTAGCACCTCTTCGGGTTCTTCTATAATGTTCTTATCTTCGGTGGTACCGGTCTTCATATCTTGACACTTCTCCCTCATAGTCGGCCCATCCATCGTAGTGATGTTCTTCTTGTTTACGCGACAGTACGTTTGCCTTCTCCTTGCTCTGTTCTTCTTGGGCTCTTCGGTGATTATATAATTATTGTTGAAGTAGCGGCGTACCTTCTCAGTGGGAAAGTGGAAGTGAATCTCTCCTGTCCCAATATAGATGATAGCTTTTGTGGTGTTCAGGAATGGTCTTCCTAGGATGATTGGAGGATCGTAGTCATCTCCCATATCGATGACTAGGAAGTCGTAGGGACATAATGGTCATCTATCTGGATGAGGACATCCTTCACTTCTCCTTCGACGAAGCGGAATGTCACGATCGCCATCGCACATTGCGCATAGGTAGGCTCCAAAGGCATAGTGCCATATAGATACTCATAGGTTACCTTGGCCATGATGTTGACGTCGATCCGGTGTCACAGACAGCTTTATTGAAAGAGTTTCGTTGATGGAGCATTGAATGGTTGGGACACACGGATCATCCTTCTTGATCGACGTGGGGACACGAGTAAGTGGTCATGCTCCTTGTAGACCGCGGTGACCATCCTCACTTTGTCTCCGTCTTCTTGGTCTTCTTATCTTTGTTCTTGCTCTTCTTAGCTGGATTCTTCTTCTTCTCACTTGTTGTTGATGAGGGTGTCTTTGGGAAGCGCAGCACTGTTCTTGAAGAAGAAGGTTTCTCTCTTGCCCTTGATGTTGAAGATGATCTTGGCGTGTTGGCATACATGATGGCTCCAGCAGTGTTCAAGAATGGTCGTCCCAAAATGACGGGGGACCTTTCATCACCGCCCGTATCCACTACCACGAAGTCGCGGGAACATACGAGTTGCCTACTCGTACACATATATCTTCTAGTACTCCCAAAGGGACACGGAGTGACCGATCTCATAAGTTTGTAAGCACATAGTTGTGTATGTTAAGGGGCATACGAATAGCTTCTCATATATCACTCTTGGCATGATGTTGATGCTTGCACCGAAGTCACAGATTGCCTCATTAAAGTTAGTACTTCCAATGGAGATCGGAATGGCGGTCTCCCGGATCGCCCTTCTTGATTGGCGAGTTGAGTCTATCCATGACCCCTTCGATGGATCACTCCGGCTATCTTCTACATTGAATATATCAACAAGATTTGCGGTCTCGAGCTCTTCGGGTTGTCGCGGTTTACCTTGGCCGGTGGAGGGAGCAAGGTTAACAAGCCGTTGTACTGCGACTCAAGTATCTTGTTGAAGCCGAGCGACTCTTGATGGCATTGGAAAAGCCATCCATTCTGATGCCGAGTGTCTCTAGGACCTTGTCATTTGATGTCGGCTTCTTGGACCATTGTCCATCATCTTGCCTTGATTCAAGCACTAACTCTCTCAAAGGCGGCCGGTTGTAATTATTGTAGGAGGAGTTGTTACCTTGATAGTTGCCTCGAATAATTGCACGAGTAGTTAGGCCTCGCTGCTGATTCCAACCTTGATTCCGCGAGGACGATAGTAATTATTGTTGTTGTTGTTGTTGAGGTAGTTCACGTCCTCCTTCGGCTACGGGCGGTTAGCACCTGTGTGCCCGGTCTCTTCACACTCTTCACATGTCATGCGAGCATCATGTATATGCATGACTTCTTTCTTCTCGTGGCTCTCTCATCGAGCCTCTTCATTAGCAGATCCATTTTGGCGAGACAATATGTCTACCTCCTTCACCGGTGCATTCCTCCACCTCTCTTGCGGGTCTGAGTTCTTTCTTCACTCCAACCTTGGTTGGATGCCATCTTCTCCACAAGAGCTGTGGCTCCGAGGAATAGTGAGTGATAAGAATGCACCTCCGGCGGCGGCATCCATCGTTTCACGTGTGTTGTTCCGAGCCCATGGTAGAATGTCCGCATAAGCAGCCAATTCTCCATGCCATGATGAGGACACTCGAGGATGTAATCTTGAAAGCGCTCCCAAGCTTCGGGACGAGTCTCATCATGATGTTCTTTGAATGCTTGATATCTTCCCACGAAGAGCATTTGTCTTGCCCATGGGGAAGAATTTCGCCAAGAAATTGGTGGAACATAGTGCCCACGTAGTATTCTTCTCCTTATTGGCGTAGAACCAACGCCCGCTCTCCCCAAGAGTGAGAATGGGAAGAGGCGAAGTAGTATAGCATCTCACGGGGACATCCTTGATAGTGAATGTGCTACAAATCTCCAGGAAGTGTTGGAGATGAGCACTAGCATCTTCATGGGCCTTCCACGTAACCGGCTTGCTTGCACCATGTTGATCGGATGGCTTGAGCTCAAAAGCTCCCTCGATGTCCGCGGCTGGTCGATACGAATGTTGTCCGTAGTGGGAGCCGAGAACTCGCGGAGTGACTTATTCGCCATGGCTTCAAAGCGGTGTCAAGTCTCGAACGAAAGGTCGACCTTTCGCTTCCGACAAACTTCCAAGTTGAGTTGATGATGATGATTGATTGGTCTTCTTCAACTTGCTTCCGGCCTTCGATTAAAGCTTACGGATTGTCAATATAATTATCGGGAAGAGTAGTCTTGATTACCCCGCATAAAATACACAAGTAGACAAAACAAGGGTGATCCTTGTAGAGATGAGTTAGTATGAAAAAGACTACTCGATCACATTATCTAGTGCAATGTCTTGCTCATTATCCATTGGCTTTCAACCTTCCCCAACGGCGCCAAAAATGCTTGTTGATGTCTATTAAGTGCAATCGAAATAAGAAGGGTTCAAGCGCACGAATATATCATCGTAGGATTTTAACCGGGAGTAATCCGGGTATCGTTATTTATAATTTTACCACCGGGAAGGGAATGCCTTTGGATAATGAGTGATGAGCAATGCACATGCGATAATGGAGAGCTTAACCTTGTCTCGTATCGATCATCTCATACGGGGTAAGTGTCACATAAAATATAGGAATGAATGATAAATGACATAAGATAAATGAGAGCATTTAGCCACATAAAATAATAGTAATAAGCCATCTCAACTTAGCACTCTAAGCTTATAACACTAGCATGGACTAGGACGATCTAGGGTATAATCCTATGTTATTCTAACTACAAAGTCAAAGCATACAATAATTAGTGCAAGAACATCTAGCAATCATGGCGGGAAAAGGTTACATCTATGCATAGTGATATTACCGGGAGAAGACAAGAGACATAGCAATGACTTCAATGTAATAGGTTTGTTCGCTAGACCTATACTCGGGAGAAGGGCTACAAAGGACTCAACGGGATTTGTCACTCCCGCGATCTACCTCACGATCCGGAATATAGGGTGCAATCGAGATAAATACGGTCTAGGCACCACGCCTACACAATATTTACCACTCACCCATCGATCTAATGAGCAAGCGCTATACGATCCTATGCATAAACATAATTCTAGTCCAACTATGCTAAACATATAATCAAAGTAAACTAAGAACAATATAATTGAGAACATAATCAAATAGAGCAAAGTCAAGTCTAATATAATAGAATAGAATAAAGTACTACTCATAGTATCATGAACAATGATGAATATTACAAGAATGTAGAGGGGAATTACCAAGAACTCCGACAGATCCGGACTCCAAGCTAGGCTTGATTCCCTCTAGATCTATTCCTATGTAGCTATGCTACTAAACTATGGAGCTCTAATTGAGATGGTGGCTCGGCTTCTCTGAATTCGATGAGAGAATGAACTCTTGAATGAATTAGGTTTCACCCGGGGGCGGGGGCTCGAATATATAGCCCCCTAGGATGAACCACGACCCTCGGATCAAACCGAGCCTAAATGGACGATAATTATTCATCCTCAAAGGCGGTGGAGGCGGGATCCGCGAGACTCAACGTGATTGGTGGGGTGGGGAGTGGCCGACTCCCCCCTTGGGTGGCCGCCGGCCCCGGGTGGGCCCCCGCTTTCAGTGTGTTGCCTTCGGAGTCTTCTAGATTATACAATTTTACCCGTTCGGTCTTTATCTCTATGTAATCATGACATGTGGGCCTCCTTTGGTTCTCTTTCGATAACCCCCGAGAAATAGACAATCACCAAAACTCGTGGAATTACATCGGTGTAACCCCTATATCTAACAAGTGAACGCATATTAGTCCTTTCTCTTGCTGCGTTGACGGTATAAAATTGATACTTAACGACCGTCAACACCTCACTACTACGACGACAGGGGCGACTAACAACGGTTAATGGTACTCGAGTTGGAGTTGGTTCTCCCCTCTTAGTCACAATCACCTTTGCCTGATATCCTTTTGTAGTTAGTATTGGGTCATCAAGATCATATTTCCACTCATAACCCAATAAATGAATTGCTTGGTTTAGAATGGCTTCAAAACTGCATGCCGCATAAGTCATGTCATACTGTTGTACCTATCAATGTTGTCAACAAATAGAGTTATGAGAACCGATATATATATATATATATAGACGGGTCCGTGCCATGTGTGCACACAAATCTGGAACTTTGTCATACATGTCGAGGTCTATAGCTTGCATCTTCACAGAAGATAGAGTAGGCAAGGTAATCCCAAGCCTTTCGAGCCTCTTCACACATACTTGAAGCATATTTGACTACAATACCTCGATCGGGATTCTTTATTCCGACCTCTGAGATTTGTACAAGTCTGCGACCACGACCTTGACCAAGAGCAATTTGAAAGCGAATTCGACATTGGAGTCTTTGACCATCATCAACAGTGTTGGTCTGAGCATCCACTTCTATAACTCCGAAATATGATAGTGTCTCTTTGAGCCAAATGAGTGGGTCAATTACCTGTGGCATATTACAAAATCATATATAAATACATTCCACGCGTGGTTTGAGCCAAATGAGTGGGTCAATTTCCTTACAATGTTTGGATGATTCTAAGGTAGAACTCGGTCCACGCATGGTTTCTATACTTAGGAAATCCCGACATATGAGATAGCCATTGAAACCTATTATTTGTGGTTCAGGGAGCGCACGTCTAGCCATCTATCTAATTAAACAATCATGTTCATCAAAAGAAATCATGTTACAAACAAGTAGCAAGTGAACTATATAGTATTATTAGAGATAATAACACAAAGCCATAGAATAGATATTCTAGTAACCGAGTGATTATTCAACTCAAACGAAATGTTTTGCAAGTAACAATTACTACTAGTTCATATCTCTAGCGGCACCAAACAAGCATCGCTCTCATCCTGTAAAATGTGGCAAGCCAACCAAGGTTGAAATTAAAGCAGTGGCCAGTTCATACTACGACTTATCCAATGACCGTCAATTATAACCAAAGTGCTAATCTGATTGAATCAAGAAATGCAGAGAGGTAAAGTACAATGGAAGGCATCCAGTGCCGAGGAAGAGCACTCACCCTGTGTTGTCGATGTCGGTCGATGGAGGAGGATAGGACGAGGTCGGGGTCGGGGCGGAGGCGTGCGGTCCGTCCGGGGTGGAAGAGGGGTGGCCGGTGTCACAGACCCGACCAATTTACATAAGCATAAGTATGAATATCAACGCCAAGGCGTCGAAGAACACACTTAAGCCCATGTAAACCGCGAGTCATCCAAAATCCCGAAGGATTTTAAACTTTTTCCGTTAAGCCGGGAATCGTAATAAGTTCAACATTCATCATACATCACACAAGTTCACAAATATATTACATCGGAGTATCAAGTACCATTATTACAAACCATGGTGATTAAGTTGCGGAAGCTACATAGATTAAGTCTTACAAACCGCTAGAGTTTATACAGTGCCTTGTCCATGACCGAGTCCAACCAAAAGAAGCATAAGGAGAGAAGGATAAACGACTGTGCCCACAGTCTAGTCGTCACCCAAAGCTGGGTAGTAGCAAGTCTCACAGTATCCATAGAACATCTCTCCATCTGCAACAACATGGGAATAAAACCCAGTACGTGGGGTACTCGGCTAGACTTACCGTCTAAAACCGAGGAAAATAAGGACTCTTATAAGCATATGCAAGGCCATATGGTGGTTTGGTGACCCTTTCTTGCACAAACGACTTGAGTTTAGATTATCTTCATTAGGTGATCTACACTAAGCTTATCAACTTAAGTAATTCCTGCACATACTACGTTTTGCTCCTGATCTATAACAACATCAAGTAGAAGTATAAAAGCAATCATCCTTTTACATCGTTGATCATAAACAATCCATAATCCGTCCAGGCATCATAACCCCCTTACCAATTTTCCCGTTTATTGCCCTGTATTGCATGTACTCACATCAAGTTATCCACTATCCAGGGACGATGGCGATTATAATCGATTCCTACTCAGCTGAGGGTGATTTCTCACTCAAACCCCACTCACCCGCTAAAGTGAGTGGTAGTCACCGTTCCACTATTTGGAAACCGGGATTCAATAAATACGGTTGCCCCGGGCTAGCCCGGTTACTAAGTCTCTCCGGTGCGACCGGCCCTTTGGAATTATAAACCGCGCCTGTGGGCAACACACTCAACTCTATTGAAAACCCGACCCAAATAGAATTACTAGGCTTCGGGATGCTCCCTAAGTGTGAGAAGTATATTCAATCTTGATTGAGGGCTAGAACAATACAGTGTTCTGCATATTTCCCGTTTGGGTATGTGCCAGATTTCCCATTCGATCCAACCATAACATGTGAAGGTTATCCCTAACCTCGCGGATGATTCACCAATCAACCGACTTCTACCGTTTAATTATTCCAGGCTAAGCAAAAACGTCCTACACTTAATCAGGGTAGGTGTATATAATAGTCAAGGCGAGGTAATGCACCAAGGGTATCAAACAACACCTAACACGTAATGCAACATAAACAATAAAATGACGCAAGTTAGTTTGGCAAACCGTAGGAGAAATGCTCCGGGGCTTGCCTTTCTCGAAAGAGCCGGGGTAGTGGTTCGGGCACTCGGAAGTTCGGCGTCCGAGTCCTCCCCCCGATCGCTACTTGCTCCTCCGAGGCTCGGGTTCCACGTCTGCTCGCGGTTACCGGGCAGGCGTCGTTTAGCGATCTGTCATGATGCAATGCGTGATTGAGTAATTCATATCGAATTACTTACTACATGTCAATGATCGATGCATGTGCATAACATAAGTTGATCATAACAAGATAACACGACTATCCAAGACGACATGGACGAACCAAGGCGCAACCATGTTACGCCATGGCGCAAATGGACTTCGCCCATGGTCGCTAACCTTCAACCAACATAACCAAAACAAAACATGTCATTGACCAAGACCTGATCCTAACATGACCATTGATCAAATATCGCATCCCATTCACTACATTTGGAATGAACATCATGATCAAGACATATAAACAAGCATAAATAACCACTAATTATAGCATAGGTTACAACAGCAACCCATATTTCGACATGTCCTAAAATCCTGGAAAAATTACAGTAGCAACATCAAGTTGACCATAGCCTACTGTCCAAATTTCACCTCATTTGGACCTATGATCAAGGCTACACAAAAATCACAACTTGGCAACCATTTATGGCCAAATAATGAACCAAAAATAGATTGCATTATGAAACATGTCAAAAGCCAAATCAGGCTTCACCAGTAGCTTCACATGAGTGAAGAACCATCACACAAAATTTACCAAAGTCTAATTCCTCATAAATCAAGCCCTATAAATTTATTTGCTAGCACACAACACTAGCACCTTCCTAAAGGAACTCTAATTTCTATAACAGAACATGAGCATGTTAATACACCATCACAAAGTGCTCTAAATAAGATGATTTTAGAAACTAGAATCACCATTTTTGGATCAACCAATAATTAGTTATGATTTTCCAAAGAAAAAGCCTAAAACCCTTTTTACCCAAACTTAAAATACTTTGTACAACAAAGTTTCCCCAAAAATTCCCAAATTATTCAACAGAATAAAGCTCATCAAAATATGAATTTAGGAACTTGAATCATTTGATTTGGACTTGTACAACTCGAGTTACAAAATTCACAAGGTACATCATGAATTACGGAACTTCCATTTCCGAATTTCCAACCCAAAATGTTATGGGTACCCCGGATCCGTCCCCACTGTCTCATGCCAAACTGCTAGGCACACCAGAGCGTGTACCCAGCCAGTCCACAGTCCAGTCCAGTCAGCCACGGGGCCCGCGGGTGGGGCCCATCTGCCAGCGAGCCAGAGGCAGGAGAGGTCCCCCGCCGGCGGCGAACTCGCCGGAGGTGAGGCCTCCGGCCTCGGCGTCTGTGCCAGGGCCTTCCCCAGGCCTCGGCGGCTCCGATGGTGCCAGAGGAGCGACGGCGGGCTCACCGGAGCACCCTCGCCGGCGGCCGAAGCGCACGGCGGAGGCGCTGCGACGGCGGCTTCACAGCCCTGCCTCCCCGGCGGCCAATCGGGCGGCGCGACTGCGGACGGCACGGATCGACGGGAAAGCGGCGCTCGAGCTCGCTCCGCGAGCTTGACCAAGCGACGGCGATTGCGCTGGAGGGGAAGAAGAAGAGGAGGCCGACCAGCCCTCACCTTCCTCTCAAGGCCAAGTCGTGGTGACGCCCTGCGCGCGCGAGCAGAGAGCTCCGCGACGGCGCGGCGACGACGACGGCGTGATGCTCCACTAGGTCGGGGCGGCGGCCATGGCGGAACGAGATAGCGGCGCGAGGTGGTGGGCTGGGGCGGAGAACGAGAGAGAGAGCGAGATGAGAGGGCGAAGATGAGAATGACGATGATGAAGGCGACGACGGGCGCGAGGTTGGGGTACACCCCCTCGCGAGGGCGGTGGCGCTCGGGATGGCGACACGCGCCGGTAGGCGTCGACGCCGGGAGGCCGGCGCTCTACTCGTCGGTGGAGAGACCGGCGGGTGGGGCCCGGTCTCGGTTTTTTGTTTTTTTTTTTTTAAAACCGAATTAAACCCCTATTTTCACCCTCTCATATCTCCCAAAATATACCGAATTTGGAAAAACTCCCAACATATAAAATGATCCTCTCAAAGAGTAGATCACTTCATCTTTAGAAAGTTTTGTCAAATTCCCGACCATTTTTGAAATAGAAATTTGCAAAGAAAATCACTTATAAAATCAAGTAAAAAGAAAATCAGCCCCTATGCTGATCTTGAACCCCTTAAATATATTACTTAGACCCATTTTCACACAAAGTGGTCATTAGGAGTTTTAATCCTCATGAAAAACTTTATCTAACACCTTTAGACCCCGAAAGCATTTGGAGTTTCCGGGAAACACTTTCTGACAACTCTAGACAGGAACTCCAAATCAAGCTAAGTCTAAAAGCATAATTAATTTACCTAGGGTCATGAGCATGACCCCCAATCAAGTTTAACTCATCCTCAAGTCTAAGTGAGCTTAGTGAGCATCACATCAAGCACTTATCATTAGCAATCATTTGCACACAAGCTAAATTAATCAAGCAATCTGACTAATGAATGCAAATGCTCATGATGGAATGCAAAGTGAAAGTGCATTGGGATTTTTGGAAAGTGCTCAAAAATCCCAGATGTGACAGCCGGCGTCGGCGTCAGGGGCGGAGGGTCGGCGGCGGTCGGCGCCGAGGGCGGAGGCCGCCGAGGTTGCCGGCGCGCGTCGGGGCGGAGGCGGAGGGTCGCAATGTCGCGGTGGGCGTCGGGCGTAGGCGAAGGCGGTGTGCAGCGGCGGTCGGGGGCGGAGGGTCAGCGGCCGAGGAGTGCGGTCCGTCCGGAAGAGGGGTGACCGGCGTCGGCGTCGGGGGCGGAGGGTCAGCGGTGGTCGACGTCGGGGGCGGAGGCGGAGGCGGTGTGCAGCGGCGGTCGGGGCGGAGGGTCGGCGGCGGAGGAGTGCGGTTCGTCCGTGGTGGAAGAGGGGTGGCCGGCGTCGGCGTCGGGGGCGGAGGGTCGGCGGTGGTCGGCATCGAGGTTGCTAGCGTGCGTCGGGCGGAGGCGAAGGGTCGACGGCGGTCGACGTCGGGGGTGGAGCGGGGCGGTGTGCGACGACGGTTGGGGGCCGAGTGTCGGCGGGGCAGGGGGAGGGCCGGTTGGGGTGGCGGCGTGGTACGAGGTGAAGTCGAATGGCGGGGCGGAGGGGGCGGCGGCGGGTAGGTTTTATAAAAGGCTAGGGTTTAGTCTCGGGTTGGGCCTCCAACCGGGATAAGAGTCCTTTTAATCCCGGTTTGGGCCCTCAACCGGGATAAAAGGTCAACCTTTAATCCGGCCTGAGCCCGACCCGGGAGTAAAAAGTAAAGTTTTGGCGCACTCCAAATTTTCTGCGAGCCATCGAGTTTGGTTTGGCGCGCTTCTTTTTAAAAACTAAAATTTTTCCCCGCGAGCCATCGAGTTTGGTTTGGCGCGCTTCTTTTTAAAAACTAAAATTTTTCCAAGTTTGCTCACTCAATATTCATCACATCAATTTTTAGACTAATGCATGGAGCATTAAATAACTAATTACACTATTTATAAAGTTGAAATTTTTTGCAATCTAAACAAGACAAATTAAAAAGGATAGTCGAATAGTCGAATTACAAAAAGAAGGTTGTCGTTACACTTAACCGTACCACTCATTGTATCGTCGAATTTCCAAATCCGACGAGTGTATGTCTTCGATGCGAGATTTCTCTCTCGAAAACTAAGGTAGATCAACAAATTAAGTAATGCACTTTCGGTTGCTTCACAACTTCGATTACGAGTGTACTAACAACTATTAATGCTTTGGTGAAGTCGGGGGGCTTGTCCGTCATTGTCACATGCGGCTTTGCCGGAATCCTTCGTAGTGAGTGCTGGCCATTCACTAATAAATTTCCAATCGTAGCCCAATGTATCCATTGCCTGGTTAACAATTGCTTGAAAACTACACCCTGCGTAGGTTAAGTCATTGTCCTCATCCTGTAAGTGTTACAAAAAAAGGTAGTCAAAACTAAATTTTGCAACACTAAACAAATATCGTGTACCCAATATTAGCCAGCTTGTTTAAGCATGACTTTATACAATCTCTTTCTGCAAAAGCCTTATCATGCCCCCTGCGCCCCGTCTCTAAGATTTGTACAACATCTGTACCCACAGGTGGTAGGATGGAGAATCCAATCCGACATTGCCATCTTAATGGCTAATCAACGGGATGAAAGGTCACAACATCCAATGCTTCAACATTGAAATGATTGATTAGTATCTCCCTAAGCCAAACAATAGGGTCAATTACCTACGATACATTTAAGAAACACACATATGAATATATATTAGAATTTTTTTGAAATGATATCTCGACACACATTATTTTCTTGAAACAAATAGTGTTGCTTACTATAGTGGGAAAACGATTGTTCAACACATTTGGATTGAAAAGTTCCGGACTACACATTACGTGGCCGAAGTCCCCTATAACTGCCGGCGGAGGGAGAGAAGAACGTCCAACCATCCCATATAAAGGTAAGACAATATCATTGTCGATTACAAAAATTACATAGCCCATCATCAAAGTGTACAAACACATTAAAAGAAAATTACATATAAGGTAACAAAGACCTTAATCAAAGTGTACAAACACATTTATAAGTAACCACCTCAAAAACACTCTTCTAGCACCAAGAAACGTCAAACAGGTGCCAAAGAATGTTAGAGGTGGAGGATACAAACTATGTCTATTCCAAGATGATGCGCAGACAAGCGAGCAACGAGAACGTTCATGGCTTACTGCACGACTAAGTCCGCAGCAGCCCATGCAACAACTTTCCCGAATAGGATAGATTATTCCACCTATTGGGAAGTCCCTGTAACAATCTCATTGCATTAACCGCTTGCTCAACTACTGCAAGGTCTGGAGTAGTATAGAACTTCAAAAACACTCTTATAGTACCAGTTGTGAGCATCATCACTAACTAAGCACACCACAATCTGTATGTGAAGGGCTTTATCCCACAAATAGCCTATTTTTATGGATACAAATGCAAGGAAACAACATATCCATATTGGAGCGGAAGGTAGTTCATCGCAAACCATCATACCTATGCAAAAACCTGAAAAATCATTCTAAACATTTTAGAGAAACACTTATATAAACTAGCAAGAACTTGATGTATGACAAATACAAATAAGTTAAGAGAAATGATGTAAAAATCTATTAAATCCACCATTGTTATAAATATACCATGCAATGTATATTAGAAACAAATATATATATCATCAATATATTTAGAGAAAGATTCCTATATAAATTTGATGCCTATATATAAATCTACCATTCTTAATCCAAAGCTACAAAACCACACATCCCTATGATTCTAAAGTTATCATTGAAAGATTTAAAGATGAAGATGATTACCTTTTTGAAGAAGAGATGGTGCGGTGATGAAGAACTCTCATGGCCCGTGTAACATAACCGACCAACTAATATAATTACTGTGCACTAATTAAGCCACTGTGGCAGCTTAAGTAGTAAACCGCAATTATACCAGCCCGGTAGTCTGGAAATCTCGAAGGATTTCACCAACGTCACATACTTCTCGGATTGTTTCCCAACATATGCCATCACAGGATCATTACAACAGGTTCCAAATAAAATATTACATAGAGTACTCAAATTAAGTTATTACAAACCAGCTTTTTCAAATCCAAAGTGCGGAAGCAAATTTAAACCATGTTCTCAAACACCCACAAGTTTTTCTCCAAATATTGCCAGGTTCTCCATCCAGATCTACTACAAAGCAAAAGGTACGAAGAAAGGATTGATCGAGCCCACGATCTATTCATCTCCCACTGCCGGATGGAAGCATGTCGGGCAGTAGCCAACATCTCACTATCTGCAACAACATTGGGAATTGCACCCTGAGTACTTGGTACTCAACAAGACTTAACCGACAAAAGAGAAAATAAGGAAAAGACTCTTTTGTGGATGCCAGGCTGTATGTGGGGTAGCTGACTCCTTATTTGCCAAAAGGATGAGCTTATTAAATAATCATTTAGTGATAAAAGGACTCTATCTTATCCAATTAAGTTGGGGCCTGTCGACGAAATATCGGCGATAGTCCGACCAGGGGTATGCCCTGACCGTTAATGGATTGGCGGAAGGCGTACGAGATTGCAAGCGAGACGTAAACAGGGAACAATCACACAAGGTTTACCCATTCAGCCGCAAGGATGTGTAAAACCCTAGTCCTGCTCTCTGTTTCGATTATGGATGTGGATGTGCGAGTCTGTGCGCTATGCCCGATTTCGTGTCCCTAGACGGGGGGTCCTTGCTCTCCTTATATATCACGGGGAGCAAGGTTACAAGACGGATCTAGCCTATCTGGTACTAAGTTTTCCGTGCTTTACAAGACTTTACAGAAACTTTCCTATCTCAGCTAGGTCTCTCCTTCTTGTCGGTCTTTGTTAAACTTGCCCGTTTTAGGCTATCCGACCAGCTTGGGCCGACCGGTCTTGAAGCTTGGTGGGCCGGCTTGGTTGTCTCATGCTGGCCCAAAGTAGGCCGTGAGGGTATATGGGGTTTATACCCCCACGCCTAGTCCCCGAGCATCATGGATCTTGAGGGAAAAACTTCGTCTTCTTGGTTAAGTGAGAAACGAGTGGTTGGACACACGTTCGACATGTGGTCCGAGCGTCTTTGGAGGACCGTCTTGTGTTTCGACCGCCCGCTCTACACTTTGTTTGACGTTTTAGTTTCGATCAAAAGATTTATGATGCTCCCGAAAAGAAAAAAAATTTAAAAGGGTCCTAATCCGGAGACGTGGGCCCATGTTAGTATGTGATGTGATGTCTGCCATCACGTGGTATCAGTTGGCGGTCCTTAACTCAGATTTTTACCTGCCAACTATAGGTCATTATGGGGGAAATAAATATTTTATTTCACATATATCTTTACTATTGACCTAGTTCCACCTGTGCTTGGAGAAAATATTGTTTTGCAGAATGTACACCAAGTATAGGAATTTCCGGAATAAAAGTACGCTTTTCGGAAGGCGTAAAACAAGCTAGAAGAGCAAGTGGACCATCTGGAGGCTACATGGGCCAGAAACACCAGCATGGATGCAGCCCAGGAGGTGGCACGGGCCCACTGGCCAAAGTCGGTCAGGGGGCGGCTCCACCTGTGCGCGGCGCACTGGGCGCGCGCGCCCTCGGCCGACCTGTGGGCCCGCCAAAGGTGGTTGCCTCCGCCATCCGAAGAAGGACGGTTCCGCTCGGTGGTTTTGACCATACTACCCCGAACCGCCTCCGGCGCCCTATTTAAGAAGAGGAGAGGCCCCCACCTTCACACACACCATTTGGAGCCATCTCTACACCTCACACTTGTTCTTTAGCATTAGTGTTAGTCATTTGGAGCTAGGCAAAGCTACTTGGAGAGCTTGTCTCCAGGAGGAAAAGCTACACCTTTGGTATAAATCTATGGAGCGTTCTTCCTTAGCCAAGTTCTCATTACATTTATATAGTCTTGCATATGAACTAGAGTATAGTCTAGTACACGATATATTCGATGATCAAGAACTAGGCCATAGTTCTTGTGAGAGTTGTTCATCATGTTCTACATGGTTCTTCATCGTTCATATGTTTTACTTGTTTAGATTAGATTGTAGGAGAGGAATAGCGGTTCGATGTGCCTTCAGGCTTGCCTATGTTCTAGCTCGTCCATCCATAGGGTGGGAGTCCTGGGGGGACGTAGGTAGCTCCTTAGTATGCGGACGTGGTGTCCGGGTGCGAGGGAACCTTCGGATATGTCGGCATGCCACGGTTGAGGTGGTAGGCGGCAGTGGTGACAGCCCCGTCCGTCCTTTGTAATCCCCCACGTTCGCATGTTGAGTAGGAGTTCGTAAATGCCGCCATCGGCGGACCGGTTGCCGCGGTCTCCCCATATTCCTAGTCTATAGTCGAGTCTTGACTTGTATAACATGTGGAATTAGCTGTTCTAGCATTGACTATATAGGACCCTCGCTCCGCGTAGATTATTCTTTATTTTACCTTTATTCCTTTGAGGTTGCTCTAAGTGTGTGTCCACTATCCAAACTACCGTATGCTTACCCCCGTATAGCACATTGGTCGGTTTCTCCTCATGCTAGATATTGTATTCATACCCATGCTAGAATACTTAACTACCCCATGCCTTCCTTTGGGAAATTATAAATAACGATACCCTGAATACTTCCGGGTGAAATGCTGCGACGATTGATCCGTGCGCTTGCGGATATTTATTCTAATAGGATGTGATCTATCTCTTGGCAACACTCGCGTAGTTGCTAGAACCAGTTTCTAGTAAATATGCCGAGTAAAGCCATTTAGCGTTTCTGGCGCTGTTATCAGAATTAAGCTCTAAGTCTATTTTGGTAATCGCGCTAAGAAATGCCAACAAGCATTTCTGGCGCCGTTGCCGAGGAAGGCATGGAAGTTAAGGATCTAGCAGCATGGGGGGAGGACCGCGCTCCCACCAAGGGACAAAAAGGCATGCATACCGTGAAGGAGGCGGATATGCTTGCCGCAAAAATATACCTACTCCTGAAGAAGATTGACGGTGGTGCCATCAATGATGCATCCGGCACCGTCAACGCCATGGACGCTCGCATGACGTGCGAGGTCTCGTGGTGAGCTGGACACTCGGGGAATGACCGCCCGAGACCCGTGAAGAGGCCGCCTACCTCAACAATGGGTTTCGCCAAAGAAGCAAGGAGGGAATGGCTAGAATAACCAGTCCCGTCCTCTATTCCAAGGTAATTCGAATTACGCCTCGGGTTTAATTCGAATCAACCTTCATTGAAGGACTCGGTTTATGGCCAAGCCAAGATCAACGAAAATCTCACCAAAAAGATGATCCAAAATGACAAGATCTTGGAAAATATGAATAACAAGATAGAGGGCCTATCATCCGCTGTCAAGAATTAGCTGAGCTTCAACAAGATGATAGAAACCCGCCGCCCGCCCAGATTGCCGCCGCGATCCCGACAAATGCCGACACGAGCGGGATCCGGGGCAACCCGAGGTCCCGCCCGAGTCAAGTAAACATGGTCGCAACGGGGTTTGGTCACCCCTGTTAAGCCAAGCAAGCTTGGGGGGGAAGAAATAAGAGCACCGACAAAAGCAGGTCGGTAAGTACTTTCTTGCTATTCGAAAAAAAAGAGAGAAGAGAGAAAAAGAGAGAGAGTAGATGAAAAAAAATATATAGAATAAAACTTCTTCTCTCGAAAAAAGAGAGAAGATTTATTTTAGAAAAAAAATATTTTTTGAATGGCGGGGCGAGTAATCACCAACGGCTAGCGCCAAGGGCTAGCCGTTGGCGCCCAACGGCAAAGCGGGGCGGGCGACGGCGGGGCCCGCACGGGCGCGCGCCGAGGCGCGGCCGTGCCCGTCCCCCGAGGGTGGGGGCCGGCCGGCGGCCAACGGCTCCTAGCCGTTGCCCTCCCCCTTGCCGCCGGTGATCCGGCTATAAAAGGAGGGGGGTGGCCGGGGTGAGCAACCACCTCCCATTTCTCACACTCTCACTCTCTTTCACTCCCATTTCCCACACAACAAGCTTCCTCAAGCAATCTTTGAGCAAGAGAGCAAGAGTTAGAGCTAGTCTCGGGTGTGGAAAATCAACTTCCACTAGTTCTTTCGCACCCAAGAGCTAGCCACCGGCGTAGTCCGCCATGAGCGACTACAGTTCGTGGGGGTACGGTGAGGCCTCGAGCTCTTACCAAGGTGCCCCCTACGAGCCAGAAGCGACCGAGGAGGCGGCGCCCACAACCCCCGAGCCCGAGGGGATCTACGCGGTCGACGCCCCGTACCTCGACCTGGAGGGAGAGTAGGAGCTGCAGAGGTACCATCGCCTCAAGGATCGGCTTTTCAACCACACGATGGTCTACGACGCCAACCTCATCGAGAAAATAGGTATGGACACCGACTTCGAAACCATTTGGAAGGCGGTTGGTTGGGAAAACATCGAGCCCATCGATGAGCAAGGTTCGCGTCTCTTGACCATCCAGTTTCTTTGCACACTTGATTATGATGATGAGCGTATTTACTTCCGTTTGTTTGGCACGTAATATTCTCTTACTTGGGGGAACTCGCTCATCATCTAGGCTTTCACTATAAGTGTGCACTTAAGCTAGATGCATCTATCCCTAGTTTTGATCGCAATTCTTTTTGGGAGAAGATTTCGGGTAGGGTAGAAGTTGGACCTTTCAAACCCCTGAACACGCAGATCCAACACCCTACCCTTAGACTCATGCATCGTTGGATTTCTATGACTTTGTTTCCGCCGGCAAGACTAGATGGGTGCATTCGTAGAACTTAAGCTTCTCTATGCCATAGTTCACAAGTTCAAGGTCGCTCCTGTTCGGGAGATGTGCCTCCACTGGCTTGATATGGTTAAGAAGTCTTATGCCATCGATTGCACCTCTCTTGTTACTCGCATTACCAATGCCGTAGGAGCACTAGATGGTAACGATGTTGAGTACATTCCTCTTGATCGGCCGATTTGTGATTTGCGTGCCCTAACCCAAGGACACACTTTGAAGGCCGATGGGAAAGATCGTATCTGTTTCTTCTTTGCCGGTTATGTAAATAAGATTCGGTTACCTAACCCGGATCTCTATTTATATAACTGTGATGTGCTCACCTTTGATTTGAAGACTACAGAAGAAGCACGCAGGGAAGAACAGACTCCGAGAGCCACTAGAGGAGGAGTTGAGGCTTATGCACAGCCTAACTCCCCGCTCGGCCCGGATGCTCCCTGCATGGCCTCCCCCCCGAAGTATGGTTATGGTGGATGGGAGGCCTACCGTGGCTACGCAGCTACTCGGGGGGGGAGCAAGACCCCCGGCCCACGAGACCCCGAGAGGGGATGGTCCGATGCAGGGACCAACGAGTGGGAGTGACAGAGGCGGTACACTGTCGACTCACCACCACCAGAGCAGGAGCCGACGCTGGCCTCAGTCAATGCATGCATTGGACAACTGCAGATCCAGACGAACGACATCAGGAACACCCCGGGCGGCTTCATGCATTCGACGACCCGGTGGCGGCAAGAAAAGACGGGCAGCGGTTCAACGCTCTTGCCGAGAGCCTCCGCATTCGGCGGGGAGGAGCAGAGGGCCCATGGAGGTCCCGGGGATACAACCCCGGGCCATGAGCTTCAGGATAAGCTTGGGGAGGACCCCATTGAGGTACCGCATTGCATATTTAATTTCTCGTAATTTTATTTTCCATTTTAGCATGTTTAAATTCAAGTTTCTTGCATTGAAAAATTCAAAAAAAATATTTATTTATATAATTCCATTCCATATATGTGCTATGAAATGTTTAGTTCCACCCATGTTGAAATGATTGGTTGCTTTGTTTTATGTCTCGTTTGTACTTGTCTAAAATAGAGTTTTCTCTAATATTTGGGTTTATCGGCTTTACATTACCATGCTCTAGAAACTTGATTTAGTGGGTTGCATACAACTACTCTCATCTAGGTTATTGCGCGATATGATATAGTGACTTAGACCACAACAATGACTTTGTCCCTTTGAGAAAACCTGATGTCCGGAGTCTTTGTTTCAAAATTTTTCAAAAAACAATAGTTCCTCAATGATCGCGAAATACCCACCAGAACCATATGATTTATTTGTAGAATAAGAACCTTCATACACTGCTTGTTCGTACATTGAGTTCGGTCGGATTGTTACCGACGTGAGATTATGACTCTACACCCATGATTGAGATTCACTTGCACCCACCAAATAAACGCCAACTCTTACACTGAGAGTTGCGCACAACATGCACCCTTCACCATCCGCCGACTCTTACACTGAGAGTTGCACGCCATTTTCCACCAAATAAAAATGCCGACCCTTACCCTGAGGATCGCGCACCCCTCTCTTGTAGTTTGCAAAATTCTCCATGCATTTGTTTATCATGACATCTCTCTCCACCTCATCCTATCCATCAATAAAGTTTTGGGCTATGTTCTTAGTCAGAAAAAAAAGAAAAAAAAGGGGTGAGAGAAAAGAAAGAGAGGAAAGAAAAAAAAAGAGAGATATATATATAGTAGAAGATTTATCACTCTTGTAGGCAAATGGGAAAAATCTTAGATCCCCGTTCAAAAAAATGTGAGGATAGTTTTAGTTGTTCTTTGATAGCCCATCATTTCTTCATCTCATTCACCAATAAAAGAGAGTATGTCATGATGCATGGAGATCCAAAAATACCACAAAAATTAGGAATCATCTTTCATTCCATCCACACACTTGCATATCTCAATCAAGGTGTATAGCTTAATCTCTGTAAGGTTCAGTCCTTGACCTTACAACATATGTGATACAAGTATGCCAACTTACATACCTACCCAAAACTCCACACTCAGCTTTTAGTGGTAGGAAGAAGGCAAAAATCTGAAAATGCCTTTGGCGAGGTTACTATACACTTTTGAGCGATCGAGTGGGTCATTTGAGGAACTTGGTTTATTTATAAAAACTTACAAAGCCCCCGGACTGAAAGTTGATCTTGGGACGAATGAAAAGCACCGGTCTTTGAAACTGTTCTATTTTGCAATCGCCCAAGACTTGAGAAAATTAGAAGCCCCACTCCATCAGGAATCATAGAGAGATACAATTGCCGATTTATTCAAATAGCAAAGTAGAACGCTCTCTTTTAGCTTGTACACTTGAGATATAATCGGCATCGTAGCAACCCTCGATCAACAACCCAAAGCAAAGACTTGCTCGGGACGAGCAAGGGGTAAGCTTGGGGGATCTTGTTGGCGGTCCTTAACTCGATTTTTACCCGCCAACTATAGGTCATTATGGGGGAAATAAATATTTTATTTCACATATATCTTTACTATTGATCTAGTTCCACCTGTGCTTGGACAAAAAATATTGTTTTGCAGAATGTACACCAAGTACAGGAATTTCCGGAATAAAAGTACGCTTTTCGGAAGGCGTAAAACAAGCTAGAAGAGCAAGTGGGCCATCTGGAGGCTACATGGGCCAGAAACACCAGCATGGATGCAGCCCAGGAGGTGGCACGGGCCCACTGGCCAAAGTCAGTCAGGGGGCGGCTCCACCCAGGCGCGGGCGCGCCTGGGGCGCGCACGCGCCCCCTGGTCGACCTGTGGGCCCGGCCAAAGGCGGTTGCCTCCTGCCATCTGAAGAAGGACGGTTCCACTGGTGGTTTTGACCATACTACCCCCGAACCGTCTCCAGCGCCCTATTTAAGAAGAGGAGAGGCCCCCACCTTCACACACACCATTTGGAGCCATCTCTACACCTCACACTTGTTCTTTAGCATTAGTGTTAGTCATTTGGAGCTAGGTAAAGCTACTTGGAGAGCTTGTCTCCAGGAGGAAAAGCTACACCTTTGGTATAAATCTATGGAGCGTTCTTCCTTAGCCAAGTTCTCATTACATTTATATAGTCTTGCATATGAACTAGAGTATAGTCTAGTACACGATATATTCGATGATCAAGAACTAGGACATAGTTCTTGTGAGAGTTGTTCATCGTGTTCTACACGGTTCTTCATCGTTCATATGTTTTACTTGTTTAGATTAGATTGTAGGAGAGGAATAGCGGTTCGATGTGCCTTCAGGCTTGCCTATGTTCTAGCTCGTCCATCCGTAGGGTGGGAGTCCTGGGGGGACGTAGGTAGCTCCTTAGTATGCGGACGTGGTGTCCGGGTGCGAGGGAACCTTCGAATATGTCGGCATGCCACGGTTGAGGTGGTAGGCGGCAGGTGGTGACAGCCCTATCCGTCCTTTGTAATCCCCCACGTTCGCATGTTGAGTAGGAGTTCGTAAATGCCGCCATCGACTGGCAGACCAGTTGCCACGGTCTCCCCATATTCCTAGTCTATAGTCGAGTCTTGACTTGTATAACATGTGGAATTAGCTGTTCTAGCATTGACTATATAGGACCTGCCCGCTCCGCATAAATTATTCTTTATTCTTTATTTTACCTTTATTTCTTTGAGGTTTCTCTAAGTGTGTGTCCACTATCCAAACTACCGTATGCTTACCCCTGTATAGCACATTGGTCGGTTTCTCCTCATGCTAGATATTGTATTCATACCCATGCTAGAATACTTAACTACCCCATGCCTTCCTTTGGGAAATTATAAATAACGATACCCCGAATACTTCCGGGTGAAATGTTTGCGACGATAGATCCGTGGGCTTGCGGATATTTATTCTAATAGGATGTGATCTATCTCTTGGCAACACTCGCATAGTTGCTAGAACCAGTTTCTAGTAAATATGCCGAGTAAAGCCATTTAGCGTTTCGGCGCCGTTATCGAATTAGGCTCTAAGTCTATTTTGGTAATCGCGCTAAGAAATGCCAACAGTATCTGCATTGTTTGGTCATTGCTTTAGCTTAGTTTTGAACTAAACTTCTGTTGTAAAAAGAGAAAAAATAATCAGGCCGAGTCATGAAAATGACGTGGGCCCACATAGTCCCCGAGGTTGCTGTAAGATAGTATATGTTGCAGCAAGCTCTAAAAGAAGGATCTAGCTCATGTCACCTCTCAGGTGACGTGGGCCCACGTAGTCCCCGAGGCTGAGATGAGGTGGAACACGTTGTGTCAGGGTCTAAAAAGACGACCTGTCCATAGTATCTTGCTTTATGTGTTTCCGACCACTCTTTGAGTGAGACCGAGCAGGCCGAATTTCATTCAGGCTGGTCGGTTTGAACCATGCCATGACTTCATCATGATTAAATTAAAGTAGCTTTGCTACTCAATTCAGTCCCCAGCGTGGCTGTGAGACCATGGTTTTGAATCTAAACCCAGGAAATAGCTTTGCTATTTGTGTGCCAGAATAACCGGTATCATTGGCGAAAAGTCCCAGCTCAGCTGACGGACTGTGTGGGTTGAAATGTTGATGCTATACTGCAACTTCGTCACAGCGGGTTGGAACAATTTCTTCGAGTTGTTGCTGCAAAGGAAAAAATGGGGTATAAGTGTATGTCTCAATGAGTTAAGTTGAGTTGTAGTGATTTGATATGAGCTATGACATGAATTTTGTATTAGGATATGTTATTTTTGGGAATGGTTTTTGTAGTCACCCTTCTTTAGAGTTAATCAGTCCTCAGGTGTGTAGATGACCTATAGTGAATAGCATGATGCCGAATCACTTAGGGCCCTATTTCCTTTGGAAGCGACTGCTGACACCCCTGTGTTGTATAGCGTTGGAGCTGTTAACACGTGTTGGGGTTAATCAGAGACAGTGCATGCTGATTGTTTTCTGTTTGAAGGGTGATTTACTTAGCCATCTTTTACAAAGAAAAAAGGATGTTTTTACTTTGTAAAGGTTTTCGAACATACTTTGAAGTAGTTCATTGTAAGGAAATCTTTTTGAAAAAAAAATTGAGAAATGTGTGCTTTGTTAAGTTGGAAAGGTACTTATCTGTTGCTTGTATCGAGCCACCGTTTCTCCGAGGTGAATTTTGATCACCTTTGTCTCTCGAAAAAATTGTCATAAAGTATATAAAATTTTCTTGTTATGCAAGGGTAGGTTATGCTTATTATAGATTTAGAAGAAAAAATTTTCAAAGTGACAATAGTCTCTTGCTCTTTCAAGAGCCGACTGTGCCTTAGGGAGTAGATGATCCTAAATGCATTAGCCGCGATGCCGGAATGTTTGGAGCTCTTTTTTCCTTTGGGAGCGACCGCTGGCGCACTCTGTGTTGTTTGAGCGTGATGCTGTTAACACGTAGCGAGTGAAACCAGAGACGGTGCGTTCCTGGTTTGCTTCTTGTTTGAGGAAAGAAATTACTGTGATACTGTTTTTTCCAAAGTGTAGTCTTTTGAAAAAGATGACTGAATAATTAAAAAATTTATTAAAGGTATTGGATACTTATCTTTCATTCGTCGAGTCACATCATGGTCGCGTATAGAGCGAAAATATTCGCTTGCTGATGCAACCGTGTATCAGCAACCGAGTTGTCTTGTCAATCCGGGGTACACTTTTGGACTCCGGTCTGGTCAATGCTCCCTGTTGTTGTGGGACCAATGTATCAGTGACTCAATCCCTCCATCTTCTTGGCGGTTCGAGCCGGCGAGCGCGGGGGGGTTCCCGATGCGAGGGAAACGTATAAATGCACATTGCATTAGTGGGGCAGTTTTCGGCGCTTCGTGCTCTTGGGAAACGAGAGGGCTGCGGGGTTTTGATTACCCACGATCCCGTCAGTTGCCTTCTCGAATCCTCCGACCCCTCTATAAATTTGCGCCGGCGCTGAGAGCTTCTCTACTTCACAGCGCGTCTTCTGTTCTTGCTCCTTCTCTTCGACTTCCAAAATCTAGGGTTCGAGATCCCAACTTGCTCACCGCCACCGCCTGAGATGGATCGCCATGATGGCAAGCGCCCGGCGGAGGAGTCTGTGAACTCCCCTCGGGAGGTGAGGCCGAGGAGGAGGTGAGCTTGAATGGGATTTTTTCTTTGATTGATCTCTGGGTTTTCTTCTCTTGGTGTAACCGCAGTTCTTCGTTTGCATTCTAGATACACGCTCTTTACGGTTGGAGGTGCGCCAGGCACCTCCGCCGCGGGTGCCGCCGAGGCGGCGAGGAGGGCGGCAGCGAGGCGGCCGGATGTGCCGGAGGTTGCGGCCTCCGAGGAGGCGGCTCGGTGGTGGAGGCCGGGGCTGCCGTTGCTACGTCGGAGGATGCGGCTCCCGATGCGGCGGAGGAGGCGGTGGCTGCCGCCAGTGTTTCGACGCTGCGTTCGCTGAGTAGTGTCTCAGTGAACTCCTTGGCGTCTGCGCTCGACCGCTGTAGGACGGAGCTGCAGAACGTCAGGGATCTCTACTCCGACGCCACCTAGAGGCTCGGGCAGGCGGAACAGGACGTGGACCTGTTCCTGAACGCACTCTCCTCCGCCCAGGAGGAGCTGGAGGCGGAGAAGCAGCGGGCCGCCGACTTCGACGCCGACGCCAACGCCGCCGTTAATGAGGCGGCGGACGAGAGGCTGGCCCGCCAGGTCCAGGTGGATGCGCTGCTTCTGCAGCGCGAAGCTGCCGACATCAGGGTCGGCGGTGAGTACTTTGTTCTTGCTGTTCGTACTCCCTGTTTTGTGCGCGCATTGGCGTTTTAATTTTTAATCTGTCTTTGCAGAGCTGACGGAGCAGCTGGAGCAGCTGCAGGAGGCCGCGCACGTCACGGCGGACGTGGTGAACGCCCAGGGTGGCGACGTGGTCGCCCGGTTGGCGGCGATCCCTGGCCAAGTGGCCGCGGTGGCGGTCCATGGTGTCCGCCATGGTGCCCTCGGGCCGCCTGCCTATGCCACCGTCGACGCCATCTCCGGCGTTGACGTCCGTGGCATGGAGTTGTCGGTGGCGGCGCACGATGCCATGGAGGGCGGCGCCGTCGAGTTCACCGGGGCGGCGGAGGCCATCGTCACCGCTACTCCTGTCGACCTTGTTGTCGGCAAGCTCTTCGGGGAAGACTAGATTGCTTTAGATGCAATCAGTCCCCTGTTTGTAAATAAATTTTTATATTTTGAATGAAAAAAAGATGGATCTTTTGTTTGAGATGTGTCTTCTGTCGGAATCCATCGAGGTTCCTTTTATTATCTCTTTATTTTGATCCATTTTTTTTAATTGTGCCATGTTTATGTCACATCCTGGATTTTTGGCCTTGGTTATCAAAAATCCAAATGTGACTTCACATTGCATTTCACTCATGGCATATGCATTGATGTGTGTTATGCTTTATCATTAGTTGATGTGTGCAAAACATGATAATTATCAAGTGATTGATGTAATGCTCACTAACTTCATTTAGACTCAAAGATAGCCTAAATCTATTAAGGGGTCATATGAAATGACCATAGGCATGAAAATGTCTAGTTTGGTTTAGTTAGTTTTTGAATGTGCTAGTTGGAAGCTTCGAAAAGTATTTTTCGGAAACTCCGGATGATGCGGGGGTCTAAAGGTTTTAGTTAGAGTTTTTCATTAGGAATAAAAGTCCTAAAGGTCACTTCTTATGATTTTGAGTGCAAGGCATATGTTTAGAGGGGTTAAGCTCAGTTTAGGGGGCTGTTTTTCTTTTAGGTGATTTTCCAAGCTATTTTCTTCAAAAATTTATATTTCAAAAACGGTTGGGAATTTGGAGAAACTTCCTTTAGGTGAAATAATCTACTCTTTATGAGGATCATTTTCTCTTTTGGGAGTTTGCCAAAATTCGGCTTAATTTGGGAGATATAGCTTTGGGAAAATGGGTTCAAATCGATTTTTGAAAATAAAAAAAACAGAGACCGGGCCCCACCTGTCGGTCTCCACACCGACAAGCGGGGCACCGATCTCCGGCGTCGATAGCTGCCCGGGCACGTGTCGCCCGCGAGCACACCGCCGCCCTCGGCGGGTACACCCCGGCCTTGAGCCCATCGTCGTCATCGTCATCGTCATTTCGTCGCTCGCCTCTCTCTCTCTCCTCGCTCCCTCTCTCTCGTTCTCCGCCACCACAGCCACCACACCGCCACCGCAGCAGTCGCCCGCCATGGCCGCCGTCCCGACCTAGCGGAGCGCCGTCTGCCGCGTCGTCGTCGCGCCGTCGTCGGGCCTTTGGCTCGCGCGCGCGCGCCGCCCGACCGACCGAGAGTGGAAGGTGAGGGCCGAATTGGGCCGCCTCCTTCTTCTTCCCCTCCGGCGAGGTCGCCGCCGTGGTGACGAGTGGTTGAGCGCTCGATTTGCCGGGCTTATGCGCTCGCACCGATCGCGGAGGCCCTCTGGAGCTCAGGGCGCCGTCCGATTGGACGACCAAGGTGTGAAGCGCCGGGCCGCCGTCGAGCTGCCGCCGCCGGTCGCCATCGTCGCCGGTGCGGTGTGCTCCGGTGAGCTCGCGAGCCGCCTTGGGCACCATCGGCTCTGTCTTGAGCCGGGGAACCCGTCGGTGTGGACCGCGAGGGCCAGGACCTCACCGTCGGCGAACTCGCCGCCGGCGGGAGGCCATCCCCTGCCTCTGGCTCACTGGCCAGTGGGTCACGCGTGGCCCATGGGCCCAGCTGGCAGCCGGAAAGCCGGGAGGCCGTGAGGACCTGGGGTACAACCCTCGGGTGCGCCTAGCAAGGCCGAGCAAGACAGCAAGAGACAGATCCGGGGTACCCGTAGCATTTTGTGTTGGGAATTCTGGAAATGGAATTTCAAGAATTCATGTTGTACCTTGTGAATTTTGTAACTCGAGTTGTACATGTCCAAATTGAATGATTCAAATTCCTAAATTCATATCTTGAGAAGCTTTATGCTGTGGAATTTTATGGGGATTTTTGGGGAAACTTTTCTGTGCAAAATGATTTAACTTTGGGTAAAAAGGGTTTTAGGCATTTTCTTGGGAAATTCATATCTAGAGCATGGCTGATCCAAAAATGATGATCTTTATGTCATAATTCATCATTTTTGGCACACTTTGTAATGGTATACTATCTTGGTCATGTTCTGTTGTGAAAATTAGAGTTCCTTTAGAGGGTGCTTGTGATTAGTGATAGCAAATAAATTATTATGGCTAATTTCTAGTAAGAGTTTAGCTTTGGTAAATTTTGTGTGATGGTTCTTTACTGTTTAGGAGCTGTTAGTGAAGCCCATGAGGGTGTTTGCTATGTTTCATAGTGCAAACCATTTTTGGTTCCCTATTATGTTATGTTTGAGTAGCAACTTGTGATTTTTGTGGAGGCTTGACCATAAGTCCAAATGCTGTGAAATTTGGACAGTGAGCTATGGCAACCTGATGTTGCTGCTGGAATGTTTGTAGAATTTTAGGACATGTCGAGATATGGGTTGCTGTTGTAACCTATGCCATGGTTAGTGTTAATTAAGCTTGGTTATGAGTGATGATCATGATGATTCTTTTCACATGATCATGGTGATGTTATACTTGATCAATGATCATGATGGGGTCAGGTCTTGATCAAGGTCATGTTTACTTGAGTCATGGTTGGTTGAGGGTTAGCGACCCATGGACAAAGTCCATTCGTCCCATGTCTGAACATGGTTCGCCTAGGGTCGCGAATGTCGGTTGCGTGTTGAGTTATTGTCGTTTTGTTATGTCATCTTATAATGTATGCTTGCATTAATCATCGACAACTAAAGTAATTCATATGAGTTACTCAACCACGCATTGCATCATACAGGATCGTCGGACAACGCCCAGCAGTTCGTTCCAGTGGAGCCGGACGAGGGAACCCAGCAGGAGCTAGTGGACCAGGGAGCAGCCGAGGAGGAGCCAGAAGCTGAGCTGCCGGAGTGCCCGAACCACCAGCCCAGTTCCTTTGAGAAAGGCAAGCCCCGGAGCATTTCTCCTACGGTTTGCCAAAACTAACTTGCGTCTTTTTATTGTTGATGTTGCATTAAGTAGTAGGCGTTGAATGACAACCTTGGTGCATTATTTACCTTGACCACTTATATACCTCTACCCTGAATTAAGTGTAGGACGTATTATGCTTAGCCTTGCTTAATTATGCGGTAGAAGTCGGGTGGTTGAATGATCATCCGCGAGGATAGGTTTTCACATGAGAATGGTTGGATCGGAAAGGAAATGATGGAACATAACCCAAACGGGAACTGGTCAATGACCCTGTATTGTTCCGGCCCTCAGTCATTTTGAATAGCTTCTCACACTTAGGTGGTTTTATGGGACCCCGAAGTCTAGTAGCTTGTTTGGATTGGGATATCAGGTCGGCCCGTGGGGTTGGTGTTGGGGTGCGACGGTCCCGTGGCATTAAGATCGATGTTGGGACCCGACTAGATGCAGCCATCAAGAGGCCGGGCTCGCACGGGTCCCGTTGATTCCCAATTCTGAACTCGTTAACGATGACCTAATCTACCCTGACGGGGGTAGTGTGGTTTGTGTGAGAAATAAACCCTCAGCTGAGTAGGAATCGATTATAATCGCCATCGTCCCTAGATAGTGGATAACTTGACTTGAGTACATGCAATACAGTTATGGACGGGAAAATGGAAAGGGGGTTTATGTTTCCATGACGGATATGGGATATCGGATTATGATCAACCATGTGAAAAGGATGATTGTTTTATACTTCTACTTGATATGTTATAGTACAGGTGCAAACCTAGAAAAGGAAGGATTTAACTAATATGGTAAGCTTAGTATAGTTCACCTAATGAATATAAATAAGCTCAAGTCTTTATGCAAGAAAGGGTCAACCAAACCACCATATGGCCTTGCATATGCTTATAAGAGTCCTTATTTTCTGGTTTAAGACGGGTAAGTCTAGCTGAGTACCCCACGTACTCAGGGTTTTATTCCCATGTTGTTGCACATGGAGAGATCTTTTATGGCTCTTTGCGAGACGTGTTTCTACCCCCGCAGTGGGAGACTACTAGACCGTGGGCACGGTCCTATATCTCTCTCTTCTCTACTTGCTTTTGGTTGGACTTGGTCGTGGACATGGCACTGTAATCTCTAAGTATTGTAAGACTTAAGTTGTGAGCTTCCGCAATGTGAGAACTAAGTGTGGTTTGTAATAATGCTACTTAGACTCCGATGTTATCTAATATAACTTATGGTTTGTGTAATGTATGATGAGTGTTGAACTTATTACGATCTTGGCTATGACGGAAAAAGTTTAAAATCCTTCGGGATTTTGGATGACTACCGGGTTTACATGTGCTCAAGTGCGTTCTTCGATGCCTTGGCATTGATATTCGTACTTGTGCTTATGTAAATTGGTCGGTTCTGTTTCAGCTGGCATCGGAGCATGGTTCAACATGACGTCATTCATTACGTAATAAAAACTGCAGTTTTCTAAAGAGAGTAAAACTTGTAGCCACTTATACAAAGGTTCACATAGGAGTTTAGAAGTGAGTTAAAGTCTTAGAGTGTGCCAAATGTCCGACCTGTCCAGTATGCCCGTATAAGGACTATTAGGTGGCTTACTAAAGTACTAACTTGGGGGTAAGTGCATCATATTTTTCTTTGTCGCGCTCATACATGATGGTTTTGTATGAGAACCATTCACTTGAATGGTTGTGTATGGATCATATTTTGCCTCTACGCCCAAGGTAAGGTGAGTTGTGAGAGCATGACTGGATACACTGCCAGTCTAGGGGAGTGCTTAATGATGCTCGATTATATCCATGTTCTACACATGTTTATAAAAGAGTATCCCATGTGAGGGGTCGTCTTCTGGCGATGAATTTTTGGGTAGCATGCACCTACACGCAGGGATATCGGGGGTATACCTGTGTGGAGAAGGGTGTTGAATAGGGCTAGTTGTAATCGAAGATTTGACCTTATTCTTAAGGTGCCGAGTTTTGTTCGTCGCTTGCATTCATGGGGTTGGGCTGAAATGAGATTTTCTGCAGGTACGCTAACCACGTGAACGTGTAGATCACCCTAACCTCGTATATGAGAGTGCGTTGTTATGCCACCGACTAGCACGATTATTGGTTATCACTATAATGATGCAAGTAATAAATCTTGTGAGGACGTAATAAAACTTGTGCATTGCACATAAATAAAATTTTGCTCATGTCCATTTTAAATCTAATCCTTTCCCCTTAAAAGAATTGAGTACACCATGCTTATGGGGCCATTATATAATTTATAATTATATAATTGTGCTTCTCAGGATATGTCGCTCTTTCAGATGCTGAGGACCAAGCAGACCGCCCGCAAGAGTGTGGGAGGTGCAGCACCTGGACACCCCAGGCAGGCGCCACCTGTGGTTGAGCCACCTGTGGTTGTCCCAGTTCCTGCTGTGCCGCCGTTACCCACTCGTGTGGACAGGGAGTACAGCACTTTCCTGGAGAAGTTTGGTACGCCTACCCTTCTCTGGAGGATTCTCAACAGTGCTGGCTATCCTGAGCGCAACCCACCTATCTACTTTTGGGATCGAGACTTGATAGTGAGGCGTGGGTATGCCACCGTGTCGCTTGTGGTTCCTCAGTTGGATGATGACCTGCATTGGATTGGTTGGAGAGTTTGTGGAGAGGGCAAGACGCCATGGTGTGCAGCACAGGTAGCCACCTACCACCTATTGGATGCGCTAGTGGGAGAGGTGCCTGACCAGCTTGCTGAGATCTTGCCCGGTGTGTTTCCTTCTGTTGACCCTACCTACGCGGTGTGGAGTCAGGAGGAGGGGACTGCACTTGTGACAGGACCTTAGGAGGCTGAGGAGGGAGGCTCGCACACTGCTAGTGCAATGTTCGCCGTGATGCAGGTGTATGACGCACTAGAGACTGTGTATCTTCACGGGCGCAACTTGTTGTGGGACAAGATCCGCCGTGAGCGTCAGCAGAAGGCTCAGTTTGAGGAGCAGGTGAAGAAGCTCAATGAGGACTTGGCAGTTAAAACAGAGGCCAAGGCAGAGGCCTTGAGGGGCAGTGCAGCGTTGGCAGAGCAGGTTGAGCAGCTTCAGCAGAGGGTAGCACAGTTGACTGCTAGTCTGGAGTACATAGAGAGCACGCTGGGGAAAGTGGTGGATGACAGGACTGCCGCTTGGGACCAGGTGCGAGGGCTACGTGAGAGCAAGCGCCAGTTGCACAGGGAATTAGACCACTTGGAGGAGTACAACGACCGTCTGCGTGACGAGGTGTACTTGAGGCAGTACGGCCAGTGGCACGCACCTCGTGCGGAGGGCACAGACGAGGCCACTAGTGTCCTGCGTGTGGCAGACGAGGAGTAGGCTAGTGTTGGATCACTAGTAGTGGTACTTTTGGGTTTGCTAGTGTCATGTATGATACTGTAGTCAGCCTAGTTGGGAGTTGTCAGATGGTAGTCATGTGATGTGTAATGGCGATGTAAGATACGCTATAAAAGTCCAGTTGGCAATGCTGGCATTTTGGTTGTGATGTATATGTATTAATTCTTGAGTATTTCTATTAGTGATGTTGTGATCGTGGAAAAATAATAATGTTGTGTGCTGTGCGAATGAATTGTTTGAATTTATTCCCTCTAATGAACCTCGCATAGCACAACTCTACATTTATTTACCACCAGAAATCCAACTCCTAATGACCATGCTTGCTGAAATATTGCAGATGGTGGATACTCGGAGTGCAACGGCTGCCCAGAATGCCAGTGGCAGTGGTAGTGGTGGTGGTGGTGGAGGCCATAGGGCCGAAGACAATGTTGCACACGGTGCACCACCTCCTCCTCCACTCACTCCAGAGCAGTTGTTTGCACAGTTCCTGGGAAGTCAGAGGAACATTGAAAATTTGCTGCGTCAGAACTTCGAGGCCAACCATAACAACCGCAATGTCCGTGTCGGTCAAGAGGTGAATCAGTTTAGCAGCTTCAAGGATTTCATGGACACCAAGCCGCCAGTGTTCAAGGAGGCTATAAATCCGTTGGAGGCGGAGGAATGGCTATACACAGTTGAGCAGAGGTTCTGTCTACTTCGACTGACAGAAGGGCTCAAGGTGGAGTATGCAGCTCATTTGCTTGAAGGACCAGCTGGAATATGGTGGGGACAGCATCGTACCACCTATCCCAAGAACCAGCAGATCACCTGGGACATGTTCACCAGGGCATACCGTTCACACTTCATTCCAACATCCTTGATGGCCATGAAGAAGCAAGAGTTCCTAGCATTAACTATGGGCAATCGTACCATGAAGGAGTATCATCATACCTTCCTGACATTGTCTCGCTATGCTCCGGAGTTTGTGAGTACAGATGAAGCTAAGATTGCAAGTTTCAAGAGGGGCCTCAGTTCCAAGTTAATGAAAACACTGGGTACATCTACCCGTGTCACTTTCAATGACTTCTACAGCGACTGTCTGATTCAGGAGAACCAGAACAACATCCATACAGCAGCTAAGGGTCGCAACAAGAGGACCTTTGAGGGAGGTCCATCACAGGGGAGATTCCAGACCAACTTCTGTTCGCCGTATCGTCCTCCTAACTTTGGTTCTAGGTTCCGTCCACCTCAGAAGAAGGGAAATCAAGGACAGAATCAGAACAAGTTCAATAAGGCATTCAGAACGCCTGTTCAGCAAGGGAAGGCAGGCCAGAGTAGCAATGCAGGGGCTAAAGCTAGAATGATGGGGCCATGTTTCAATTGTGGTCAGACCGGTCACTTCTCAAGGGAGTGCCCAAATCCTAAGAAGCAGCAAGCTCGAGTGCACCACACAACCTTGGAGGACATCGTGAAGGGAGAGCCAGTGACAGCGGGTATGTTTCTCGCCAACCAAACTCCCGCTGTTGTTTTGTTTGATTCTGGACCATCGCATTCATTTGTCAGTGAAGCATTTGCATTGAAACACAATTGGAATATCACTGAGTTAAGTATAGAATTCCGTGTTAGCTCAGCGGGGGCTGATGTTAATACGAGGAGGATGGTTCAGTTTGTGGCCTTGGATCTAGATCAGTGGAGGTTTCGGTTAAATTTGATAGTCCTTCCTGGTCTTGGGGTAGATATCATAGTAGGGATGACTTGGATGAGCTTTTGGGGAGCGGTGCTAGACGCCAACAATCGAATGATATCCATTAGAAACCCTTTAGGGGGGGGAACCTTTCAAATCCCTTTACCCCGAAAGATTGACATGGAGAGTGCCGTACATGCAATTCAAACAACATCTTTACCCGAGATTCCAGTCGTGTGTGAATTTCTGGATGTCTTTCCTGATGATCTCCCGGGACTTCCACCCGACCGGGATGTTGAGTTTAGCATTGAGTTGTTGCTTGGTATAGCACCTATTTCAAGGAGACCGTATAGGATGCCGCCAAATGAGTTAAGGGAGTTGAAAAGGCAGTTGAAAGAATTGCTAGATAAGGGTTTTATTCAACCAAGTGTGTCAGAATGGGGGTCCCCAGTGTTATTTGTGAAGAAGAAAGACCAGACTCTCAGAATGTGTGTAGATTATCGGCCGCTAAATGCTGTTACAGTGAAGAATAAATATCCTTTACCCCGTATAGACATTTTGTTTGATCAGTTGGCAAAAGCCAAGGTGTTTTCCAAATTGACCTGAGATCAGGATACCACCAGATCAAAGTTAGAGCTGAGGATGTGCCGAAGACCGCTTTTGCTACCAGGTACAGGTTGTTTGAGTACTTGGTCATGTCCTTTGGACTAGCCAATGCTCCAGCATACTTTATGTTGGGGGGAACAACCTCCGCTAGGACCCCCCTACTTAGCTCCGCGGCCCGGACATGGGCCAAGACAGGCAAAACGACCAGGTAGCTATGGACAACCTTCGCTCGGGGCGTCCCGACACGGCGAAGGTCGCTAGGCTTGTCCTAGCGATGCAGCGAAGGTGCGACAAACCTCCGCGTTCAGGCCCTCTAGTTCTCTTATCGCGCAGTACGTGAGGGTTCGAGGAGCTTCCCGGGACCTTCGCTTTGGGTGGAGTTCTCAAGGACCTTTGAGGGTGGTAGCTTGGCCGCTCGGCGTCACGGGCGGCGGAAGACCTCCGGACGGTCGCCCACGGGATCGGGACGGAGGATCGGCGAAGGCTCGACGCGCGGCGGCACCAAAGGACGACACGTGGAGCTTCGACAGGCGTGACACGTGGCGCCTTGGGATAGGTCTAAAAAGAGATGTTTCTAGTTTTGCAAAGTACAAAGTTGCCCTTGTCAGGGCCCACTTGTAAGTGAGATCAAAGTTAAAACCCTATTGTAAAAAGCCATTTGACCCTTGGTATGGCCTATAAATACCAAGGGCATGGCAAATGTAAGGGGGAGCCCTTAGCCTTTCTTAGTCCCAATTAATGCAAAATTCCAAGAGGGACCCATGATGAATGAACCCATTTTGCCACTTGTTTGAACTTTACTCTTAAATCGGGAAACCTCCGCCTCCCTCCTCCGGATCACGGCGAAGGTAGGGAGGCGAGCGTTTATACCAACGGTTGGCGCCGTCCGTGGGGTTCGAACAAAAGAGGCAAGCCATGGCTCCAAACATCGCCGAACTTTCCTCGGCTCGGGGGACCAACGCGGATCCGACCCTCGGGCGGAGGTGTCGTTCCGCCAAACCCTCTCTCGAGCAACCTCCGATCGAGCGTCGGCCAACCTCGGTAGTTGATCCCAACCTAGACCAAGTTGCACCCGGAGGTCGGCCACGAGCGTCGGTGGTCGGGACATTATCATCCAGCCGCACCCCCATACCTCCGGAGGTGGCATCGCCAATGAATTCACGACCGACGGCGAAGCTTCGGAAGAAGAAAAGTTGGCCGGGCATCTAGAACAGCTTCAAGAAAGCATCCTCGGCGGCAAAAGGCATCTCGGAACAAATCAACAAGGAATCAAGAGCAGCAATCATCCGGCGCGAGAACGAGAGGAAGCGAAGCCGAGCTTCGCCGCATCGAGCAAAGCATCGAGCAGCCGAGGCGAGACGCGGAGGTGAGAAACTACGAGACCCGGCTCTCCCGGGGCATGCGCGCCGCACAACCTCCGATCGAGCAACAAAGCAAGACCCCCACCCACCACGCCCGTAACCGGACCTCCGCGCCAACATACTATACCCGGCAGCCCGCCGGCGGAGGTGTCCCGAGCCAAGAGCGGCGCCGCGGGTCCCGCACTACGACTCCAAATCACCCCCGTCATACGACCTTCGATCACCGAGTGGCCCTGTGGCTTCGCCATGCAACATCTACCGCGGTATGATGGCACTTTCGAGCCACGCCAATTTCTAATGTCTTATGAAGCCGTCTCGGCCGCCGGAGGTGACGAGGACATCATGGCCAAGGCCTTCGTGATCGTGGCGAGAGATATTGCTCGGACACTGTACACAAAGAACCTCCGCCGGGATCCATCGATGTTGGGATGACCTTCGCGAGAGAATCTCGCACAAACTTCAAAGGTGTCGGTCGGTCGGCGGCCAAGGCCACCGCTCTTCTCAACCGCAAACAAAGAGTCGATGAGCCATTACAAGATTGGTGGAAAAGATTCCTCAATACCAAGAATCGCACCCCGGTATCACGGATGAAGTCATGATTTTGGCGGTGACAAGTTGCATCCAGTAGGGACCATGCTCGCGAAGCTATCAAGAAGGGAACCAAGAACCATCGCCGAGTTATACGATATCATGGAGAAGCAAATCGGAGCGAGATAACAATGAACGTGTCAAGTCTCGGTCGTCCCAACCTCCGCAACGTCAACAAAAAGAGCGCAATCCGATCCTCGCAATGAGTACCCCCGCATCGACATGGGAAACGTCAACGCCATCGATGGCGTAGCGATCAACAAGCTCGGCAACACCCTCGTCAACCCGGACAACCCCGCCGCAAGTCGATAGAAGACGCCAACTCGGATCGGCGAGGCGGCAACCTCCGCAGCTACATTATTGCCATTTCGTGGAAAAGCCGGCGACCACTACACCAAGCGGTGCGTATGGTACATCAAAGGGCTTGAGTGCGAGAGACGGCCAAGCCCCCCACCGGCTCCGCGGTAGGAACAGATCAACCATACCCGCAGCGGCACCAAACCCCGCAACCGCAACCGGGGATTCAACCACAACCATCGAGCTCAACAACCCCGTATCGGCAACCAATCTACTACCATCAACCACCCTTCGCTCAGGGTCAGTATGCTCACAACCAACAGCAGCAATACTACCATCGCCAAGCACAGCGGCAGTATCAGCAACTTCAGCCAATTGCTCAGCAAACCCAAGCGCAAGCGTTACCTCCGCCACCACCCCTACCAGCACTACCTCCGCCTCAACCAATTAAAGTTGAAGGAGAAGCACAGGGAGCACAGACAGCGATCAACAATCCTACAGCTACCTACGGAGTCATCATGGCAATCTCCGGAGGTTCAGGGGAGGATTATGGCAACAAAAGACAGCGCAGAGAGCACTTTCGCCGGGTCAATCACGTAGCCTGCGAAGGTCCTCACAGAAATGACCACTGGTCGCACATTCCCTTGACCTTCAACAGCTCAGACCTCAAGCTCAAGCAATACCCACATACTGATGCGATGGTCATAGAAACAAACATCGCAGCCGGGACGGTGACCAAAATCCTTGTGGACAACGGCGGCTCCGCCGACATCTTATTCACATCAACCTTCGACGGCATGAAACTCGACGTAAATAAACTTCAACCGGCGGGACATCCGCTATTCGGTTTCGGAGGCCGCAGATTAAAGCAATCGGAAAAATCACTCTACCGGTATCCTTCGGCAACGGAACCATCGCCCGCACGTAGCACATCACCTTCGACGTAGTTGATATCCCGTACAACTACAACGCCATCTTTGGGAGGGGCACCATCAATCGTTCAATGCCGCAATTCATCCCGGCTACCCTCGCATGAAAATGCCAGCGCCGGAGGTATCGTAGCTGTCTACGGAGACCAAAACACGGCCGAATAGCGGAGCAAGCGGCCACTCCGGGGCGTAAGAACGTCCATTGCCTGCGGGAGAAGGAGCGAGACAGCGAAGCAAGAAGAAGAACAAAAAGAACAACGAGAGGCGAGCCGAAAATAGACGCAGCTTGGTTACCTTCGCGCGCGGCGGAGGAAGAAACAAAAAAGATTCAGCTATTCCCAGACGATCCCGAAAAGAAAGTCATCATATCGGCCCGCTAGATACCGAATTTGAAGCTCAACTCATCCAGTTCCTCCGTGATAACGGCGATGCCTTCGCATGGTCGGCCCTCCGACCTCGTCGGGGTAGACAGAAACTTATCGAGCATCACCTAAACGTCGGCAAAGATTATCCTCCGATCAAGCAAAAGCTCCGCAAAATGTCGAAGAAAGGAAACAAGCCGCCAAAGCGGAGGTAGACCGCCGCTAAAAGCGGAGGTTATTCGTAGGTCAAATATCCAACCTGGCTCTCTAACGTGGTATTGGTACAAAAGAAGAACCTCAAGTGGCGAATGTGTGTTGATTTCACAAGTCTCAACAAGGCATGCCCAAAAGACCGCTTTCCATTACCCGGGATAAGCACCCTTGTGGATCTTTGCTGCGGGTTGTGAGCTCTTGTCTCTCGCTTGATTGCTTCTCCGGCTACCATCAAATTTGGATGAACAAGGACGACGAAGAAAAGACAAGCTTCATTACCCCGATGGCACTTTCGCGGAAGAATGGCCGAGGGGCTCCGCAACGCAGCCCAACCTTCGCCCGTATGACGGCGGAGGTCTTCAAAGATGATCCAACGAGTCTCGGCTTATGTTGATGACATTGTGATCGAGCAAACTCGGAATCAACCATATAGCCGATCCGCGTAACCTTCGACAAGCTCAAAAGGCGAAGCTCAAGCTCAACCCCGAGAAGTGCATCTTGGAGTCGGCAAAGGAAGCTCCCGGGATGTCTTGTCTCGGCCCGGAGGTATCGAAGCCAATCCAACAAAAATAGATGCAATCGTTTCCATGTCACCTCCGACGTCAAGGAAATGCTCGGCGCCTAACCGGTCGGTTAGCTTCGCTCAATGAGATTCATCTCACGGTGCAGAGCGGGGTTGCCCTTCTTTGATGTACTCAAAACCCGCGAACCTTTTAAGTGGGGCCCCGCCCGCCCAGATCGCTTTCGATAGTCTCAAACAAGTATCTACTAAAGTTAACAACCCTCGCGAGCCGGAACCTTCGGAGCCGCTCGCTATACGTCGCGGCTTCGCCTCACGCGGTCGGTGCGGTTTTGGTCAAAGAAACCCTCGAGGAACACCAAAGGCGACGGATGCCCGTGTATTACGTATCGAGGTCCTCGAAGGTCCCAAGAAGCATTATTCGAGCTCGAAAAGATCGCTTATGCGGTGGTTATGGCTGCAAAGAAGCTCAAGCACTATTTTCGGTCCCACCCCATCACAATACCTTCGCATGTCCCTTTGGATAACATCTTCGGGAACCCGAGGCGGTGGCGGGAATCGCCAAATGGGCTTCACAACTCGGCGATTACACGTTAACCTTCGTTGGCGAGACACACTATCAAATCACAAGCTCTAGCGATTTCATCGCGAGATTGGACCCCAGATCCTCACAACAAGGCGAAGACATCGAACCTCCGTGGACGGTACATGTGGACGGAGCGTGGGGGCGCCCAAGGGGCCGGAATCGCAGCAATCCTAACTTCACCTTCGGGAGTCCATCTCAGATACGCCGCAAGACTCGAGTTCCAATGCACCAACAACTCCGCAGAGTATGAAGCCGTCCTCTTGGCCCTTGCGAAGCTTCGCGCCCTTTCTGTGCGCCGGGCGATCATCCGGACCGACTCTCAGGTGATCGCCGGCCACATCGAGAAAACTTTCAAGGCAAAGGATCCGGAGCTACAGAAATACCTTCACACTGTCCGAAAAGCAGAAGCTTTCTTCTTGGGCATCACCACAAAGTCCATTCCCCGCGGAGAACGGGGAGGCGAGACGAAATAGCGAAGGCCGCGGCTCGTCAACCCCACTACCTCCGGATGTCTTCTTTGAGACCTTCGCAAAGACCCGCAATCGCCGCAACACACCTCCAAAGTGAGAATGGTCAACATCATATCCAGCGAAGATTGGCGGGCCCCTATCATAGCCTATATCAAGGGTTTCTATGAACCCGAATCGAAGGAAGAAGAAAAAGGATGATTCAAAGAGCGCGAGGGTATAAAATAGAAGGGCGTAACCCGTACAAGGCTTCGATCACGGCTCCTTGGCTAAAATGCGTCGCCACAAGCGAAGGTATCGCCATACTCAAAGAAATTCACCGGGGCATCGCGGCTCACACAATGGCCCAAGGGCTCTTGTTGGAAAGGCATTCGGACAAGGGTTCTACCGGCCCACCGCTGTCCGACGCTTCCTTGCTTGGTGCGGATCGCGAAGGTTGTCGGCGGGCCGCCAACCATTCAAGCGGACCCGGGGCTCCGACCACTTTGATCCGCCCGACATGGCCAATGCGGCGTTGGGCCATGGATTTGGTTGGTCCCCTACCGACCGCTCCCGGAAAGCTCACAAGCGAAGATTGGCCAGTAGACCAAATTCCGCAGATCAAACTCCCCCGCAATCCCCCGCTAGTCGGGCCAGGGGCTGCGATGAAAGCAAACTCCACCTCGACCCCCGCAGGGGGCGAGGAGCGGAGCTACCAAATTCCGCAGACCCCCGCCAGTCAGGCCAGGGGCTGCGATGAAAGCAAACTCCACCTCGACCCCCGGGGGCGAGGAGCGGAGCTACCAAATTCCATGAGACCCCCGCCCGGTCGGAGCCGGGGCGCGATGAAAGCAAACTCCACCTCGACCCCGCAGGGGGCGAGGACGAAGCTACCAAATTCCGCGAGACCCCGCTAGTCGGGCCGGGGCTGCGATGAAAGCAAACTCCACCTCGACCCCGCGGGGGCGAGGAGCGGAGCTACCAAATTCCGCGAGACCCCCGCCCGGTCGGGCCGGGGGCTGCGATGAAAGCAAACTCCACCTCGACCCCCGCGGGGGCGAGGAGCCGGGCTACCAAATTCCGCGAGACCCCGCCGGTCGGGCCCGGGGCTGCGATGAAAGCAAACTCCACCTCGGCCCCCGCGGGGGCGAGGAGCGGAGCTACCAAATTCCGCAGACCCCGCTAGTCGGGCCGGGGGGCTGCGATGAAAGCAAACTCCACCCCGACCCCCGCATGGGGCGAGGAGCGGAGCTACCAAATTCCGCAGACCCCCGCCAGTCGGGCCAGGGGCTGCGATGAAAGCAAACTCCACCTCGACCCCCGCAGGGGGCGAGGAGCGGAGCTACCAAATTCCGCAGACCCCCGCTAGTCGGGCCAGGGGCTGCGATGAAAGCAAACTCCACCCCAACCCCCGCATGGGGCGAGGAGCGGAGCTACCAAATTCCGCAGACCCCCGCTAGTCGGGCCAGGGGCTGCGATGAAAGCAAACTCCACCTCGACCCCGCAGGGGCGAGGAGCGGAGCTACCAAATTCCGAGACCCCGCCCGGTCGGGCCGGGGCCGCGATGAAAGCAAACTTCACCTCGACCCCCCCGGGGGCGAGGAGCGGAGGTACGACATCCAACAACCAAACAAAAAGAGCCCCCAAGACACCGATCAACCTTACACCCGGCTCCTCAAAACTACCGGCATCCAGTTTTAGGTTCAAACCAAAAGAGCACCACTACAAATAGCGCACCCGTTGCTCAAAAGAAACCAAAGCCAATAATACGAGCATCTCCCACATTCACCCAGCCAGCCGCACTCCCATATATAGCCTTCAATCATCAAACCCTCGCCGTACAAGCCAGACCGTGTATTAAAAGCCATGTACCTCGCCCCAACCACCACACCCACCCTAGTACCTTACAACCCCAAACATTACACTTGCTCGTACTTCATTACCACCAAAATACGCTTATTTAAGCAAGACCAATAGGCAAACCAAAGCATTCCCAAACTATGTCCGGCCATTAGCAAACTCCCTTAGGAATGAGAGGAGTCAGGAAGGAGAGCCTAAGCCAGTGTTTGAGCCGAAGGTATCGACTACGCAGCACAGCCACTTTAGCACAGTTCCAGCTAGCCTTTAGCCCATAAAAACCCAACCACCGCAGCCACAATCCCCGAAGGTCAGGGGCATGAAGCGCAATGCCTTTACCAGCCATCACTTGCACACACCCTCCTTGATCACCTCCGCAACAAAACCCAGCAGCTTTATACAAGTCACGCGCAAGGCCACAACTTGACATCCGCCGCGCAGCCCAAACCACCGCCGAGAACCTAGGAAGAGCCGCGCCCGAGCGAAACCCGAACTCGCGAAAGTAAGCAAACTAGTGTGCAATTCGAACTCGACCTTCGCTCCAACAACGCAAAGCCGCTCACCTTCGAATTCGGTAACCAAGATTCATCATCAACCGAGCCTTCGTGGCAAAGAACACAATTCAGCCTTCCGAACCGCTGTTCCAAAGGGGACCGGCGCCATGTAAACACATGTAGGCTAAGCTCCGCTTACGGTTCGTGCAAAAGATCCCGTATCAACTAAATATGAATCTCTCGTAATTTCCGATACCTCCGCAAATTTACGCGAGCCTCGCTTTTGAAAAGTTGGGCGTCGCTGCGCTTCTTACTACCCCCGCAAAATTTACGCGAGCCTCGCTTTTGAAAAGTTGGGCGTCGCTGCGCTTCTTACTACCCCCGCAAAATTTACGCGAGCCTCGCTTTTGAAAAGTTGGGCGTCGCCGCGCTTTACTACCTCCGCGAACGTGAGCGAGCCTCGCTTTTTGAAAAGTTGGGCGTCGCCGCGCTTACTTACTACCCCCGCAAAATTTACGCGAGCCTCGCTTTTGAAAAGTTGGGCGTCGCTGCGCTTCTTACTACCCCCGCAAAATTTACGCGAGCCTCGCTTTTGAAAAGTTGGGCGTCGCTGCGCTCTTCACTACCTCCGCAAAACATTAACCCCGCGAACAAACACAACTTTCATTAACAACAACAAGTCAAATGTTTCGTTTACAAGTCATCTCCTCAGGCGACCTTGAGGGTCGACATAATAATGCAACACTCGACCACGCTTCGCCGAGATCGTGGTCGAGTCACCTCCGCGGCTATTGAGTGCACGACCCCTTCCAATACGTCGTCAACAAGCTCCTCCGCAACCATACCAATAAATTCCTCCACATCCGTGAAAATTACCTCACGACCAGCAACATACTCGTCGTCCTCGTCGTCGCTAATGACCACTACCTCCGGGTGAGGCTGCCGATTCACGTCGGTCTCTCATCGTCGTCGTCGTCAATAAAAATCGGGGCGCTCCAAGAGCCTCGCCAACTTTTTACCACAAGTGGTAAGTCACCTTCAAGCACCCTCGAGCGAAAACATTGGCGGAGATCACGCGTGTCTATTTCCACCGGTTCCTCCTTCGGAATAAGCAAGCCACTACTACTTCCGGACTCCCCAGACCGTCTCCCATGGCCAGCGGTCCGGAGGAGTTGGCGCGATTTTTGAACTGACCGATCATACTTTGCTACTCTCCACCACCAAATCCTATCAAATTTCGCATGAGGATTTTTGCCCCTCAGATTAATCCAGCTGGCTCCCGTCATGAAAAAATCTTGACGATTCAGCATCAGTGGAACCACATTAAAAATGGCAGGCCCAAAATCCAGAGGAACCTGCGCAGCGAAGGCACACGATCAGTGCTCGCCAAACCTCCGCCCTAACACGCGCAACTAAAACCCTCGCAGTAAACAAGCGGGGAAATCAAGGCAGAACGCCAAAACATCGATCGAATTTAAGAACAAAAAAATCGAAGGTACTATTAACTAACCAAACCAAGAAGCCTTATGGCCCAATGTATCTTACAAACGCCCTTAATGCACGCGGTGCAAATTGTTCAAAAATGTTTCCCTCCAAGTCTCACCAAAATAAGGCGGGATCAACCAACGGACTCTAAGCACATTCACCGGGGATAACACCAACCTGTTCGTCGGCGGAGCCTCCGGGAGGTGGGTTGATCGCGGGGACGGTTTCGTCTCCGCGCCCGGCACCGAACCTCCGTCGACGCAGATGTCCCGGTGGTCGTCGTGACGTTGCCTTCCTCCGGAGGTGGTAAATCCTGCGTCCCCCGGCCCGGCCACGTCCATCTCGCAAAAGCCGGGGAAAAGTCTTTTAGAAACCAAAGCAACTCTATAATCGAACAGTTATTCATGAATAAAAAGCCGCGATCCTCACCCCCGCAAAGAACTCGGCCAACAATTTCGTACGCCAGTCTGGTACCTCCGCAGACAGCGAACTTATCGAAAGCCGCATGGCCCACGGAGGCAACCAATGAATCCTTCCTTGCCTCACGAACCTCCTCCACGGTGGGCCAGCGGAAGTCGGCGCCAATGATTTTGCGAGCGTGTTTACTCCCCGCATCCCTAAGGGCGCAGGCAGTGGCCGAACCTCCGCAGAAGATCCCCGCCTCGACCCAATTTGGTCAAAAAGGGCGTCAAGTAATTCAGCTCGTTCTTTAGCCACTCCGCATAACCCTCGACACTGGGTTCAGCAGGCAGATCGCTGGTGGGAGCCCCGCCAGTATGCGCCAGCTGCGCATCAAAGATCCCCTTCACCTCCGCCATGTGGGATACAAGGGCACGCATCAAGTCCGCCTCCCTCTCCTCCGCATCTATAGCGCGTTTCTCAAAGCACTCCTTCACACCCTCGGCGTCCTCCGCCCGTTTCTTCATGTCCTGAAAGGCTTGGTTGGCATCCCGAAGCTCAGCTCTCAGGTCCAAGCTCCGCGACACAGCAGCATCGCAATCTTCATATGCTTTCTTGTTGGCCTTGCGAAGCTCATTCATATCAGTCTCATGAGAAGCTTGCTCCGCGAGGAGCTCTTGAACTCGCCGCTCAAGCTGATGGTTCTGCTTTTCGAGCTCCTCAATCCTCTTCTGCGCTTCAGCTTCATCCTTCGCGCAATGCTGACGCGTGCCCCGTGCAAGCAAAATAGTTTCAATCAACTTCGCCTCGATGTCAACCAAGTTATTCTCAACTTTCTGGCCCGCCAGCAACAGCTCCGCCTCAGGCACACTGACGCGTCCAAAGGCAGGGACCAAGAACCTCCGCTCCCCTTCACTACAGATCAGCCGACAGTCGCGGAGGTCGGCACTAGTGTATAGGTGCGCTTTGGGGTCCGTGACCCCCGCCGACTGGGCGAAGTAAGGCAACGAGCTCGGCGATGCTTCACCCAAACCCTTCTTTCTAGGCTCGGTATGGGGCGGAGGTACAGCTTCCTTCCCGTCGACCCAGACATGGATTCCCTCGTACTCCAGCGGCTCGTTGCGAGCGCCGGGGGAAGCCTCAGCATCCACCATCGCCAGATCTTGGTCTTCTCCTCCTTGTGTCTCCTCAGCCGCCCTCTCGTCCGCAGCCTTTTCTTGGACCTCCTCCGCAACGACCGGGTTGTTCAGGAACGTGGGCCGAAGTGATGTCCACGTCCTCGTCCGCCTTCTTGCCTAACCGGTCTGAAGGAGACGAGCTGCCAGAGGACTGGTTTCCGCTGCTGCCGCTGCTACTGCTGCTGCTGCTGCTGCTGACGGTCAGAACCGGACCAGGCTTCGGCACCGCCAGTGAAGCCAAAGAGGGCATGCGTCCTCTTCCGCTCCCTCGTCCCCGCCCACCTCTTGGCGCCAGCGGAGGTCGCTGGGCGACAGGGAGAACGTTCAGCGGCTCCCCGCGAGACACGCAGGAAGAGAAGGTCGCGCCGTAACGAGTAGTTCCGTCGTCAACCCACCTCCGCGCCCGCCGTCGACGTCTTCCGGATCTTTCCCCCCCACGACCACCTCCGCCGGCCGGAGAGGGGACATCATCACTAGCCGAGACCTCGGAGGTTTCCGAGGCCGCTTCTATTGCGTGCCGCTTCTTGGCCCGTTTCGCTTCTCCTTCGTCGGGGCAGCGGCTTCCGCCTCGGCCCGGTAAGATTGGATACCAAGTAAGTCGTAAACCCGGTTCACCCGGTAACCCCCTCCATCTCCTCCTTCATCTTCCGTTGCTCCTCGGCGTCCAATTTCCCGACGAGTTCCACCACCCCGCTTCCACCACGCAACGAATCTTCTTCAAAGCCTCCGCTTCGCTCGAAGCGGAGGAGAGCTCCTCCGCCCAAGCAACGCGGAGGTTCGGCAAGTTCAGGTCCTTCAAAAACTCGTACCCCATAGCAGCATAAGATGACGGCCCTTCCTTCACCAGGCCTGTCCAGTCATGGTCGGCCTTCAGAGGCACGACCCTCGCGCAGTGATACTCCGCGAAAACATCCCGCTGCGCCATACACCGGGAAAGGTCACGCATCGCGTCCTCGCAGAGCCGTGACCCTTGGTCGGAAGCGGTGGTCACCTTCAGAGTCTCCTTGTCCGGGAGCGGGCGAAGGTCGCCCGCCAAGTCGCGCCCCTCCGCATCATCCAAGCGGTAATAGAACCATCTCGCTCCCCAACCCTCCCACTTGTTCTTCGAGCTTGCACCGGCACCTTCGCGTTGTTCCGCCGACGGAACGTAAGAACCCCGAACCGGCTCTCCTCCGTCACCGTCCCGTCGCCGGTGGTCACCGTCTTTGTCTTCTTCGCACATGCATGCGTGCACCTTCGCGAAAGCCCTCCACGGTCGGCTCCACCCCTTGCGAGTGACGGCCCCACACAAACGCGCAAAGCTTCGGGAAGCTATTGGGCGTCGAGGTGATGGAATTGCACGCTGAATTTCGCGCGCAAAGACCACCCGGGTGAGGCGAAACCGCAGCCCCGCTTCAAAGAAGGCTTCAAACACCACCACCCGATTGTTGTCGGGTGCGGCGTCGCACACCTCCGGGGCGATCGCCGGCTCCTCTCCAACCAACCCCCGGCAGCGAACCTATCGAGATCCCCGCCGCCACGTAACTAGCTCCGATCTCATAGACGGGGACGGTGCTAACGGCGCCCATGGCGTCGCTCCCTCGCCTCGATCCCTTCGCCATCAAACAATTACCTCCGCCTTTCCCGGATCACCTCCGCCTCACTTGAAGCACCTCCGCTCCCGCTCACGACCCCGACTTCCCGATGCCTCTCACCCCCACAGGCCTACAACCTCCGTGTATGAACGGCGAAAGCAAGCGCACGGTGGAAGCAAAGACGCGAGAGCAGGTAAAAAAGCGTCCTTTTCATCCACCCTCACTATTTATAAGCCGGGAAGTTTCACCGCGGTAAAGGCCGGCACAAATCTCGAGGATCCGGCGATCCAACGACGGAGAAAGCGCCGCGCAAACCCTAACTGTCCCGTCGTCGCCGCGGCGGCGAAGCCCAATCCGGCCCATTTATCGATTAAAATAAAGCGCAACTGGGCCCAGCTAAAACGGGCCGCGAGCAACGGTTGGGCGTCGCTGCGGAGGTGGACCTCAGGCCACACGCCATCGGACCATTCCCCCTCTTTTCTTAAGGGCGTTGCTCCGACCCCGCCAGCCGGGCCGAACCATCGTGGGGCTACTGTTGGGGGGAACAACCTCCGCTAGGACCCCCCTACTTAGCTCCGCGGCCCGGACATGGGCCAAGACAGGCAAAACGACCAGGTAGCTATGGACAACCTTCGCTCGGGGCGTCCCGACACGGCGAAGGTCGCTAGGCTTGTCCTAGCGATGCAGCGAAGGTGCGACAAACCTCCGCGTTCAGGCCCTCTAGTTCTCTTATCGCACAGGTACGTGAGGGTTCAGAGGAGCTTCCCAGGACCTTCGCTTTGGGTGGAGTTCTCAAGGACCTTTGAGGGTGGTAGCTTGGCCGCCTGGCGTCACAGGCGGCGGAAGACCTCCGGACGGTCGCCCACAGGATCAGGACGGAGGATCGCTGAAGGCCTGACGCGCGGCGGCACCAAAGGACGACACGTGGAGCTTCGACAGGCGTGACACGTGGCGCCTTGGGATAGGTCTAAAAAGAGATGTTTCTAGTTTTGCAAAGTACAAAGTTGCCCTTGTCAGGGCCCACTTGTAAGTGAGATCAAAGTTAAAACCCTATTGTAAAAAGCCATTTGACCCTTGGTATGGCCTATAAATACCAAGGGCATGGCAAATGTAAGGGGGAGCCCTTAGCCTTTCTTAGTCCCAATTAATGCAAAATTCCAAGAGGGACCCATGATGAATGAACCCATTTTGCCACTTGTTTGAACTTTACTCTTCGTAAGGAAACCTCCGCCTCCCTCCTCCGGATCACGGCGAAGGTAGGGAGGCGAGCGTTTATACCAACACTTTATGTATCTGATGAATTCGGTATTCATGCCGGAATTGGATCAGTTTGTGGTAGTGTTCATCGATGACATCTTGATATACTCAGAGAATGAGGAAGATCATGCCAAGCATTTGAGGATAGTATTGGAGAGGTTAAGAAAGCACAAGTTATATGGCAAGTTTAGCAAGTGTCAGTTCTGGTTGAAGGAAGTCCCATTTCTTGGTCATATATTGTTCGAGAATGGTATTTCTGTGGATCCTAGTAAGGTTCAAGAAGTAATGAATTGGAAGGCTCCGACGTCTGTACGTGAAGTAAGGAGTTTCTTGGGATTAGCCGGATATTATCGTCGGTTCATTCCAGGATTTTCCAAGGTGGCCAAGCCTATAACAAATTTGTTGCAAAAAGATCATAAGTTTGTATGGACGGAGGAGTGTGAGACAACTTTCCGTACTCTGCGGGAACTATTAACTTCCGCACCACTGTTAGCACAACCAGACATCGAGAAGCCGTTTGATGTGTTTTGTGATGCTTCGAAGATCGGTTTGGGTTGTGTGCTCATGCAAGAAGGTAGACCAATAGCATATGCATCTAGACAGTTGAAGAAACATGAAGTAAACTACCCTACTCATGATTTGGAGCTGGCAGCAGTGGTACATGCATTGAAGATATGGCGACACTATCTGTTGGGAAATCTGTGTCATCTGTATATAGATCACAAGAGTTTGAAGTATCTATTCACCCAGCCAGAGCTGAACATGAGGCAAAGAAGATGGCTTGAGTTGATTAAGGATTATAATCTGCAAGTACATTATCACCCAGGGAAAGCAAATGTGGTAGCAGATGCTTTGAGCAGGAAGTCACATTGTCAAGCTATACACTTTGATGGTGAGGAAGGGCTTGACTTGATGCATCCCATTGTATTAATGGGAATACAATTAAGTTGTCAACTTGAAACTGACATAATTGAGGGTCAGAAGTTGGATAAAGAGATCAAAGCTACCAAGAAGCGCTTAAGGCGAGAGCAATCCAAGAATTTTACCACTGATCATCGTGGTATAGTGCGATTCAATGGTAGAATAGTAGTGCCTGAGGATTCGGACCTCAAGAAATGGATCCTGGATGAGGCTCATTTGATAAAATTACCCATTCATCCTGGTACTAGTAAGATGTATCATGACTTGAAGCAGCGGTTTTGGTGGCGACATATCAAAGCAGATGTTGCCAAGTATGTAGCTGAGTGTGATACATGTTGTAGAGTGAAAGCAGTACATCTCAAACCGTCTGGGTTATTGAAGCCATTATCCATTCCTGAGTGGAAATGGGAAGAGATTAGTATGGATTTCATCACTGGGTTACCTACAACATAGAAGGGCCATGATTCCATTTGGGTAATCGTGGATAGACTCACTAAGACTGCACATTTTATACCAGTACACACCGAAATGAGAGCCCCACATTATGCCAATATATACATAAGGGAGATAGTGAGGTTACACGGAGTACCAAAAACCATAGTATCTGACAGAGGACCCCAGTTTATGGCACATTTCTGGAAACATTTGCAGAAAGGTTTGGAAACAAAGTTGGTAAATAGTACGGCATATCACCCGCAGACATCAGGCCAAACCGAGCGTGTAAATCAAATCTTAGAAGATTTGTTAAGGGCATGTGTGATAAGTACCGACCAGATATCGGTACAAGGATTGGCCCGATCTTCACGGCAGTAGGTCTATGAACTAGATTATTCACTAAGTAACAGCGGAAATATAATAACTTCCTGAAGAACAGCGAAAAGAAGAGGATAACGTTGCTGTAGAACAGCGGATAACTAGCTTTATACCGCCAAGGTTGGATGCGACCAAGCGACAGGGAGAGAGACACCGAAACCACGAAGACTTCGACTCGATCTCCGAACGACCGCAGAACCACAACCGGAGCTAATCCACACAAGACGGGGCAGCCTTACTGGAACCCGTAGAGCACGAATTAGTGGATCTCAGAGAGATCTCCCCACAAGTCCAGGAAGAACAAGGAAGAACAATGGTTGAGTAAGCACTCGGCAGCTCGGCTGCAATATATCTGGGATTATCTCCAATTATCAAAAGTTGTTTACATCTGAGGCATAGGGAAGTATTTATAGATGGAACAACCCTCCAGGATAGGTGAAAACACGAAGCTAAAATAAACTCGTCGCTAGTGTGAAAGGACCCGAAATGACTCCGGTGCTGATTCTGCGCGGTTGTTTGACTCTGCACAGTCTTCAGTGTTTTGACAATAACTCCTTCTAGGAAACTTCAAATGACGTGCGGCTGGATGCGTTTGAAAGCTAACTGGATAAGCTTTCACACCATGTGCACCTTGCTTCATGGAACTTTGTAGAATGATACAGTTTAATACGAAGATTTGCACTTTAGGCAGACTGTGGACCCTCTGACCAGTCAACACTAAAACTGGTCGGACGCCTTGATGAAAACTTCAAACTGGTCGGGGTTAGAAGCATTGGAAAATAGATTTCAAGAGCTCTCCAACAAGTCCTGAGTGACCTTCATATCTTTTGGAAGTCAAAAGATATGACTGTTCCTTCTTGACACTCCCGTCACGCTGGACTGACTTGAGCTTGGTTCTTCGTTCTGGTTCGCCCCGATGTATTCTGCTTGTTCTCTCTTGTGTACCTAAGCAATGTTAACACACAAGATTTAGGTAGCATAAAGTTCTCATTAGTGTTTAATTGAAATTCATAAAGTAGCGCGTGCACCTCTTGTTGTATCTTCTTAGCACGGCTACGTGTGATCGGTCCTGCAGGGGTTAGAGATGTAGCCGGAGAGGTCGGTGAAGAGGTGGAAAAGCTCGGCGAGCTCGCCGACGCTGGCATGGTCGTATCATCCTCCCCCTTCAAAAGAGTCGTCCTCGACTCTTCCAATCCAAAGAATGGAGAGAGGTCGGACACATTGAAACTTGTACTCACACCATAAGTACTTGGCAGATCAATTTCATAAGCATTGTCATTAATCTTGCGAAGCACTTTGAAAGGACCATCAGCTCGGGGCTGCAACTTGCTCTTGCGTTGTTCAGGAAATCTATCCTTGCGTAGATGCACCCAAACGAGGTCTCCTGCTTCAAATAACATCTTTTTCGACCCTTGTTGGCACGCTTCTCATATATCTTGGTCATCTTCTCAATGTTGGTTCGAGCTCGGTCATGAAGACTCTTGACAAATTCAGCTCGCTTGCTTGCATCGAAGTTCATCCGTTCCTGCACAGGTAAAGGCAAAAGATCTATGGGAGCAGTGGGTTTGAATCCATATACGATTTCAAATGGGCAAAATTTAGTAGTCGAATGCACTGCCCTATTGTATGCAAACTCAACATGTGGCAAACTTTCTTCCCAAAGTTTTAAATTCGTTTTGAGAACAGCTCGCAGTAACATTGATAGTGTTCGATTCACAACTTCAGTTTGTCCATCCGTTTGCGGATGACAAGTCGTGGAAAACAACAATCGTGTCCCAAGTTTTCCCCATAAAGTTTTCCAAAAATAGCTCAAAAATTTTGTGTCTCGATCAGAAACAATAGTACGTGGCACTCCATGCAAGCGCACAACTTCTTTGAAAAATAAATCAGCAATATGCGAAGCATCGTCACTTTTGTGGCATGGAATAAAATGCGCCATTTTGCTAAATCGATCAACCACAACAAAAATTGAATCCTTTCCCGTTTAGTGCGTGGTAACCCAAGAACAAAATCCATAGATATATCTTCCCAGGGAGCACTAGGAATAGGAAGAGGAGTGTAAAGTCCATGAGGGTTCAAACGAGACTTAGCTTTGTGGCATGACTCGCAGCGAAGAACATGTCTCTCTACGTCTCTTCTCATCTTTGGCCAAAAGAAGTGGTCGGCTAACACTTGCTCTGTCTTCTTGGCTCCAAAATGGCCCATAAGCCCACCTGCATGAGCTTCCTGCACAAGTAAAATTCGAACGAGCAACGGAATGCATAGTTTGTTAGCTCGAAATAAGAATTCATCATGCACATGATATTTTTCCCATCCTCTGCCATCACAACACTTTGTATATGGTTCAGCAAAGTATGAATCAGTAGCGTATAATTCCTTTATACTTTCTAATCCAAGAATTTTAGCATCAAGTTGTGTAAGCAAAGCATGACGTCGGGACAAAGCATCAGCTACAACATTTTCCTTTCCTTTCTTGTATTTAACCACATAAGGAAAAGATTCAATGAATTCACACCATTTTGCATGTCTTCGGTTCAGTTTTAGTTGGCCTTTAAGATGTTTCAAAGATTCATGGTCGAGTGTATCACAAATTCTTTAGGAAAAAGATAGTGTTGCCAAGTTTCCAAACTCCGAACAAGAGCATATAGTTCTTTATCATAAACTGAATAATTAAGAGTTGGACCACTTAGCTTTTCACTGAAGTATGCAATTGGCCTTCGTTCTTGCATGAGCACACCTCCAATCCCAACTCCGCTTGCATCACATTCAATCTCAAATGTCTTACCGAAATCTGGAAGTGCAAGGACTGGAGCTGTTGTTAGCTTCTGCTTTAACTCATCAAATGCCTTTTGATGTGCTTCTTCCCACTTGAAGGGCACTTCTTTCTTCGTAAGCTCGTTCATAGGGGCAGCAATAGTGCTGAAATCTTTCACAAAACGCCGGTAGAAACCAGCAAGCCCAAGGAAGCTCCTCACTTGACTCACGTTACGTGGAGGCGTCCATTCTCGTACGGCCTTGATCTTTTCTTCGTCTACCTCCACACCTTGTCCTGAAACAACAAATCCAAGAAAAACTACCTTGTCGGTGCAAAAGGTGCACTTCTCAAGGTTAGCATACAATTTTTGCTCACGTAGGACAGCAAGCACGCATTGGATATGTTCTACATGATCGTCAAGAGACTTGCTGTAAATTAAGATGTCATCAAAATAAACAACAACAAACTTTCCAATAAAAGCTCTAAGCACATGGTTCATCAATCTCATAAATGTGCTAGGTGCATTTGTCAAACCGAAGGGCATCACCAACCATTCATACAGCCCAAATTTTGTCTTAAAGGCTGTTTTCCATTCATCTCCTTCTTTCATACGGATTTGGTGATAACCACTCCTTAAATCAATTTTAGTGAAAATTATAGCACCACTAAGTTCATCAAGCATATCATCTAATCTTGGAATGGGATGCCTATACCTCACAGTGATGTTGTTAATTGCTCGGCAGTCCACACACATTCGCCAAGATCCATCTTTCTTAGGAACTAAAAGGACTGGAACAGCACAAGGTGAAAGACTTTCTTGCACATACCCCTTTTTGATCAAGTCCTCCACTTGTCGCTGGGTTTCCTTGGTTTCCTCCGGGTTGGCGCGGTAGGCAGCGCGATTCGGGAGGAAGCTCCAGAACCAAGTCGATTTGATGCTCGATCCCTCTCTTGGGTGGCAGCCCTGGTGGCACCTCATCCGGAAACACATCCTCAAAATCCTGTAACATGTCAAAAACAACACTTGGCAGGGTAGAGGGTAAGGTGTTAGTAGCAAGAAGAGTGTCCTTGTACAAATCCTGTAACACGTCAAAAACAACACTTGGCAGGGTAGAGGGTAAGGTGTTAGTAGCAAGAAGAGTGTCCTTGTACAAGAGTACAAAGAACATGGCATTAGGTTCACTCAACTCCTTTAGATCCCCTTTCCTAGCCATCATGACTAACCCCTCTTTCCCGGGTTTCTGGGTTCTTTGCAGCGTGGGGTTTTATTTTGCTGTGGAAACTCTCCCTCACTATTTTTGTGGGTCACTCTTAAGTGGTTCTCGCTCTCTCGCTGTTTCTTCTTGAGATCATCTTTTAAAATTTCCTCCGGTGTCAAAGGAAGCAAAGAAATTCGCTCTCCTTTGTACACAAAAGACAGCTTGTTGGTTCTTCCAAAAATCTGAACATCACGATCATATAACCATGGTCTACCTAGCAGCAGCTGGCACGCTTGCATAGGCACCACATCACACTCCACATGATCATTATATTTACCAACAGAGAAAGGCACAGTCACAATATGACTGACACGCAATGCACCGCAATCATTGAGCCATTGCATCTTGTATGGACTAGGATGTCGCCTTGATTTCAACCCCAATCTGTCTACCAATTCTTGGCTTGCAATATTATTGCAACTGCCATTGTCAACAATGATGCGGCATAACTTATCTTTGATCATGCCTCTAGTATGAAAGAGATTGTGTCGCTGTCCACTATCTTCCTTCTCAGCAGTGACACTAAGCACACGAAGAGAAATAAAGCAGTTATGCTCTCCTTCGTCAGGTTCAATCACATTCTCTTCTTCTATTTCTTCATCAAACTTTGGACCTGCATCTTCTGAATCACTTTCAGATTCCCATTCTCCTTTCTCATTCAGCAACATGGTCCGTCTGCTCGGACATTGTGCAGCAATGTGCCCACGACCGTGGCACTTGTGGCACACAATCTCCCTGCTACGAGTGGAAGATGCAGCACCTGAAGCAATGCTCGGGGCTGCTGAACTAGCAGCAGGTCGCTGCTGATTCGCAGGCGATGACGCACTAGAAACCTCCATCTTTGATGTACCATTTGACGGGAAGGACTTAGCTGCAGCGCCTTGAGATCGTCCCCCACCAAAAGAAGTACTGGACTGCTGTTTGCGCCATGGAGCAGCAAGAGAATGACTGCCATAAGATTTCCCACGAGACTCCTGCTGAATTTTCCTTTCTGTACGCTTGGCCTGATCAACAAGATCTTGCAAGGTATGGTAGGGAAACATCTCAACGAAATCTGAAATCTCTTCATTAAGACCGGCTAAAAATCTTGCCATCTTGGACTCTGCATCTTCTCGATCCCAGCCCGCACTAACAACAACTCCATTTCTTTAAAATACTCATCAACTGATCTCTTCCCTTGTTTCAGAACCTGTAGCCTGTTTCGAAGATCACGTGGATAACTTGAAGGAACAAATCTTCTTCTCATCACTCGCTTCATCTCTTCCCAAGTATTAATGTACCCGAGTCCCAACTCAAGTTGATGCTCCTGAACTTGATTCCACCAAGTCAGAGCATATCCAGTGAATTCAACTGAAGCAAGATTAACACGGCGCTGATCAGTGAGATTATGGACTCTAAAAATCTGATCACATTGCTCAGCCCATTCAAGGAACTCATCTGCATTCTCCTTTCCAGAAAACCTTGGAACATTAGCTTGACTCGAGCAATGTTATCCGGCTCGTCATAATGACGGCGACCATGATGATATCCCCTATCTTCAAAATCAGCACGCCGGTGATGTTGACGCCGGCCAAATCTTCTACCATGTGCAAAAGGGTTTTCATCATCGTCATATCCTTCTTCATGATCTTGATCTTCAAACTCTTCATCTTCAAATCGCACTCGGCGACCATCAGCACGACGGCCACCTTGCCGACATCGCACGGCGTCCACCACCATGTCCTCCACGTTCTTCACCGAAGCGATCAAATCTATGGCCGAAACCAGAATTCTCATCACCAGATTCCTCCAAATGGTTTTCTTCTTGATGACGGCGCAGCCCTCGTCCTCCTGCTGCGGGAATTCGCTCATCAAGCATCCTTCCCATGGCCTCCATGAGTGATTCAGTCATGCGCTGCATCTCAGCCCGGGAAACAGGGGGATCCCTATCACCACGGTGCCCACCACGAACACTTGAGTCGGATCCTGACATGTTAGGTGCAGCAAGAAAGTGGAATGGAGATAAAAATATTTGTGGATACACTCAATCTCACCTCTTACTTACCCAAGTCTCCTGATCTCATGGACTGTGGTTGTGCTTGTTGTGGCAGCTTCAACGAAAGTGACTCGAGGTCGCAAGGATTACAAGTCGATGTCCCGGTTTCAGTTTTTGGTGGAGCTATAGGTGGCTAATCAAGGAGGGCTACGGTACTGAAATCCAGGTGATGATATATGCTCAAAAGATGTAAAGTTGCTGCGATTCAGATTACCATCAACTCGAAATTATAAACTGAAATTTTCAACAAACCGCAACATAAACCCCCTTTTCAACTCTTTTTTTTTTTGTTTTTTTTTCTTCTCTCTGTTTTTTTTCTTTCTTTTCTGAACCTTTTTTTTTATATATATATGCTAACAGGGGTGCGTCTAACACTTGAAGGGAACCAGATCTATATGGTGGTGACTAGCAACTCGATGAGCAAATTGACACAAAGATAACAGTACCGCCAAGGGCTATGGGATTTTTGTATATGGCTTTGGACTGTAGGACAAAACAAATATATGTAATAGATCAACAAGGATAAATATGTGGATGGCGATAAGACCTACCGTGACAACGGAAAGAGCTGATTACCACATGATAAGTACCGACCAGATATCGGTACAAGGATTGGCCCGATCTTCACGGCAAGAGGTCTATGAACTAGATTATTCACTAAGTAACAGCGGAAATATAATAACTTCCTGAAGAACAGCGAAAAGAAGAGGATAACGTTGCTGTAGAACAGCGGATAACTAGCTTTATACCTGCCAAGGTTGGATGCGACCAAGCGACGGGGAGAGAGACACCGAAACCACGAAGACTTCGACTCGATCTCCGAACGACCGCAGAACCACAACCGGAGCTAATCCACACAAGACGGGGCAGCCTTACTGGAACCCGTAGAGCACGAATTAGTGGATCTCGAGAGATCTCCCCACAAGTCCAGGAAGAACAAGGAAGAACAATGGTTGAGTAAGCACGGCAGCTCGGCTGCAATATATATGGGATTATCTCCAATTATCAAAAGTTGTTTACATCTGAGGCATAGGGAAGTATTTATAGATGGAACAACCCTCCAGGATAGGTGAAAACACGAAGCTAAAATAAACTCGTCGCTAGTGTGAAAGGACCCCCTCGAAATGACTCCAGTGCTGATTCTGCGCGGCTGTTTGACTCTGCACAGTCTTCAGTGTTTTGACAATAACTCCTTCTAGGAAACTTCAAATGACGTGCGGCTGGATGCGTTTGAAAGCTAACTGGATAAGCTTTCACACCATGTGCACCTTGCTTCATGGAACTTTGTAGAATGATACAGTTTAATACGAAGATTTGCACTTTAGGCAGACTGTGGACCCTCTGACCAGTCAACACTAAAACTGGTCGGACGCCTTGATGAAAACTTCAAACTGGTCGGGGTTAGAAGCATTGGAAAATAGATTTCAAGAGCTCTCCAACAAGTCCTGAGTGACCTTCATATCTTTTGGAAGTCAAAAGATATGACTGTTCCTTCTTGACACTCCCGTCACGCTGGACTGACTTGAGCTTGGTTCTTCGTTCTGGTTCGCCCCTGATGTATTCTGCTTGTTCTCTCTTGTGTACCTAAGCAATGTTAACACACAAGATTTAGGTAGCATAAAGTTCTCATTAGTGTTTAATTGAAATTCATAAAGTAGCGTGCACCTCTTGTTGTATCTTCTTAGCACGGCTACGTGTGATCGGTCCTGCAGGGGTTAGAGATGTAGCCGGAGAGGTCGGTGAAGAGGTGGAAAAGCTCGGCGAGCTCGCCGACGCTGGCATGGTCGTATCAATGTGTGTTGATGGCCAAGGGTTCGTGGGAAAAGTGGATCCCATTGGCAGAATTCTCTTATAACAATAGCTACCAACAGAGCATTCGAATGTCCCCATTTGAGGCTCTGTATGGCAGAAGTTGCAGAACACCGTTAAGTTGGGTTGAGGCTGGAGAAAAGACATTCTACGGGGTAGACTTTGTTAAAGATGCAGCTGAGAAAGTGAAGATAATTCAACAGCATATGGCTGCAGCCCAGTCTCGTTATAAAAGCTATGCAGATAAAAAGCGAAGGCCAGTGACCTTTGAAGTCGGGGATCATGTGTACCTGAAGGTGTCACCCATGAGGAGAGTACAACGGTTTGGAGCAAAATGTAAATTGGCACCTAGGTTCATAGGTCCGTATGAAATCATAGAGAAGAAAGGGTCAGTGGCATTCAAGCTGGCTCTACCAGTGGAGATGGAGTCGATGTTTCCTGTGTTCCATGTGTCGCAACTCAGGAAGTGTCTACGTGTATCGACTGAGCAGATCAAGACTAAGGATGTGGAAGTCAGATCAGACCTGTCCTATGATGAGCAACCAGTCAGAATAGCCGATGAAAAAGAATGAGTAACTCGCGGCCGTGTGGTTAAGACTTATAAGGTAATATGGAGCCACCATGACGACCGTGAGGCTACTTGGGAGACCGAAGCATATTTGGAGGAAGCTTATCCTGATTTCCATAGGAAATGGTTAGTCCACTCAAATCTCGGGACGAGATTTCTTTAAGGGGGAAAGTTTGTCACATCCTGGATTTTTGGCCTTGGTTATCAAAAATCCAAATGTGACTTCACATTGCATTTCACTCATGGCATATGCATTTATGTGTGTTATGCTTGATCATTAGTTGATGTGTGCAAAACATGATAATTATCTAGTGATTGATGTAATGCTCACTAACTTCATTTAGACTCAAAGATAGCCTAAATCTATTAAGGGGTCATATGAAATGACCATAGGCATGAAAATGTCTAGTTTGGTTTAGTTAGTTTTTGAATGTGCTAGTTGGAAGCTTCGAAAAGTATTTTTCGGAAACTCCAGATGATCTGGGGGTCTAAAGGTTTTAGTTAGAGTTTTTCATTAGGAATAAAAGTCCTAAAGGTCACTTCTTATGATTTTGAGTGCAAGGCATATGTTTAGAGGGGTTAAGCTCAGTTTAGGGGGCTGTTTTTCTTTTAGGTGATTTTCCAAGCTATTTCCTTCAAAAATTTATATTTCAAAAACAGTTGGGAATTTGGAGAAACTTCCTTTAGGTGAAATAATCTACTCTTTATGAGGATCATTTTCTCTTTTTGGGAGTTTGCCAAAATTCGGCTTAATTTGCGAGATATAGCTTTGGGAAAATGGGTTCAAATCGATTTTTGAAAATAAAAAAACAGACCGGGCCCCACCTGTCGGTCTCCACACCGACAAGCAGGGCACCGATCTCCGGCGTCGATAGCTGCCCGGGGCACGTGTCGCCGCTGCGAGCACGCCGCCGCCCTCGGCGAGGGGGTACACCCCCGGCCTTGAGCCCGTCGTCGTCATCGTCATCGTCATTTTGTCGCCGCCTCTCTCTCTCTCCTCCTCCTCTCTCGTTCTCCGCCACCACAGCCACCACACCGCCGCCGCAGCAAGCCGCGCCATGGCCGCCGCCCGACCTAGCGGAGCGCCGTGCCGCCGTCGTCGTCGCGCCGTCGCCGGGCCTTTGGCTCGCGCGTGCGCAAGGCGCCGCCGACCGACCGAGAGCTGGAAGGCGAGGGCCGAATTGGGCCGCTCCTTCTTCTTCCCTCCGGCGAGGTCGCCGCCGTGGTGATGAGTGGTTGAGCGTCGATTTGCCGGCTTATGCGTCGCACCGATCGCGGAGGCCCTCTCGGAGCTCGTGGCGCTGGTCCGATTGGACGACCAAGGCGCGCCGGGCCGCCATCGAGCCGCCGCCGCCGGCCGCCATCGTCGCCGGTGCGGTGTGCTCCGGTGAGCTCGCGAGCCGCCTTGGGCACCATCGGCCTCGTCTTGAGCCGGGGAACCTGGCCGGTGGGACCGCGAGGCCAGACCTCACCGTCGGCGAACTCGCCGCCGGCGGGAGGCCATCCCCTGCCTCTGGCTCGCTGGCCAGTGGGTCCCGCATGGCCCATGGGCCCAGCTGGCAGCCGGAAAGCCGGGAGGCCGTGAGGACCTGGGGTACAACCCTCGGGTGCGCCTAGCAAGGCCGAGCAAGACAGCAGGGGACAGATCCGGGGTACCCGTAGCATTTTGTGTTGGGAATTCTGGAAATGGAATTTCCAGAATTCATGTTGTACCTTGTGAATTTTGTAACTCGAGTTGTACATGTCCAAATTGAATGATTCAAATTCCTAAATTCATATCTTGAGAAGCTTTATGCTGTGGAATTTTATGGGGATTTTTAGGGAAACTTTTCTGTGCAAAATGATTTAACTTTGGGTAAAAAGGGTTTTAGGCATTTTCTTGGGAAATTCATATCTAGAGCATGGCTGATCCAAAAATGATGATCTTTATGTCATAATTCATCATTTTTGGCACACTTTGTAATGGTATACTATCTTGGTCATGTTCTGTTATGAAAATTAGAGTTCCTTTAGAGGGTGCTTGTGATTAGTGATAGCAAATAAATTATTATGGCTAATTTCTAGTAAGAGTTTAGCTTTGGTAAATTTTGTGTGATGGTTCTTCACTGTTTAGGAGCTGTTAGTGAAGCCCATGAGGGTGTTTGCTATGTTTCATAGTGCAAACCATTTTTGGTTCCCTATTATGTTATGTTTGAGTAGCAACTTGTGATTTTTGTGGAGGCTTGACCATAAGTCCAAATGCTGTGAAATTTGGACAGTGAGCTATGGCCAACCTGATGTTGCTGCTAGAATGTTTGTAGAATTTTAGGACATGTCGAGATATGGGTTGCTGTTGTAACCTATGCCATGGTTAGTGTTAATTAAGCTTGGTTATGAGTGATGATCATGATGATTCTTTTCACATGATCATGGTGATGTTATACTTGATCAATGATCATGATGGGGTCAGGTCTTGATCAAGGTCATGTTTACTTGAGTCATGGTTGGTTGAGGGTTAGCGACCCATGGACGAAGTCCATTCGTCCCATGTCTGAACATGGTTCGCCTAGGGTCGCGAATGTCGTTGCGTGTTGAGTTATTGTCGTTTTGTTATGTCATCTTATAATGTATGCTTGCATTAATCATCGACAACTAAAGTAATTCATATGAGTTACTCAACCACGCATTGCATCATACAGATCGTCTGACAACGCCGCCAGCATGTTCCAATGTGAGCCGACGAGGAACCAGCCACAGAGCTAGTGGACCAGGAGCAGCCGAGGAGGAGCGTGGGAGCCGAGCCGCCGGAGTGCCCGAACCACCAGCCCAGCCTTGAGAAAGGCAAGCCCCGGAGCATTTCTCCTACGGTTTGCCAAAACTAACTTGCGCTCTTTTTATTGTTGATGTTGCATTAAGTAGTAGGCGTTGAATGACAACCTTGGTGCATTATTTACCTTGACCACTTATATACCTCTACCCTGAATTAAGTGTAGGACGTATTATGCTTAGCCTTGCTTAATTATGCGGTAGAAGTCGGGTGGTTGAATGATCATCCGTGAGGATAGGTTTTCACATGAGAATGGTTGGATCGAAAAGGAAATGATGGAACATAACCCAAACGGGAATTGGTCAATGACCCTGTATTGTTCCGGCCCTCAGTCATTTTGAATAGCTTCTCACACTTAGGTGGTTTTATGGGACCCCGAAGTCTAGTAGCTTGTTTGGATTGGGATATCAGGTCGGCCCGTGGGGGGTGTTGGGGTGCGACCCGTGGCATTAAGACTCGATGTTGGGACCCGACTAGATGCAGCCATCAAGAGGCCCGGGCTCGCACGGTCCCGTTGATTCCCACTCGAACTCGTTAACGATGACCTAATCTACCCCGACGGGGTAGTGTGGTTTGTGTGAGAAATAAACCCTCAGCTGAGTAGGAATCGATTATAATCGCCATCATCCCTGGATAGTGGATAACTTGACTTGAGTACATGCAATACAGTTATGGACAAGAAAATGGAAAGGGGGTTTATGTTTCCATGACGGATATGGGATATCGGATTACGATCAACCATGTGAAAAGGATGATTGTTTTATACTTCTACTTGATATGTTATAGTACAGGTGCAAACCTAGAAAAGGAAGGATTTAACTAATATGGTAAGCTTAGTATAGTTCACCTAATGAATATAAATAAGCTCAAGTCTTTATGCAAGAAAGGGTCAACCAAACCACCATATGGCCTTGCATATGCTTATAAGAGTCCTTATTTTCTCGGTTTAAGACGGTAAGTCTAGCCGAGTACCCCACGTACTCAGGGTTTTATTCCCATGTTGTTGCAGATGGGCACGGTCCGATATCTCTCTCTTCTCTACTTGCTTTTGGTTGGACTTGGTCGTGGACATGGCACTGTAATCTCTAAGTATTGTAAGACTTAAGTTGTGAGCTTCCGCAATGTGAGAACTAAGTGTGGTTTGTAATAATGCTATTTAGACTCCGATGTTATGTAATATTACCTATGACTTGTGTAATGTATGATGAGTGTTGAACTTATTACGATCTTGGCTATGACGGAAAAGTTTAAAATCCCTCGGGTTTAAATGTGCTCAAGTGCGTTCTTCGACGCCTTGGCGTTGATATTCGTACTTGTGCTTATGTAAATTGGTCGGTTCTGTTTCAGCTTAGGCCGTAGGATTTTGTTTAAGGCCATGAGCCTTTTATTCTGTGCGTCGGAGAATGTCGTACTGCGTCTGATTGAGGGATGATTTTCCTTTGAAAAACAAGAAAAATTCATATGCTCAAATTGACACAGAACTTGACTTCTTATCATAAAATAGTACACATTAGATTGCTTTGTCATTGGAATGACTTACAACGATGTGCACGACCGACGCTAACTTTAACATATTTAAAAGGGAAATTGCCTAGGGAGAAACTTTTGATAAAAGAGGAAAAATGGATCTCTTATTTTTTAAAATTTTTGGCTCGCTCGCCTTCTTCCTCTATGTCGCGAATCATGACTAGTTCTTCTTCGGTGTGAGTAGTAGGTCGTCATCGTCTGTGGCTTGATCATCTCTGTCTCGGAGTGATCGGAAATACTTATTCCGTTCCGAGTGGTATTGAAGTTGTCCTTTTTTGGAAAAGGTACATCTCGTAAAAGAATCTAAGGAGCTTGAGTTCTTCTCAAATTGGCTTCCTTTTTGTACCACTTCATACCATTCGCCATTGATAAACATTCCTTCTGATGTTTTGCGCCCTGGTGATCGAACTGTTCTGATACGCCGTAGGTTGGCTGGATTGGTTGGATTAGGAAATACGTGCTCGGTGTGCGGCGGTATTCCGTCCTCAGGAGGTGTCGGACTGGGGAGTCTCCAGTCTGGTTCTCGGGTTAATAAATTGTCTAAGAACGGGGTAATAAAACCATTACGGTTTGTTTGGACACTTGGTACCGTCCGCCCGGGAGGGGGGCTCCGAGCACGTTTGTATACTGTAGTTGTCTGCAGGGCTGAGTGCAACAACGAGGCTCATCTCGTGAATCCCTCGTGTCTTCCCTTAATGGGCTCATACCAAAATTGCGATGATTTTCTCTAATTGCTGCCATGTGTTTTTGGCGTTCTTCCCTTCGTTTTCTTTCCGCATCTAGATGTCGGTCAGCGAGTGCTCTAGCTCTATGAGCTGATGCCCTTGTCATCGAGGGAGACTGGGTCGAAGTCCTTTGAGATAAAGGCAGTTGTTCCGATCTTTGTTTTGTTGCATCTTCTGCCTCCATGGTAGCTAAAACCTCTTGTCATCGCCTTTCTTTCCGTTGTTCATCGTGTTGTGATCGGTCATTGTGACGGAGGGTAGCAGCTAACTCGGCGTGTCGTGCAAACAGCCTGGCATTTGACGTGTCATTCTGCGGTGAACGCTCCTGCTGGGTTGCGACAGTGGGTATGGTAGGTGGAGTTCGACCAGTTCGTCGGGCTTCCCTCTGTCTTCGCCGTCGCTCATTGCGGCGAGCGTTTCTGCACTGGACTATTGACACATGGCTCCGATCCTATGTGTTTTGCTGGATAACTTGTGCCGCCGGGGGCCGAAGCAATATTGTTCCGTAGAGCTTGTCGTGAACCCCTTTCGCGAAGGTCCCGGGATGTCGCCCAAAATCCTTCGCCGTATGGCGCCAGACCGGTGTCTCCGACCACCACGAGTGATGTTAGGTCGTGGTCGGAGCCACCGCCGCGTGGGCTTCGTGGTTTATATTGGCCTCGCCTCGTTGTTTGGCCGTGCATGGTTGTGTCGATGATTGATACGTCGTCGCAGATCAATCCGCCGCAAGCCCGGTCGTCGGTGCGGAACCGGTATGTTAGACACACGATTTTGTCGTGCGAGTTGTCCATCACGCCCGACACACCGTCGAAGAGATTCGATGTTGGCTTGAGTTTCTGTTAATCTCATGCCTTGTTGATGGATCAAGCGAAGCATCCGTATTGTTGACATGCCTCCTTTGGGAAAGGTTTGGACCGACGGAGGTGTTGACGCCGCGCGGTCAACCGTCGTAGGTGGGTCGGTGGGGATCACAACGGTGGTCACCGGATTAGTTGAATCGACTTGGTGCAGCCACCGTTGTCGGTACCGTGGTCGGCACGACGGCCGAAGGTGTGAGAGTTGCGATAGTAGTCGCCGGGTTGAAAGTCCAGTGAACGTTCCAAAGTTGAAGGTGAGGCCGGCCGAAGGTCATGGAAGCCGGGAAGGAAACCACCTTGCTTGACGTGAAATCTCGGTGCGCACCCCTACCGGGCGCGCCACCGCCGACGAAATATCGGCGATAGTCCGACCAGGGGTATGCCCCGACCTAAGTAATGGATTGGCGGAAGGCGTACGAGATTGCAAGCGAGACATAAACAGGAACAATCACACAAGGTTTACCCAGTTCAGCCGCAAGGATGCGTAAAACCCTAGTCCCGCTCTCTCGTTTTGATTATGGATGTGGATGTGCGAGTCTCGTGCGCTATGCTCGATTTCGTGTCCCTAGACGGGGGTCCTTGCTCTCCTTATATATCACGGGAGCAAGGTTACAAGACGGATCTAGCCTATCTCGGTACTAAGTTTTCCGTGCTTTACAAGACTTTACGTAAACTTTCCTATCTCGCCTAGGTCTCTCCTTCTTGTCGGTCTTTGTTAAACTTGCCCGTTTTAGGCTATCCGACCAGCCTTGGGCCGATCGGGTCTTGAAGCTTGCGGGCCGGCTTGGTTGTCTCATGCTGGGCCCAAAGTAGGCCGTGAGGGTATATGGGGTTTATACCCCCACAGTGGCCTACCAAACCTATGTTAGCACCTCGCACTACTTCACTTTTAGTAGAAGCAACCAACATTTATCATGTAACGCATTGATTGAGTAATCATTAACCAGCATGGATGAACATAACCACTGTTTGCGACCGACGCCGCTGTCTCTCTCAAGTATTCGCTATCCAGAATGATGGCAATTATAATCGATTGCTAACCACCTGGGCGGGGTATTCCTCACACAAACCAGGCATACTCCTCGAAAGTAGCCTTAGTCACCATGATCTACTCGGAAAAGACGCGGGATCAACTTCACACCACCATGACCAAGGCAACTCCCCGGCAAAGCCAACAGTAAGCGTGCCCATCAAATGACAACGCCCCATCTTAAGGTCTCACAATCGGGCCCTTGTTTACCCCTCCCCCATCGCCATCATGGATACCTAGCAGCTTGAAACCCGGCCCAAGTAGATTCTTGGCTTCGCGGAATAGGCCCTACACGCCCTTTTCCAGCCTATCTCGTGAGGTATTGTTCAACATGATCGAGGACGACGAAGCCATATTTCTTTAAGAGGTGATTTAGAAGGCCTCATGGTTATATTCACTAACATTCTACACCAACCTTAATCCAAGGGATAGTAACCTCCTATCCGCGTAGATGATGGTCGATCACTTGTCTTCTACCGATTAAGTAGTGCCTAAGCACTACGTAGCCCCGCACCTACCGTAGGATAGCTTTGTGGTAAGTAGTCCTAATGCAACTACGTTTCGAGCAACTCCTATAACGTAATGCATCATATCATATAAAGGACTCAAGTAAAACATTTGCAAACCGTAGGAGAATGCTCCGGGCTTGCCTTTGACGAAGGAGGTAGGTACGTGGTTAGGACACTCGGGCAGGTCAACTTCTTGTTCCTCTCCTCCGGCTACCTCCCGCAGCTCCTCGCTCCCCGCCGCACCTCCACGTCCGGCCTCGGAACCGCTGGGTGTGTTCACGTCCCGCGATCCCGTATGATGCGATGCGAGTATATAAATATCGTGCAAATGAACCGCAGTTGTTGAGTAAATGATGTCATGATGATAATGATTAATAATAGAATGAAGCTACCGCAGCAAGCTACCATAAACAATCATCTCAATCTACTCAAGAACATCGAACCCCTCTCATACTTTTGTCGGAAACCTACAACAAAGAGGCTAAGCCTCCACAGCAAGTCCTATCTCTGCTACTCCTAAAATCCTACAAAAATTACAGCTGTGAGTGCCTACCTAAAGTAAGAAATATCACCTCAAAACTCCAAACACATTGTCCAACACAAAAATCACAAGACAGCTGTCATAATTGGCGCTGAAAATACATTATATTACCAAAGTAGTCCAACCTTAGCACCAATGGCCTGTGGACCTTCCAAACAGTATATAAACATGTCACACAAAGTTTCATGACCAAATCCCTATCCATGATTTTCCTATGAATTAATCAAGCGAAGTGCCAAAAAGTGCACTTGTACTACAACTCCTAATTTTTCCACTGCACATGGCAACATTACACCTCCTATAGACAGGGCAAGTCCTAATTAGACTAACAAAACAAGAATCATAATTTCCAAGCAACAAAGAATTACTTATGCATTTTACAAGTTAAATGCATTTTCTAAAATTAAATAAAACAGTACATAAAAGTATGCCAAAATTGGCATCACATATTTTTACTGCATAGTTCATCACATAAGAAAAATACTCCAATTTGAATCACCTCATTTGGATTAAAAATGAGGGAGATATGAATTTCCAAAGATTTAAAACTAAACCTAGAAATTTATTTTCTAATTTCTGAATCCATCCTAAAATGCTAGGCGAACCCGACGCGTACCCAGGCTGGTTCTAAAATGCTAGGTGCACACGGGCCTGTGCACCCCGGCCTGGCCTGCCAGCTGGGCCCGCAGGGGACCGGGCCCACCTGTCAGCTGCCCCGGCGCGCAGACGCGGTGGCGAACGGCGGGCATCGCCGGGCGGCGACTCGGCAAGACCAAGGGCACCTTCGTGCTCTACGCGACGCGGCGTCCAACGGCTAACCCAAGCTAGCCCTAGTGGCCTAGGCCAACGGCGGCGGCGGAAATGGCGGCACGCGGCGGCGCTCGACGGTGGGAAGGCCGTCGAGGCCCCGGCGGTCCTCATTATCATGACTACGAGCCCGTCTCGACCTACCGAGCGAGCAACGCCCGAAAACGCGGGCGGACGGCGGCGCATGCGGGGGCTATGCCCCGCCGGAGCGGCGGGGTGAGCTTGCCGGGCGCGCATGCGAGCGGCGCAACGCGGCTCCAAGTCCCGACCTAACCTAACCCGGAACTCGACACACGAGGGCGGCTCGATGGCACGCATCAACGGACGGAACGGAGGAGGAATGAGGCGGCGGTGGCTCGCCGGGCGCCCATGGCGATGGCGGTCGTGGCCGAGGAAGGCGACCGCAATGCGGTCCGAGGCTCACCTAAACGGGCAAACGAAGGGCAAGGGTGAGGTGATGGAGTCGAGGTGGCGAACCCTGTGCTGTCCTCGCCTTCACTTTTCACCGCCGGATGCGCAGCTAGGGCGGCGGCGAGCATGGCGGCCATGGCGACGGCGGAGGAGAGAGGAGGAAGAGAGAGGAGGGAAACGGTAAATGACGACGGGACGGGGTCTCCCCTTTCCCGTTCTCGGCAAGCCTCGCGGCGCGCGTGGCGCCATTGTGGCGGCCACCGCCACCGACAGCGAGACCCGCGGGGCGCATGGCGCGTGCGCGGGCGACGTCGACGCGGGCGGATCCGTGTGGCCCGGCGTGTGGCAGCCGCACGGATCCGGGGCCGGCAGAACAGGAAACACGGAATCGGACCAATCGAAATTGCCACGTCGCCGATTTTTAAATTTGAATTTCAAAGCCCCATATCTCTTAAACTATTGCGAATTAGACAAAACTTTCAACATGAAAGTTTCTCCAAATTGGAAGATGAATCTTTCATTCAACTACCACTTTGGCTAATTCGGCTTAGTTTTGAAGATCTAAAATTAGCTTGAAAAAGAGATAAAATAATACTTTTAAAATCCCTAGACACTTTTTTTTGGCTATTTTGAGGCCCTTAAACCCATTTTCACAATTTGGTCAAAACATAAAGTTTTCTTGAAATATTTTTCTACATATTTATTCCCAAAGGACCAAATTCAAACAAGCAAGTTATCAAGCATTTCTAAACAAATCAAAGCTAGCACATTCATACCACTTAAATCCACTAATTGCAACCCTTAAGCAAAACTAATTGCTACTATTTGGAAAGGTAATTGTAGATCCTACAGGAGGATTCTTAATTATATTTTCCAAATCAACCTAGACTAACTCATATCATTTGCAGACATTTATCGACAATCAAACTCCTATCAAGCTAGACCATAATTCATCCAGTCAATTGATGCAAAACATGCTTATGCAAATGATGACATGCTTAGGAATGATTAATCGCTGCTTAACACCGGAGGTGTTACAGCCCGAGCAAGAACACAGCACATGATGAACACGAGCCTGTCGGTGGCTGTCGGTGCAAGAGAACCTGGCTATTTATAGCCACAATTGTTATCCCGGTTTGTTATAAAACCGGGATTATAGGCCAAAGATCTAGTCCCGGTTGGAGTTACCAACCGGGATAAAGTTCACCAACCGGGACTAAAGTCCATAGCTGACCGCCCCCTGAGCCTGGCGGGCAAAGATGCCGGCCGAGCCGTTGTGTGGGGATTTAATCCCGGTTGGCGTCACCAACCGGGACTAAGGGGCCCTTTAGTCCCGGGCCAAAAAATGGCCGGGACTAATGCTGAGGTTCGAAAGTCCGTTCTCTACTAGTGAAAGGTGTTCACCTCAAATGATATCCACATATTAGCAAAACACGTCAGCCACTAAACATAAATTTTGTTCAGACAGTGTGCCACGTTATCCACTAATAGTTAATCTCTTCCTAAAAACTATACCAATAGTTTAATCTCGTTCAAAATCAATAGCTCCCGCAAAGACAAGTGGTCATCTCAGGATTTACCAAGTGGGAATTGGGAGTTGTTGGAGAGAGACTTTTTTTCACTTGGGAAATAAAATACAAAGTTGCTATAACACGGAATTTACCAAGTGAATTATTGGGAGTTGTTGGAGATGCTCTTAGAGCATCTCCAACAACTTGGCAAAAATCACTTGGTATATCTTGAGTTTTAGCAAGTTGCTATTTTATTTGGCAAGTGAAAAAGAGACCTCTCTCCAACAACTCCTTATTCCAACTTGGTAAAAATTAAAAAAGTAGGCCCACTAGTAACGATCCGTAATCAACGTGTGTTTTTCTCTCCCAACGCTGCAACCGGGCCTTCGCCGCGACGCTCCGTTTGGAGAAGATAAAAAATCTAAAAATAGTTTCAACCAACTCATCTCTTCCACTCGCTCGTCTAATTGAAATAAATTTAAAAATAGCGTGGGAGGCATGGGCGCGATAGCAGCATGCGGGAGAAGAATTTCGCGGATTGGCGCGCGATAGTAAGTTCCTCCGCACGCAGAAATATACGCGCGCGGAGACGATGTTTACCAGGTTTGGAAAAATACAAAGTTGATTTACCAAGTTGTTGGAGAGGGTTTTTTTGTGTTTTTGCCAAGTTTATAAGAATACCAAGTTGATTTAAGGAGTTGTTGGAGATACTCTTAGAGCATCTCCAACAACTTGGTAAAAATCACTTGTTAAATCTTGAGCTTTAGCAAGTTGCTATTTCATTTGCCAAGTCAAAAAAAAAACTATCTCCAACAATTTGGTTTTCTAACTTGGTAAAATGAAAAAACTAGGCCCACCTAGGACCCATTCTAACTCAGCGTGACTTTTCCCCTACTCGCGACTCTTTCCCGTCCTTCCCTCCCGTCAGGTTGTCAGGCAACAGATTTATATGAGTGTCGGCAACAATAGCATGCACATCCACGGCAACAGTAGCATGCACAAATATATGATTTCAACGCTCATACAAATATATGACCACTCAAATAAATCTCGTAATTCAACTTGGAAAACAGTAGCAGCAATACAAACGTTTCTAGTGACTGATAAATAAGAGATGAGCTAAACAAACAAACCAAATAATTGTATGAGTGTTGGCTGGAGCGAGGAAGGGGCTCAAAGAATTGGTGGGCTCTAAATTTAGAAGGGTGGAATTGGAGGATTTGTTGCCGTGGAAAAAGGAGGCCGGGCGATTTTTTTCCCAAGGCGAGCCTGCCTTGCGGTGATTGCTTCCTTTCTTTTCTTTTCTGCATGCAACCTTTTCTTTTCCGCATGCAACAGACGGCGTCCGCGATACAAAGTTTACGCGCGTGGATATATACGCGCGGGGACGGTTTTTATCAAGTTGGAAAATATACCAAGTGGATTTACCAAGTTGTTGGAGAGGTGTTTTTGTGTTTTTGCCAAAATAATAAGAATACCAAGTGGATTTGAGGAGTTGTTCGAGATGCTCTTAGTTGCCACAATAATACGATATTCCTTCAGGAAAAATGTGTATGCAACTTGAACCATATAATCTGCAGCAGTGATATTACGTTGGTAGTAGTTTCGAGCAAAAACAAAGAAAAACGATCTGATGGCCGAAATCAGGAACAACCGACCAGGCTGTTTGCACACTAGCTCAGCAAAAAAACAGCTGAGGCTGGTTTAGGCAGGTTCGGCCAACCACAAAGAAACTCGCTTGGGCCATCTTTGAATGTAAAGTGTTTTTAAGTATACTATAGTTTTAGAAAATACTTTGGTTTTTAAAATCTACTAGGTATTTAGATGAAATAAATATTGTAGTCTTACAAATGAGCTATACCAGACCCGAAGACTAAGGAAGACTGTTCTAGACTCCGAAAAACTATTCCAGACTCTGAGGCCAAGCTCCACCTGACTCTTCTCTTCTACTAGCTAGCTACTACTTTTAGAGGTACTAATGGATAGCTAGAGAGTTATTGTAAGCTTGGAGAGGCTTGATGATGAAAGTGATGACCTTTCCCGAGATGGCGACCTCCTTTTATAGGACCAGGCGAGTTGAGAAGGTTAGTGGAGAGGGTGTTGCCCTCCATAGGATGGATGTCAGCCATCATCCATTTCCACTTCTTCGCCATCCAATGCTCTAGGATGCTCTTCCAAGGCGGTTCCAAGTTCGGTTTTGGCAAGTAAGTAGGTTTGGAGGTCGATTGGAGGCCTCCAAGTGGATGACAGCGGCCCATGGATCCAAGGCCCGTCAACTTCCTCCATCAGATAAAACCGACCTAAATGGAGAGCGGAGAAGCTCCCTAGAGGCCATCCTACGAATCAATGATGTGGTAGGTGCCACGGTGGCGTCGACCCTGTCTTGGCGTCGTCCGACGTGGCACTTTGTGCCCACGGTGCCCTGCCACGTCCACTTGACTCCTTTGCTACATATTTGACAAATTTTGGTATTTTTTTTGTGTACAAATATTTTCCCATGTATAGGTGGAACTATGAGTGCAAAACAATACGAGTGGAACTAGGTGAATTATAAACACAAAATGTACCTTTCTATGTTGAATTACCTTGACTTTGGGTGGAATGTTGACGGTCAAAAAAGGTGTTAGTGACCATCAACACTATAGAACTTTGAAAAACATTATTTTTAAGGTGGGAGTTTTGCTCTTAGATTCACTAGAAGAGGACACCGCACTATGCCAAAATAGCACAAAGGAGACACCTTAATTAGTGACCTATAATTGAAACGTGTCACTAATGTCCGATGCTTGTAAACGAAACGTGTTGTTAGTTAGGTGTCACCCATGTTCATGAAACAAAATGTGCCACTAATGGCAAGTTATCTAAGATTCGTCTTAACAAGAAGTGTCATTGATAAGTGGAGCTATTATCAATCACTCATTTGGACAAAACGAGTCACTCATAGAGAATTCTGGAGACTCGGGAAAATTATCAAATATGGTGAACTGAAGAGAGTTAAGTCGGTCCAAACGAGTCACTCATAGAAAATTTTCGGACCTGAGAAAATTATCAAATACAGTGAACAAGTCCAGAATATGCCGACCCCTTCAAATCCGCAACTCGGGATCCACCTCGTCACCTATTTAATCTCTCTCTCGCCTCCTTTCCCACGCGACTCCGCCTGGCCGGCCACCGCCGCCGGTTGCCCCTTCTTCTTCGCCTCTCGCTCCTTTCCCCACCGAACATGTTGCCACATCTCTCCACCTCCTCTCACATCAGACCTCCAGCGGCGAATCTGGCGGGGCTCGCAGCGGATCTGAGAGAAAGTCGAACTCTGGTAGTGGATTCGGCAGGTCATGTGGTGGATCTGAGAGAAAGACCGCCTCCTAGCCAGATCCCCTCCTCCTCCGTGATCATGAACCCCGCTTCCCACGGCGTCCCTTGCCCATCTCGCGCTCTCACGGGTGTGAAGTTGGTATGCACTCTGACATCCTTTTGCATTTCTTTTTATGTTTTTTGTGACCCAGATCTAGATCTATGGTGAAGGAGAGAAACTAGATATTGTTCTTCATTTTTATGGTGTACAGTTGTTACAGATTAGTGCAACATTACAAATTCAATCTTTCGAAAGAAAATACCTTCTGCTGGCAGTACATAATATGTTTTTACACCACCTTTAACCATGTTTTTACTTTTTAGTGCAATGAGGTGCTTCTTGACGTCTTTACTTGAAATGCCATATTGGCTCTATGTATATATGCTTTCCGTGGTCTCATATAGTTATAGTAACAACTTCAGATGAACATGGATATCTTGCGGCTTCTACGCTAATTTATCCATGTCACACTGTTGTTGTCAAGAAATAAACATTGACCCACACAACACAGTAAAGACTAGCATGAGCTAAAAAATATAAGGGTATATATATTCGTAATGCTCGAAGGCGAATGGTTTTTAGGCAGCAACTGTGGTGCCACCTTGGACATACTAAATGAGAGAAGGGAGAGTGGAACAAATCACGTCTCATGCAAGGCATGTTTTGAAGAAGAAAAAAAAACTGTTGCACTATACGTACACCATAAAATTTGCACTCGAAGCAGGTGGTTTTATTCGTGATACGGGGGGGGGGGGGGGGGGTGTATTGAGGGTTTTTTTACGTGGTATGGTGCATTGGTAACAATAGGTTCTAGATGGTCGGGATAGATTTTTTTTTTTTTTTGCGACTGGTCGGGATAGAAATTACTAGCTATCTTTTGTGGTGTTTGGGTTGGTATTGGCCTCAGTCAACCGTATCAACTACTAGGATATTTGATATTCACCACATTAAGTGAGAGCTCGAACTCTAGGTGCTAGTATACCTCATAGAACTAATGTCTCTAGCTAGTCAGGTGCTAGTATACCTCATACAATTAATGTCTCTAGCTAGTCAGATAGTCTATATAATTTGAAATCACAATTATCATTTAATGGTCATACCTCAAAGATTTCACAAGTAAATGAAGAATGTCACTAGATCAAACTTGTGACTAGGATAGATAACTAAATGTATGCCATGTTCACTCTTATACCATATCTTATAGATTTGTATATTTGTGGTTGTATCTCTAGAATCTCGACCGATTTTTTCATTCAAGTGAAAAATCTTTATACGGCACATGTCCTTATATTTTCGATATTGGAAGTGATATGCGACTCGAGCTATAACATTAAGGGAAATCTTTGACTAGAATTTTAAATGTGTGAAGATATGAAGGCTAAATCTTGCTTGATAGTAATCTTAATAACCTGCACCCTTCAACAACCACCGCCACCCCCCCTCCTCTTATAAATACCGTGGTAGGCACACGTAGAATCTGCAGAAATCAACAATATTTTTGTTTCCTTAGGAGACCTTCCATGGAGGATCAATCATGGAAGGCCTACTTCTCCCACGAACCTCCTCCAAAACCATGCCTAACCAAAATAATATCAAATCTTCAGAAGAGAGAACTAGTGAACATCATATTTGTATGCCTACAATGCACTAAGGAGTCTAGCTCCCAACAAGCCATGGCTTCCCACTGCAGACAACATGTCCAGGCCGGCATGCCTAAGGGGACAGTTGAGCACATTAAGTATTTTCCAGACCACACATACTTTTTCTTATGCAGTGATGCTCGACCAAGTTCATCATCTGTTGATGGAGTCTTGCCACAAGGTCCCAACAAGGCCAAGCAGGTACCGTGGCCAAGTTACAAAACTGTTTTTGCTTATACTGGAAGTCCTTTCATGTCACATATAGCAAGTTTCGTGAGAGCCAGCAATAACAGAGATGCTATGAGGACAACTCCTATTGGAGCCCAACCCAACATTGACTTGGCACTACGGTTGGGTCCCACACTTCATACGTCTGATGGCTCCACCATACAGGTTGGCCCAGTGGCTAGATTTGATAAGTAGTGCTGACTACTACATGGTGGCAACTCCAAGGGGAAAGTGCTGATCTGTGGGCCATGAGATAAAAGAAAGTGAGATTCTAGAGCTTATGTTATGAATATTTATATTTTTGTTACATCTATATGTTTAGAATAAAATTATATCTAGTTTCTTACAGTTCAGGCGGGCTGGATTATGTTTGTGCAGTTCTGCTATGGAACAAGTTTGATGTATGAGATGTGCACACATTTGTGCTGCATGTTGCGCTTGCTAGTACTATACTATGTCATAGAACGTTACTTTCTTTTCTATGATTAATTTACTTCTTGGCCAGATTATATATTTGTCTAATGGGATGTCATATACAGGAAGTTTCCATATTCATGAGTTTGATGTGGGAAATGTAAACTATTGGAATTAAAATTATGTGATATGAGATCTAAATAAGGTGTTTATACAGATGATACTTCTATTTATTAATATATATATAATAAAAACGGAGTTCTCTGTCCTCAGAATAAAAGTTTTTAGGCCCATGCACGCGCAGGGCTTAGGGCCGGGTGTGTATCTAGGCCCATGCACTGGACCCATGAATGATTTATATTAGTATTTTAGTTGCTTTAAGATGTGTGCAAACTTTTTTTGGAAGGACTGTCGAAGCAAAATTCTTAAATTAGTAGCGCTGCTAGATCGTATTTACCTGTGGTGTATAATCAACATGAGTACATTACATTTTCCACTCATTTCGAACAGCACGCAGCCGCCAATCAAACAGAGTAGTATATACACAATACAGAAGAGGAAGACGTGGACCGACCGATGAAACGATCATCGGTCACTGACGATGACGATGACGATGACGATGGATCGATCATCCCATCTATCTTGAGGTGAGCATAGCGACGGTGCAGGATCCACCGGCCGACGGGAAGGGCAGCGCCGCGCGGCGGCCGTGGCCGTGGTGGTGGCCGCAGCCGATGAGGTAGAGCGCCAGGCGCTTCTTGGCCCTCCGGAGCAGCAACAGCTTGTCCTCCCCCCACTCGACCACGGCCGCCACCACCTGCCTCTTCCACCGCCTGCTGCCGCCGCCGCCGCACTCGTCATCCGCCCTGTTCCCGGCCGCGTCCTCCTCGTGGCTCAGGCGGTCCTTGTCGTCGTCGTCGTGCGCGGGCGACCAGTCCCACTGCAGCGGGTAGCTGCGCAGGAACACACGCCGGGTGCTGTAGTCCTCGTAGCGGAAGCTCCTTGTCGGCTTCACCGCCGCATCGCCCTCCTCCTCCTTGGATATCCTCCGGTGGTCCATCTGTCCTGCCATCGTCGATCGCCGATGGTGGGTATGCGGTGCCGATGTTGTGGGCTCTGCCTGAGCCACCAACGCCATAAGGTCAGGTGTATATATGGGCATGGAAACACCAGGCCAGAACCAGATATGGCCTCGTCATCGCCTTTTGGTTCGTTTTGCTTTTGGAAGAAGACGAAGAGAAACAAAAGATTTCTTCTCGTGTGCCTGATGGGCATGGCACGGAGATGTTTTTCATTAGTCCGCAAGAGAAGGATTTGCTTTACCGGTAAGCTGATGGCTACTGGTGGCGCATTATTTGGTTGCCTGAACATGCGACCATCCAACTTTTAATCTGCTGGCTGTCATGTTCATGTGCCAAACCAGATGCTCACTGATAACAATATAGAAACATCGACCCACAAGTAAGCTCCACGTCAGCCATGCATGCCACTTGTCAGCTACAGAGAAAGAGTGATGTCTTTAATTTAATTGGGTTGTTGTTCTTCCATGGCCGAGGAGGATTAATCTCCTCTCCGGCCATGCAACAGTATCCATAATCGCTTTCACGAGTATATCTTTCCGCCAACTTAACGAATGCTACATGGCCTGTAGAAAAAGAGGGCAAAAGAAGGTAATAATGGATGGATGCTAGGTCATACATGGATGGGCATTGAGTATTGTATTAGCTGCCTTTTTCGCTTTGGCAATGAGCGAGGCAAATCCAGTGGCTCTCCCAGTCGGGCTTTTGGCCATGCCGGGTGGCAAAGCCGTCCATCTTTAGTTTCTGCAGTCAAAACCACGCAATTGTAATGGGATTTCTCATTCGCATCCTCATCGTCTGTCATTTTTTTTTCTTTTCACCTCTAGCAAAGTGTTGACGTACGTGTACATATCCTTGTTTCAGTTTGTCAGCGTTTGTCTTGTACAAGTAAATAGTTTACTAATAAAGGTAGCTATAGTATATTTCGGGTCGTTAATTTGCTGTTCTTTCTCTGCTTAACTTACCTGCCACGCTCATTAGCATCGACAGCAACGGGTCTGTCCGTTTGGATTACGGAACCTGGGAGACAGCGACGGGGATATGAGCTTCGATTCAGATATCCTTTATCTTTGCCAAGATATGCGAGCTGCGTCTGCCTACCCTGTCTAGCTCCAACTAGCTGTCGCAGCGATCATATCATTAGCCGACCCTTTTAAAAGAAAAAGCTCAGCAAGAGATTTGCCAATCAAATTTACTAGGAGGAAAAAAAACACAAGATGAGAAAAAACAGGAAGACCCAAGAAGGAAAAGAAATCATCATAGTTAACGCTAAACACAATAGTGATGACAATTGATGATAACTGGACAAGAATCTCATGTACCGACAAACACCATTTCTTTTTTTTTTTTTTTTTTTTTTTTGCTGACCAATCTCATGTACTGACCAACACTGTTTCAATTTTTTCAGACAATTTTTGTTTTTGTCAAGAGAATCTGAAATTCAATAAAAACGGTTGATAAAATAAAAACAGGAATAGGAATGGAATCCTAGCTCCTCCCAGTCCTTTGAGTGAGGTCTTCTTTAACAACCTAGGGTGGAGACCAGCCGCGCTCCGACCACCCCCACCTACTCTCTTTCGGCATTATTTTCTTCCTTCTCCTGCACATGATTCGGGTCAGCGGCCCAAGCCCAAGTAGGCGCCCTCCTCTCCCTCTCCCATGCCCAGTGCTTCCCTCGTGCCCCACAACCTCCACTGCGACCTCACCCACATCGGCGACCTAGTGTTTCAATGAGCTCACTCCCCCTCATCTCCATCTCTCGCGGGTATAGAATGGCCAGCCGGCCGGAAGGAGGCAGGAAAGACAGGCGGTGGGTACGGTCGCCGGGCGACTTAGGATGCCCTGGCGGCAGGGGACGGCGGTCGAGCCAGGTCTAGAGCGGGGGCGTCGAGGTCGCCAGCGAGTATGGCCATGGTGGCGATGGCAGGAATAGGGGGGAGAGGAAGAAAGCGGCGACCGCGGGCTATGGTTCAACCCCTGCAGCGGGGCGGCGGAATGATGCTAGTGCGCAAGGAAGAAGGTGTGAGTGTTGGTCGTGACTCACAAGGAAGAGAAAGGATGAAGAAGGGTGTTGGCGGGCTAGGGGCGAGTCCCAAGTTGGGGTGGTCGAAGAGATATCACCAGGCGGGTAGCGTGCCTCAGTTTGCTCTTTGCTTAGCAGGGTGGGACTAATCTGTGCAGGTTGTTAGCTGTTGTTGCGAACTTGAGATGCTGTGGAGATGCTATGGGCCTGTGGTGGACTGGTGGTAAGGGCCGGTCAGACAGCGTGGACATACATGCACATGGGCCGTAGCCATAGCCCGCAAACTGTTTGTACAAGCTGTAGAGCAGAGCAGAATGAGGGGCCTGTAAGCTTGCCCCAGCAATCAGTTAAGGTCCTCAGGTTTATTCATTATCTTTTTTATTTTATTTTTTTTCTTTGTGGTTCTTTGCTTTTGTTTTCTATACAGCAACTAATTAACACTATTCCTTATTTCTTTTTCTGTAGGTAAATACGAAGTGAAATTAAAATACGTGCCAAGATGCTAGGACAAACGTTACAAGCAATTATTATTCATATATCTTCTCTATTTAATTTACCTTTCCCAACTTCGACTTGTATCTCGTTGTAAAACATAAGGACTCTCCTAGAAGGAAAGGAGAAGGAAGAATCCTAATCCTAGTCCGTTTGTATGTACTCTAGCCCTTGGCAGGACTATATATACGTGGGAGCTCTATGTTGTAATGACTAATATTCGAGAGAAATAAAGAATGGTCGCCTCCCTACATCTGTGTCTACTTGTTCTACTTTTATCTACCATGTTGATCGTGAGAGACGGAGAGGGGAGGTCCTAACCGCTGGCAACATGTTTTATAACACGTTATCAGCACGACAAGCTCTGTGTCGACATCGTCGTTGAAGCCGCCGTCGACCTCGACGTCGACGTCCATGCCGACGTCCCTACCGCGACTACTTCGACGACATCGACAACCCGACGTTGTTAGCGGAACGGGTCTGCTACCTCTACCTGCAACTAATCTGCACCGCATCGACATGTACCGTCGTCGTCAAGCACGCAGGTCTACGACAATGTCAAACGCCCTACGCGGTATGTATCTACCAACCACTGCCCTACGCGGCATGTGACGTAGATCAATTGACATCCTTTAAAAGGTATGAAAGAACAGAATCTAACACATTATGTTTGTACTTGCTGCCGAACTCGAACCGGGCAAAAAAAAATTTTCCATCGTGCATGTAGTACGCACGGTTTTGTACATGAAGTACATACATATGCAAGTACATATATATTTACATGAACGGGCACATATTTGACAATTTGAATGCTAGCATCGTGACCAGCAAATACAATACATGTATACGTGTAGTGGCATAAAGCATGAATTAATCGCTATCGCCACAGTATAACACGGCACGAAGACCGTGATCTCGTTTGAAGTTGCTGCGCACTCATGGCAATCCGAATTTTGTCATAGCCTGTAGCTAATATAAATATAGTATATCTTGAACAGATCTATCTATTGCTTTGATTTCTTTGTAATCGGAGTTGTTTTCTCGTGCCTGCATGCACGTAAAGAGCTAGCCAACGAGTATACACTGCTAGACAAAGGCACTATAGGGGCGGCTAAAAAGCCACTGTAGGGGCGGCTGGGCGAGCCGCTCCTACGCCCCCGAGCTTACAGTGGGGGGCACTGTAGGGGCGGCTCAACACCAGCCGCCCCTACAGTGAAAAACCAAAAAAAAAAAAAGAAAAAAAGCCCACATCGGCTCGGATTTGGGCCTCGGGTCCTGGATCCCGCCGCCGCCGCACCACCGCCGCCACGGATCCCGCCGCCGCCGCCGCGGATCCGGAACTGCGCCGCGGGGTGGGTCGCCCGCCTCGGATCCGCGCCATCGGTGGCGGCAGGGGCCGCCCGCCTTGGATCCGCGCCGCCGGAGACACCATGGTGGCGCGCTTGGATCCGCGCCGCCGGAGACACCATGGTGGCGCTCCTCGTTAGATCCGCCACGGATGCGCGCGCGAGCTCGCGCGCACCGGGGAGGGGCAACGAGGCGGCACCGCCACCGCGCCCTTGTGTTGAAGACGAGGACGGAGTGAGCCGCCGCCGGGGCCCTCAACCACGCGAGGGCGCCGCCGCCGCCGGGCCCCTCAACCAAGGGCGCCGCCGCTCGAGGGAGGGGCCGGGGAGCCACCAGGGGCTCCGCCGGTGGAGGGAGTTGCCGGTGGCGCCGCCGCTCCAGGCCGGTGGAGGGAGGGCCGGGGCGCCGCCAGGATCTCCGCCGTTGGAGGGAGTGGCCGGGGCGCCGCCGCTCCACGCCGCTCGAGGGAGGGGCCGGGGAGCCACCAGGGGCTCCGCCGGTGGAGGGAGTTGCCGGTGGCGCCGCCGCTCCAGGCCGGTGGAGGGAGGGCCGGGGCGCCGCCAGGATCTCCGCCGTTGGAGGGAGTGGCCGGGGCGCCGCCGCTCCACGCCGGTGGAGGGAGGGTCGGGGCGCCGCCAGGGGCACCGCCGGCGGTGGGAGTGGCCGGAGCGCCGCCGCTTCCATGCCGGTGGAGGGAGGGGCTGGGGCGCCGCCGGTGGATGCCGTCCGTCGCTCTGAGGATGAGGTTGGCAGAGAGTGGGAGATGGGAAGAGGAAACCCTAAGTGTTGGTTTTATACTCGCATCAGATTATGTGGGCCGGATTGGGCCTCACCTGGCCTAAATGGGCCTCGCTTGTTGTAAGGGCGGCTGGATCACCAGCCGCCCCTACAGTGCGTTAGCAGGGGCGGCTGGTGATGCGGCCGGCCAGCTCCCCGCCCCAGCCACTGTAGGGGCGGCTCTATCACGAGCCGCCCCTACTACAAATGGGCAAGCGCTCCTACAGTGAGTTTTTCACGTAGTGATATGTCATCGAGATGAAAGCTGTCAAAAAAAATTGAGTGGATCGGGCATCCTACTCAAATTTGGATTTGACTCACGCATGATTTGGAATCCAAACTGTATTTCCCGTATGTTTCTCCCTCGTCACCTTGGCTTGCACGTCATGGTGTAAATGCAGCCCGCATGCCATCTCCGGACATCCTACAGCCGGCACGGCTCATGATCCCCGGCTCGAAGCCAACGGCATTGTCGCGCACCCTCTACTGCACGCTGCAAGCAGTATCTGTGTGCCACTTGTTTGCTATACTGGTTTGTTCCTCCATTAATTGCGGCACGTATGCCGCGCTGGCCGTTCACTTCGGACTGAATGCCGACGACGAGGCCGTATCTCGCACACCACAGACGTAGTTGCCATATGTAGCTGGAATGTAAGCTGTTGGAGCTTGTGTCTTCACAGCCGCTACTATGAGCTGGCCCGAATGTCGCTAACTCTAATGCAGCACTGTGACTATTGCGGATATACGAGAAACGAGGAGTTTATGGAATTCTAGCCATTGGAATTATAACCGGAACAAGTTGACCGAGAAAAGCCTATTGGCAGGCTACCAGGGGAATGGAAAAAAAAAGGCCATGTAGGCTTTTTCAGTTTGAAAAATGGTCTACATGTAATCTGAAATTACATAGATCTTAAAAGTTTTTTAAAAAAAACAATAAGGGCGCGCCATGTTTTTGTATATATTACGGTAACTATTCTGTTCATATTATGTGTATTATGTTGATATTTTTATGCTCTTTTGGATGCATTTATTTATCACAAGTTGTGAATTTTGTACCTTTTTGAGAGTCTCATATTTGTTTTTCCTAGCATAACAAATTTTGGGATCAATGAATGTTTGGTATTAGTTCTGAAGATTTGCATATAAGATAATCCTGAAAAATGCTAGGATGTTTTTAAGAATATTTTTACATGACCATCCACTACCTTTTTGCACCTTACTACTTGTTTACACGCAGTAAACCTATATACACATGATTTTATTATAATGATATATACATACTTTCATGAAGAAAGAATATCCTGGACTTGCCTAGAATGGCATAATTATTTGTTACGGTTATTATTAAATCCATGAAGCATATTTGACTACCATTGAAGTGTAGTGATAATTACTCTCCAGAACGAGTATGCGGCCGAGAGAAGTAACAAATGAATTGTGGGACTCACCGAGTGAGTAAAATCCCAAATTATGATTACAGAATATCATATTGCATTGAAATTTGAATTTTCATGCTTGTATACCATAGATTGAGGTATAATGCTGCTCTACAAATACTAGCATGAAGCTAAATGTCTAGAAGATGAGATGATAAATAAGATTTTATCAATGCATATTCTTGAAGAATTGTCTCTTGTGTACAGAATATCGCAGAGCAATGTAATACATGAAGTATTTAAATTTATCATCAAATAGAAATTGAGTTGGATTTTTGTAGACAGCTTTATAAACCAGGATATTATTAGTTAGATTAACTTTGAATATGTGACTTACATATATCGTACTCCTAGAAGGATCGAGCAAGCATGAAGCTGCTAGATGTCAAGTGTTGAAGCTATGACATATAAGAACTTTAAAGAACATAAATCATGTGCTTATAAATTTGTTGTCTTTGGTGCATTAAGTTTTAATTCCCGTTGAATTAAGTGATTAATGGTTAATTTATTAGCTTGAAGGCTAATATGAAATATTTAATATTCTTAGTTGCAATTGTTACATGAAGTAACATGTGATAATTTCTCATGGAATAAATTAAATTTATATGTTTCACATATAAAAAATTGTCTATATTGCCTATCTAAATAATTTGCATTATTTTACCCATAAAGTCTTAGTTAACCACGAAGGTTAGTTCTTTGTGCACCACTACCATATAGGTAGAATGGAAACTAAATTTCCTAGAAGCACATGAACAATTGGACTATATTGGCATATGAATTGCTCCTAGAAGGACAAATTTAGCCAAGAAATAGTATAATCCTAAAACTAAGTATTTAATACTTTTAGCCCGAAAACTAGAAGTTTTGTTCTACCCTATGTATGTGAATTTTATGCCATAACCAATGAATACTAGAAGTATGATTGGATTCTATGAAGAATTAGAAGCGATTATTCATAGATGATGCAATAAGCATATTACAACTTGAAGTAACTATGGCATGGAAAGGGGGAGAATTTTTGGGTAAAGGCATACCTTCCGGACCAGTTAACTTTCTCTACTGCACTAATTGCAAGTAAGCTTGTAGCTTTGCATTTTTATTGTTATCTACTACGTTGGACCGAATACCAACATTCCACATTATACACATGCAAGTGTATTACTATTTTATTCTCTCATTGAGCTAAACTATCTACACTCTTTGCATGAATATTAGCATAGAAGCTATAGTTGTAGCTAGTAGCTACATTTACACCCTCTATAATTAAATTGACTAGCTAGCACGCTATGTCCAATGGTTCTTGTTGAACTAAGAAATATGTTGCTTTCAATGCATTGCATGCATAAGCAAAATATTGGTTTATGGCCTTGTAGTCTAAGATTAGGGGGAGTAAGTTAATATATTTGCTCAATGGAGACTAACTCAATTGATTGAATGAATAATTGTGGATGATGGTGGATAACATATTTATGATGATTTGGGATTTATGAAGAAAATGCTTCAAGAGAATTTTGCATTAATGGCAATTAGAAAATTCTAGAAGAAATTCCATGTGAATTGGACGTTGTGTATCTTATATATTTGAAATATATAGTTTTTTTTTAATGTATGAGTACATGGATCAATTATTTTGGCTAAATAATAAAGAAGCTAGACAATGAAATAGTTTTATAAACTATGATATGTGCACATCGGGGAGAACATCCATGAGTTTGAAGGAATGTTGAACATTCGTGCACTATGTGTATTCTAACTCGCTGCATATAATATAGAATAACCCCCATGTTTAAATATGTGTGTGAATATTTCCCATAAATTTCATCATAGCATACATGAATGGGCCTCCGCTTGTAGTTGGAGATACATGAATATGAATTATTGTAAGCCCATCATAGGGGATTATTTTGAAGTATGCTATTAAAGATCTAATATTGGCATTAGGGGAGAGAAAGCCTATTTTAAATGCCAAATATTATTTCCGAGAAGGACAATGATCTAGAGAAAATATTCCTTGAAGCTTGAAGCGGGAATATTATCACACACTAAGTCAGCTATTAGTTTGACTAATGCTCTTGTGAAGCATGAAGCAGAGCATATGCCAGATATTGAAATGAGAGGAGTAATTTGAAGTTATAAACAGGAAGTTTTGTTTACTAGTAGTAAACTAATTATTGTATACTATCAAGCTACAATCTATAGGGACGCCTATGGATTATAGTTTTAATGTATACTTATTGAATAGAAATAAAATAAAACTCCTCCATTCTCATGAAGAGAACACCTCATGAATAAGGTTGAACACCTCATGAAGAGGATCATCGTGAAGATGGAATCCAACACACTAAGTGTGCACATCATTAGTGTTGGATATGCAGAACAATGAAGTATCTCTTATTTTTGGGAAATAACAAAGAGACAGAATAATCTCATATTATGAGAATATTGGGAGAAAATAATAGTTGCCGACAACGCTACCTCTATAATTGCAAATGTTTCTCTTGTGAGAACCCGGATCCGGAAACAAAGTCCATGGCAAAGTCGCTTGTAGCGATTATATCGGGTCGGTGAAGAAATGCAATTGAGGATGAATCTCCTACTAAGAAGAAATAAATGTTACGCTATATCTCTCGGCAAATAAAATTGAATGAATATGAAATATGCGGTTAGTTTGTGGATTATGAAAATCCATATAATTCCGAAGAATATAAATCGCAACATATGAAAACTAAATCTCATACAAGTATTATAAAGTCTAAGATACAATATATTCATGAATGAATATTAAAGACTCGGAAGAGTATATCCTAGAAAGAATAGTCATCGAATGACTTTATAGTGAATAACACTATCTCATTTGTGTATATCACTTAATAATCTCTCATGTAGTAGAATGAGAACATCCTTGAAGGAACTAATCTATGAAGGATTAACCAGTCAATTCTTGAAGAAACACCATTTATCCCCTGAAGTGAATATAGACACAAGAGAAAGAAAATGAGGAATTCTAAACACCATGAAGGTGTCATACAAACATTCGAAAGTGTAAAGCTAAGCAATAAAAATATTGATATCCTCTAAATACCATAGAAGGTATGAGAACAATGGTGATTTGGCATTTGAATTATCCCCTAAATACTAAATGCAATTTGGATTTATTACTTAGTGGTACAATCAAAATCCGAAGATTTGTAAGTTTAAAAATCCACTATGAGAGAATTATTAGTATTGAAACTCTTGTAAGAGTTTGACACTATTTAGAAGATATTGAATATTGTAATTTATTTATCCCCATCATCCTCGAAAGGATCTATTACCCTGAAGCGTAAATTTTTATTTGTTTTGCACAACTAATAAGTGGTTATTTATGCATGAAGCATATTGCTCTTTGTTATACCCATATAATTTATAGAAAAATTATGAACCAACTTTTTGAAAGTGTGGTTTGAATAATAAAATTCAAAGGATGCCTTTATTAGGGGGAGCAATTTTATTCAATTTGTCTTGAAGATAATTGAAACCACTAGAATTATAAAGATCAAGTAGATCCTATTTGCTAAAACATGAAAGTTTATGCATAGATCATGAAGATCAATATCTATTCATGAAGAATAAAATATCATGAAGAATATATAACCAAGAAGGTTAAATGTTGTACTCTTTTTTTTTTCCTATGTGAGTTTTTACTCGAAGGTTTCTCACACAAGGTTTTTAATGAGACAATATATGCAATACAATTAACGAATGCGATGTACTCTTTTCTCCAAGAACCTTTTTTTCCCATTGGGTTTTCGGATGGAGTTTTTGACGAGGCATGTGCATATCGTGGTAATCGCCCAAGGGGGAGTGTTGTAAAACATAAGGACTCTATCCTAGAAGGAAAGGAGAAGGAAGAATCCTAATCCTAGTCCGTTTGTATGTGGGCTCTTACCAAAACTCTAGCCCTTGGCAGGACTATATATACGTGGGAGCTCTATGTTGTAATGACTAATATTCAGAGAAATAAAGAATGGTCTCCCTACATCTTGTGTCTACTTGTTCTACTTTTATCTACCATGTTGATCGGGAGAGACGGAGAGGGGAGGTCCTAACCGCCGGCAACATGATTATTTCGTTCCCGATATCATGAATTTCACATTTTGCATTTTTTTCGACTAGCACTCCCTATTTTGTTATCGTTTGCAAATAAAAATATAAAATTAGAAGTGGTAAGAGGATTTTCCCGACTGTTTTCATCCCTAAACACAATATACAGCCATGGTAGATGAAAATTGAACCCCATTCCCCAAAAAAAAAATAGAAAATGGTCCGCTTTGAACAGAACAAAGAGATAGCTAGAAAAAAACACTACAAACCCCCTATGTTGAAACATTTTAACAGAAGATCAGCTTGGAAAGGTTGATGTCCTCCTTAATCAGAAGAGCGAGCTATAACGGTTGTAAAGATGCATTTTGAAAAATTGTAATGCATCACATTCCTTCGCTCTTTCCAAATGTTCCATCAAAAGTAAATTGTAATGCCATCACATTCCTTCGCCCCCTGTTCTAGATTGTGTACCTTATTTAGTCCACACTTTTATTGATAGTGCCCAATGATCTAGATGTCGACATCTCTGGTGAAGGGGCGGCCTTTACAAAGGTGCATGAGTGTTTCTGGTTTAGACATGCATAATAATATGCAGGACTGTTTAAGTCTTGCAGCATGGTTCCCCTTTCGCCTTCCAGATAAGGGATAAATTCAATATAGAATAGCTTCCTTTAAATTGGAATGAGTATGCACTCTTTGCACTATATTTCATCTTTCAGTTATGGGTTTGTTGGTACCTCTTCAATGGTTGACCAAAGGGCAATGAATTGGTGCATTTCATCTCTTGAGCTAATCGGTGATACATGAGAGATCCATTGATTGTTTAGGGCTCCTTTGGATGCCCATATATTCACCTCAATCATGTGTGTAGATAAACTACACACCTTAGGTGCAGACAACTGTCACTGAGCTGGCATCGGTGTGGCGCCTGCGATTGACCGTCGTCTTGGACTTCTTGGTTGGGTCATCCGTGTTCGATCAAAATGCTTGTTCAGTGGCCGTTCAAAATGCTGGGCAAAAAATTGAAAGGACGAGTTGTTAGAACCCTCAATAGGTCCAGCAAGCTCTCTCTTTTTTTTTTTTTTTTTTTTTTTTTTTTGGCCAGAACTCCAGAACTTCTTGGGCTAACTGCAATTGTGCCTTTAAATGGTGTTTTCTTCCACTGCCAGCCTGCTGCTCTTGCATTGGGAGGAACGAGTAGGGTGTTGTGACTGGTCTGCTTGTACTGGTTCATTGCTCAACTCAGTGCCACAAATGTTCTGGGGCAGCTAGATTGCCGGTGGGATTTGAGAGCAGGGGTGTTGGAATCGGGTGTCACATACTCACATGCACAAGAAACTCTTCTAAACTGGACAAGGGCACAAGACCAAATTAGGAGCGGCAATAGAGGAAGACCGGCAAACTGCTCCACTTGGTTGGAACTTGGAAGACGGGTTAAAAACTGTTAAAAATACTGTTTCATTGGATTAAAAACAAAGCGTACATGTTAAAAACTGTTCCATTGAGTTAAAAAAAAATACTGCTTCACCATAACTGAGTTGTCCTCTATTCTGATAGGTGTACATAACAGAGAAGATCCAATGTATTGTAAGAAACCTCAATGCTCCACTGCCAAAGCTTTACAAAAGCCATGGGAACTGGCGTTGCAGTTTGTGCAAGAACAATGTTGCATTCAGATCCAGACTCTAGAGTGAGGTTAAGTCAAATATTCAGACACTTTACACTGCTGCCTATAAAACTTTAGAAAAATCTAATAAAGCGCAAAAGTCAGTCTAGAAAAATCTACAACGAGATACAGACACAACATCAATCAAAGGGACAAAAAGGGAAACGCAGCACAAAGGCATTGCCCCCCACAGAAAGGAGAATGCCAAAGTAAACTGAAACTTTACACTAATTCAACCCCGAGACAAATTCTTTCCTTCTGCTTGTTGGAATGGCGGCTCAAAGTGCACAAGTTGAGCCACAGGGAATGGATGGGCATGGATTCAAGGTATCCTAAATAATATAACTGTATATGTACCAGCGATGCTTTTGTACCAATCCTATGTACGGATGGTACCGAGTGTCTCCTTCTCGAAGCGCTTGATCTCCCCTACCATGCGCTTCATGCTGTCATCATAGACATATGGTATCCCCTCAAACATTACCTTGCTTCCATTAGTGGGTTTCGGCACGAATCGTCTGCAGGGCTCCCCCATGACGTTGATCGAGTTGTGATAATGGTAGTATCGGATCAAGCATTCCGTCTTGTGGGTTGTCCTACCGATGACATTTTGGGACATGTGTACACCTGTTGAGTATGCGTTCCGAGCTTGGATTGCATATTTGCGATCTCGCCTGACTCCAGTGATCGAATTACGGAAGACAAGTTTCTCGAAACCCCATTTCCTGAATAATCATGACATCAAATGAATCAACATAAAAAATAGTGGTACCTTTGTAGTAAAACAGTAAGCACGACAATGTTTCAAGTATAAGCAAATAAAGGGCAATCAATATGGGCTTCGTGCCACAGCCACAAAGGTTACGACACACTCAACATCTGCCAATGAAATGCAAAACACAAAGTCGCAAAAGGGCTGGTATTACATTGTATCAACTGTCAACCTTAAGTCTCTGTTTGTGTTTGGCTTGAGGTGCTTTCTGAAAGTAATCATTTATATCTATTTTTGGGAGCACAAGTTAATTGTGAGCATCCCTTGACAACGTGTAACAGAAAAAACCACTCCAGAATCGGCATACAACCTTCTAGATAACTATACTTGAAAGCATATCAACCACAAACAGACCCAAATAACAGCGAACCAGTTTGAAATTGTGAAGTATGAAAAGTAAAGGATAATAACTGGATTTCTCGAAACTAATAACAACTGCAGTTAGACTAGCTTAGCAGGGAGATTAGTATTCTCTTCAATTTGACTTGTTATCTGTTACTCAGTTAGATAGGGTTTAGGGTTTAGGGTTTTTCATAACTAAGTACCTTGTGATCTGAAAACTGTCAACACACAATCCTGCTAGCCCTAGCCATTTATAAAGATCAAATAAGAAGCACTAGAATCAATGAAAATTCAACTAATTGGACACAGAAACATTAGCATCCAAGTACAAGACCCCCACAGACCACTCTCCCATTGCCTACTTTACACAGCACGTTTTATGCATATAATTAGATTTTTGAAACATGTGCAAGAGCATTTCATACAATATCTAGTACACAAACCAGAACTTGAATTACTATGAGAAAACAAATAAAGTGCTGAAACAAACTCATATTAATTTCATGAAGCAGCATTGCTCACAGTGCTAAACCAAACAATTTCACATCATATTAAGTTCATGAAGCAGCATTGATCAAAATCAATTTGTGTTTTAAACAGGATTTCAACAGAGGACAGAGAAGAGCTGCAAAATCAAAATTTATAGTAACCACAAAGGGAACTATACATTATGAAGCAAATTTGTTCATGTCCACGAGAAAATTGGATTGTTGCTAATAGTTAGCTAGCATTTAGCAGCAAAATTTGATTTGTGTAAAACTAGTACAGCAGACAGTGAGGTGTGCTGCTTCGTTCAGTTATTGTAGCATCATGGTTACTGTACCAAGCCAATCAACGGGATAACTGGACTACAAAAAGGGGACAGCACCCTTATGGCTGTAAAAATGAAGTTGAAGCTATGCGATATAGAAAATGAAGAAGCTTGTGTATGTTGTGTAAGGGTTAGTGGCAGTCCATGGTTGTGAAGATCAAGTTAATAGTAGCGTTTCTGCTTGAAAGGAGTCTCCTAGGCATCGAGGTGGACCCAGCTAGCCTTGGGGGTCGAATTACACCTTGTCACCTAGGCAATAAGGTGTACCTAGCTCACCTTGTTGCCTTTGAAACCATGTAGTGCTTGGTTGTGACAATCAAGTTAGTAGTTCTTGGTTGTGAACTAAGTTTGGAGTGTGGAACTATAGGATCAACATAGTAGAAAGTTTTGTTGTTAGCTACTTTGTGCCATGTCTCATATACTAGTCAGTTGTGTGTTCATGCCAGAAAGAGCAAAGACAGGTATTGACTGAACCTATTCCAACAAATAGATGAACACAGTGATTTTGTTTCCAACAATTAATTAATTGTCACAATTGTAGATTTATCTGCAGTTCAGTAAACAATATACCAACTTCACAAAAAATCTAAAAACTGGTATATTTTGTATTAATGATTACAATCACCCGCTAGTCTGACCTGTATCTAGAAATTCCTGATACCATTGCTGGAACATATGGGTAATTAAAAAGAATAACATGAAACATTTAATTCTATGGTGGAATGCTAGAGAGGAATCTTTTACTAGCCATATGCATACAAGTTTAATTTTAAGGAACGTCACAGACATTCTTTTGAATGGGCCAAGTAAAACAGCCCGGAACCTTATGGGGAACAAAATAGTCACGCTGCCCAATCAACCTAAAGCATAAACAAAACTAGTAGATGTTGACTTATGTCAGTAGCAAATTGAAGCAAGTGGCACCGGCAAATAACAAAATAACAAAATGACAATGACTGGAGATGCCTTGCACTCTTCTCAAATACTCCACTAAGTACTTGTAACAAAGATTAGTACTGTATTATATAATGTGTGAATCTATGAAAGATTCCGACAGAAACAGTGATGGCATAAACAATTGAAGGAACAATCAACATCAAGAAACGACAATTAGGTGAGGATAGCAGACCTCGAGTACTCCATGGTTGGATCCTCCACGCAGAGTTTGCTGGACATGGGGTTCTGCTCAATGGTGAACTGCGTGAAGGGCTTGAGCTGCCCAAGCACCTCAGGCAGCGTCCTGCCGTCAGGGAGGTAGATGTACTCATCGACATCGAAGAAGAAGGTCCAATTCGCGGCGTGCCGGTAGCGGTGGAGGCAATCGTTGACCACCAAGAACTGGTTGTAGTAGTAGCCGTCGTACTCCGCCTGCACCCGGACGTCCTGCACGGTGACCCGGCCGGCCCGGACCCACGGATCCAGCACCGCCCTGACCTCCGGGCCGACACCGCCGGCGTCGTGGAGCACGAAGTGCGACGCCGGGCCGAAGAAATGCGCGTGGTAAGCTAGCCACTCGCGCAGGCGAGCCGCGCTGAGGTTCCCGTAGAGCGAAGAGCCGCAGTACAGGTACTCGTAGCGGAACGGCGGCCGGAACCGGGACTCGTCGTAGTCACCCGGCGCCTCCTCGAGCGCGACGAAGCGCTCGTACCGGCGGGAGGCGGCGGAGTAGTACGCGTGGACGAGGAGCTTCCCGCCGCGGTTGCCGGCGTTGGGGTTGGCGCGGAACGTGCAGTTCACGACGACGACGGTGTAGACGCGGCCGTAGCCCCAGTCCGGCAGCATCTTGTAGGCCTTGGTACGGACGGCCCGCGCCGGCGGCGACGACGGGTCCTGGGTGGGTACCCACTCGCACTTGAAGTAGGGGGTGCCGTAGACGTGCGCCGGCTTGGAGGCCAGCCCGACGACGGCGAACGTGCGCGGGCCGCCCCGGTACGCGCCCATCTGGACGAACAGGGCCGCCGCGCTGCCGTAGGAACGGAACTCCCGCCTGTTGGGATCCCGCGGCCGGGCGGCCGGCAGCACGGACGCGGCTGAAGAGGCCTTCTTGGTGCTTGCTGCGTTGGCACTGGAGTTGGCGGAAGGAAATGCGGCGACGGTGGCAGCGGCAGCGGCGCGGGAGGAAGCTGAGGTGGGCGGGCGGGGGAGCAGGGGGCAGGTGGAAGAGGAAGACGGGCGGGAGGCGGAGAGGAGCGGCTGGTACGGGTGGAGCTGCCAGAGCGCCGTGACGAGCGTGAGCAGCGCGAGGGAGGCGGCCAAGGACTTGACGTCGAGGCAGGAGACGCCGCCGCCGAATGCTGCTGCTGCCACGCCACCGCCGGCGTCTTTCCTCGCGTCGGGCTTCATGGACGGACCCGCCGACCCGGTTCTTGGTCTCCCGGTCTGCGCCGCTGCTTGATGCTGGGAGAAGGTGAGCCGCACGGAGCGGAGCAGGAGGAGGCGCCGGCGCCGCGGACGGACACCTTCTTGCCGGAGAGCAGGAGGGGTGGTGGGTGGGTACAGCTGCTTTCGCACCGGGAGAGGAAGGCCAAATGGGGAAGGAGATCAATCTGGGAGATGGAATGCAATGCAACACGAATTGGGGATGAATTGGAGACGACGAGAGGACGACGGAAGACGATGAGTGAGGTGAGGCTGTCTGTCAGTGTGTGTGCGAGTGCGAGTAACCGGCGGACGAGCGGTGTCCTCTCTATCCTGTATGGGCCGTCACGTGGTGGGCCTTCTGCATGGTTACCTACAAAGGCCACAACGGAAAAAATAAATAATAATGCATGGTTATCGATAACTTGTGTCTCCCTCCATTAGCTTAGCGTTTTACCTGTGTGTGGTGTATTTGGACTGTGGGTTGAACTAGAATGACCTAGGTTGGATCTAGATGACCACATGTTTGGTTTGTGGGTTGGGTTGAAGCGGGATGGACCCAGATGGAATATTCGCTCATTATGTGGGTCGGAGGGATTTCTCAAAATCAAGCGGACCACGCCGACTAAGCCTGGGCACATTACCCGCTACCCATTACCCGAACCTGAACTACCCGGACCCGAACCCGAACCCGAACTACCCGATGCCTAGTTCGGATAGTGAATCCTATTACCCGAATTTATATTGGGTAATTCGGGTAACGACACCCGGTACCCAAACTACCCATTACCCGCAATAGCAATGCGTCACCTGAAATCATGTAGTCGTCGCAACTCATTAACTCATCACATATTCCCGTGGAGGCGTAACTCATCCCGTATTCCCATGGCGGCGTCGCCGGCGTGGTACCTTGACCTTCTCCTCGGCTTCGGCTCCTCATTTACTCCGCCTCCCCGTCTCCCCGACCTCGAGTTCCCGCCCCGGCGCACCGTATACTTTGCCAGATCGCCTTTAAAACCCAGATGCCAGACCGCCACACTCGCCTTTAAAACTTGATGAGATGCTTAGCTGATTGGGGTTTGGATAGATTAATGACTGTAACAGTGGACAATGCAAGTGCCAATGACAGTGGTGTTGATTACTTGCGGAAGCAGCTACAGAAAACCAACATTGCCAAGGGCAAGTTTGTGCATATGAGGTGTGCAGCCCACATTGTGAATCTTGTTGTAAGAGATGGACTGCAAGAAGTGGACCTATCTATTAAGCGTGTTAGGGCTTCTATAAGATATATCAAAAATGGGACTTCAAGATTGGTCAAGTTTAAAGAACTTGCTGAGGAAGAGAAAGTGGACAGCAAAGCTTTTTTGAAACTTGATGTTCCGACAAGGTGGAATTACACCTATTTGATGTTGAAGGCTGCACTTGTGTATGAGAAAGTGTTCTTAAAAGTTAGTTGAAGATGACACTAATTATGTTCTTGATTTGTCTGAAGCAAAAGATGGGTTTGGGCATCCTGATGAAGATGATTGGGATAATGCAAGGAAGATGGCACAATTTCTGCAGCATTTCCATGATCTTACTGTCCGTATCTCTTCTTCTCTCCAAATCACTAGTAACACTTTCTTTCATGAGATTGGAGAAGTCCGTTTGTTGATTCAAGAATGGCTGAGCAGTGAAGATGATTTGCAAGTTTCTATGGGGAATAGAATGAAGGAGAAATATGATAAATATTGGGGACTTTGGCACACCAACAGCAAGGACAATGAGAAAGGGCAGCAACAAGACCAGGATAAGGATAAAGGGCGCAGCAAGGGTAGGGGTAAGGAGAAGGAGAAGGAGAAGGAGAACATCAATTTATTGATATTTGTGGCTGCATTCCTTGATCCAAGGTACAAGTTATCTTTGTACACAAAGATTACTGTTGAAGAGATATTTGGTGAGGAAAAAGGTCCATTGGTTTGGGCAGCAATCAATACTTGTGTGACAGAGTTGTTTGAAGAATACAAGAACATGTATGCTCCAAATGAAGAAACTGCTCACGTAGTTGATGCTGAAAAATCTAAGAGAGTGGCAGGAGGAATGCTTAAAGAAAAAATTGCCAAGAAGATGAAATTAAACAATTGTTCTACCAGCACCAATAAATCTGAACTTGAGAAATACCTTGCTGAAGAAACAGAAGACCCAAAATCGAAAATGGATATTCTTGCTTGGTGGAAAGTCAATTCAAATAGGTTTCCAGTTTTGGGTCACATGGCTCGTGATGTGCTTGCTATACCCATCACAACAGCAGCGTCAGAATCTGCTTTTAGCACAGGTGGACGTATTTTGGATGACTTTCGTACCTCTCTTACTCCATTCATGTTAGAGGCTTTAGTATGCACACAGGACTGGCTTCGAAGGCCTACTGTTGACATAAAGGAGAGCACTGAGGAATTGGCAATAATAGAAAAAAGGTATCTTATTTGCTTACTTGCTTACATTTGTGAATTTACTATATGTAATATTAAATATGTAACTGTGTTTTACTAATGTGCATTTACAGAATGGATAGAAGAATTTGGCGGCAATGGAAAAAAGAATGAGCCATCGGTTGAGACCTCGACTACTGCTCACTCCAAAACTAAAGGTATGTCAAGTATGAATGAAGTTTTCGGTATGCTGTTCCAATATGCTGCTATGCCCAGAACTGAACCATCATTTTTTTGCAGAGTATGGAGGAATGTCTTACTGCCACTGGAGTATGGAGGAATGGAGTCTGAGATGTTCTTTTGTTCTCTTATAGTTGTTTGATTGATACGTTGGCACCAGGCAGCATGCTTAACGTCTTGAAGGCTTGAACTTTTGTATTTGTGCCTTCTATCTTGTCAGTACTAGTAGTCAGTAACTATATGTCTTTGTGTGTCGTGCTTTGCACTTGGATCTGAATGTTTGTAATGAGCAGCGAGGTCGGCTGAAACTGAAAACTTGAAGTTATCAGTTATCAGTTATTAATTTATTATGTCCATTTCTAGTGTATGCAAAATTCTATACTGTTTGAGTGTATTCTGTGATTTTATATATTTCGGGTATATTGGGTATACCCAAACCTGAACCCGAAGTTGCGGGTACCCGAATTTGCGGGTAGTGATTTTTTGGGGCTGCTTTCGGGTAACAATTCTCATTACCCGAACTTTCCAAAACCCAAATTACCCGACCCGAACTAATCGGGTAACCCGAACGCCCAGAGTTAACGCCGACCCAGATGGACGTCGTGTTCCTCCGTTCGCAAGCGCGACGCACTGGCTGATTTTGCGTTGGGCGACCTCGAGCCCCAGCCATGGTGGCGCGGGCGAGCTCCATCATGACCACGCCGCGTGAGCTCCAACGGGCCGCCGGCGCGGTGCGGGGCACCAAGCTTCCTGTCGACGACGGTGGCCACCTGCTCGAACCACGCGCTCCTGCTGCCCCCGCCTCTCGCTGCGGCGACGGCGGGTACACGTCCGGGGCGCCGACGCCGCCGAGATGGAACAGGCCCCACGCGTCGGCGGGCTGCTGCGCGCGCGCGGACCCGGTGCTACGGCGCGGCCGCGCCGAGCGCAGCTGCGGCAACAGGCTCGGGTGCGCGTAGAACACGCTGCTCGACATCAACCGTCCATGCATGTTCTCTGCTTCCACGGTAAAAGGAGAGAGAAGAGAAGAGAAAGAGGAGAGAACGGGCCCCACCAGAGGGCAAGGTGGTCCTTTTACTAACCTGGTTGACACCGGTAGGCATGAAAACAGATGGAATGGCAGGCAAAAGCGAAGATGGACGATAGCATATAGGCCCAGTTAAACTTTCGAGGTAAAAGGCCCCCGCGACGTCGTGGCTTTGTTGCCCCCTGTCCTTTAAAATTTCGAGAAAAAACTTCAATTAAATATAAATTAAAAACTATTAATATTAAGGTTTAGATATGGAGAGCTCCACTATGGTGCCTCCACTAGCGATTTGTGCTCCCGTTGGCGAGGTTGCCGGTCCCTTCCGCCTCCTGCGGCCCTCGGGGCCTTGGATGTGTGGGGAACCGCATGACCTTGACCGGCGGTGTAGATTAGGTCCCTTTTCTAGGGTTAGGGTCTTCGACGGCACGAGCTTGGTGGAGGTGGCAGCGCAGCCATGGTGGAATAAGGTCCTCCCGATCTTCGTCCACCTCATCGTCGCCTGCTCCGGTGATGATGAGAGACCTGTGAGGCGGTATAGAAGTCTGGCGCGGCTGCTGTTTCGTCGTCGTGGCGGAGCGGCAGTGCTCGTGCCGTGTTTTAGGTCAACGCTACGGTGGCGGCTGAGGGCGTGGTGGCAAGATGGAATATGGTGGATCGAGCTTGATCTGTCGGCGGCATGGATCGGGATTGAGCGAGCTTGGCTTCACCGCGATGGCGGATGCCATCGTCGGCGCTGCTCTCGTCATTCCAACCTGCATTGTGATCCTGACGGATGAGCACTCAAAGACTTCTTCGCCTCTGCGAGATTGAGCGTCTGCTGCAGTCCACCTCAACGCCGGTGGTTTCCTCCGACTTCTGGTGATTCAGGTTTGGCGGCGTCGGCTGGTGTCGGCGGTCTTCGTCAGCAACGGATGTGGCCGGTTTCCTTTCTCGTGGAATATAGGTTGGGCAGCTGTCCTACGTATCCTTACTCGGTGTACTTGTATTTGAACATATTTATTTATATTAATTAATACAGGTATACTTTATCAAAAAGAAAATAACATGCATGTCTGGCTTTTTGATCTGTCCAACGGCGTCTCTATTTCATATGATCAACTCAATTAAAGAGTGTTGTGTTCCTAAAAAAATTGACATGTAAAAAGCTTAAAACTAAATACATTGGTGGCCCTTAAACTTATACCTCTGTGCCACCTAGGTTTATGAACTCTCAAATTTGAAATCTAGTCCTCTGAACTCGCTAAGTCGTGCATTGCAAGTCCATATCCCTTCGTATAGGGGCAGAATAGGATAACATTTTATAACAAACACCCCAACTTACTTATCTTCTTCCTTCAGACAAGATGGGCATGCATGAGCACGCCTAGGCATTTTCTTGTTGCAGCCATTAACAATACTGATGCTACTGTCACCGGCAATACTACCATCTTAATAATTAATAAATGCAGCTCGTCAAAAAGCCTACCACTAAGACTGTGTTGTACGTGGACCGCATGTAGCCGATGCCTCTTATGTTTTGACGGAGGTGTTCGCGCTATAGGGTCTCCCTTTTCGAACGTATTTGCACTCATCATGGGGCTTAGATTGATCAAAACGGCCAGGAGTAGATGGGAAGGGATGACTTTCTTGCCTCCTCTCGTCCCTCAAAGATTCTCCCCTTGTATTGCACGACTAATGGGGATTTAATGCCACACAAAAAATAACATTTGCTTCCGTGCAAATTCGATAGCCCCTTGTATGGTCACCACTCCGTGCTACCATTTTTCTAGCTCTGCTCATAAACTCTACCATAGAGTCTATAGTAGAGTTTGTAGAGCAGGTGGTATTGTTTGGCACACTGCTCTGTTACACATTTACAAATGAATTGTTTTTATACAAATGGTCCATTATATCCTAATTTAAAATGCACTTAATATTTTTTGACTAGTCTCTAAGTAACATTATGGATAGAAGAGTGAATATTATTGAACCGTTATTAAAAACATATACTTATTACAAAAACATAATAGTTGAAAAATATTTACATCCACATCTATGCTGCGTATACATTACTAAGCTTCGAATGCATTGTCCTGACGTGCATGCCACAGAAATAAAAAAAAATATGGCCATTAGAATATCACGTAACCATTTTATGAACATGCATGCTAGGGAAATAAAAAGGAAACTAAGGCAGAAAAAGAAACCTTTTCAATTTTAGCAGTAGCAAGGTAGGAATGGAGGAAGTAAAGGAGATAAAGGAGAAAAAAGAAGTAGATGTAGATATATAGATAGCTAATAGAAAACTTTTGAAAAATGAATTTTAGTGTTTCTACCTCTATTTCAGAGTTCAATGGTGATTTTGTCTCTTCTTTTTTAATTTAATGATTCTATCCTCGTTTTTTCTCAACGAAGCTCATGTTTACCCGTAGAATGTAACACCGTCGAGATAGATTGATTAAATGGGAAAAAAAAGAAAAATGAAAACATCTACACAAAAAGATAAGGATGCTCTTTTGTCCCTTGCTACTGCTGAGATGGAAGACGATGAGTGAGGCTGGCTGTCAGTGTGTGTGCGAGTGGGAGTAAGAGCGTCTCCAACAGTTTGTCAAATGAGCTCGTCATCCTTGAAAAATTGGCAAAACATGAAAATTTGCTTTCCAACAGTTTTGCCAAATGAGATTGCCATCTTTATCAACTTGCTATTTCTCCTCTTCGCGCGCATATCTTTACGCGCGTATCTCACTGGCATCAGCGCCTCCACTTAAAAGTTACTCTTTCTTTTTATTCTTTTTACCTAAAAAATTATTATCCGACGTCTATGACTAGCGGACCCTATACTATGCGGTGGCCCACGTCGTATGAGTAACACTTGATGAGGTTGTTGGTGTCGTAGATGATATAGCCGGAAAAGACGAGCGCCGCTAGCCCGCCGTAGACCATGTACGAGGCGTGCTGGCCTAGCACTGCACGACGCAAGTTCCGTTCATTTACATGTCATCGTCATCGTGCATCCCACTCCGTTCGTTTGCATACTCTATCATCGTCATCGTGTATCTCATGCAAATATCGCACGACGCAGCAACATTTGCATCATTCAATCAACAATTCGAAGCCGCCCGACCTCCGTCATCTCGTGTATCTCATCGGCCGTGTCGCCAAGCCCTCGACGTCCTCCCGATCCTGCCGATCGAAGTCTGCTGTCTGATTGGAGTACAGGGACTGGCGGCGGCACTTCAACGCACGCGAGTTGAGGGTCGCGGCACCCCTTCAATGCACGCGAGGGGGGTCCCGGAGCGAGGGTAGTTGCAACCGGTAATGACGTGGGCCTGTTTTTTTTTACCAAATCCAAATGGCAAACTCTTGGAGATAGTCTACTTTTTTTTACTTGCTATATTTTTTTTACCAAGTTGCCAAATGAGATGATTTGGCAAGTCAATTTTACCAAACTGTTGGAGATACTCTAACCGGCGAACGAGTGGTGTCCTCTCTATCCTGTATGGGCCGTGGTGTGGCGTGGTGGGCCTTTTGGGTTCTGGCTCGGACCGTGACAGCGTGCTGCAGCCGATTGTCGGTCGTTGCCGCTCTGGCTAGAGAAGCGCTAGCGCTCGGACGTCCTAAGCTTAGGACGCCCGAGCCCGGCGCACCCCCGTCCTGCGCGGGCACACACGCTCCACATTCCGCACCGTCCAACACGGTGCACACACACACTCATCACTCCCCACCGGGCCCTCCGCCCCCGAAGGCCCCCCAATCCCGCAACGTACGCGACACCTCCCCCTGTCGCCCCGCCGCCGGAGGCCTCCACGGCCCCTGCTCCCTCCATGGCCGCCATGAACTTCACACATAAACGCCAAAAATCTATGAAACAAAAGTGAGATTACAAATCAAACAAAACGAAACATATAATGAAACAAAACAGAATCGGATACTGAAACAAAGTAGAGACATGAAATGAAACAAATGATTGGGTTAAACTGAAACAAAAAACAGATTGAGAAATTAAACTGAAACGTAGATTGAAAATTTGCTGAAACAGGAGAAGAAGAAGTGAAACAATTTGAATCGGTCAGTTGAAACAAACGCATAAAGAAAGTGAAACATGAAAAAAAAGCAGCGTGAAGCAAAACTGGAGAAACATCGTCTACATGATAGCGGAAACATCCCATACGGCAAAAAGAAACAACACAATACTAAGAACTGAAACACAACAAGGGGCAACTAGTTGAAGGGGAAGGAGGGGGAACGAGGAGGAGGAGGCTGCTTATCTGGGGTCCTCCTGACCTACCACGCCAGAGCCGTCATGGAGGCCTTCGACCCACCATGGCCACACACACAGGAGTGGTGGGCCGCAGTAGAGAGGTGAACGGGAGGCCACACGTCGCCGGAGACGAACTCGCCGCCCCCACGGAGAGGAGCCGCCCCCATGTAGGGGAGCAAGAGGAGAAGCGCGCGAGGTGGACGAAACACAGGGTGGGAGCCGAGGTAGAGGAGAGGAGTAGCTCGCCAAGGGAGCGCATCCACCGCCACCACCGCCGGGGCCGGCGGATCCAAGGGCCGCCGGGGCCGGATTTGGTCCCGTCATGCCCGTGCGCCCGCCGCGGTGTCCACCATGGCCGCGCGCACTGGAGCGCGGTGGTGCGTGCGTGGAGATGGTGGGCGTGGGCGCGAGGCTTCCCGCTCCGGGGAGGAGCTCAACGGGAGGGAGGAACGCACGGCGGCGTGCGCGACTGCTGGAGCTCGCGGCGAGTGGGCTGTGGGAGGAGCAGCGGAGAGACCGAGGCGAAGATGTAGAATGCCGGCGGAGAGAACGAACCGGAGGGGAAAGTGACGTGCGAGGCAGCAAGGGGATAAGGTTTTCGTGGTGGGCCGTCGTGGGCTGCGGCGCGTGTCCTACACTTAAGACGTTTTAACACTAGCATTACCGCTCTGGTTACCTACAATTACAAAGGCCACAACGGGGGAAAAAATGCATGGATCCTGGACAGTGCACTCGCCTTGATGCTCGCCGACAAGCAACACAAATCTTAAAGCAAAATCCAATGGCCCAAAATTCAACAGATTTCATCACTAAAATCTGTTGACAGATAAATAGCAAAACTCATATTTAAAAACAAAACTCAGATTAGCCACTACAGTAGAGCAACAAAAAAAAAGCTAGCGACTAAAACGGTAGCAACTACTGCCTTTCGAAAAAAAATTTAACCGCCTTTCGATAAAACGGTAGCAACCAATAGGCCATGGCGACCTCAGCTACTTGCACAATCTCACCATAACTCTAGACCACTATGGATTGTGGTAAACCACAAAACACCATATAACCATTCACACTTCACAGGCACCATACCACGGGTAGAACCACAAATCAAGCAACTTCTTTAACATTGAAGAAGTGTGCTTTCTCTCCTTTACAAAATGTAAGAGGTTGGTTTTGGATTTTATTCTAAAGCAATTCATTTTTAACTTTAAACAAATTTGTAAAAAAAAAAAAGTGCACCAGCATTTTATTAAATCCACGAGTAAGTACTCCTATTATTATGTTAATACGTTTTCCAGTATTTTGGATATATATACTCCTATGTCAATACGTTTTGCAATATAGTTTGGGGTGTTTGGAACGGTTTTACTCCCGTTTTTCGAGCTCCGTTCCAGCTCCACGTTGCCAAACACGTACAACTCCAAAAACTATGCTCCGCAAAAAAGTGGAGTTGAAGGCCAATTCCACGTTTTTCCTAGAGCACCTCAAGGGGTAGTCCAGGATTTAGACTTTTGTACATCTTCATGGAGTTGAAAAAAATTACGCACACTTGCCATTCATTTGTTAATAAAAAACTGATTTGTCTTACCTCACGTAGTCACACATACACATATGTGATTAATTCTAATAGCCTTAGTTTCCTTTTTATTTCCCTAGCATGCATGTTCATAAAATGGTTACGTGATATTTTAATGGCCATATTTTTTTATTTCTGTGGCATGCACGTCAGGACAATGCATTCGAAGCTTAGTAATGTATACGCAGCATAGATGTGGATGTAAATATTTTTCAACTATTATGTTTTTGTAATAAGTATATGTTTTTAATAACGGTTCAATAATATTCACTCTTCTATCCATAATGTTACTTAGAGACTAGTCAAAAAATATTAAGTGCATTTTAAATTAGGATATAATGGACCATTTGCATAAAAACAACTCATTTGTAAATGTGTAAGTGCCAAACAATACCACCTGCTCTACAAACTCTACTGTAGACTCTATGGTAGAGTTTATGAGTAGAGCTAGAAAAATGGTAGCACGGAGTGGTGCCCATACAAGGGGCTATCGAATTTGCACCGAAGTAAATGTCATTTTTTGTGTGGCATTAAATCCCCATTAGTCGTGCAATACAAGGGGAGAATCTTTGCGGGACGAGAGGAGGCAAGAAAGTCATCCCTTCCCATCTACTCCTGGCCGTTTTGATCAATCTAAGCCCCATGATGAGTGCAAATACGTTCGAAAAGGGAGACCATATAGCGCGAACACCTCCGTCAAAACATAAGAGGCATCGGCTACATGCGGTCCACGTACAACACAGTCTTAGTGGTAGGCTTTTTGACGAGCTGCATTTATTAATTATTAAGATGGTAGTATTGCCGGTGACAGTAGCATCAGTATTGTTAATGGCTGCAACAAGAAAATGCCTAGGCGTGCTCATGCATGCCCATCTTGTCTGAAGGAAGAAGATAAGTAAGTTGGGGTGTTTGTTATAAAATGTTATCCTATTCTGCCCCTATACGAAGGGATATGGACTTGCAATGCACGACTTAGCGAGTTCAGAGGGCCAGATTTCAAATTTGAGAGTTCATAAACCTAGGTGGCACAGAGGTATAAGTTTAAGGGTCACCAATGTATTTAGTTTTAAGCTTTTTACATGTCAATTTTTTTAGAACACGACACTCTTTAATTGAGTTGATCATATGAAATAGAGACGCCATTGGACAGATCAAAAAGCCAGACATGCATGTTATTTTCTTTTTGATAAAGTATACCTGTATTAATTAATATAAATAAATATGTTCAAATACAAGTACACCGAGTAAGGATACGTAGGACAGCTGTCCAACCTATATTCCACGAGAAAGGAAACCGGCCACATCCGTTGCTGAAGAAGACCGCCGACACCAGCCGACGCCGCCAAACCTGAATCACCAGAAGCCGGAGGAAACCACCGGTGTTGAGGTGGACTGCAGCAGATGCTCAATCTCGCAGAGGCGAAGAAGTCTTTGAGTGCTCATCCGTCAGGATCACAATGCAGGTTGGAACGACGAGAGCAGCGCCGACGAGGACATTCACCGTCGCGGTGAAGCTAAACTCGCTCAATCCCGATCCGTGCCGCCGGCAGATCGAGTTCGATCCACCTCAATCCATCTTGCCTCTACGCCCTTAGCCACCATCGTAGCCTTGACCTAAAACGCGGCACGAGCACCATCGCTCCACCATGACGACGAAACAGCAGCGCTGCAGACTCCTACACCGTCTCACAGGCCTCCCATCGTCGCCGGAGCAGGCGACGAAGAGGTGGACGAAGACCGGGAGGACCTTATTCCACCATGGCTGCGCTGCCACCTCCACCAATTTCGCGGCGCCGAAAACCCTAACCCTAGAAAAGGGACCTAATCTACACCGCCGATCAAGGTCACGCGGTTCCCCACACATCCGAGGCCTCAAGGGCCGCCGGAGGCGGAAGGGACCGGCGACCTCGCCGGCGGGAGCACAAATCGCTGGTGACGTCGCCTTGGTGGGGCTCTCCGTGTCTAACCCTAACTAGACCTTTTTTTTTTTAATTGGATGGTATTTTATTTGTCGACGTTCTCATAGATGCATGTTGATTTTGCTCATGACAAACACCATTCCTTTTCTTCCTATCTCATATTTGATCTTCTAGCGTTCTCTATCAACTGACGTCTAACATGTTTTAGTTTTACGGGAATCAAACTTTTCACGTTTATACGCAAATGCTGAAATAACATTTATAATGACAGCGTTAATGTAATCAAACCGGTCATAGATACGGTACCTTTAATTCGGTGTTGTGATCAACCCTAGGCAATTCATAATTTGAACATAGAACGAACTTAAACATGCTCCTAATATTTTGGAACCGAGAGAACTTTGAATAGTCAACCGTGAAATCTGAAGAACTGGAAGAAGCAGTACTTTCCTAGAACTGAATAAACGGAAAGCAAAGCCCACCCACCATTTTTTTTAAGAAATAAGTTCACCCACCTGTTAACAAAGCCGTTCAACGTCGTTCTCTCGGTCTCTACTTCCTGAGCTCGGCCCATTGACAGCCTTAAGGTCTGTAAGCCCATAAAGCGAAAGTACATCGACCCATTTCTACTTTTTTTTTCTCTGTCTTTTTCTTTTGTGTGTAATAACCAAAAAAAAAATTGTTTTCCTTCATCCCTTGGTCTCACTCTTTATTGGCTCACCACAGAACAATAAAAAAGATTTAATTCATCTCTCAATAAGATAGATAACCTATTCTTTTTTTTAGATAAAGGATAAATAAATATCGGCTTCATCTATCAAAGATAGAATCAGGCCAATTATTACAACTTGAAAACACACACTGAAGCATTGCCAGGGCAAACGCAAAAGTCTCACAAAGTAACAGGAAATAAAGAAGTTCTTGACTACGCAAATCCAACATGTCTATTTGAAAGCCAACCACGTGATCCGAAGAAGTCTAAAGCCGACATCTCAAGGTGTTGAGCTACAGCAAGCAATTGGTCTTTTAGCTCCTCATGCCGCTGTAAGCTTGACCACTGACGTAGCCAATGGGTCCCCCGGAACAGTACCTGCAAAAGAGATTTGGGTTTGCATTTGTCAAAAACCAACTCATTTCTTGTTAGCCAAATTGCCCATAGAAGAGCTCCCGCTGCTGTTAATAACAATAAGTTATACTTCTTGTTGCCTTTTTTAGACAAACATCAAACAAATCAGTTGCATTAGTACGTGGTGAAATTTCGAAAAGTATATGTATAGAGCGCCACAAGAATTTTGAATAAAAGCATCCAAAAAAGAGGTGGTGAATTGTTTCAGGAATATGGCAGACACAACATGACGTATCCCCATTCCAGTTCCTCCTAGCCAAATTGTCTTTTGTTAGGATCACCCCTCTTTTTAAGTACCACAAGAAAACTTTTATTTTCATAGGTAGCTTTGTTTTCCAAATATTTTACGACACTCTCACCCCATTGTTAATTAACGCAGCATACATAGACTTGACTGAAAAGGCCCCAGAGGTGTTTAGACCCCAAACAAACACGTCTCTTTCCTGTTGTAAGTTTATTTCTTGTAAAGAAGCTAGTATTGAATTCCAATGTACTAAGTTTCTACCCACTAAATTTCTACGAAAGGAGATATTTAGTACGGGAGAACTCAAAACAGTTGCAATGGAATCTTGTTTTCTTCTTACAATATTAAACAAAGCAGGGAACTTCTCTTTCGACGGTTTGTTGCCCAGCCAAGTATCCACCCAGAATCTGGTTTGTGACCCGTCCTTGACATTAAAACGTCCTAATTGCATGAAAGTATCTTTAATATTCATAAGGCTTTTCCAGAAATGAGAGTCTGATGGCTTTTTTTCACAACCACCTAGAGTTTTACTCTTGATATACTTATTTCTTAATAGCTCTTGCCATAAGCCCTCCTCATTTAATAATTTAAACAACCAATTGCTCAGCAAACATTTATTTTGAACCTCTAGATTTTGTATCCCTAGACCACCTTGATCCTTAGGTTGACACATAAGTTCCCATTTGACCAGTCTATATTTTTTTTTGTGTTGATCATTTTGCCAATAAAAGCGAGACCGAAAACAATCTATTTTTTCTAACACTCCTTTCGGTAGCTCAAAAAAGGACATCATAAACATCGGTAAACTTGAGAGCACCGAGTTTATGAGTACTAAACGTCCACCGACTGTCAGTAACTTGCCTTTCCAACCACTAAGTCTCTTTTCAATTCTCTCTTCAATCCCCTTCCAATCTCTATTATAAAGTTTCCTAAAATGCATGGGTAGACCCAAGTACCGAAAAGGGAATTTACCAATGGCACATCCAAACAATTGCGAATAAAAAAGTTCATGATCTTTTGCTTTTCCAAAACAAAAGACCTCACTTTTGTGGAAATTTATCTTTAAGCCAGATATTTGTTCAAAGGTACTGAGCAGTAACTTCATGTTAACTGCCTTTTCCATATCATGGCTCATAAAGATCACTGTGTCATCCGCATATTGGAGTATTGACAAACCATCTTCAACAAGATGGGGTATAACCCCTTCAACTTGTCCTGTCTCCCTTGCCCTGGCAATAAGTATAGCCAACATATCCACCACTATGTTAAATAGTATGGGGGACATGGGATCACCTTGCCTGAGACCCTTTTTAGTCTAGAAGAAATTTCCTAACTGGTCATTAACTTTGATGTTTACATTACCTCCTTGTGTAAAAAGCTTCACCCAATCACAGTGAGAAACCTTTCATTCTTAAAGTTTGTTGTAAAAAGTTCCAGTTTACTTTATCATATGCTTTTCCAAAGTCAATTTTAAAAGTCACCCCGTCCTGTTTTTTAGTGTGCAATTCATGCAACGTTTCATGGAGGATAACTGCTCCCTCCATGATGTTTCCGCCAGGTAAGAAGGCTGTTTGAGTTGGTTTGATCAGTTTCTGGGCAACGGATGTAAACCTATTTGTTGCAACTTTTGTGAAGATTTTAAAAGAGACATTCAGCAAACAGATGGGTCTATATTGTTGAATGACTCTAGCATCCTTCTTTTTGGGCAACAAGATTATGTTTCCGAAATTAAGACGATTAAGCGGCAATGTTCCATGATAGAAATCATCAAACATAGCCATCAAATCATCTTTAATTAACCCCCAAAAAACCTGATAAAACTCGGGTGGGAACCCATCTGGGCCAGGTGCTTTATTATGTTCCATTTGGAAGACAGCAGCTCTAACTTCCTCTTGTGAGAAAGGTTCAGTCAAAAACTCATTTTCCAGGTTAGAAACTTGAGGAATGTCATCTGTCTGAGATTCGTCTAGACCGACTAGAGAATCTTCAGATGGACCGAACAGGTTTTTGTAATAACTAGTGATGTGCTCCTTTAGTTGAGCATCACTGGTTAAAACATTGTCGTCATCCTCTAACTGGAAAATACGAGTTTTCCTGTGTCTACCATTGGCAAGCAAGTGGTAATACTTTGTGTTGGCATCACCCTCTAAAAGGTGTTTCGCTTTAGCTCTTTGGTACCATTTTAATTCCTCTTCCCTTAGTAATTCCGCCAGCCTATCACTTAGCACATGTTTTAAATCTCGCTCTGCATCACTTAATAGGGTGTATTCAGCATTTTTGTCTAGCTCGTCCAATCTGTTTAGCAACCTAGTTTTTTCTTTTTTATAAATACCACTCACGTGCTTCGCCCACCCTCTCAGGTGCTGACGAAGTTTCCTGATTTTGAATTGCCACCTCTCTATCGGCGATCCATCAGCTAGAGCGTTCTGCCATACTTCTGACACCATCTCACAAAATCCATCTCTTAACAACCATCCCAATTCAAACTTGAACTGTGGCTGATAAGTTGAAGATGTTTCATTTGTAGAGAAAAGCAGAGGTGTATGATCAGAGATCTCTCTATTTAGACAATGCACTGAAGAGAGTGAATAAGTGGATTCGAAATCTGTGCAAACTAAAACTCTGTCTAATTTTTCAAAGGTCTGATTCTGCAAGTTATTTGCCCAGGTAAACTTCCTACCTGTTAGCTCGATTTCTCTAAGGTTTAATGTATCAATCACTGCATTGAACATAAAAGGCCACCTGTCGCTATAGTTATCATTATTCTTCTCATCTGGTCTTCGTATAATGTTAAAGTCACCGCCTATAATGATAGGTACGGTGTCCTTAGAACAAACACGGACCAATTCAGACAAGAAACTTGACTTTAACTCACTTTGGGCCGGTCCATAAACAGAGATGAGATTAAACTTGAAGTCATTTGCTTTGTTACGTTGCTTAAACCGGATGAAAAATTCCCCCTCCTCTATTTGCCCAACGTCAAAAGTTAACAAATGTACGCCTAGTATCATGCCACCGGATCTACCCCTTGGAGCCATACAATGCCACATATAATCTCCCCCTGCACAAATAGTGTTGAGAGTATTTTGTGGAAAAGTAGCTCTCCCCGTTTCCGATAAGGCAATAAAATCTAGACTTTTCTCTTTTGTTAAGTCTGACAGAAACCTATATTTCTTACCATCCGCGAACCCATTACAATTCCAAAAAATACCCTTCATTTTGACAACCTTTTGTTTAAACTTTTCTTTTGACTATGGCGGCCACTATTTACCTAATGATTCTGAGGTTTGTAAGATCTCCGGATCACAACCCCCATCATCTAGCCCTTCAGCCACCTCTGCGCAAATAATGTTAAGTGCATCCAGATCTACACTATATTCATTAGTGGTAACAGAAGATGCATCCTCTACTAATATTTTTTCTTCATCTTTTCGTCTTTCAAAATCAAGCATTCTATTGTACTCAATATCTTTCAATTTTTTTAAAGAAAGCAGTATATCATGTTCGCTATGTTCTTTTACTTCACCAATGAAATTTGTTCCACTTCTGGTGCCTGGGAAAAGGAGAATGATGTGCCTTAGACTGCACCTGCCCACGCGCAATGGTCCTATCGACACGCACCTTCGGCTCCCTGCATCATCACCGTCCTTTTTCTATTCCCCAGTGGGTTCATTGAATCAGTTGGCAAAGGTAGAAGTGACCGAAGATAACCCTGCAATTTCTTCTTTTTATTCGTGATGGGAATTCCCTGAAGTGACCGAAGATAACCCTGCAATTTCTTCTTTTTATTCGTGATGGGAATTCCCTGTGGACGACTTTGGTGTACACGCCGATCCAACCAGCATTATTCGTGATGGGAAGTGTCCGACGCGGAGCCCGTGACCCAAGCATCAGGTCACCACGCAAAAGCAATGAGAACGCGTAAGAACAGACACAGCATGTACTGCTGTTGTATAGTGGTGGAGATGAAAAAAAAGTGTTCCTACCTCTTTCCAAGTTGCAAGTGACCGTATATTGCTTTGTCTGCCAGGGGTTGGTACACAGTAGTTGGAATTGTGGGACAGCTGTCGGATCCGTATGAGTGTATGACCGTATCCTTTTGCGTGGTGAGAACGAGCACCAGCTCGGTTGGCTACCGTAGCAGGTGTGCACGCTGCCCACGTGTTCTCATCGGGATTTATTTTCATCTTTTCAGTGCAGCCTCTAACCACGTGGAGTCACAGTGTGACAGGACGTGATCTATAAACATGCTCATAGACATGAGAAATGGATCGGCCCAACAAAATTCATGGGATGAACTCATGATGCAGCACTTCATGAAGCATGTACAACCATAATTTAAGATTTCTCCTGGTGAATGAGCTTCTACTAGTATTTTTCTATTCAAAATTTAATATAAAATTTCGTACTAAGATGCCTCGTCTTCTACTAGTCTTTTTTATTCGAAATTTAGTATAAAATTTTCCTACTAAATACCTCTTAGTGAGATTCCCATGTGCTATGACTAGAGATAGACTAGTAGTGTGTTATTACTATTTAAAAACACTAGAGAATTACATCATTTTGGTAGTGATGTAGTGATTCCACAAACCAAACATAACTTAAAAGTATCAAAAACTGGTTTGAGACAACATGCAGTCGTGAGCCAGTGATGCACAATCACCATCAGTTCCTGCTTAATCATTATTTATTACGTGTTCTTTTTTCTGAGCTATAATTTACCTTACTTTATTAATTTAAATTTCTTGAATTAATCAGATTTATAAAGCATTCATAAAAAAAAAGCATCTCCAATGTTAAAAATGTATTTATCAGATACACAATAAAATATATTTTAAATGGAGGAAGTGGAAAAGAAGGATGCTTTCTCCACTCTAAATGTAAGAGGTCTTATTTTTATTTTTAGTTAAACTTCTCTAACTTTAACTAATAAACTTATAAATATCAAACTAGGTCCATTAAATTGACCTAAAAATGATTTTTTTGAAAATAGGTCTAATGGAAAAATACTTATTTTGCATCACTGGTATTTTCTTTTACTTCACCGATTTGTTCCACAGTGCCTGTGGAAAAGGAGAATAATGTGACTAAGCCGGCACTTGCGGGCGCACCATACCTATCGACACGACACCTTCGGCTCATGTATAGTCACCGTCCTTCTCATTGGGTTCTTTGAATCGGTTGGCAAAGGTAGAGGCGACAAAAGATAACCCTGCAATCTCTTCTTTTAAAATAAAAGTTACTAACTTTTATAAACAATAATTTACAGAACATAACCTATCACTACTGCAGTATTAAACAAAGATGACGAGTTAATTAGAGACGAGTATTTACAACCGTCACAGACAGTCTATTTCAGACGGGTAATACAACGCTACCGTCTGGACATCGAGTAATACAACGCTACCGTCTGGACATCGAATCCGTCTGTGATACTTCAAAACTAGAGACACCTCTTACTTTCCAGCCGTCTCAAATATATCCGCGACACACGATAATAATGTGTCCGTCTTATGAAATACATTATAGACGGTTTTACTTTACCCGTCTCAACTATAACTCATATTACAGACGGGTTGTAAATCAGAAACGACTTGTTACACTACTCGTCTCTTTTACTAAAGTATTTCAGACGACTGTGATGTCACATGTCGTTGTGTAGTTTTTGGAGTTAGTCGCGGCACGAGTGGCGGCCTTCCATTTTTCACGGGCCTAGCTCGCGCGGAGCCGCTTGGTTTTGCATTGCTGAACTACCATCATAGTAATGGTTTTCCTTCCGAATAAAAAAAAGAAATTTTACTCCGTAGACAGTAAGAGCATCTCCAGCAGTCCTCCAATACCAATCCCCAATGAGAAAAACCTTTAATTTGAGGGATTTGAGCTCTCCAGCAATTCCCCAATCTCATCCCCAATGATTTTTTTTTTCAAAATTCCTCAAAACGACCCCTCCAATCCCTCAAAGATGAGGGAATCCTACCTCTCCCCAATACGGTGGGCCCCGCGATAATTGCCACTAGAGCCAGCTCGCCTGCCATGGCGTGCGCTGCCCTTCACAGCGACCCTCCGTGGCGAGCTTGCTCTGTCCCGTGGCGAGCCCGCGTCGGCCTCCACGGCCAGCTTCTGCGCGGGCGCTGGCCGCCGCCGGGCCGTGAGCTCCTGCGCGCGCCGTCGCCGCCGGGCCGCGAGCTCCTGCGCGTGCCGGCCGCCGTAGGGCCGCGAGCTTCGGCGAGTGCGCGCGCCGCCGGCCAAGGTGCTCCACGCGTGTGATAGGAAGATGCGACGGGGAAGAAGAAAGAAATCGGTAGAGAAGAAGGGGGAAAATATAAAAAAATATATAATCTGAGGACCTATGTTTTGGGGGAGATTATTGGGAGGCTGCTGGAACATCTCCCCCCAATAATAAGAAAAGTAGTATTGGGCTCTCCCATTATCATAGTATTGGGGGCTGAGTATTGGCAGAAGATGCTCTAAACTATCAAAACCGTTCAGTTACCTTCTCTCTTGTTTTAAAATGGTTTTGAAGATGATCCTTGTGTTAGTTAAAAGATCTAGTAAATACTTGTCAAGTACTGCTGTAACCTACTTACTGCTACCAGAAGATAGAAAAACGGTGGAGCAACCTATGAAGCAACCTGGAAAGACGTTATTACAACCACAGGGTATCTCCATCGGATGTCCTGGAGTTATCAAAAATCACTAGAACATCAGGCGCCCAACCACAGGGTATCTCCATCGGATGTCCTGGAGTTATCAAAAATCACTAGAACATCAGGCGCCCGTCCATCGGATGTCCTGGAGTTATCAAAAATCACTAGAACATCAGGCGCCCAACCACAGGGTATCTCCATCGGATGTCCTGGAGTTATCAAAAATCACTAGAACATCAGGCGCCCTTCGGGCGCCCTACAATGACTAAAAAACAAAAACTATTTAATGCATGACAGATATACGCTTCATAATTAGACACCGCTGTAGGCTGTAGGCTGACTTGGGGTCACGCTAGCAACTTCCTTCCTCTTCAGGTTTCACCTCGACCGCAACCTACCTGCACTCAGATTTGACCATCTCATCTTGGTGAAGATTACAGATGTGAGCAAAGGGAGCTCGATCGGCAAAGTCCTAGTTCTTTCATTTGGACCAAAATTCCTATATAATAAAAAAGAGAAAGATACTCAATGAATAACATTGTTCTTGTAACTAATTAGAAGAATATTTCTGTGCAGATGGGAGGACAAAAACATACTGCAGCGATTGGAATGCAACATTTGCAAACCCAAGTATAAACTAAGGAAGCAAAGGTCCAAGTTAGTTATGCCGCAACTGAAACATCTGTATCATAAATGATTTTAGGAATTCTGCAAACTCTGTATCGTTTGAACCTGTATTGTTTGAACTCTAATTAGGATAAAGGTCCCAAATGGCATATATTAAGGTAGGGATGGCCCCATCATGGTAATACAGTTGAGAGATATATGTACTCCCGCTGTGAAAAGGACCACTCAATTTCAGGCTTCTGAAACTTTTCTTTTGATACTTCTTAATTTGGATAAGCATCAGTTTATATAATGTATAAAAAAGGGACAGAACTATTGTTGAAAAAGTTTGTACCAATTTAGCATAAAGGCTTTGATCTCAGACCGTAAATAATCTCAGATTGCAGAATTTGATTGAACACATCAATGAAAAATTCAGCTTACCATTTATGCACCAAAAATATTCATGTGAAACAAATAGTTGAATCCTTTACTTCCTTAGTCCATCCATGTAGAAGTTCAAGTTCCTTCTACAATATGAGGATACAGTTTAGATGGTTATTCAATCGTGAAAGGGCACCGAGTAAGCAATTTATAAAACTCATGCAAAGAAGTGCCAACGAAACATCAAGGTTATATCTCTATGACAGTCCCGTAAAATAACCAATAAAATTCAGGTTTTCTTATGCTGTAAGAACGGTAAACAACTGACACTGCAAGCAGTAGACATTAGATTTCTAGCATCATTCAATCCAAAGCTACTGATTTCTACTTTAGCAAAACTATGCAATAAAATTTAGATCAAAAGTAAGAATAATTACTGAAATAGCTATTGTTGTGCAGATCAACTCTATTGCACTTACAGATGACACAGATATGCTACTTCAAAAATAATCACACTAAGGTCCGATCAATAAAATGACAATAGGTACGGGATACCTGTAATACTTCCGGCGTGGTTAGCCAAAATATATTCAGATGCAACAGTTGTCTACGTTGCACCTCATAGAAAGTTCATCTGGGCCTAAATACAACTGGAGCATTAAAATCCATAGGTTAAATAAGGAGATGCTAGGGGAGATACCTCACGGATGGAGGGTAAATACAACATAGATGGGAGGAGAGAGTAGCATCCACCTTTAGACCTGGCTGCTGCCTCCCTTCTCACCATCGTTTGATTTGAAAGACATCGAGTGCTCCAGGAGAGAGTAGAATCCACCATTAGACATGGCTAGCACTGCAGGGGACGATACTGAAGGCCAGCTGCACAGATCGAGAACGAATGGCCTTGCAGGCCGTCAGTAGCGTGGAGGAGCAGGGGACGCCGTCAGCAGCATGTGGAACTCGTCAACGCCGGAGGCCTAGAAAACTGCCAGATCTGGCGTCATTCACCACCGCCGACCCCTCCACCGATTTGGCCTTCTTGCATCTTGGATCTGGCTGCAGATTCTCGCGAGCTAACAACACCTCGTGGCCGCCGGGACCCTCGCGAGCTAATGGCACCTCCGTGCCATGGATCCCTTGAAGGCTGCTCATCTCTAGGCTGGCGTCACGCTCGAGCTCGCCTGGCGGCGCGCCGCATCGAGGAGAGGGCATGGAGGGGCGGCGGCGGGGGAGAGACCGAGAGAGAGGGATCGAGAGGAATGACTGAAAGAAGAGAGAGGCTAGGGTTCGGACGATTGGGGAGCGTTTCTGGACGGTGGGTTAGTTTGTTAAAACATCGAGGGGTTTTTTTAAAAAATGGACAGTGCCACACGTCGCGACGCCCAGAAGCCACCCATGCTCCGAATGCTCTCGTGCGAGCAGGAGGCAGCGACTTTTAATAACCCCCGATTTTTGGTCTATCAGCCCTAGTTTTAAAAGGTCACCTTCTAGCTCCCCGGGAGTCATTGGTTTTATTCTCATCTTTGGGTCCTGTGGTATACGGCCGGTCCAAAATAACCAGCATTATTCGTGAGGTGAAGTGCGCGCGGTCTCGGTGACAGCATCAGTTCACGTCTCTGTGATCTGTCAATCAAGCAGACAAGAACACAACAGCATACTACTGTAGTATAGTGGTGGAATTCAGGAATTGGGACAGCTGTCGGATCCCTATATGACCGTATCCTTCTGCGTATGTACAAATAGTGCACGTAGTGAATTAAATAGCTCTGGTAGTAAAACTGTAATGATTTTTTACGTTGAACTGTAATGATATATTTAGTTTAATAAGCAATATTGAGATGATTCATCTTCTTTTTTTACTTTTTAACCATTTTTGTTTGATCACTGAAGTGAAATGGGTTGATCCTTCGCCACCTAATTTATAGTTTGTCACAAGTAAGCAGGCTTGCTTTGCTTTCCACCGAGTTGTCTGCCCCAAGCAGCAGTCTAGTTTTCCGAGGCCAAGATCGAAGGCCTGCTTGGTTCACATCTAAAATTTGTCCTACTAAAGAATTGAAAATTTTGGATAGCAATTGGTTTGCAACCAAAACTTATCAAGCTCACACATGTAGCTTGCCAAATTCATGGTAGTTTTTTACCCAACTTTTGGCTTGCCAAATCTTAGGCAAGACAAATTTTGGAAGTGAACCAAGTAGGCTCCGAATGCCTATCAAGGACGATCCAATGCCCTATATGCATGAGGAATGGATCGATTCCGTCAAAATTCGGCCTTATTTAGATTCCAAATATTGAAAAAATTTGGAACTGTAGCATTTCGTTTGTTTTTGGCAATTACTGTCTAATCATAGACTAACTAGGCTCAAAAGATTCATCTCGTGATTTACAACTATACTGTGCAATTAGTTATTTTTTTACCTGTATTTAATACTCTATGCAAGCGGTTAAAAATTGATATGATGGAGAGAGTAAAAAAGTTGTAACTTTTTGGGGTGATCTAAACAAGACCTTCATGGGATAAACTCTTGATGCATCACTTTATGTGCATGGAGTGATTCCACAAATCAAACTTGGTTCGAGACAACATATGATCGTGAGCTAGTTCTATACACAAGCGCTATCAGCTCCTGCTTAATTAGTAGTTATTACGTGTTCTTTTTCCGAACTATGAGCCACCTTAACTTTGTTAAGTTAAATTTCTCGAATTTTAATCAAATTTATAAAACATACATAGAAGCATCAGATACACCATACAATATATTTTATATTAAATGGAGGAAGCGGAAAAGAAGGACACTTTCTCCATTCTAAATATAAGTTTTTTTAGTTTTATTCTTAGTTAAACTTCTCTAAACTTAACCAATAAACTTATAGAAACATAAAATTAGTTCCATTAAATTATTCTAAAAATGTACAATGATATATACATTTTCTTGCAATATCAAGCAATATGCATGTTCATAACCATTAATTTGTGGTGAGGCTTCGTCAATCTTATGACAAGCCGATAGGATCACTTAAAGTTGCTCATAACCATAGACGTAGGGAGTACATTCTTGTGCTTTCGGAGGTAAGTGTGTACGTGTAAAAAGTATTAGAGCATCCCCAACGGTTTGGTATTTTAGTTTTGCATTCACTAATTGCAAAAAAGTCTAAAAAGTCCTATCCAATGGTTTGGCAATTGGGCTTTGCAATTTTGTTAACTTGGCAAATAGAGGGGTAGAACTTGCATATTTGCCAACCCCTCCGCACTTGGCATATGTCCGCATGCGTGATTTCCGCGCAACTACTCCTCCTCCCGCGCGACTACTGTCGGCCACAAATTCTATTTTGCCAAGTGATAATGCAAAATAGTTGGGATTATCTATTTTTATCTTTGCCATTTTCATTTGGAACTTGGCAAACTTTCTCAAATGCCAAACCAAAAATAGCAATCCGTTGGGATGCTCTTAGAGATGGATTGTTTAAAAGACTTAGATGACTGTTATAACTAATCACGCTCCTGCCACATCCAAGTTCAACTCCAATTGTGATGCACCAACATTTTCTGTTCCTACTTGACAGGTAGAAGTATTCTTTTCTTAAAAAATAGACGAATGGCCAACTTTATTAAAAAAGAAAACTTAGATTAGACACTACAATAATAGAGCAACAAAACCCTAAAAGAACCTAGCAAACAAAGCCAAAAAACCAACAAGCTAGCAGCTAAAATGATAACAGAAAATGGCCAGTTTGGGTGTTAATTTACCTCAACTACTCGCACTGTCTCACCATAACTCTAGGAGTCTTTTCCACTCATGACTTCGAAAAAATTGCCACTTCCACACAAGCCACTAAAAAGTTGGGCCGGTCACATGTGCCATCGTGAACATCTTTCTTACCACTCACGCCATTCCGTCCATAGTCATGGCTAACGGTGTCAAATAGAGACGCGAAAAGACATAAGTGCCCTTCTCTTATCCTTATCCTCTCAATTCTTTCTCTCTTTTACCGTGGGGCCTGGGGCGCGGGCGTGGCGCGCGGCTGCACGGGCGGAGGCTTTGACGCTGCGGTTGCTCCCCATCGTGCCCGTGTGCATGGACACCAAAAGGGCCCGGCTCCTTCGCCGACGCGGTCCTGGCCACCATGGTCGCGGATGCGGGCTGGGGAGAGGTGCACGCAGCGCCTTCCGCGCAGCTGGCCGCCGCTCTAGGAGACGACGTCCCGGTTTGCCATTTAATTTAACAGGGTCCACGCGGCGGTGCCAGCGCTAGGCAGCTTGGCGGACGCGTCGACGTGCAGGCGAGCAGCAGTTCATTCCACAGTGCTTCCATCAACATCCATCCGAGCCGAATCCATCCAAGCCCGCAATCGAGCGGCAGCAACAGTTCCTTTGAGTCCGCAATCGAGCAGTAGTTCCACCTCCATCCGCATCCATTCGAGCCGAATCGAGCAGCAGCATTAGCAAGTCATCCCACCTTGCTTGCCATGGCGATGCAGGCCGCTCTCCGCGCGGGGTTCTCGTAGCTCGCCGCGCACCCGGGCCGCGACCGCGCCGCGGTGGTGGCGGAGCAGGGGAGGGCGCTCGTGGCCGTGGCGGTGGTAGAGCAGGGTTGGGCGCTCCCTCTCTGTGGCGCTGCGGACGGGACCGTCTTCGCTGCGGGCGAGGCCGCCGGGTGCGGGCAGGGCGCCTCCGCCACGAGGCGAGTCCACCTCCGGCCGCAGCCGCCACGCGTGGCATGTCCAATCGTGGGCGCAGCGGGGGAGGGCGACGGATGCGCCGCGGACACGTGCGCGAACGGGACCTCCGCCGGCCGCGGGCACGGGCACGAGGGGGAGCTTCGTCGGCCTCAGCCACGGGCGCGAATGGAAGGTCTGCCGAGGGCTCGACATCCTTTACTATCCTCGCTCGCGCGCCAGATCTCCGTCTGCGCTGGCCTCTCCCTCCGCCTAGCCCATGTCCGGCGGCTGCGGACGCGGCCGCGCGAGGGAGGCAGCATGGGACTGGGAAGAACGAGATGCATCAGGTGGGGGGTATTATGGACATTTTTATTGATCGGACCCACATGTCAAGACTCTGGAACTGTGAAAATCAAACAGAATGCCAACGGAATGGCCTGGGTGGTAAGAAACATTTTCACGATGGCACATGTGACCAGCCCAACTTTTTAGTGGCGTGTGTGGAATTGGCAACTTTTTCGATGGCATGAGTGGAAAACTCTCTAACTCTAGACCACTACACCACTCTTCAACTGAGATCTAAACCACTATGTAACCATCATCGCTCCACAAGCGCTATACCACATGTAGAAGTAGTGATGTACCAGGAATCAGACTTAACTTCTCTAACACTTAAGAAGGGTGCTTTCTCATATAAGAGGTTGTGCTCCTCGTGCATGAAGTTGTATACTCTACTTTGTTATTTTTTAACTTGTAATTTATAAAAAAAGCAATTTATTTTTTTAACTTGTAAAAAAAGTGCACCAGCATTTTTATTAAATCCACGAGTAAGTATGTTTTAAATCCTACTAGTGTACTTTTCACATTTTGGATTTTCTCCAATGTTAATACTTAATACGTTTCAATATCGTTAAAGTTAGAAAACTTCAAGTTACGACAAGCAAGTCTGAGCGTGTTTGGATACTATACTCACCACGCGGACGCGGAGAAGTGTGGGATCCATCCCGCGGACGCGAAGTGTGGGATCCATCCTCAATCACCCACAAAAGCGGTAAGCAAGTGGAGCGGTCGTGGAGCCCACGTCTCGCCGCGTCGACGCCGATGCATCCGGCTCCGGCACATCGCTCGGCACTTGCATCGCATTCGCATCGACCGCTAGCTCGATCGGCGTCCATAAATAGGGAGGTACACGGCACACTAGTAGCCAACACACATACACAGCGCGCTCTCTTGGTTCCGACCCGTGGCCGTGACCATGGCGAAGCTCGGTAGCAGCAGCTGCAGACCACTACTGCAAGGGATGATGCTCATTGCTCTCCTCCTTGCTTCCATCCAAGCTGACCCGGTCATGGCGATCGACATCGAGTTGCAACCCGTCGCCGACCTGAGCGAGCTGGGAGAGAAGCTCTGGGACATGGTGGTCAAGAAGGCCCCGGACCAGGCCCTGACGGAATTGGGTAAGAAACCGGGCTGGGGAGACTTCAGCAAAGGCGGGAAGACGGCGCTCAAGGCCCATAGGTACTTGTGCAAGGCACAAGGCTGGATGGACAAGCAAAACCCTGGAGGCGCCAGCGGCACGCCGTCCTTCCACGTCGACATCCTCGGCGGTGAACTGCTGCCCAAGATCGTCCCCACCTTCTCCTACTCCGCGACGAGCGAAGGCGGAGGCAACAGCGTCTTCACCTGCTGGTCGCTGAACAGCCGCAGGTACAAGCAGCAGGTACTACTCTGGTTCCCGCTAGCAGGTACCCCACCAACTATGGCCGGATCACGGCCATACGCGTGCAGACGCCGGTGTACGCCGCTCAGCCGTAACTGCTCATGGATCTGAGGGTCGCAGTCGCCCGTCGGTGACATACTGACATCAGACATGGCTACACACCTCAACTCAATAGCGTGCATCTTACAGTATACTGTATGAATAAGCTGTGTGTCTACTACTTCTATGTACTTTTATACGCACTCTGCACTTCGCTGTGGCATTCATGTAGCCTTCTATATCGGTTCAGTAGTGCGTGGAGTGTCGTTCAGTTGTCGTACACGGTGTACACAGTTGTATTATTCCTGGGTTCTCAATATATATGCACATGGACTGTTTACTGTATAATGGCATGTCATCATCTAGTAAATCACTAGCCGGATTTGTAAGGCCACCCAACACGCAGGACACGCTTTGTTGTACGTAGTATGCGACGTCGGCAAGCTGCTCCGGGAGGTGGAGATGACGCCGGCCGACGTCGCCGAGAACCTCACGCCGAAGAGCGTCGACGACGGCCCGGACTCGTGCCTCGTGGACTTGGTGGAGGCGCTGAAAGAGGCCAAGGCGAAGAAGGCGAACGGAGGGGATTAACAGGACCAGCAAGATGAGGAGGAACAGTAATAGTTTCAGTTCATTATTGGAGTAGTGCCGATGTGTCGTCGGTAACTCTGCTGATTTCTCTGCGGTGTCTACAGGAATGCAGTAACTATTGATAAAATTTACCCGTAGAATAAATTGATTAGCTAGGGGTTTATCTTTTCTCTAGAGAAGTGTGAACTCTAGCCTCGACGAAGCAAACCTCTGGTAGTCTGTACTTTACGTCTGGACTCTGGTAGTCACCCCCTCAGTTACAAAACCAAATTGAGTTTGCAAACAACAACAAATGACAAGTTAATTTGCCAAAAACCCTTGGAGATGCACTAATACTCATGCACGTACTACACAAGTGCTATGTGAAGAGCTTATGTTATGTTCCATCCCTTTCGGTGTGAACATGTCAAACTTATTGTTCGACTAATGGTTTCTGCGGCTGATATAAGTTAGCTTATGTTGTTTTGTTGTGAGAGAAAAATACTAGGTAGGTAAACCGGGCTGAAGTTCAAGCAAACAGGCTTATATATGATATTGCTAAAATTTATCATAATTACTAGTTTGAGGCATTTTGAATTCTATAGATTGAGAAAATAAGGAAACTGCAAGATTGGACCTTGAAGTGCTTCTCTCCGATACACCTGCATTGCAATTTATATCAGCTATATAAATTCCATGAAAAGACACATCGCCACCTAGTAATACATGAACATGAATTGAATATATATGCAGAGAATTGTATGAAGTTGTATCACTGCAGGATTACAGTAAGGAAGTATATGTAGCACCCGTACGTACTACCACTGGGATCTTCCGTTTCTTCCCCGCCAGCAATACCCAAGAAACAGGAAATCACCCAACCGGCCAACCCTAAACCCCTGTTTCTCCCTGTCAACCCGATGCCACGCCATCGTTCGTGCCACCGCCGCGGCCGCCGCTACAATCCGCCAATCTTGGGGTCCGAGCGCTCGGACCCCAGCCGTGCTCCGAGCGGAGCTTCCCGCGCGAGCGCGTGTGCCTGTCCGCGTGCTTTTTCCCGCGCGGCGTGGCCTCCCCGCAAATCCCGCGCTAGTTTTCCTTTTTTTTTCTTCTTTTCTTTCTTTCTTTTCTATTCCTGGCGCGCATGCATGACTGTTTGTTTTTCTTTCCTCGCGCGCATGCATATGGACAGTTTAGATTTTCCTTTTTTCTTGTTCTTTCATTTCCTTTTCTTTTCTTATTTCTTTTTTCTTTTACTTATATTTTATGTATATTTTATATTTTTTAATTTTATACTTTAATGCATTTATTATTATTTTTCTTTTATTTTTCTTTCATTTTTATTTTTTTGATTATTTTTTAATTATTGTTTTTTATGATGTTCTATTATTTATTTAGCGACATTCTATAATGTATTTAGCGATGTTCTATCATGTTATTGGTGATGTCACGTCATATTTCTCGGGATGTGATGTTCTTTCATGTTTTTAGCGATGTTCTCTTATGCTAGTAGAGATGTTCTATCAAAATGATTTATCTTTATATAAGATAAGTGTTCATAAATATTTTCAAAAATATATCCATGTGGGATCTTATTTTAAACGATTTATTGTAGCGAATTCAATGATGCAATCAATTTAGTTTGGATTTTTAGTTTGTCATATATTAGTTTTTTCATCTAATTATTTTTTCATTAGAGACGTCCTATCATTTATTTTAGTGATGTCTTGCCATTTATTTCATGTGGCATTCTATTCTATTCGACAATGTTCTACCATATTTTCAAATGATGTTCTACCATACTTTTTGACGATGTTCTACCATACTTTCAACGATGGTCTACCGTATTATTAGCGATGTTGTCATGTTTCTAGCGATGTTCCATTTTGTTCTTAGCGATGTCCTATTATGTTTTTAGCCATGTTCTACCAACAATTCAACGATGTTCTATAATGTTTTTAGAAAAATGATTTATCTTTATAGGAAAATATTCATAATTTAAAATTTATCTAAATATATTTATGTGGGATCTTGTTTTAAAGTTTTTACTACAACGAATTTAATGGTGTAAATGGAATTTAATTTAGTATTTTGATTTGTTAGTTATAACATTTTCTGTTTTGTTCATGAGTCTCACGCCACCAGATCCGGTGCATGCCATCGCCGGAATTCTCGCGCGCGCTGGGCACGCCCTCCCGCGCTCGGAGGCCGGTTTCGGTCCGATTAGTCGGACCCCAAGCCCCCCGCTACAATCCCATCGTAGGCGCTCGGTCACAGTATGTTCTCAATTCTTTTTCTATTTCGTAACGATCTATAGTCGAAATCGAATCGTTTGATTTACTTGGTTCTTGGATATTTCGATCTGGCGTATGCCTTTACGCATCTACTAAAACAAGGGTAATGGCGACGATTTCGAGTTTGGGTTTGTGGAGGCAGCGCGTCGAGGTAGGTAGGCGATGGTCGACGGGTAGGCGATTGCTTTCCGAAGAAGATCACACGAGGGCAGACGGAGTTAATTTAGACTGCTCTTGTATTCTTCTTCTCTATTATTATTAGAAAAAAGATAAAATGTTCCTGATGACACCTTCAGCTGGTTGTATGATCAATAAAAAATATCCTTGTTGAATCGTTGTCAACGGGACTTGGGACTTGGGTGTTTGGGTGTTTGGGAAGGAGGGAGTATATATCGTGTATCACAAGTTGGGCCTCTGAGCCAACAGTTCAGCTGGACTACACTTCAGGTGTGCAGAGGAGCATGTGAAGTCTGTGCAAAAGCCCCAAGCTGCAATCACCGCCAGTTCCTCTATGTCACGGATTTTGGTCCGGCTAGAGTTTGAATGGGGACGCACAATTTACATCAGGGAAGACCTGCGGGGAACTTTTCATACATATCCTCATCTGGGTGGGCCATATCAGAGTTTACAGGAAGCCAACCAGGCTATTGATCGCCATCTTCACGACCACACAGATCCAAAAATGTAAGTTCCTCAACTGTGTTATATTCTCATTGCTTGTATGCACCGTCAGCCGTTGATTATATTCAAACTAGGCTACATAGCCAGGCTTCTATGTGTAGATTATGGAAGATAATTGCTGTTTTTATGATATATGATTAGTAAAAGAATTAATGGTAGCTACAATGTTGGACTGCAGATCATCTGCTGTTTTTTAAAGAGAAAAAGGACGATCTGTGTGCATAGTGTTTAGATTGCTGTCTTGGGACTCACTTAAAAGCTAATGAAACATCTTTGTGACTGTTTTTATCAGAGCTAAGGGATTTAAAAAAGGAAGATCTGTGTGCATAGTGTTTAGATTGCTGTCTTGGGACTCACTTAAAGCTTATGAAACATCTTTGTGACTGTTCTTATCGGAGCTAAGAGGTTAAAAGGTACATATAAATGCTATGACAATAGCCTTATTTACATAACTTTCTTGTTGGTTGATTTACCCCATTCGGTATGCTTCCACTGCGGTCAATTATATCATTCAATCAGGGCTACCTGGCTCATGCTCCTCTGCTTTGGCCATGGAAGATGATCACAGTTTTTACAACATGATTAGGAAAGCAATGAATGGTCCTGATTCCAATATTGGACTACAGCTAAGCTATGTTTTCAAAAAAACTGCAGCTAAGCTGATGGGTTGGACTATTTTTTTTTCAAACAAGAGCATCATGCACAGTGTTCAGATTGCTGTCTTGGGATGACTGAGGTTAACAAACTTTGTAACTATTTTTGTCGGAGCATTTTTGACATAGTACGCAAAATCACTAGCATAGCTAAAAGTTTAACAGTACGCATAGATGGTAGTTGGGCTTTAGACCAGTAGTAAATGATTTCAAACAAGTCTGTTTTGTGAGGTTTGCCTGGTCGGCTGGACCCTGTGTGTTCAGAGGCACTAGCATTTTCTCTGTGTCGATGTAGGCCCAAAACTAACTATTGTAATTTCATTGCTTTGTGGTAATGAAATTCGGTCTGCTCTTGTAGAAAAAAAAAGCATGTAGATGCTATGGCAGTACTTTTTTATATAGCATTTATTTTTATCATTTGTATTGTAATTCGTATGATTGTTTAGTTTGCTTTTCAGAGCAAGGCGCGCCTGACTCTGTTTTTGCATGTACCGCAGTACTAATTAGTAAACAACACAACAATAGTGATATATGAACCTGTGATCTGAAAATGATCCAAGGGATTTTGGCAAGTACTGTCCCCCCCCCCCCCCCCCCCCCCCCCCCCCTCTCTCTCTCTCTCTCTGTTATTACTACCATGTTGATCAAAGTACTGTCTACTGATCTATGATGCTTTGATCTAAATGCTAGGTTCTACATATTACTGGCCTGATGGCACAAGTAAGCGTTCAAAATCACGTGCAAAGCAAAGAGGCCGTGACCAAATGCTCCAAATGGCTGAAGCTTTAGTGGACAGGTATAATGAGGATCACCATCTTTTGGGGGTTTGCTCTCTTCCTCTCACCATCTGCCTATTGAGTAGTGTAGTGTACCTGTGTGTCTTTCTACTGTATCAGGGTGCTTTATATCAAACTTGTCAGGATTGTTACAAGTTAATTGCGCTAACAAATGTGCCATAGAATTCTGCATGCGGTTCACCTGATGGATCTCCAGTTTTTGGAGGACACTCATCAACTCCTTACCTTACTTGACATGCATATGCATGAAAGGTAACTTCAGATCTAACCTATTTTGAAGTCGTTAGAGCATTCACCACTCGGTAAATGCCCCCAACCAACCATTTTGAATTTGTGACTCAAGGCGAAATCCTCATATACATGCTCAGATTCCAGCTTCTGCAGGACTTGACCAGTTGAATAAAACACACCATGCTGAAAAGCATACAGTGCCTGCCACAAAATACTAATTCCAGCATCTTCAGTTTGCTCAACAAATTCAACCTGAAGGGCTTCTCTCTGATACACCTGCATTGCAATTTATTATCAGCTATATATTCCATGAATGCCAGCACTGCAGAGAATTGTATGAAGTTGTATCACTGCAGGATTACATGTTATTGAATTTTCATTTGAAGTAACTCGAAGAAGCCATTCTAACATTTAGACAATCTGCAAGGGGACTAATCAACTAATAATTCCATTTAATTCAAAATAATTCCATTATCTAGATCATAGAAATGCTTATATACGTATGGAAGGAGGTTCAAAGCCTCTCACATATGAATAAAACATGCTAAATATAAGCTTTTTAAGTTATAACTGAGAAATATCCAATATACTCTAGTTCTATTTGTATAACTACCTATGTACATTGTCAAAAAACTGAGACAAGGGTAGTAATCAAGATAGGACGCCAGAATAAATTAAATAGCTTGGTAGCCAGCAGAAGCAAAGCAAAATAGTCATGACGTGCATTTCCAGCCATGTACCTCTTGTCCACTGAATCCAAAGCTGCAGCACAGTCACATTTGGTGCTATGCCTCCACTAGCTTCATCAATTGTTAGTACAACATCCAGCATGGTCAGCCTGAACAGATTTTTGTCAGCATGTAGTCATTTACTCTGTGCCCTAACGGTAACCTCCTTCAATTCTTACCAATATGGCCAGGTTCGGACCGTCACATGCTAATTGAAAGCACAAAGGTCGATTAATCTACCAGTGAAGGGCCATGAAACTTGCAACTACATGCTAACATTCATTGGCAGAACAAAAACCTCAGCTGATGAGGGCATGAGGCATCCACCTCCCTTTAGCCAGCAAGTGTTTGTGCTTCGACGTTCTCTAGTACAGTGCAAATTTCACCATGCTGAGGATGCTGAAAACTACCAGCAACAAACTCATGCACCTCTCCATCAAGCTCAATTGAGCTACACCCTGGTGTTTTCTTCATCTGCAAGCTGTTCATCTCCCTCCTCTGCCTGGCTAGACTGCTCCAGTCCTGCGCTTTTGCATACAAGCTGGACAGCATCACCTTTGCCCAGGGTCATCTGGATCTAACCTGATGAGTTCAGCTGCTGCAATCTCGCCAAGCTCCACGTTGCTGTGAACTTTGCATTCATTCAAGAATGCGCCCCAGATTACTGCATTAGGCTTCATCCGCATGGTCCTGATAATGTTGTATGCTTCTTGCAATCGCCCAACACGACTAAGAAGATCAATGACACATCCATAGTGTTCAATTTTGGGTGTGATTGCATACTTCTCTAAGGAGTAGAAGTGGCGAAGGCCTTCATCTACAAGTCCACCATGTGCGCAAGAATTAAGGACCCCGACAAGAGTAACATCATCCGGTCGTATTACCATTGTCTTGCATCATGTCAACCATTCTTAGAGCATCAGCAGCCTTACCGTGCATTGCCAGTCCACAAATCACGGTCGTCCATGAGTACAGATCCCTCTTCCCAGGTGCCTTTTGAAACACCTGAAGGGCATTTTCAATGCTTCCACACTTGGCGTACATGTCGATCAAGGACCGATCCAATGAGCCATCATCATTCATGCGGTTCCTGTCAATGTACGCATGGACCCAAATCCCAGTCTCCAAACAACCTGCACCCGCACAAGCAGCAAGGACAGTGCTCATTGTGGGTCCATTTAGATGCACCCGACATGAAGATGGCGATATCATCTGACGGAACAATTCTAGCACCTCCATACACCGGCCAACGAGGCAGTACCCGGCAATCATCGTGTCCCATGACACTACATCCCTCCTGGGCATTGCAAGGAAGAGCTCGTACGCATCGCCAACATTACTGTGCCTGATATACTGATGTACCATGGCGTTCCAGGAAACGGTGCTCCTCACCGGCATCGCATCAAACAACCTCTGGGAGACCGACAGCTCGCCATACTCCCCATATACCCTGATCAGCTCAGTGGAGACGAACACATCCGGGACAATGCCGCTTGTCACAATGAGGGCATGCACCATCTTCCCAGGTCTCCTCACCACCGCCATCCCCGCTGCTGCAGGGAACGAGCCTGTCCCGTGGCACGCCGCGAGCGCAACCGCGACGGCCACGTTGTCAGGGAGGACGCCGTCCGCGATCATGTCCCCGAACACGGCGAGCACCTGGGCCGCCTGCCCGGACGCCAAGTGCGCGCGGGCCATGGCGGTGCGGGTGACGAGGCCCTGGTCGGGCATCTCGTCGAACAGGTCCCGCGTGTGGCGCGGCCTCCCGAGCGCCGCGTAGGCCGAGAGCAGCGCCGTGGGGAGGTGCGCCCCGGCGTGGAGGAGGCCTTCCTTGAAGAGGAGGCCGTGGATCGCCGCGGCCGCGAGGTGCGCCCTCGGCCCCGCCGCCGGCGAGAGCGACCTGATGAGGCGGAGGAGCGCGGTGGAGGAGAGCGTGAGGGGGTGCATCGGCGATGCGTTGCTACCGGCTGCAGGCCTCGCTGTGGTGTGGGCCTGTGGCTCCAAGAAGAATTCCATCGATATGGATCAGTACAGCTGGGCCACGGATGGACTAGCCGGTTGATAAGTGGGCCTCGGGCGCGGCCGTGCTCGCGTAGTTCGTGCAGTGCGATGGCCCGCCTGTCAGCCACCTCTGAGTGGGCCCACCTATCGATGATGAAAGTATTCGTATGTTCTAATGACCGACTACTATATGGGTTAGTTGAGAGCAAGTTATACATGTATATACAACGAAATAGTACAAGTTTGGGGCGCAGCCTTGGGCGCGGATCGGGTCCACCCCGGGCCTCCGGCTTCGGATCTCGCGGCATGGCGACACCGTGGCGAGGACAGATCCCAGCTCCTGCCGTGCCTTTGTGTTCTCTTTCGCCTTGTTGTTGTTGTTGCCCTCTTGGGCGAGTTTGGCTCTAGCTGTCAGGCAATACCTACGTTTCGATGAGTGTCCTTCTTTGGCGTCTCTGCTCTGTCGGCGCTCTTCCTGATGATGCCAGAATATCAAATGTCGGGTGGTGTTTCCACCGCTGCCGCCATCCCCCTCCAAGGATTCCTCCCCGTGGACGGCGTTGGATGGTGATACGTGGGCCCAGATGTGCTAGAGGATGTCATCATCATTTGAAAAGAAGGTCGTCATGTCCGATGATCCTGGGTTTGTGTGTCCGTCGCCACTCTTAGTCCCCATTCTGCTGCACGGAGTGGTCCTCAGATGGAGGGCGTCAGTGAATCGGCGTAGCTACGAGGAGTGGTGGTGGGCACAATGGCCACGGTGAAAGCGGCGAGTATGCTGTTCGGTTGGGGGCGCAAATCAGCGTTCGGTGGATGTCCTTCGGCTTGTGTCGTCTAGGCTTACCCTTGAGTCCGTTTTGTTGGATATGCTCCAAATTCATCCCCAAGATAAAGGCCTATTTCTGACGGCCAGTTGTTGGGCTTGGGGGTGCGGGGGCGAAGTCCCCGCGGTACGGTACGGCATACATACCCTTAGGGTTTCCACCACAGCCGCCATGCCATTCCATCCCCATTCAGATTAGACACTCCCGTTCATCTTGTAGCCGCCGCAACGGCGATTGTACTGCTACTCGTGATTATAGTGAGATTGTTTCCGTGGCTGGCGCCCGTGGTTTTTCCCCTTTGCTTTGAAGGGGTTTTCCACGTTAAATCTTGTGTCTCTCCTTTGGTTTAATCTGCTTGTTCTTCGTCGTTCTTGGTCGTTTGCTGCTCGGATTTACAACACGTTTTAGTGTTGGTGATGGTAGTGTTGTAATCCCTCTCTCTCCCCCTTCCTCTATGATGTAATTTTTGTGAGACTCTAGGGTCCTGGACCCTCTATACACCGGTTCGCCGGAATCAATGGAAAATTATTCAGGTGGGGCTCTCACCCCTCCGGTGACGCCTTCAAAAAAACAATGAATAGTAGACACTAAGGACTTGTTCAGATCCTGGAAATTTTCGGAAGTGAATTTATTATATAAATTATAGTTGTGAAAGAAGACTTTGAGATTCCACAACTTTCTAAAGTTCGCATATAAGTCTATCTCAAATTCATATGGTGGGAGATGGGAAATGGATTTCATGGATTCTTTTTCCATAACTTTAGTAAAGTTGTAGACTTCATTTAACGGATTCTATGAATTCTTCTTCCACAAAACTATAGTTTATACGGAGTACAATGAATTCAATTCTGGGAATTCCAGGAATCCTGGGAAGCCAAGCGCGCTCTAATAGGTTGTACCTTATACACCATGACCTTAATATATACTTCCTCTTGGTTGGTAAAAAAAAATTGTCATTTTGGACGACACACGCTCTCCAAAGCATGGCTTCGACCTCATATTTCTATTAAAAAAATATTTGTTGAAGGTGATATATGTATATTTCAAGACAAATCTATTTATATTGTTTTCACATTTTTTCACATTCAAACTTAATAACTTAAAAGTTATTCTTGATTTATATTCTTAATGTTTGACTCAAATCTAATTCAAAACAACTTTTTTACTGACCTAGAGGAGTATACGGTACTCACTCAATGAGGGAAATGAACGAGCAAGAAAGATGCATGGTGAACGAGATGCATGATGGATAGAGAGCTGTTGGAGACATAGATGAATATTGGGTTAGGGTTTCTCTCTATCGTTATATAGTGAGAGGAAATGGGTTCCATGTTCAGAGGCTTGTAAATTGATTTTGAGAGACGGGTAATTTCTGACCATCTCCATAAATCTATTTCGAGAAATGCACAAATTTTGACCGGCTCTATAAATAAAATGACCACCGGTGGAGATGTGAACTAACCATGGATATATCATATTAAGGGTATGCTAGGTTCAGTTAGTTACCCCACCTAAAATTTTCTCACTTTTTTTAGGAAGTCAGCAGGGGAGTCCCCTACCTCTATTTTTCATTTTTCATTAATAAAAGCAAACGAACCATACCACTCGTACAGCAGGGATTTATACTGGCGGATCCAGAGGCGTTTACACTAGCGGCCGACAGTTCCGCGGGTAAAGTTTGTCAGTACAAAAGAAGCATATTACAAGCGGTCATCTTAGATCCGCCTGTGATAAGCATAATAGTACTATCGGGTTTCCTGTAGCATCCGCCGTTACAAGGGAAACTTCCACAAGCGGTTGACTTAGGCTACCGATGTAATTATGCGTTATCAATGTCGGTTTGATTACATGGTCCGTCCCTAAAAAGTTGTTACACAGGCGGATGTACAACGAATCCGCTGGTTTGAGGTAGTTTCCACTGACGGTTTGCATGTTGATGTCGTTTGGTTTGAATTCATTTGCACAGTCCGGTATGCTTACAGACCGACAGTTTAAATCCTTTTAACAATTCAAATTTTAGCGCCAAAATGCAGCGTTCTGTATAGGTCAAAACTACACAGGCTCATAAATAAGATCATAATCAAAAATTGAATTGTTGAACAGAGGATCTATATAAATCAACCATACAAATAATAGTGATCACGTACGTACACTCAGGCGTGGGGAAAACAAATTTCCCAATCGCATGACATTAAAACTCAAACAAACTGTGAAAAACAGAAGTCTAATTATTTCTCTTCCAAGATTTCCCAATTGCTTCTTTTCTTCTCCATGACTAAGTCTAAGTATAATAATCCTCCAGCATAAAAATATCTAAGACATCTTGGAGCTCTGGATTCGCTATCTCACCAGCGGGGTCAAAATACTTCCCATCCTTGTTAATTATTTCTTTCAAGATGAACCAGCAAATTTCATTGCAAATGTTCAATAGATCTTCATCCAAAAGGTGGTTATCCGCTGCATCCACACACTTGTACACCTGCAAAAAAATATTAGGTCCTCACACATTAATTTGCTGAAAAATATCAAGCTGGCATCTGCAATGACCTGCACATGTGTGATTTTACTTACTTTCTTGCAGTTCTTGGTGTACCGACCATTGCTTCTGAGAAACTCACACACATAGTACCCACAGTGATTCGATCCTGGTGATTGCTTGTGACACTAAATAACAATTCAGAAGTACACTAATAAGTTCGAATACTATAGTAAGTGCTTGTTTCTAGTAGTATATAGTTGAACTACAGTCAATGGGGACAAGATCAACCAAAAGTAAATTCGGCCACGCAGATTCGTAACAATGCATAATGACATATACAAATTACTAATAATGAACAAATATTTTAGATTACTACAGTATAGCAAATGAGTTGAGAAGTCCTAGAACTGCAGAAGATCTTCAACCACCTAAATTGCATTCCATCGTTTAGCTACATCTCAGCCTTTTGACATGTACCTGTTTTTTTATCTACTGAAAGATACAGCTTCATATTATGCTCGCTCACCCAACTTAGACCATGCGCACCCAACTTAGACCATGCGCAGCGGCAAACTGGACACCATACGCCACGCGCCAGCCGGCCTCCACATCAGCATATGGCGCACAAAAACTGCTGCAGCGGAGTACGCCACATGCTCCCGAACGAGTGGCCGAGCGCCAAAAATGGCGGGGCGAGCAGCCTGTGGCGTACTGCTATTGACAGGCCCACAAGCACATGCAGCAGAGAGGGAGGAGAGAGAGGAAAGCATGCAGTTGCGGACCCCACCATTTAAAGCAACGAAAAAATATTATATCTCATAAACTAAAACTCCAAATTAAATTCCGATTGCACCATTGAATTCGTTTCAATTAATTCTTCAAAACTAGATCTCACATGAATATATTTAGATAAAGTGACAAGTAGATGACAAGTGGGCCCAATTGTGGTAGTTGAGATGGAGTATGAGATATGAAGGTTAAATGGATGCGGAAGAAACGTGTATGGAGTAAAGAATCTTGATGACCAGGATGTGTGGAGTAAGAAAATGGAGTAACATGGTTGCGGACAGTCTTAGTGTCAAAGCATAACACCGCCGGTATAAAGTTTTATCCCTAGCGGTTTATACAAAATCACCGCAAGTGTCAAAGTTTATTTACACAGTCGGTTTATACTTTTTATCCGCTGCTAAAAATGTACCTTATACTGGCGGGGGTGTATAACAACCGCCAGCTTTAAATTTATATTTATACCGACGGGCGATTTAAAACAACCGCTACTGTAATGGATTTTACAGAGGCGGTTTGCATGGATGGACCACCGTTATTACTCTACTGGCGCCTTCATATTTACTAGCTCCTGTACTAAAATAGATGGCGCCAGTAGAAATCCCTGTTGTACGAAACAACAGAGAGCAGCAGCAGGAAGGTTAGAGGAGGGCTAATAGTCACTACAGAGAGAGGAGGGAGGTTAGCAGAGGAGTGGGGGAACTGTACAACAACAAGAAGAAAATTACAAGGCATCCAGGCCCAAAATGAAAATAAAAGGAGCACTAAGGAAGCTGCTTCAGCCATGACTTCTTCTTCCCACCTTTGGCCTTGATACACACCAAGCCAAATTCAATCTTGAAAATAATTTCCATCTGTAAAAACTGCAGGACCGATTATCGAAAATGATAATATTTCTAATCTTCAAGATGCTCCAGCTAGCAACAATCAAGAGTTTTCTGAAGATGACATTTAGTCCCTTTTAGCAACTTCCAAACTACTAGAGAAAATTAAAGGTCTTTTAGTCCCATTGAGTAGGGATGTTCGGATTAAAAAACTACTAAAATGAACTAAATTTAGGAGCTTCTAGCTGAACCAAACACTCCCAATTAGGAATTATTTCCGGGCTATGAGGCAAATAATTGGATGTGATGGGTTGACTTTATTGCATTGCATATGTAAGTGCTAGAATGAGATGGAACAAAAATTAAATCCTAGAATGTCCATCGAAAAAATGCGTAAACTATCGTTTAGTAGTCCTCTTCAGATTAGAGAGCATGTGGAATCTGCACCGCAGTGTAACACCAAGAGGCAGAGCAGTGATATATTTTTTTATTACACACGGACACGGTAAGGTGACAGGACTACGCGTGAACAGATGGCGCGGCCCTTTCACATTTTACACGACCACCTTAAAAAACCCTTAAAAATTAAACTAGCACGATCATTAGCACGCACTGACCAAGTGATGCTTTTCGCTTTTGTCCATACTCGGTGATGATCATAGGCTCCATTAAGCCAATTAATCAATCCTGCCGTGTCCCCGAATCTGCCATCACACTCCATTGCTCTCGATCGCGCGTCAAAGAGGCACCAACCTTCCTGCGATCTTCTTCAACCTCCTGTGCTAGCTCCCCCTATAAATGCAGCCACTTGACTCGACGTCCACACCCAACGCAATAAGCTCAGTCACAGGTAGAGGCTGGTGCTCTAATCATAGCAGCGTTAGATTGTGACAGGTAGTCTTAGCTAGCTAAGGTACGTGGTACGGTACAACCAGTGCCAGGGAAATTATCGTCAATTCAGGAAGAAGGGCTGGAGAGATAGGAGATTGCTAATCATGAGTGATCTGAAGTACACGAGGCTGGGCCTGCGGCGGTGGCGACGGCCGGCGAGGGGGTTCCGGCTGAGCCCAACGCGCATCTCCGTGCACCGGCTGCGTGCCAAGCTGTGGACGCTGCTGGGGCTCCTGGGCATGCGCAACCTGCGGCTGGTCACGAGGGGCCGGGTGGCAGCGGCGGCGGCGGCAGGTAGCAGCTCGCCACCTGCCGCTGCCACCGGCGGCAGCAGGAGGTTTCTTGTGGGCGGTCACCAGAAACGCGCCGCCCTCGCCGGAGGAAAGACCGGACAGGCCACCGGGGACTGTGGCGGGAGCAGCAAGCCGCCGCGGCGGCCGCCGTGCATGCGGTCCAACTCGTTCTACGCCCGCGCCGTCGCCGAGTGCCTCGAGTTCATCAAGGGCAGCAACGCCCCACCTGCGTCACCGTCGCCGCTGGCGGCCCACGGCACGCCGCGCCGCGGCAGCAGGTTCTGACAAAGCGTTGGCGGCAACGACGACGACGTGAGTTTACCACGCCAGCGATGGTGCAGATGAAAAATCAATCAGCATGTAGATAGCAGGATACGCTTGCATGCACGCATTGTCGGGTTTCATGGTGGTGTGTTGTTTTGTGTACGTTCTTCATTGGAATCCTAGCGTTTTCTTGTTAGTTTTGCTTCTGGGAAGTTGTACGTATTAGTTAGATTGTTTAGTGACAACAAATGTCAAAATGATGATGAAAGTTGAGAAGATGGTTGCCGAATTATGCAACATGTGAGTGCCACATAGTTAAGGATGCAGCTTATTTTATCTTGATTGATCATGATAGTTTTCCGGTGTGAGAATATTACAGTGTGTGCCAGACTGCATGCATGCCAGGGCATTACCGGGCCCTTAATGGTAGTTCGCACCCAACAATTCAGCAAAAATAATAACAGCGTATATTTGGCTTTGCTTGCGTTCAAAAAATATATTTGGCTTTGCTATAGGCTTATCTGAGCTTGTCCCCGCAAATTAAGTGGATGTAGTTGCAAGCCAATTGTTATCTGATCGGGGAATTGTTATCTGATCCCTAATGATGCAAGAATATCATATCTCTAGCATTTGTAAGCCTCACCTATGTTCGGTCAATTGACGAAGTCGCTGCCTCACCTGCATCCTCATACTGGCCGGTGTTCCTGTGTTTTGTGCTTGCATGCTGCTGTGCTATCGCCTATCGGTCGGTCGTTCATTAGATGCTATCAGAGCTTATATCTTATCCGAAACAATGTCATCTAGCAGTAAGTAGATGTTAGTAGAAACATTACTAAATGCAGGCACTCGATCTGTATACATGGAAAAACAATCCTCGCGATCTTCTTCTTGTCATGTACAGCATCATCCGAAGCAAGACAGCTTACCTATTGCAGATTGAGAAGATAACCATTCCCCTTGTGCTGATGGAGACGTCTTATAATGCCTAAATAACATCAAAAGATTTGCTCTCGTCGACGTCAAGAATCAAGACTATAGTACACACAAGTTGTATTTCGGGGGTGTCTACTGAACACGTGTGCTTTTTTTTGGAAACTAACACACACATTTTTTTTTAGCCATTGGATGAAGATCCAACAACCACAATTACAATTACAACCACAATTACAGATAAAGAGAGACAATTACAGAAAAGATATTTTTTTCTATAGAAGACAATGGACAGAGGGTCGGGGAGGGGAGAGGAGCAGGACGGCGGCCATGGCGCGGCTCCGGCAAGCAGCGGCGCGGGCGCGGTGCGAGGAAGGGCGGGGGCGGGATCGGGAGGAAGAAGAAGGTGGGGAGAGAAAGAGAGAGGAGGTGTGGGACCCACTCTCATAGTCACAGAAAACTCCATGTGTTACTTTCCCAAAAAACACACGCATGTTGTCTAGCATTTCTCTATTCCTATGGCCTCAACCCCTAGCCCCTGCCCTTGCCCCATATTCTATTGTGCGACCATTTCCTCCCCGCGCTTGTATGGAACCACAACTCCTCCACTCCCGGCTCCTCCACTCCCTCGCTCACGATTCTCCCCCTCCCTTGGCCTCTGATTTGCGTGGTCGCTCGCCCACCTCTATGTGAGCGCGAGTATGGCTGCCTGCATCCGCCTTCACTGCGCCCCCTCCCCTCCAAGCTCCGACGAACATGCCCATCCTCTCCTCCGCCGAGCCACGCGAGAGCGAGCGTGGACGCCGACCTTCACCTCCACCTCCCCTTCGGGGAGTGAGGATGTTTGCCTCCACTGGTGAATTCAAGCACACTTGTCCGCCTCTGCCTCCACCGCTCGAGCGCGACAGATTGAGAGCTTTGGCAGAGAGGAGGATGAAGAAGACGAAGAGAATGAGGAGCATGCCTTCTTCGCTGGAATGAATTTGGGGGCTCAAAATTGGACGTCACTGCTAGAATAGAAGTAAAAAAACAAAGCCCCAAAAATGGGGGAGCACTCAAATGAAAAGTAGGGACTAGGGTTGGACACTTAGTTGACTATCTTCCACGAGCACAATCGGGTCATAAATATATCCAAGCCCACACAAGCAACTGTAAAAAAATATTTGCTGCTTTGTACTAATATCTCTGCACAAATCTACACTGCACCAGGGTCATAAACATCTGCGTACACCTTTGGTACATTTGAATAAGACGCTATAGGATCCCAAATCTCACTAGAAAACTACATCCCTAAACAAATTAAAAGTGGGCTTGCACAAACCAAGAAAGAAGCCTAGGAAATTCAGTGGGCTGGCCGTTGTGATCTGCTTTAATTGGTGGCTCCCTGTTTCCCTCCGGCTCAACTGGGAACAGAAAAACAGGAGACAGCGATGTGGCTACCAGACACGGGCCGCTGAATCGATCGACGACGTAGCAGTAGGTTCCAAAGAATGCAAAAGAAAACGCAGGAGGAAAAAGGCGAAGGGATTCGAATCGCGACGACGACCGCACGATCCGAATAAACAAAGACATGGCCACCGGTCGCGTGCAGCCCGGCCGGCGACGACGCATACACCCGGCAACTACTTCGACGGCGACGGGGACGTGTGCCAAACCTTTTTGTGGCTTCGACTCTTCGCCGCGGATGCTTCCGTCCATTCGTCGCTTCGCCGTTCGTCCAGGACTAAGGGTTGACTGGGAGGGCCCATTGTGCATAGTTCTAAAGTCAGAAGGAAACATTTTTTTTACCCGAGCATGGCCGATAAAAGAAAAACCAAGAACAAAGCAAAGTAATACTGAACCTTGCCGTATTTATTGAGATTTTTAGTCACCTTTCGTATCTCAATTATTTCAGGCATACAAACAACGAGTTCCTAACCTATTTTCCAATCTCTTTCTTCAATTACCCTCTTAATCCCCAAATCTTGTCCTCGTGCTCCCATCCCCGTTCCATTTCCATATTTTGAATGCGTTTCCTTGGCCAAGCTAGGGTCACCACTGTCTCCTGCTCCCTCAATTTCAAACTGATGTAAGAGCATCTCTAATAACTTTATAAATTTGACTTGCCAAATCATGTAGTTTAGCAAGTTGCTATTTTGTTTAGCAAGTTGAAAATAGCCCCTCTCTCCAACAAGTTGGTATTCCAACTTGGTAAACATGAAAAAGTAGGCCCACCAGGTATCGCGCGTCCGTCCGTCCGCATCATCGCGCGTCCGTCCGTCCGCATGCCTGGCCGCGACGCTCCGATGCCCGCGACCGCGACGCTCCTCCCGCCGCCTCCGCATGATCTGCTCCGCCGGCGCCGCCCCATGCTCCACAACAAGTGAAGCCGGCCATCTTCTCCACCATGGGTTCAAGGTGATTTGCTCCTCGATCTGCTCCAGCCAAAACGTGATCGATCTGCTCCTCACTCTCAGTTCAAGGTCACAGTACCCACTCCTAGCGAATTGACAGTACCTTCTCCCATCGATCTCAGTTCATGGTAGTAGATTGTGATATATCATTGATCAGTTCAGGTTTGAACCTTAATCAGGGCCATCAATGGTAGTTCAAGTTCATTAGTTAGACATGCTACTGTACTTCACATTGATGAATCGAAAACGCTTGTTCAGGAATCATGCCTAGGAAGAGATCCCGTCTTCGAAGCCAATTGGATGATTCATCATCCGATGATGACGACTCTTTCATTGCGGCGGCTGCTGCAATTGTCGACAACTTTTCCAATGTCAAAAAGAAACACGGTGGCTCCATCCCAGGTCATAGGGTTATTGAAAGTCCCTAGTTTGGTTTTGGCTAATTGATGAAACCTTGGACTAACCTTGTTTATCTAAGTGGTTGATTTAGAGAAAGGTTGTCCACATGATGAGCATATTGAATATGAAGCATGACACGTGTCATGTGATCAAAGATGAAGATAAAGACGATGCTTGGCTCCATGGACCGGTGTTGAAGGTGAAGGGCTAGTCGAGGCTTGTGAGTGAAGGACCATGCGATGGTGAAGCTCGGGCAAGACTAGGCGCTGATGGACCGATGCACGGTGAAGGGCAAGTGAAGTCGAGGTCGATGGATCGAGACGGTCACATGATAGTGTGAAGCGTTCATATCATTTGGAGGAACAAAATGGGCTCAAGGCAAAGGTATAACCTATAGGGCCATTTTGTTTTGCACTCAAGACACCTTAGAGGGTGTGAGTGGTTTAGGATCGATAGCGCACTATTAAGAGGGGAAGTCTTATTGCCTTGTTTCTCGAGAGAAAAACTAACCCTTGTGTTCAAGAGAGTGATCGACAAGTGGTGGTTAGTACCCAAAGGCATTTGGTTTGAGTTGGATCGACGACGCGCGAAGTTTTGACGAAGACAGCGCCTGCTCAACAGCGCTGGACGCGGCCGACGCGGGGCGACGGACGCGCGGCGGTGCGCCGGACGCGGTCCAGTGGCACCCGCAGCCGGCCGGCCCGGCGGACGCGCGCGACGGACGCGGCGTGCTTGCGTCGGACGCCAGGTGCCGTGCGTCCGGCGGTCTCGGACTCGGCTCGGGCTGGCGCAGGACAACGGCGGCGGACGCGGTTGGCGGTCGGGCGACGGACGCGGTACGGACGATGTACGGCGTCCAACGCGGTGTTGATCGGCTGCTGGCGCATGAACGGCGATGGACGCGCGACGGACACGTCCGACGGGCCGTCGGACGCAGTCCAGAAAGTTTCTTCGCGTGGCTGGGCGTCGGACTCGGGCGCCGGACGCGCGCTGGCTCGCGGCGGACGCCGCGCCGGACGCCGACGTGGTGCCACGTGGTTGGCCGCGGCGCCAAAGGTCGTCTTGGGCGCGCGCGTGGGAAGAGGCGCCGGACGCATCCGGCGCAGTGGAATTTCGCCCCCGAGGGGGTAACGGTTGGATTTTGTGGTTGGGCTTATAAATAGAGGGTTGGCCGGGCTTGGCTCCCTCTCTTGGCTCTCCCAACTCATTCATTCATCCTTTGAGCTAAAGAAACACTCTCCCTCTCATCTCTCTTGCTTGTTGCTCATCCAAAGTGAGATTGAGAGATCACCTAGTGCATTGCATTGTTTGAGGGCATCTAGTGGCACTTATGGGTGGTTTAGCCGGTGGATTTCTTGTTACTCTTGGAGAGTACCGTTCCTAGCCGGCTTGGAGATTGTTGGAGGCATTGGCAAGAGAAGTTGTTTGTTCTTGGCCACCTCCGGTTGATTTGTGAGAGGTTGAGCTCACCTCGTGGGGATCACGAAGAGCATCCTAGTGGATTGCGCATGTCATTGAGTACCTCGCGTGAGAGTGGTGTCTTGCGATGCCTTGTGGGGCGAGCCTTGAGGGGCTAGTGACTTGAAGGTCACACCGAGGAACCATCTAGGTGTTGGTCGACACAACCGGTGACGTAGCTTGGCGGTGCCCAGGTGAACAAAAACAATTGTGTTCATCCTTGTCTCCCGGTGATTGGTCGTCATCGATTGTGTGTTGCCAATTGTGATTGATTGTTCATTCTCTTGGTGATTGGCAACCTCGACTCGACGCGTTGGTATAACAAGTCTCCTCCTCTCTTGTGCATTACTTTGATTACATTCTTGCAAAGTAGAATTGCTTGTGTGGTTGGCCGCGTACCACTTCTTGTGTAGACTAAAATCGCGTGGGTTAGAATTGCTTGTGTGGTCGGCCAGGAACCACTCCTTGTGTAGATTAAATCCCGTGGGTTAGTTCGATCACTAGCGGTAGCTTTTGTGTGTGCTAGTGATCACATTCTAGAATTGATTGGATAGGAGGCTTGCAACACCTAGTAGGCTAAGCATAACTTGCTTTCCGTCGTTTGTGTATCTAACGAAGTTTGCTTAGTGAGTTTGTAGAATTTTTATAGGCTATTCACCCCCCTCTAGCCATCTAGGACCTTACAGTTATTTACAGTGATAGAGAAGGCGGACACGAAAGGATGTTCAAAGATTATTTGGATGAAAATCCAATATACCCTCATGAAACATTCCGTCGAAGGTTTATATTCTCTCACTTTTATATGATTTGTTGTATGTTCTTAAATATCATTGTAGTTGTTAACCTATGGAATTGTTTTGTTTAGGTACAGGATGTCTAGAGACCTTTTCATACGCATAATGAATGTCGTTGAAGCACATGATGATTACTTCGTGCAGAAAATGAATGGGGCCGGAGTACTTGGATTGAGTTGCTTCCAAAAGGTCACTGCCGCAATGCGTATGCTCACATACGGGGTTGTAGCTGATGCGACAGATGAGTACGTGCGCATTGGCGAAAGTACTGCACTTGAGAGCCTTCGTAGGTTTGTTGCTGTAGTGGATGAAGTTTTTGAAGAGGAATACCTCAGACATCCTAATGAAAAAGGCATAGCATGCCTACTTGCTATGGTGGCTAGAACTAATACTGGTTGTTTAATTAGTGCCTGAGCAACTATATATTATTGTTGACGAGTGAATATTGACATGTTGTTGTGATAGCCATAGTGCTACAACAGTCAATAGCAAAGTGGTATAACCTTATAATTGTGCGCCTATATAAGGGTTGTCTCAACTCCCTAAACCTTTTCAGAAGTGTGACCAAATCGCCCATGAATGGTACAACGATGGGGCAAGATACTGGATTATTTAGCTACCCTGCGTCTCACCCCGAGCCGAACCACATACCTAACACAAGCTACTTGGCTTACCGCCCCCATCAACGGCGTGTGGTCTGAATGAGGTCACAACTCACTGCAATAGAGATATGGTCCTTAACCGGTCCAACGAGCTACATCATTCAAGAGCTCTCCCGTCTTTCCATAACCCAACCCCTCACTAGTCTTTGAGTCAAATTCATTGTATAATTAGATCAATTTTTAACTAATTACTCTTTTTGATGTTGATTAGTGAATAAACAATCCAATGTCGCATGAACGGTGAGAAATCCATCAATAATTCGTATTCTACCGTATCTAAGCAACCTAAGCATGTGTTACATTCTAAAATTGTAAAACAATCAATACTTCAAGGTAATTGGAGTTAATAACAGCGTTGGAGGCTCAACTAGTAGGTGTTCTTGGGATCTAGTCATATTGTACACAAGATGCATATATTTAACACATAACCAATTATGCAGTTAGAAAAGAGTCAAGATGCTTGGGTGCCTATTTGATGGATGAACAATACCATTACTTGACGTCCCTGTATGTATATATAGCATGAGATGTCATGTATGCAAGCCATTACATAAAAGATGAAGATAAGTAGAGAATGATATGAGGGATGTTTAGTGTGTGGTTCAACTCTTATGTGAGTGCAAGGTGTAAGAGAGTAAACATGGTGCTCATGATTGATTGCATATGCTCATACCTCTTTTTATAATTTTTTGTGCTGACAAGGTCAATTATTAAATTAAATGCCTAACCTCTCAAAAATAGTAATGTAGTTTTGTAACATAAGTTATGATGTCGTCACCCTAAAAATTTGAACTTAGAACTCAAGTTGTATGTGGAGAAATAACAAAGAAAAATTTTACAAGGGGTAGATTGACGAACCAACTTAAATATATTTGGGTGTAAATTTTAAAAAATATGTATATAGTTTAGGGGTTTTCCGAGTTGCTCTAGAAGGGATGGAGCAAATTTTGCCAATATTCAAACTAGTGTGGTGTGTTCAAACTAGTCTTCATTTCCAACCGGGTCCAACGTTTCGGTTAGTCGCGTCGCGTGTCCACACTCCACACACGTTCACACCGCACATAAAATCCTCCGACTCCGAGGCGGTCACACCAACCACACGCACGCCGGCCCGCTCCAGCCCATTCTTCGGCCCGGCCCGCAGCCACCAAACAAACAGAGCTGCTACCGGCTCCGCCTCCGGCGTCCGCCGCCGCCGCCGCGTCGTCGGGCTTGATGAGCTTCTGCTCCAAGCTCTTTGCGTTGCTCCGCAAGTCCCGCGCCCTCACCACCACCACCACCACCGCCGCGGCCGCAGCCGCGACGGCCTCCGCCGCCACGACGGCCTCCGCGACGGCCAACGGGATGGAGGAGGCCGTCGCCGCGGCGGCGGGGGGGCTGCTGCGCACGCGCGTGTGCATCATCGGCAGCGGGCCCGCCGCGCATACGGCGGCCGTCTACGCGGCGCGCGCCGAGCTCAGGCCCGTGCTCTTCGAGGGCTGGCTCGCCAACGACGTCGCCGCGGGCGGGCAGCTCACCACCACCACCGACGTCGAGAACTTCCCGGGCTTCCCCGACGGCATCCTCGGCGCGGACCTCATGGACCGCTGCCGCGCGCAGTCGCTCCGGTTCGGGACGAGGATCCTCACCGAGACCGTCACTGCCGTCGACTTCTCCGCGCGCCCATTCCGCGTCGCCTCGGAGGACACCGTCGTGCACGCCGACTCCGTCGTCGTCGCCACGGGCGCCGTCGCGCGCCGGCTGCACTTCGCCGGCTCCGACGCCTTCTGGAACCGGGGCATCTCTGCCTGCGCCGTCTGCGACGGGGCTGCGCCCGTCTTCCGGAACAAGCCCATCGCTGTTGTTGGAGGCGGGGACTCCGCCATGGAGGAGGCCAACTTCCTCACCAAGTACGGCTCGCAGGTGTACATCATCCACCGCCGCGACGCCTTCCGGGCGTCCAAGATCATGCAGGCACGCGCGCTCTCCAACCCCAAGATCAAGGTCGTCTGGGACTCCGAGGTCGTCGAGGCCTACGGTGGTAAGGAAGGCGGCCCGCTGGCCGGCGTCAAGGTCAAGAACGTCGTCACCGGCGAGGTCTCCGACCTCCAGGTGGCCGGGCTCTTCTTCGCCATCGGTCATGAGCCAGCCACAAAATTTCTTGGAGGGCAGCTCGAGCTCGACTCTGATGGCTATGTGGTGACCAAGCCCGGCTCCACGCACACCAGTGTCAAGGGGGTCTTCGCAGCTGGGGATGTCCAGGACAAGAAGTACCGCCAGGCCATTACTGCCGCTGGATCAGGTATAAGCTTCATTTCATTGTTGTTTTATTAATACTGCTGTTTTGGTATTATTCCATGATTCCAATAGTGATTTGCGCAATTGTGGCGTGTGTCCCTTTTTCTTTTATGCTGCATCCATGTTATGCTAGGAAATGGCATTGGTGGATCCTGAAGTGGAGCTAATTGACATGATCTCTATTCTCTAGCTAAACAAATATCCAATGTCCAATTAGTAAACATAGTGCCTATCTTATTATGCAATAATTTTGCTGTTCACACAAACAATAGCATCAACTTGTGGCTACGTTTGTGATGCTACATAATATGGTGTTTGTGACTATGATTGTGACTAGACAACAATAGTTTAAAGTGTGATTTCCATTTGCATCCAATATGCTCACACGAAGAGGGTGTTGTGGTTGGTTCTGATCCCCTCGATCTTTAGGTGGTTTATGCCATATTTTCTGGATTCCTGAACCTCTGTGTGGTGGAATCTTATCTTTAAATTGTTTGCTTCTCAAATTTAGGCCTATTCAAAAAAAAAAAGGTCAGGAAAGGGTGGTGTGTTCATGCATCGTTAGGTTACTTGCAGGTTTGAATGATTTACAAGAATAAGAATCAGTCCCCATTTTCAAGTTTAACCTTTACTCTTTAGGAGCTCTCCACAAGATTTCTCTCAGAGGCATGAAGCTTTCTCATTGTTTTACTCGAAACCTACTTCTATAAATGCTGTCGGCATTGAAAGCATATCCTTGGTCCAGTATTTAGGTTCCCTTCTCTGTGATATTTGAAATTATCCAATATTGGCTGAATAACTGAATTTTGCAATTACACTACAGTGATGTTAAGTATTCCCTTGTGGAAATAGTATGCTGAATGATTTTCTTGCAATTAAGATTTAAGAGGAGTACCAGCTGTTAACTAGTAGTTACATACTACTATTTTTAATCCTTGGAACATTATTTATTGGATCTGCATTTGGCCCCTGAACTCTTTGGCTAGTCTAATTTTAACTCCCAACTGTAAAACCGTCTATTAGTGGCACCTCATCTCTCGTTGCTGTCCACTTTTGGACCCTGAGGCCTTTGAGGCTGTTTCAGCTGACTCATACCTGGTTTTGACCTACCACGGTGGCGTGGACAGCCATGTAGGACACCAAGTGGGGCAAAACAAAGGCGGGCCCGTTCACCCCTGTCTATTGCTCTCATTCCCGAACATCGTGGTCAGGGACAAACTTTTTTTGACAAGGAATCAGGCACAGACTTGAATTCAATTGATCACAAACATAGATGACATACACTTGAACACAAAGATAGAGGCCATTCACTTGAACACAAACACAGATGCCATTCAATTCGAGACACACAAATGCATGAGTTCTGGACACACAAACATGAGTTCTGGACCCAGAAATACATGAGTTCTGAACACACAAACACACACACGTAGAGTTCAGTACAGATAACTCAGTCAGGAAACATTTCAAACTCAAATGACATCTAATTCAGCAAACACAGACACAAATACATTTCATCCTCAAGGACTTGGGCCTCTCAGCAGCAAGGTAGAGGAAGTGGCTCTCTTGTTTTTGCTTGCACTTGTTCCTGCTTCCCTTGCACGTTTTTTGTTCAGTGCTCCTGTAGCCATGACAACAACCTTGGAGCTAGATGGACCAGAAAGCTGGACGATTGCTTTTGAATGTTCCCCCATCTAGAAAGCTGGACGATTGCTTTTGAATGTTTCCCAGTCATCCCTGGTGCAGTGGCCTCTAGGGTGACCTTAGCTTGACCCCCTTGCTGCAGTTTCGTCACCACTGATGAATACATAGACAAGGAAAAAGTTCAGTAATCACAATGTGCAATGAAGGATGACATGCACTACTGGTTTTTTGGTACAACATGGCAGTCCATGCCAGCTAGGTGGTCAAAACCTGAGACAGGTCTGCTAAAACCGCTTCAAACTCACTCAGGGACTAAAAGTGAACCATTTTGAAAGAAATGCCTAGATTAGACGGTTTAATAGATGAGGGTTAAAATTAGACCAAGCACATAGTTGAGGGGCCAAATGTTGACTTAATCCTTATTTATTAGTAATAACTTGATATAAACATCTAGTTGGGCAATTAAGACAGATAGATCTAGGAGTAATGACAATTATCGTATGCCATGACCAGCATAACTGTGAAATGACTAAAGGAAGGTTAGGTTGATATGGTCTCTTACTCTGTTCTGAATCATTGTGTTCACTGTTTTCGTTGCCCTTTCTCCTTTGTTTATTTACTTTTTTGGGGGCTGGGGTTATACCTTTTTCCCATTACGTAGCTGAATTTTGCAATTAAACTATAGTGATGATTTTCAGTATCTCCTTATGGAAATAGTATGTTAAGTAACTGTCTTGCAATCAAAATTTAATACAAACACCAGCAGTTAATTAGTAGTCAAATACTACAAGCTTATTCCTTGCAATATTTTTAGTAACTTGATGCTAATGATCTAGTTGGGCAAGGAGGACAGATATACCCACCATAGGGAGTAGAGTAATTGTGAAACAACTTCTAAGGAACTATGGTTAGAGGATTGCTATGGTCTCCTTTGTTCTGAATCATTGAGTTCTCTGTTTTGATTATCCTTTTCTCTTTATTTATTGATTGAGAACTAAGAAGTAATTTACATCGATATGGTTTATTCCTTAACGAAAAATCCATCCTAAGATTTAATTTATAAATTTAAGCTACGTGGAATTTTGAAGGGCTACATCCATTGTTCCACTCTGTTATCCGTTCCTCAAACGGTATCAGTTTCAGAATGCAATTCTTGGTAGTAATATTATAACATGAGCAAATCGATTGAGAACTTCCTAACTATGTGGTAACCGCTTGGATGGTCCAGGTTGCATGGCTGCTTTGGATGCAGAACACTACCTGCAGGAGCTTGGAGCACAGGAAGGGAAGACCGATTGACTATGTCTGGGCCAAGCGGCTCTGCTCTCTAGTGGTATAAACAGCACATCATTATTTGGTTTTAGGCCTCAAGTTATGTTACACTGGAAATAGATTTATATGAGCATGCGCAAGCTTGTACAATGATTCGCGTTGTTAACTACTACTAGTCATTAATCGCACTTTACAAAGTTATATGCTTCCGGTGCCGTGTGCGGAAGGAGGCATTTGTTTTGCAGATATTGTTAGGCAATGGTTGCAATGCGTTGAGGAGGCAGATTCTTCTAACCATTGGGTGCTTCGGGTGTTCTGTTTTGGTGATTGATGTGTCATGTGTTGTGATTTGTGATGTCTTGTATGGGTTGTATTCTTTTGGGGAAAATATCTCCAGAAATGCGTGTATACACTCACTTGAAATGTGCATACAGGGGCAAAACGATGAGTTCTCAGATGTTTGTGTGCTGGGTGAAAGAAGAAACAGGAAAAAAAGTTTTAGACACAAATCTTGACTGGTGAGCTCCTCGTCGGTCCCTAAATTACCAAACACAGGGATTAAAAGAGGGACTATTAGTCTCTAGTCCACTAGTCTCTCTTGAGGGGCTAATTGGGACTAGTAGTCCGTGGGTAGGTCCCTAGTCTCTAATCCCATGAACCAAACCGGGCCTAAAAGGACAAACTAGAACGTTGCGGCGGGGGCTAGCACGTCGCGCAGGCACGCGCGCGGCTGCCGACCTGCGCACGTTGTAGCTCTCCGGCACGTCGTCGCACGTTGTAGCTCTCCGGCACGTCGTCGTGCCTCTTCCGGGCGGGAGGTAGTGCACGGTGCCCGGGAGCAACTGACGGCTCGGCAGTGGAGCCCAGCATGGAGACGCGGATGCAGACTTTGCCTAGCGGCGCATCGGCGGCGTCGCCATGCCGCGAAGCCTTGCCGGAGAGCTGGCTGCTGTCGAAAACGGTGACGGTGAGCACGGTGCAGATCCGTGGGAATCCGACCACCGTGGTTTCCGGCGTGGTTGGGTCCCCGCAATATCTGTCACCGCCGCGGAGGGAAGACAGAGAACAGGGAAGAGAGGAGGGGGCGCGAGCAAATGCTAGGAACGAACGGGAGCGGGGTCGAGCGCAACGCCGGAGGTGACCGGAGGGGCGGAGGTGGCGGTCGCCGGTGATACACGGGCCTGATAGGTGTGGCCCAGCCGGGTCAATCGCCAAAACCATGGAAGATGTTGATGGCCTTTTATGTCCGGTTTCAGAAAATAAATTGTCAAACATACATGGTTTATGAGTTTGATGGCTATTCATGGACTTGTCCAAAAGATGGATGGCTAAAAATAGACTTTTTTCTAAAAATAATAATTAAATAGTACTAGATTTTTATCATATATGCACCCAGGAGGTGGGCGGCACCCTTTTCCAATTTGCTTTAGCTCCTCCCCACTTCTTAGGATAAAAGTGTAGATACAGACCTTGCTACTTCTCTAGACTAGTACAATATCATGAAAGCTCCTACCAGTGCCACTACATTACGCTATGAGTAAATTGCACCATAGATATCTAAACTATTCGGTAGTTCCCAGATAGGTACTCCAACTGAAAAACGTAACAACTAGGTACTTGAACTCAACTAGGTACTTGAACTATACATTTTGATGTCCAAAGGTACAAATGTGGCCACACAGGCGCTAGCAACTGACGTGGATCTGCCACCGTGGACGGTGGACGCTGGACTCTTGGCGTTTTTGTAAAAACCCCCTCCCACAGTCCTGACTCTTCTCTATCTCCTCCTCCTGTCACTTCCATATATGATCCAATCGTCAAATTCGTCTTCAACCTCCAGCATTGGATGGGGGACACCACTCGATCGATGCATGGACTTTTGCAGGGTGTGTTTGATGGCCTGTGCGGGTCGGAGTTGGACCACGGCGTGACGGCGGTGGGGAACGGCACCAGCAAGGTGCAGAACTACATCATCGTGAAGAACTCGTGGGCGGTGGTTCAGGGATCGCATAGAGAGAGATAGGAAAGGAGAATTGAGGTGCGAGAGCAGTTTTAGTAGGGGGGATTTAGCAAAATGGCGAATCCAGGTGGCTTGTCCACATCAGCTATTGTTGCCTATGTGGTTACGATTGTACCTTTGATGAGCACGAATAAAAGTTTCAGTACCTAACTGTTACATTTTTTAGTTGGAGTACCCAGTTGGGAACTACACAATAGTTTAGGTACCCACATCACCAAGAAGCAATGTGAAGGGTGAAAAAACCCTGCCTCGTCTTGAAGTAGCCCCCAGCCCATACTACATTGCAATTTTTTTTAACTAATTTCTACCATGAGATGCATATATCACAATGTCCTAAGATAAGCCACATTTGAAGCACCATAATGTGTTAATCAAACAAAAAACATGGAGACTTGCCATGGATAACAAGTTCTACCAATATCACGGTATTACTAATTTGAAATTTCAGTTGTCAAACGAATATGAATATGCTGGAAGGTATAGAATTCAAATTTGTGATAGGACAATACAAGTGATGTTGGAACATCATAGAACCAATGCAAGAGTACTACTGAGAGATAGCTGAGTAAAGAATGACAAGTCAAAAAGGTAAACTTGAAAGTTGCCATCACGCACACAAGGAAATTCATAAAATTCAGACTACGTTAATCCCTAATTAATTGATAAAAAGTTTATAGAGTACTGATTTAGCATAACCATATTAGTATATGACCACCATATTTATATCTGAGTTGTCTCACTGTCACTTGGCAGAAACTAAAATAGAACTAACTGTATCAACTCCAGCTGGTCCAGAGTGTACCAGTCGGCCGCAACAAGTAGATGCTGCTGCAGCAGCAGGAGATAAGGACCATAAAAGTGCAACAAAATTGTAATGCACAAATACTTGTATTCCAACATACTTATATTGATCATGTAGTATTCAATTAACAAAGGCCAAACATAGTTAAGAACATATCCGCTTAGCAAAAGGAAACATCTTGACAGTTTACAGCACAAGTCAGGCTGACAGGACAACTCCAAGAGCACAAGGAAACCCCAAAGGGACAAAATAGGCTATTACTATAGCATAAACCTCAATAACTTTGCACATTAGTTGCCTGACATAATCATCAACCTTAAAACACTTACAATTGGTACTTCAGCAGGCTAAATCATTATGCACTACATATATTATTTGGCAGCCACTTCATTGGGATTGCATAGCAACTTCACCGAGACTGCATATATCAGTTGGCAGCAACTTCGTGCAACAATGCAAGAAGTATAACTATAAGAACATGCTCTCTGTTCATCAAGTACTTCATATAATAATATGCTCCAAAGGATTCGAGATATGCATATTGTCACTCCAAAACACTACAATAAATATATAGTCGAACTTCTTAACTATATTTATTGGAGAGTTAAGGGTTCTATATTCCCATTCCCCACCCTCTCTTGCAGCTCAACAGCAAGAGCTGGGAATTTCAGGAACAACGTGGTGAAACCTTCTGTGAACACTGCCTGTTTGAAATTATCCTCCACAACGAAAAAGTCCATGCACTTTGTCTTTAACTTTGGACAGTTGTATACCTCGGCACAAGTTAAAACAGAAGCAACTGTTGCCACAGAGGTATTGTCCCATAACTTCAGTTCACATAGAGCCTTCAGACGGTCCAGCGCATATCTGTCAGCCGCGGCAAGCAAATGTTGCAGCATCTCAACAGGAGAGTCTCCAAGCTCATCATCAGGAGGAAAGGCATCTGTGTATATGAACCGAAGCATAACATCAAATGCTGCAGGGTGAATGTCCTGCAGCGTGATAGATAGCATTGCGGCCTCAGCAAATTGGCCAAAGAGTTCCACATGAAAGACTGGTGATCGAGCTGCGAGCACAGCACGGTGAGCATAGAATGTCTCAGTGCCCACGATGAATGACACATCTTTTCCCCAAGGGCAATTCAGCATCTGGTGCAAGTGGCTAGCTAAATTGGGCGGCGGTGGCACAGGTAAGGTATTATCATCATGTATAACTGTAACCACGCACATAATTGTGATGGTGCCATTCGTCAGACAAAACGACTCAAGTTCACTTCGCTTCGCGAACTGAGCCCACCCCCAATGTTTGTCTGTTAGATCGAAAGTGATCAAGCAACTATTATTAGTTGTAGCATAGAAGTTGCCAGCTCCGCCCACCAAGAAAGCATTAAATATGGCTTTGACCTTCTTCGATTTGCTAACAAGCTCCAGGTAGAGAGACAAGTGTTCATTGTTGCCATCTATCACATCCCCACGCGGGTAGCAGTCAATCCTCCACAAGTAATCTCCAGCAGAGAAGATATCGGAGCTGACGAAGTCCCCAGTGGCGAGATGCTGGGTTTGCTCGTAGTCAAGCTTGAACACGATAGAACCAGATCCCAGCAGCATCTCTGCGTCAAACTGCTCAACACTATTAGGGTGTAAAGAACACCGATTCACAAGGTAGAAACCCCTTAATCGTAAGAAAAACTGACGAAAACAACATGAAAGACTCACACTGTAACAAATCGCTGTGCTGGAGGCTTGGTGGCGGCTCCGGCCTCCGCCGCCGGCCACTCGCCGACGCCGGTGCCGCGGTGAGCTGAAGGCTCCTCAGCAAAGGAACGGCTTACGACTTGCCTCCACCGGTGGCCGCCGATTGCCGCACGCTCGTATCCCCCGCTCCTCGCCTAGGACTCCCCGCTCGCCATTTCGCCCTGGCAGCTCGGTTGGATTGATTGGGAGTGGAAACTGGAGAGAGAGAGAGAGAGATTTTGAGGGGAGTGAGTGTGTGTCGATGGCCGCCGCGTGTCGTAAGCCTCGCTCGACTTGTGCGACTTGTAGAGGCCCACCATTGGCCCCAAAATCGACCCATCACCAGGTGTAATATAAGCCCACCATCGGTTCCTTCTCTGCTATAAGAGCTTCCTTCTGTTTATTCATTGTTGAAGTTATCTTCATGCAAATTCAGAGGGTTACCAAGGAATAAGGATAGCTGTATAGCTAGAACGTGAAAGGGCCCAATGTCTTGGCTCTGCTCTTCAATTGTCATACGTCCAGGGCAAGTCTGTGAGTATAATGAGTTTCAGTTAGCACATGGACCAAAATTCCAGGACCCGTTTGGCTGCACTTCAAGAAAGTGCTGCATCATGAGAGTAGGATACTGTAGTTTTGCTGCCAAGAAGCAATGTACTGTAATATTTAACAGGCGAACAGGCTTGGTAATGTGCGGGTTGAACAAATGTCGGGTTAACCAATTCCGGAGTGAGGAGAGGGGAGGGAGGCGCTCCCGACGGCGACACGACAGGCGGGCGCACTCCGGCGAGGATTCCGGCGGGGGTAGGGGATCTCCGACCGCCAAACCTAGGAGAATCGAATCGGGAGAGTACGCTCTACAGTTTGACCGGTGAGTTTTCCCCTTCCCGTCCACTTTCCCGGCCATGGCGGCGTCGCCGCGGGACGAGGACCCTCTGTTTAGGGCTCTTTGCGACAGAGACGCTTGGCGGGCAGCACATGGGATGATTCCGTCGCGTGAAGAGGGGTTGAGGGCTGCTCGATCAATAGGGGGAATCGTGGGAAATTCCGGTACTCAGCAGGGTTCTGAGCAGCGGGTGCTCCAATTGGGGAGTTCGTCGTCTCATCCATCAAAATTGAAGTCGCAACCTGCTCAGCCTGTTCTGAATCAGGGAGATTGGCCGCACTTGGGAGTTGAACCACCTGCGAGGATGCGAGAGCGTAGACTCACCATGGTTCCGGGTGGTTTGGAAAGCTTGTTGGGCAGAGGTGCTTATATTCCGACTACTGCAGGAGGGAAGTTGAATGCTCGACAGATGATTGCAAATGAAATCAAATTGCAGTTGTTTGGAGGCTCCAACAGCGATTCTCAGGGCTTGGCAGGAGGAGACGACTGCTCAGACATGAAGGAGCTAGATAATGCCTGTTTGAACCTGGAATTAGCCATGAACAGAATGGAGAAGGTGCAATGGGGAGCAGCTCGGGAGTTGGAGAAGCAGAGTACACAGGGGAGACAGGAAAGCTTGGGAGAGCAGAAGAACCGGGAGAATGTGGAGAATTTTGAACGGGGAGAGAAAAAGTTTGTGGGCCAAAATGATATAAGGTATAACCACTCCAGGGGTCCGACGCGAGTTGGGCCGGAGCCAGGCTTCTACTGGATACCTAAAGGGGCCCTGAACTTGGAGACCTGCTATAGAGCTAGCAGGGAAGAGGTGTGGAGGCTAGGTCACACGGCGAGGAGAGTGAGAGCTTTCCCCCCACCGGCGCCGCTCACTTCCACCTTCACGCAAGTGGTGAAATCCCACATGGATTGGAGGAGAGGGAAGAGGAAGCAGGAGGATTGGGAGCGAGAGGGGTGGATAGATAATGATGATATTCTTGGAGAGGAGTTAGAGGAGATGAATAGGAGGGGACAAGGTAATCGCCCGGTGAGATTTGTCGAGAAGATCGGCGGGGAGAAATCTTCGAACTCAAGCCGGGGAACGGGGAGCGGGGGCGGGAGTGGGGTCTGCGGAGGTGAGCGCTCGGATGGTAACCGTCCTCCATTTCCTCGAATTTCGAAATCAATCGAATATGGTCGGGAGATTGGGTGGGCGGGGTACTAGTGCTGGTGTTCGCCAAGATCGACGTCCACAGGGGCAGGAAGCAAGGCAGGATCCAGGGAAAGATGCAGGGAGATTTACTCTTGCCAAGACTACAAACCAAGAAGGTAATCGCCCATCTAATCCGAAAGACATGAGATGCTATAACTGTCTACAAGTAGGACATTTACAGATTGATTGCAAGAATGAGTCTATTTGCTATAGATGTAATGGTAGTGGGCATATGGCTGCTGATTGCAAAGCTCATGCTGTTAGTAGGGAGATTAAGATGTATGGGTTTGGTATTCAAGATCAGGGATTCTATGAGCTGATTATTCCTAATGCTGCTGTCAAGGTAGTGCAAACTGCTGGAATCCTTACAGTAATTGAGGGAGAAGCTGATGGTTACAAGGTGGAGAGGGAGTTACAGAACTTAGTGAAAAGGGAGTGGGATTTCAAAGTGAAAAGCATAGGGCACAATGTTTATTGTGTCACTTTTCCAGACAAAGACTCTCTTGATACCTATACTAGAGTGGGGGAGTTTAAGACCAAGTTGTATGGCTTGAGGGTGGAACTAGTCAAGACAGAAAGAAATCCTGAGACTACTTCAATTCTACAGAAATGTTGGATGAAAATATACAATATCCCAGATTTTGCTTTAGAAGTGGAAGCTGTGAAAGCTGTGGCTGGCTTGGTGATGGAGCCACTGGTGGTTGATGAAGTGAGCCTTATAAGAGATGGTCCTGTTAGGGTGCAAGGGAGGTGCAGAAACCCAAATCTTCTCAACTGTTCTATTGAGGTTTTCTTCAATGGAGAAGGAGTAATGATTAGATATGAAGCTGAAGGGAGACCTACAATCAAAGGACGTGGGGGTGCTTTGTTCCCCCTCCTGGACCAAGGAATCCGATGAGGGACGGGGACAGAGATAAAGATAAGAACCGAAGAAGGATATGCATAGGAAAACCTTGAGTAAATTTGACAATCGAAAGCTTGGATAAAGAGGGAGAATATTCTCATGGTGAAGATATGGAGGAAAGCTTGGAGCAGAGGGGTGAAGAGCCTAATGATGAACTACAGCCCAAAAAAGCAACCCCTATTGCTGCCTTTCATTCTGAAATGGGAATCTTGGATGTTGCTAATCTGGGGAGACTGGAACTGATAGAAGAAGTAGAAGGCAATGTGAATACAGACTTTCTGGATACTCCTCAAGAAGACAGTCAGATTATAGATGGGATAGAGGAGCAGGAGCCGGTGCCTGATGAGCATCAAATGCTGGTATATGGGAGAGATGGCCCTATGTTAATGGAGAAGAGTAAGTGGCCTAAATTACTGACCAATGCTGAGAAAGAAAGTATGGGAAGCTTGACTCAGGAAAAAGTGCTGGAGGGGGATGGGAAATCAATGACACAACCATCCAGCCCCATCAACCAAGGGGGAGAAGACATGATGGATAATTGGTCCGAAGGGAGTAGAGAATCGATGAAGAAGCCGGGAGTCAAGGTTGGCGGGTTTCACAGATTAAGAAAAACAGAAAAAGAAGAAAGCTAGAACTGTTGTGGTGGCCTCCGGGACTAGCAAGTAGAATTCCTAAGGATGGGATATCTCGTATTCGCTAAAGCATGCCGGGATGGCGGCCCGAGACAATATGACCGGGGGCTTTCAAGGAGAAGAGCTTGGCTTCATCTTCCGGAGAAGGTAATGATCTAAATCCCTTTACTATTCTTAATAATTCGATGCCTACGAACTGAATTTTGTTTTGAGAGATTTAAATGTTGTTTCGAGAATTTAGATATACAAATTGATATGTTTAAGGTCAAGAACTAGTTAGAGCGGCTTTGGCCGAGAAAACTATAAAATTTACTTGGAAAAACTAATGGCTAGGGAGAATATAACTTCACATGACCAAATGGAGGATTTGGCCATGGAGATTATTGATAATAATGTGAGAATTTCAGTTGTTAATGAGGAGAAACAACTGGCCCGAAAATGCTATTGAAGAAGAGGGGTGGGGGCAATGTTTCAAAAATGAGGCTCTCTTTTGGAATGTCGGGGATTGGGAAAGGAGAAGAAAAGAAATCTAGTTGGGGAGCATGTCCTACAAGACAGCTTGGATTTGATAGCTATACAGGAAACTATTAAGGCTGATTTTGAGGACTGGGAGTTGAAACAGGTTATCGGTGGTAGGGAGTTTTATTGGTTATGGATACCTGCTAAAGGTCATTCAGGGGGCTTACTCTCGGTATTAAAATGGATGACTTTGAGGTGGAGGATTCCATTCTATCCGATTTTGTTCGGGAGTTCTTGTCGAGACGAGTGTCCAATTTCAGATTCCGGGTCATGAATGTGTATGGCCCTTGACAAATCATGAGTTGTCGAGGAATTTTTAGACAGTTTACACGGAAGATTCGCAATCAAGTTGATTTACCAATTGTTTTGGGGGGAGATTTTAACTTGATTAGAGATAATAAGGAAAGGAGCAGAGGGCAGGGAGACCCCAAACTTATGAACCTTTTCAATGGTTTCATTGGGGAGTTTCAGCTGAGGGACATGTTTATTAAGGGAACCAAGTTCTCTTGGACAAATAAACAACAAGATCCTTTATTTGTTAAATTGGACAGATTGTTAATCTCTCGTGAGGAGGATCTACACTTTACCAATAGCTATGCTTGGTACAAAGCCGCAGTGGGCTCGATCATTCCCCTTTGCTCTTGGATCTTGGGGAACACGGGGAGCAAAGAGCTAAATATTTCTTTTTCCAAGAAAAATGGTTTGAATTGGAGAGATTTGGGGAGATGATCCAACACAAGTGGCTGCAGATGAAGGAGAAAGAAAAGGAGCCTGTCTATTCTTTGAATACTTGGCATAATGGTTTGCAGGGGCTAAGGCAATATTTGAGGGGATGGAATCTCAGGTTAAATGGGGAGCAAAATAAGATTAAAAACATTACCAGTCAGAGGATTGAAAAGATTGATAAAATAGCAGAAACAAGGCTACTCTCCATGGAGGAATGGGATGAAAGAATCAAATGTGAGGAAAAATTGGAGAAAATGATAAATCTGGAGAAATTGCAGTGGAAACAGATGGCTGGGAAGAATTGGGTGTTACAAGGGGATGCTAACACCAGTTTCTTTCATCTTTTTGTGAATGGGAGAAGGAAAAAGAATGCAATAACCTATATGGAGTCTGAACAGGGAGTGTTGAGGGCTCAGGCAGACATCACAAAGCATATAGTAGATTACTACAAGCAATTGTTTGGTGATGGTGGGGAATATGCAATAAAATTAGGGGAGAATTTTTGGCCTGAGGGGTACTGTTTGAATGAAGTGGAGAAGCTAAGTTTAATTAGACCTTTTAGTTTGGAGGAGGTCAAGGCAACTGTGATGGACATGAAGGAAAACTCTGCACCTGGTCCTAATGGATACAAGTGTGTCTTTTTTCAAGAAATGCCGGGAGACCATTAAGCTTGATCTCATGAGAATGTTTCAAGACTTCGGAATAATCGGCTTGATATAAAAAGATTAAATTTTGGGGTGATTACACTGGTCCCTAAGGTTAAGGAAGCAAGTGCGTGGAAACAGTTTAGACCTATCTGGCCGCTTAATGTTGACTATAAGTGTTTCACCAAAGTCTTGACCAATAGATTGGTGCCTCGTGACTCAAAATATAGTGGGAGAAAATCAAACGGGATTCATTAAAGGGAGAAATATATTGGAAGGTGTTGTTGTCCTACATGAGGTGCTCCATGAGCTTCACAGGAGCAAAGCTAAGGGGCTGATTTTGAAAATTGACTTTGAGAAAGCCTATGATCGTGTTAGATGGGAGTTCTTAGAAGATGTGATGAAGGGAAGGGGTTTTCCTCAAAAATGGATAAATTGGATCATGAGCACTGTTAGGGAAGGGAGAGTCTGCATAAACGTGAATGGGGAGAGAAGCACATACTTTAGGACTTATAGAGGTTTGAGCGGGGGGACCCCTGTCCCCTTGCTCTTTAACCTGGTAGCGATGCTTTAGGAGTTTTGCTTCAGAAAGGCATTGATGGGGGTCACCTCAAGGGAGTTCGAATGACCTTATACAAGGAGGAATATCTCATATTCAGTATCGATGACACAGTCATCATGATAGAACCCGAAGAAAAATCTATTAGGAACTTAAAGCTCATCTTATATTGCTTTGAATGGCTCACAGTGCTTGAAAATTAACTTCCACAAAAGTGAGGTATATGTGTTTGGGGTATCCCGGGAGAAAAAGAAAGGTTGGCTAACATGCTAAATTGTGCTTTGGGGTCCTTTCCAATGACTTATTTGGGGATCCCGTGAGCTATAAACATTTGAATATGGAGGTGTTTAGACCACGGCACAAAAGATAAGGAAAAGGTTGGATCCCGGGAGGGGAAAACATATGACTTCGGAGGAGACAAATTCTTACCAATACTGTTTAGGGAGTATACCTATCTACCGTATGGGATTCTACCTTCTCAAGGATGGCATCCATAAAGAGTTTGACTCTATTAGGGAAAATTTTTTGGCAGGGAGCAGAGGATAAATTCAAGTACCATATGGCTAGTTGGGAGATTATAAGCAGACCAAAAAATCTGGGAGGCCTAGGGATAATAAATACTAAATTGATGAATGAGTGCCTAATTACTAAATGGATTTGGAAGCTATACCAGGAACCTAAAGGACTGTGGTTCAGAATCATCAAAGCTAAATATTTGGATGATAATGGGTTCTTTGGGTCCAGCAGTGCAGGAGGATCCCAGTTTTGGAAAGGACTACACAGTGTTAAACATCTAATAGACTGGGGATCAACGTTTCAAGTAGGGAATGGTAACTATTGCAGATTTTGGGAGGACTGCTGGGTCAAGAAAGTGCATTTGAAAATTTGCTACAGCAATCTATACAAGCTGGTGAGAGACCCTATGGCATATGTCAGTGATTGCAGAGAGGGAGACTCCTGGTTTGTGGACTTCAAGAGGTCTCTTACTGTGCAGGAGTATGAAGAGTGGTTAGGATTATTAGATGACTTGAAAGACTCCTCTTTGACTGATAACAAAGCTGATAGAATGATTTGGGAGTTGGAAAACAAAAAGGTTTTCACTACTAAATCCCTCTACCACTTCCTTTCTAATAGGGGCACAACCTGTAGAGTTTCTAAGTATATCTGGAAAAGCAAGGTTCCCCTGAAAATCAAAGTGTTTCTTTGGCAGATGGTGAATGATAACATTCCCACTGCTCAAAACTTAGTAAAAAGAAAGTGGAAGGGGGAGATAAACTGCTGTCTGTGTGGGAGATTATAATCAGTGGATCATGTTTTTTTCCAATGTCCTATGGCTAGGTTTTTGTGGAGCTTTGTGCAGGGAGTTTTTAACTTGGATTCTTATCCCAGGTCATTAGATGAGTTTTGCCAAACTTGGCTTAGGGGAGCTGTTAACCTGTCAAACACATTTGCTATATACATTTTTGCAGGGATTGCTTGGGCACTCTGGCGATCTAGGAACAAGATGGCTATCTCTAAGATCATGCCAAAGGCCCCTGCGATGTCATCTATCATGCCATATCAAACTTGCGACTGGAGCGTGGCGCTGGCTGGCAAGGATGATGACAAGCTCCAAGGACGAAGACGGTGGCTACGAATGGCCTGAATAACTTCCATCCAACGGCGTGCAGCTGTCTTCGATAGTTGAAATCTGATTTGCTTGTAATGAAAGAGTTCTATTAGAATTTCTTGATTGCTTGGGGGAGTAGTTTGGGAGCAGGGAGTGGGTGTTTTTCCTTTTGGAAGGGCTGAGTTGAGTTATTTGGTATCCCAGCTTTATGTTTACGTTGCACTTGATATTTGGCTTTCAGTAAAAGTCGAGGTTTCTCTCTTTAAAAAAAAAACAAATGTCGGGTTAGTTGGGCTAGGAAAAAATGAAGTCAATTTTTTTTTTTTTTTTTTTTTTTGGCTCGGGCCCGATCTGCGGCATTGGCGACTCGAGCTATTTCTTGATTTGTAGATTTCCACACTCAGGTCAAGTTTTTTTGGGTCAAGTAAAGCCAGTCTAAACTTGATCTAACGCAGTAACAAATTGATGGGTCGGGCTAGAATCAAGTCTGTCAAATAAAGTGGCCAATGGACAGATTTACGCCAAACTGAGCATCGAGGCACGTGCCTAAGTTACATTAGTACCTCAGGAGTCATGGATTGTATGGTACCACCAACCTATTGTCTAACTCAGCGCCTCTAAGGCCTCGTTTAGATCCCCGATTCGGGGTGAACGAAGTTTGCACAGTGCTCCCGCGAGCACTGTAGCAATTTCGTTGTTTTGTGGTAATATTTGTCCAAATCTTGATTAATTAGTCTCAAAATGTTCGTCTCACAAAGTACAATAAAACTGTGCAATTAGTTTTTGATTTCATCTACATTTAGTACTCCATGCATATGTAAACATTTTGATGTGATGGGGAATAGGAATTCTGCATAGTGGAATTTGGGAGTAAAATCTGGAATCTAAACAAGGCCTAATTTTCACTCGACGTCCATCATTTCTTCTCTTATACAAAGGATATGTACCTTTGCCCTGTTATGTTGCATCACAAAATTGCCATGGATACTGAAACTGACAGGCTCCATCAATAATACAATGGCTGGTAATAATATAATAGACATGTCCATTAGAACCATGATATATGTTTGTTTCTCTTCACTCAGAAGCTCATAGCACGATAGATGGTTCACCAAAGAATAAATTTTGAATGTGAAGATAAAAATATTTATTCAGTGCTAATCTGAATACTGACATCTCTAAACATTTGTCCTAAATGCTAATCTGAACATGTGAATGTGAATATGAAAGTATTTTTGTCCTCAATGCTATTCTAAACACTGGCATATCTGAACATTTGAAGCTCCTCAACAAGTGACATCTAGTACTTCGGCAAACCAATATCTGCAATTTGTAGTTGCATATAAACTTTGATCAAAAGTGCAGATACAAATTTCCCAACGTGCACCCGATCTCTAACATACAGATCAAAAATTTCATATATACTATACACATATATACCTAATGTACATAAAAAACACATGACTTGAGCACGGTACATATGTATAAATATACCAAATAATTCTTATGTATCATAAGGGCAATAACCATTCCTCTCCATATAATAATTCAGATTGTAGAAACTGTCAAAACTAAAATTACCACTCTGCAGTCTGCACTACACTTTGCTAGGAAGACATCATAGGAAAAATTGCAATATTTCCAAAGCCTTTTCAGTTCACCAGCAAAATGTAGTCACAGTCAATAACTGCAAGTGTAAAATTTGCACACAAATACTTCTTTGTTGCAGTCGACGGAAGTGGCTCAACACTTCTTCTCTTGCTCGCTCTTGACATTCTGGGTGCAAGCTGAGCATAAGTGTCCAAGTAAGCAGGACTGATGTTGTCTCCACACCTGCAAAGTAAAATAGCTTGTATTCCTCAACCTTTTTATGCATGGATTTTTAATGAACCAAGATCACAGAAGGAAGGCATGAATTTTTATGCAGACTTTTGGAAGTAATGAGAATAAGGAACAACAGTAAAATGAGACAAACATCCCAAACCTCCAGTCGAAAGCATGACTCAGCTCTTTGGATGTATATCCCATGTAGAATTTAACAACGGAAAAATGAGACAAATACTATATATTCATTAAACTAACATATCTCACAAGAGAAGAGTTCACAAATATTCAAATCCTTCTAGTTCAATAAATCAGATAGTGCAGATCAAAAAGATAAAAAAAGGATAAAGAATCGTGTTACCAAAAGGAACACCAGGCCTAATTATCAGCCATATCCAAGTCTGTAATATTCTCAACAGCGTCAGCAGAATCACCTACAACACAAGGTGACGATGATATAAAAATGAGCATCTAAAACTAATAGCATGAGCTCTATCTAATTTGTTCACATACCTTCATCTTGCTGGAGTTCAATATTTAAGCTCTAGCTCACTAGCAATTCTTTGCTAATCTAAACTGCTTCTATTTCAGTTACTATGGTAATGGAAATGGGTTATATATCCTAGCTTCAAAAAAAAAAAAAAAAACAGCTAAATCATCAGCAATTGAAGATATGAGCAATGGATTGCTGACCCAGGGATCAAGAAAAATATGACAAATGGATTGCTGACCCAGAGAACTGCGCGTCATTTCATTAAGGTAGAAGAAAAATTACAAGGGTCAGAGACCCAACACACCCTCAATCCTCACACCCCTAGACAAAAGTGATTTACTGAGTAGCAGCAGCATGGAGTACAAAACCAGTATAATAAATTTCTTGGCAAAAGTGATGAGAATAAAATCACTACCAAACACCAATTTATGATTGGATTTGAGGAAGTGAACATGCAGTTTTCTGGACATCTTGAAGAAATCAACACTATATTGGTATGCTTATCAACTCTATATTGAAGAGAACAACTCGAACTCAGCTTTAGATAAGCAAAGAAGGCTTACTGATAGGGGCATTTGGATTACTGATGTTGCAGCCATGTGTTGGTCATCTATGTGTTACAGCCTGAACCTGGGAAATAAGTTAAACTAACAACTGCAGACCTCTTGAAATGCCCTGGAATGAAACTGGCATAAAAAAGAGACATGCTGCAAACAAAGTAGGATTTTTAAACATAGCTTATCAGAGAAGGAAACAATGAAACTATCGACTTGCATAACTATTCCCAACTGAGTTAATAAAGTAGGAAAGTAATCACCACCTTCTGGTCTACGGCCGCGTAGATTCAGGAACACCTCCAGAAATTTGATAAATCTCAAAAAAAGAGCACAGAGAGCACATGATCTGATCATGCCATCAGCCACCGTTGCTGACAGTGCCTTTGAAGATATTCGTGGTTTTGATTGCAATCAGATATCTTTATTCAGTATCCGCACAAAAGCACTAAACTATAGGAGTAGCAATAGCAACACTATGAAAATAGAGAAGCAGCATGTCAGTTATCTATCAGAAGCTCTTTAAAACTGAAAATTGCATGGGTAAAATGAAAACAGGTCAGAACCGGTAACAAGTTAACACGAGCAACAGTTAGCCATGCTAACGCTATGCTATATCGCCCATGCTAACACCATGGGTCAATGGTAAGAGCAATGACTTTGTCATAGAACTCTTTTTTTTTTTTTTTTTTTTTTTTTTTTTTTTTTTTTTTTTTTGCAATTGCAGTTACCAAGTGCAATAGCAATTTATACCAACCGCATGATTTGTCCACTTGATTTGAATTAAATATTATTTACACCAACCACATGATATAAACTTATACAAGAACGGAGTTGTGCATAAAGAGTTGTGCAGTACCCTACAAAGGCTTTATATTGGTCTCAACCTATATGCTAATCCTCTATACCTAAATAGGATACCCCCACTAGCTTCTCATGAAGCCACGTCATCACCCATCATCCACCGTGAACTCACCACTAACGCATTAACACATTATTACGGGGCTCATGCGTTTCTCCTCCAATGATCTTGCCTCCTTAGCTCCCCCACTGACCATCACATTCACACACGCATCCTCATCTGAGATGTTTACCCCAATCTTCCCCTATAAGACTAATCCTCCCACCTGCAAGATGAGAAGTCACTCTTATCGGCGAGCCTGCCGGCCATGCCGCTTGCCGCCTAGCACCCACACGCACATGTCCATGGCCAACCTTGAGGCGCAAAGCAGAGAAGGGAATACATGATTGTTGCCCTGCGCTGCAACACCAAGGACGCGAGCCGCTACGTGCCAGGCAGCGAAATCGTACCAGGTCCATGCCGGTTGCTGGGTGGCAACAGTATGGCCGGATGCCCGGATGGCCATATGAACGTCAGCGCTTGAGTTCCTTGCCGCTCATGGCAGATGCGACGTATTAGGAGGTCCTAAAGGTGCCACTCTGGGGTTGTACAAGTCGACGTGATCCAAGATTCACTCATCCAAGTCGAGTGCCAGCGGTGCGTGTGTTAACTTGGATCCTCTTCCTCCTTCCTATAGTTTCTATGTTCTGACGGATCGTTGATTTCCAGGTATATATTAATTCATAGATGGGATGCAGCTCGCCTAGGCCCCCGCCAAGTCGTGTAACCAAACTCCTTATTCTCTTAAAGCAATACACACACATGCGTGATTTCGAAAAAAAAAATCATAGATGAGCAGTAATTTATTCTCATATATGCACGTATTTGCTTGATGAATATATATATCAATAATGAAGTGTCTACCTTTATGTCTATTCCAGAAAAGTATGCCTAAATGTAAAAAGTAATGCATGGAGGTCTATATGGACTATGGCATGCTCAAAATAGTCTATGTAGTCCATCAAAATAAGAGATTTATGATGTGGGAAACTCTACAAGATTTGTGTACTCGAATGTCACACCCGGTCCATTTGGCCCGTAGTGGCCCATGTGTGTTAATGAGATGTTGTGGAGAGTTTAGTCACCGTGGTTGTTAAAGGTGGGATAGACCAACATATAAGGCTTCTAGAGTCCATCCCACCATCCCGGGTTAATCCTTTTAAAAACGCGAGGACGAAAGTTTAAGTGGGATGGTGTGGCAGGTGTGTTTCGCTCAGCAATCGAGCCGTTTGGACTCTGGGGCGTTACATCGAAGAAAAGAAAAAAACATGTGTTGCACATGTATGGATGATGATTCAAATATCTCTGCTCCTTGATTTATTCCCAGTCGTTCTATCATCTAGTTAAATGAAACAAAAATGTTGTTATCTCTGCTCCTTGATTTATTCCCAGTCGTTCTATCATCTAGTTAAATGAAACAAAAAAGTTGTGCTTGTTGGATCCTGCAGTACAATCATCAATTGTTCAATAAACAATGGTTCGGTTCACAACCACCACCTATCACTACGACATCACAATCTGGGGTTTCCATGGCCTCACCTCATACTTGAATTTCAGGACGCTGAGGAAGAACTCCCTCTGCCAATCATCAGATCCAAGCGAGCAACTGGAGCCACTGCGTCAGGCACTAGTGTCTGGCTCCTCGTTTTGGTGCACGGGGAAGAGGGAGGGAGAGGAGTCTCGTGTGGGTCTGCGTTTAGGGCTTTGAGCCCATGCATGGGGAAGAGGGAGCCACTGCGTCAGGCACCAGTGTCTGGCTCCTCGTTTTGGTGCATGGGGAAGAGGGAGGGAGAGGAGTCTCGTGTGGGTCTGCGTTTAGGGCTTTGAGCCCATGCATGGGGAAGAGGGAGGGAGAGGAGTCTCGTGTGGGTCCACGGGGAGAGAGTGGGTGAGAGCATCTCCAAGAGTTTGCCATCTTGACTTGGCATCCATCTATTTTTGGCAAAACAAGAAAAAACCACCTCCAACAGTTTGGCATCCAACTTGGCAAATTTTAGCAAGTTGCCAAATTCCACCCCTCCACGCGCATATATGCGCGCGCAGAGGGTTGCCATCGCGGCCATGGCCGCTCGCCGGTCTTCCCAGATGCGCATGCAACCACTTGATTTTTTTCCATCACGCATACAACCACTTGATTTTTGCCAAAACAGTAGATCGGTTGCAAGTGGGTCTACTATTTTAATTTTTGCCAAGCCCAAATGGCAAACTATTGGAGATGTTACAATATTTCACTTGCCATATATTTTAGTCACTTGTCAAATCACAAGATTTGGCAAGTGAACTTTAGCAAACTCTTGAAGATGCTCTGAGAAGCCTGGACAAAGTTCGTATCTCATCCTAGTATCTAGCTTGGTGGATCTGGACGCGAGTTTCTATGTGCAATTTTCTGGGTGTACGAAGTTTAAACTACTCAGTGGGTGATGCTTTTGTGGGTGAACTTAGATGGCATAAGGCTAGTTTCAATGGGAGGTTTCACCTCACAGTTACCAAGACGTGAAACTTTAGAATGAAATAGAGCTCTCTCACAATGCATAGTTTCATGGCACGATTTCACAAAATAAATTTCAATGCCTAGAGGATGGCGAGCGGTGGCCTCGACTTGCGATTGGGTATTTCATGGGATGAAACGCTTCAGTGGGGATTTCATCCGGTTTCACGGCCTAGGAAACAACGCCCGCAGCATTTCACCATGGTGAAACTCATTCCTTCTCTCTCCTCCTCGTTTCATGCAAAAAGGATATTTCTGCTGATGTGGCAACCTAATAAATATGCATGACACCCTGGTGAAATCTGCACTGAGACTGACCTAAAAGAATCCAATTATAATAGAGATATGCTTTGGGTAATTGAAAAAAAATAAGAACATGCCCATCAATGTTGCTGATGAGTGATGACAGTGGTGAAATACAAGAAGAACGGCAACCCACATGGGGGATGAATGTATGAACTGAGAACGGCCTTATCGTTCTTCAACCTTTTCTTTTTGAATTTTCACAGGGGGGAGTCCCCACCTGAATATATTAAAAAATGCCCAAAACGGCAGATTTACAAAGGTTTGAGGAGGAAAATAAAAAATACCAACACCAACACCATCGGTCGCCGCCACAGAGCCATAAGCGGACACGCCGGCGTCAGTGGGAGGCGCGCACTGGCCAAAGTCCACGCCTGGAAGGAGAGGAAGAGGGTGCCGGCCGCCGCCACACCCATGCGGAGCCGTAAACGGACTCGCCCGCGTCGATGGAAGGCGCGCACCGGCCAAAGTCCAGACCGCGCAGAGCCAAAAACGGACTCGCCCGTCGGTGGGAGGCGCGCACCGGCAAGAGTCCACACCTGGACGAAGAGAAGAGGGTGCCGGCCGCCGCCACACCATATGGAGCCATTTCCGGACTCGCCCGCACGCCTGGACGGAGGGAACAGGAAGGGAGCCGGCCGCCGCCACACCACGCGGAGCCGTAAACGGACTCGCCCGCGTCAGTGGGAGACGCGCACCGGCCAGCGTCCACGCCAGGATGGAGTGGGGGTGCCGGCCGCCGCCACACCATGCGGAGCCAAAAACGGACTCGCCCGCGTCGGTGGGAGGCGCGCACCAGCAAGCGTCCACACCTGGACGAAGAGGAGGGGGTGCCGGCCGCCGTCACACCATGCGGAGCCACTCCCGGACTCGCCCGCATGGTAGGAGGCGCGCACCAGCAAGCGCCCACGCCTGGACGGAGAGAGGAGGGGGTTGCCGGCCGCCGCCACACCACGCGAGCCGAAATCGGACTCGTCCGCGCCGGAGGGAGGCGCGCACCGGCACACGAACACTCTTGGATGTAGAGAGGAGGTGCCGGCCGCCGCGACACCATGTGGAGCCTCATCCGGACTCGCCCGCAATTGAGGGAGGCGCGCAGCGGCAAGCGTCCACACCTGGACGGAGAGAATGGAGCGGGAGCCGGTCGCCGCCAAGACCGGGAGAAGAGGAAAACAAGGACGCCTCCAAGGAGGAAACGGCGTCCGCAGACGTCGTCGTCCGAGCTTTCGCCCTATCCTCAAACAACCCAGCCAAAGCCAACAACGAAGGCGGCGGAACTGAGGCCTCAACGTGGCCTAGCAACATCAGCAACACCACCATGGCGCCACAGGCATGCCGACACCTGGCCACCACCAGCAAACGCCACCACAGCGCCGCAGGAGCAACCCGGCAAAACCACGGCCGACCACACCACCACGACATCGTCGGCGAAACCGCACCACCACCTTCGCACGCGCCGCATCAGCACGCCACCAGCCAGGTTGCCGCACCACCGCGTCCTCCCCCGCCACCTTCCTCGCCCCACCCAGAGCAATCTGAGCAGGGCATGGGACAGGAGAAGAGCACCGAAGCAATCCCGCCTGCCGACTCCGTGACCTCCGCGTCCTAGCCATCGGGAGAGCTGCAGGCGGCAGATCTGGCGACCAGAGTCAGCCAGCACGCGGATCCACCCTCCCCAAGGCAGGAACAATCGCTCCAGCCACCAATGAAGGGGCCTCGACGTTCGCAGCTGGCCGAGGGCAAGAGGGGGGCCAGGGACAGCAGATCCAGGCGTGGGGGAGCCGGATCCGCCCACGCCCGCGCCGGATGCACCGCCAGCCAGTGGTACGGCGACGGCGCAGAGGGGTACGCAGGTGACCACACCACCGACAGCCATGGAGGGGGACGTGGAGGGAGATAGGTGGAGCAAGCAGCGCAGCGGAGCAGCGCCCCGTTGCCACCGTCATTGCGGCCGCGCGGCCTCCGGCGGACCGCTCGGGTGGCGGCGAGGACGAGCGGGAGAGATGGGAAGCGTGGCGGCGGTGCTGGGGGTCAGCCCGAGTCGCCCCCCTCAGGAGTGACGCGAGCGGTTCGAAAACAACCACCTCACATCGGTCCTCCTTCAACCTTTTCTTTCTACATAATGATCGGTGTGCCGCATTACAACTGCCCGACTAGCAGTGGCGATTGTAAAGGTTTGAAGTGATGACATATTTTACAAGGCATTTTTGTTTTGAAGTTTTGAAGTGCAAACCATCTCCACTTAGAATTAAAGTTTAGTTCAACTAAAGTTTAACTCTGGTGGCTAAGGTCTAGTCCAGCGTTGTTTGGATACATTGAGTAAAAACAAATAGCTTTCTTGTTCAAAGAACCACTAGATCATCAGGCGCCCTTCGGGCGCCCTACAATGGTTCAAGGAAAACAAATTATGAAGATATTGCTAAATTACAGAACACATCTATCGCTAATATATTTTCACAGTAGAAGCGTAGGCAAGCAAAAAAGGAGTATTCACCAACAACAAAGATGAAGCCATCACAGCCATTATGGTTACATAGATTACACAATCCCTCATTACATGCATAGCTACCTTAGCCATTCTGGTTCTATCCGGCCATACATCACATGCTAATCCATTAGAGTTCATGATCGAAACTCATGGCTACCAAAGACTATAGTCAGTAGCTTAGAGTGCCGATCCAAATACACCATAGCCATTATGATCTAGCCATACATAACATGCCGATCCATTACAGTTCATGATCGGACGGCTATTGAGAAATCAAAAGAGTGGTGAATATTAGTTGCAGGCGAGGTTTCAAATACATGCTAATTAACACTTCGTTGCAGCTAGTAGAGGCAAAAGCACCTTGACCTTCCTTCTCTGATTAGTTATCTTCAGTTGCTACACTGTAAAGAGAAGAGGCCATGAGTGTGATGTTTAGAACCATAAACAGTTGGTAGTGCTAATATAGTTTGGCTCTTTGTCTATCTTTTAAATATACACAGTTTTTGTTCAACTTATTAAATATACTCAACTACCTCTGCACCTCTTACTTCAAACCATCAGTTCATGATACAATTTTCAGCTCGGTATTTATTCCGATATATTCTGTAATCAAGCCACTATATTTTTTCTACAACTATTTATGGCATTATTTTGAGACCATTACACTACTTCTGGTTAGGCTACTACGAGCAGCCTATATTATCTTTTACTCTGTTTTTTGTTATGGGAGGGATCCACCTAATCCCTTCATAGATTGGTTCCACTTGGGGATGTGATCTCTTACAACCGAACAAAGCCTAATGTTGTGCTAGGCGGGCATAATCACCATGTCAGGAAGCCATAACAAATGGCATGGCATTAGTAAGTAACTACTACATTGGTTGATACATATCTCTGACAACAAATCTTCTATTCCTTCCCACCCTACTTGTTTCAAATATATTCTTCAAATGTTCTAGTTTTTGAAATGCTCTATTCCATGTTCTTTAGGAAGCATATTCAGCTATCACTTCTCTAATTTCATTCTGATAATAATAATACTGTACTGTCTAAACTTCAGCATTCTGAATAATGAAGTTGCAGGTAACTACATAAGTGCATATTCAGCTATCACTTCTCTAGTTTCATTCTGATAATAATAGTGTATTGTCTAAACTTCAGCATTCTGAATAATGAAGTTGCAGGTAACTACATAAGTCTACTGCTCATATCCATAGTCTACGATGCAAGTGAAAAATGAGAATTTTGTATACACTTGAGCAATGATAATTAGGCCTCCTAGAAGCTAACCTTAGTGTCTTGATGCAGATACTGATAAATTTAGAAAACCTGCATAGGTCCAAAAGTCAATGTGTAGTCACAAACCCAGCAGTAAAATGCATGACACTCTCCTAATACGTTTTTGAAATCTGAAAAATGATAGGCTTTTAATAATGATGAAATAAGTCTTGTTGCAAGTTGTATTCAAGGCAAATGGAGAGAATATTTTTGCAAGCAACATTCAAGGAAAATGGAGAGAACATCTTGGGATCTCAATCATACCAAGCCTCTTAAACCTGAACCTGATGAATGGCCTTCTCGACTTCTTTCCACAATCAAAAGTAAACAACAGGATTAACAATTTAAGAAAAAAAAATATAGCATGCTCCCCCCCCCCCCCCCCCCCAAAAAAAAAAAAAACTAACCATAGCATAGCAGTAGGAAGCCCAATCAGTAAAAGTTCTGCATTAATGTGGTATAGCATGGGGGAAAACAGACTGAACTAAAAAAGCAATGCCTGCGGCTCTACCTTATGTCCTTATCACATAAATGTACAATACTTGCACCAGAAAATGAAAGGTCATGTATTAGATGGAGAAAGACATACCTTGAATCACCGGCAAGTTCATTATCTTGCAAGATGTTTGAAAGCTTTGACTGCCCATATGCTCCTCCAAATCTAATACACAAGGTTTGGATATCAATAGTCAATAAAATGATTTCTTGCAAACTAATGTTTCGGCTCATTAAGATTATCTATGCCTAGTTTGGGTGTTGAACTTATTCTTATTATCAAGCATACTAAATTCAAGCTCATTAGGAAAATAGACCCCCTTTTAGTGGAAGAGAATTACCAAGCACAGAGCAAAAGGCAGCAGCAATATTACCTCAGGAAGCGCATGCAAGCAGTAGATGGCATGCTTGGAAAATAAATTACACTAAGGCTAATATACACAATGAATAAAAATTCAGATGACATTAGGACAAAAGAAACATGACACGCCAATAAAAGAAAAATAACCAGCGCACAGGCAGGCTGGCAGCATTTCCTTTAAACATGTGACTAACCCATTTCGACAACAAATAAGTTTTCAGTGGCCTATCCAAAATTAAGAAACTTTTTATATGATATAACTTGAGAGGAAAAAGAGGAGGTTGAGCAGGCAAGCAGTGGAGAGTTGTTTTTCCAGATCGCGTCGTCATGATAAACTAGCTGCTGATTTCTCAATGCAAATGTGACATAGCCTCACAGGGTGGTGATAGAAATAATGAAATATTGGATCCGGCTGTTTATATATGGGTAATGAATCAAAGGGGTTGAAGTCTCACTCACCAGTTATGTACCTCTTGCTCCGAGAATTCGCTGACTTCTCCGAAGATTTGGGGCAACAGGTGTTCTCCGGCGAGGTCGCAGCTCGCAGCACAGGTGGCGCCGACCGGGCTGCCTCGCTAAGCGGCGACTCCTCCCCTCCGAGTCCGGCGAGGGCGGCGGCTGGACGAGCAGCGGGGGCTGCGGCTGCAGGGTCGGCGTGGCTCCCGACCTTGTCTTCCATTGTCGGTGCCCCTTCTCTCCCTCGCCCCCTCCTCCGCTGGCGCTGGTGCAGCGGCGAGGCGGTGGCCTGCCGGCCCCTCCTCTCCAGATTTGATGGTTCGACCGTCATGCCTCCTCGCTGATCTGGATAGGAAGGATAGCTACAGTCCTATGCTAAAGAAGGGAGAATTGCTCGTTGAAAGGTCACAATGGCTAGAGGGGGGTGAATAGCCTAATAAATTTCTAGCAAGAACACTAGATAACAAGTTAGCTAGCAAGGCGGCAAATGAGCAAAGCTAAAGCTTCAACTACTCTATGCAAGCCGTCCTAATCAATGCAAGGCTACTCAATCCAATTTGCACAACAACCACGGTGATCAAGCTACACAATGATGGTTCACCGAAACTAAACAAGCAATTCTACCCACGGGATTTAAACTACACAATGAGTGGTTCCCGACCGACCACAACAAGCAATTCTACCCACGGGATTTAAACTACTCAATTAGTGGTTCCCGACCGACCACAACAAGCAATTCTACAATGCGGGAATGTAAGAGGGGATGAAGGTTTATACCGCCGCGTAGAGATGAAGATGGCCAATCACCGGCGTAGAAACCAATCACCTAGAGATGCTCAAGCACAATCACAATAGAGGTCGAAGCCTCAAAGAATCACAAATCAACACAATGATTTTTTACCGAGGTTCACTTGCTTCCCGGCAAGCTAGTCCTCGTTGTGGCGATGCACTTGCTTGGTGAGTTGCCCACTCAAATGGCTCGGTGCCAAAGACCCCAATGGGGAGCCGCAATCTCCACACAAGACAAGGATCCACAAGCCACGAGCAATCCACTAGAGTATCCTTTCGCGAACTCCCGCGGGGAAGGATCAAAAACCCCTCACAAGAACCCGGTGTGGCCTCGAACAATCACCAAGTCGAGCTCAACCACCACCCGCTGCTCCAAACCGTCTACGGTGACGGGAATCACCGAAGAGTAACAAGAATCCGCAGCTCACTCGATGAACAAGTGCCTCTAGATGCAACTCTCAATGCAATGCACTTGAATCCTCACTCAAATCTCACAAGAGATGCTCAAGAATCAAAGAGATGAGTGGGAGAGGGAGTCTCTTGCTCACAAATGCTCAGGAATGAAAGAAATGGCCCAGAGAGACTCCCCAACCCGACCTCCCCTCTATTTATAGACCAAGCACAAAATAGAGTCGTTGGGGGATCGGGCTGCCAGAATCAACGCGCTGGACGCGTCCCGCCCGAGCCGCGGACGCGTCCGCGCGCTTCGTCCGCGAGCCGCCCCGACCGTTGCATTTGAAGTTCACCACGTCAGCGCGTCCGGCGCTCAGCTTCAACGTGCGTCCGGCGACCTCCATCGGACGCGTCCGGTGGTCGCGCGCGCCCAGCACCATCTCTGGGTAGCGTCCGGCGTCCTCCGGACGCGTCCGGCGTCACCACGCCGCGCGTCTGAGGCCCCCAATGGCCTGGGGTGCTCTCTGGGTCGCGTCCGGCGCCCATCGAGCGCATCCGGCGCCCGAGCCCCAGCGTGCGCCGCTACTTCGGCCGAAGAAGCTTTCTGTGCTGCGTCCGGCCCACCCAAGCCGCGTCCGGCGCAGCCCAACGGGCGCGTCCGACGCATGCTAGGGAGCCAGACTTGGCGCCTTGTCTTTGATGAATCGCCGTCTTCGATCCAATGTCCAAACCACTTGTCTTGGGTACCAACTCCCGCAGTGTAGATCACATCTCAAGCACCAGAGTTAGTGTATCATCTCATGATCACGACGACAAGTGTTAGCACTCTAGTTAGTCTCTCATGCATCATGCCGAGTCAAACCTAGAGGCACTTAGGACCGCAAATGAACCGAGGAAACCCCTCTTGATAGTCGGTTATCGATCCTAAATGTGATCACACTCTCTATAGTGTCTTGATCACTAAACCGGAAAGCCCTATCAAGTATATCTTCGCCTTGATCTCCATGGGCGTTTCCATCCATCATCGGAGCTTGATCACCTCACATGTCCACCATGTTCGTCACCGTGATCACCATGCTCCATCATCCATCGTCACGTTGCTATGTGTCTAACCACACTTAGAGCAAAGCATTAGCAACGTTGAGTGTCATTAATTACCAAAACCAAACCGGAGCTTTCAATCTCCCCTTTTTGGTAATTGATGACAACCCTTCACAAACACTCACAAAGATATGGAAATTGAATTCAATATGAAATTGAATTGCTTGCCCAAGGCATTTTGATCATGAATCTTGGATTGGACAAGCATTTCAATTCCGGATTTGGTAGTGGTAGCTCCCCCTACATGTGTGCATCAAATGTTTGGTCGATTTCCAAGCACACATGCATAGATGAAACTTTGTGTGAGAGTTACCACAACCAAAATGGTACTAAGGTTTATAGAATTGACCTTTGAAGCGTGATACCAATCGGAGTGCGATAATAAACCTTCCTTAGCACCATGGGAATCTAGACATCCATCAAAACTCAAAATACCTCATGAGATCACATTATAAGCAAGGTACTTTGAACAAGAGAAACTCTATGTCTAGAAACCACCTATGCATGCTAGTACTTTATTTCATCAATCAAGTTCTATACTAGCAATACACCAAACAAGCATGAATATTGAATTTAGCTTGCAATGGTCCATATCATCATGTATGCACACACAATATGCAACAAATAGTCTATGAGCTTGCTCCCCCTATTTGTGTGCTCATGGTTGGGTCATATCATAAAAATTGATCCCCTTCCATTGCTCTTTGTGACTTCTTTCTCCCCCTTTGTCAACAATCACCAACAAGGGTGCATAAGATGAGAGAAATAAGTCAATCAACTATGGCCAAATCTAAACCACATGCCTAGAAAATGTATCTCGGTTTGAACCAAGGGCAAGCTTCTTCACACCTCATAGAAATAAGGGTTATCTTGACCATGTTGAGATACACATCATGAGCAAGTGCTAAAGATTCAACACTAGGTTCACAAGCTCACAAACAAGTCATATGCCACCACTAGATCAAATCAAGCATAGAAACAATAGTGGTGCCATACATCCTTCAAAAACATTTGATTTGCAATGAATGAGCCTAGCAAGATGCACATGTAGACATGTCTACACAATTAACAAAGGATGCATGAGATGCAACAACCAACTTTACTGTTGGCAGTCCTTATTGCATATCTAACCCCGCCAACTTAGGTTCATAGTTCACCAAAAACCACCTAGATAGGAGATTTATACTAACAAAACTCCATAGTTTTGGTGAACACTTGTTTGCAGGAGCATTCATGGAAAACATGTATTTTGGGCCAAAAGCTAGAGAAAAGAGAATAAATATTTGAATTATAAAATTGGCCCAAAGGCAAGACAAGAAGAAAAGAAGAGAAAGGCCAAACCGACGTACCAACATGACGAAACACCGCATGGGCCAACTCCAGGCCCAAGACCAAGCCCACCAGCCAAGGTCGGTCAGGGGGAGGCGGCACCCTGGCGCGCTCACGCCAGGGGCGCGCTCGCGCCCTCCCCTCTGACAGGAGGGCCAGGCCAGCTGGAGGCGGTGCAATTAATGCCCCAGAGGGCGGTGCGGGGGTGTTTTGGTCATTTGGGCGTGCGGAAACCGACCATGTCCACATATAAAAGCCCTTCTCTCTTTCATTTCACACATCCAACTTTCATTCTTCATTCTCATTCCTCTCTCTCCACTTCCACAAGCCTACACTAGAGGAAGAGTAGAGCCATTATACCTAGCTTCTAGCTAGAATAGAAGTAGGAGAGTGAGAGAGGTCAAGAGCGGAGTAACTCTTTTCGAGTGCTCCGGAGGCTAGTCTTCCACGAGGTGGAGTGCCGGATTTGTCGGCTCCCTCCTCACTTGTACCTCGGCGACTTCTTACGCTTGAAGTAAGAGGTTCGTGTTTATCTATTTGTACGCTCCTTCTTGCAAAGTTATCTTTATCGTCGTTTGCTTGCGGGTTCGTCGACCGTCCTTGTGGCGGTAGTTCTAGTAGAGGACTCCTGATAGAGACGGATGTTCCTGGCCGACGCTAGAACTGTAACGTTGGTGTAGACGTGGTGTCTAAGCTAATTAGTTACCTTAGTTTGCCCTGTACTCCACGTTTGAGGTGGTAGGCGGCGGGTGGTGGCCCCATGTCCGTCCTTTGTAATCCCCACGTCCGGTACGGCGTAGAGCTACTGAGCCGGCATCACCCGGCGGTCCAGTGCGATCCGGTGCCCGAAGCAAGTAATCGCGGTAGAGTTACCTTTCTCTAAGGATTCGTCTTATAGAAAACCTCACTTTCCCAGTTACCTACTCTCTCCTCCGGGGCAACCTAGCTAAGACCTAAACCTGACCATACCGTTCTTCGTGAAGTTTACGATACCCTGTTCATCACCGGGTGAAGTGCTACAACGGTCTTTCCGTGCGCTTGCGGAATTTACTGCTTTCGCTAAGAAATACCAACAAGCATTTCTGGCGCCGTTGCCGGGGAACGGTTGTCAAGTTTATCTCCGAACCTAGTTGCCCGTGTACCTTGTTCTACCTTTGCTTCTATTTTACATTTTTCATCTTACAAAATGGAGCTACCAACCATTGCCAAACTATCAGCTCCTAAGGGCGAGCTCATTAAAAAGCCACAATCTTCGAAGCCAATCACAGCTTCTAGTTACGAGCTCCGCCCCGGCCTCATAGCCATGGTTCAGGACCAAGTCTTTTTAGGCTTGGATTATGAAAATCCATATCATCACCTAAGGGAGTTTGAGCAACTCTGTGAATGCCTAACCATTTGTGGCATGTCACAAGAAACGTTGCGTTGGAAGTTGTTTCCCTTCTCACTCAATGAGAGGGTGAAACAATGGTACGACCAAACCGTAGGAAAGGTAAATGGAGATTGGGAAGAACTTCGCGATAGTTTTTGCGTTGCATTCTTCCCTATATCTCGAATCGCTTCCCTACGGTCCGAGATTCTCAACTTCCGACAATTAGAGAACGAAACTACAGGAGCAGCTTGGGACCGATTTTTGACCCTGACCTATCTATTCCAAGCCATGTGTTGTTACAACACTTTTGGCTAGGATTAGGTAGAGAGTCCGCCCGTTGCTCGATGCATCTCGGTGGATCTTTTATACATAAGACCACAGCGGAAGGAGAAGCTCTCCTAAATCGTATTCTAGAGAACACTCCCCCGCTAGAACCCATCCGGTTCGAGCCCGAGCCAGTTGTAGAGGAAGCCTCTTCGGCTATTGCCGAACCCGTGATAGAGACTACCTCTCCTGAACCAGAGGCCATAGAGGAAGTTTCCAGTCAAATGGAACTTCCTGTATTCGAGGATGAACTTTTCGAAGATTTTGGAAACACCTCAAAATACAAATGTCATAGGAGACCACCAATCGCTGTCACTCCTAGCGATCCTCTTGATGAATCATTTCTCAGAGAATCCGTTAAGGAGTTGACCGCTATCATGAGCTCAGAATGGGTGGCGGAAGGAGAGCTCTCACCTGAAGAAATTCAGATTCATGCCCCCTTCCTCAACCCTTCAATGCAAAATCCAAGGAGATTGGATGGATGTTCTGTATAATCCCACTGTTGGAACAAACATCATGTCAAAATCCTACGCATTCATGTGTTTAGGAGAAAAACCACGTACTCCAACGAGTCAAATCCATTAGAGTAGGACCACGGTCCGCTCTTAACGGACTTGGGATTTTACACAACATAACTCTCCATCATCAAGAAGTCGAAATGGCCCTGGACTTTCATGTCTTTGACATCCAGGATTTCGACATTCTAATCAGTCATCCCCTAGAAACACTTATTACAAGTCCGTCAAAAACAGGGGAATTGGGAGTCAAGCTAGGGAGAGAGCGTTTCTCTATTCAAGTCACGCAAGCTAAAAACTCAGTGGCTGAACTTCCCCCTAGTAGACCCCTAGAGGTCATGTCGGTAATTCCTTTCGAAACCCCAGAGATGTCTTTAGAGAGCGATGCCCCTCACTTTATAGAAGAGGAAGACGAACTGGGAGAAACCATAGATTTACCCAAAGAGGAGAAACCAACACGACCTCCCATTGAGCTTAAACCCTTGCCTGCGGGGCTGCGCTATGCTTTCTTACATGGCGACTCGCAAACTCCTGTCATCATAAGCGACAAGCTTAGCGACAAGGAGACGGCCGAACTCATCGCTGTGCTAGAAAAGCATAGAACAGTCTTCGGGTATTCCTTGGATGATCTCAAGGGAATAAGCCCAACCTTATGCACACATCGCATTCCTATTGATCCTTCGAGTACACCAACTCGAGAACCTTAGCGAAGGCTGAATAATGCGATGCGTGAAGTCATGAAAAAGGAAGTTTTGAAACTTTTTCACGCCGGGATCATCTACCCCGTACCACATAGCGACTGGGTTAGTCCCGTCCAGGTAGTTCCCAAGAAAGGAGGTATGACGGTAGTCAAAAATGATAAAAATGAGCTTATCCCGCAAAGAACCGTCACAGGGTGGAGAATGTGTATCGATTACCGGAAACTCAACACGGCAACAAAGAAAGATCACTTCCCGCTCCTCTTCATTGATGAAATGCTGGAGTGTTTAGCGAAACATTCTTTCTTCTGTTTCCTAGATGGGTATTCGGGTTATCATCAAATATCGATCCACCCCGATGATCAAAGCAAGACGACATTTACTTGTCCATATGGAACATATGCCTATAGGAGGATGTCGTTTGGGTTGTGTAACGCACCCGCATCCTTCCAACGGTGTATGATGTCTATCTTTTCAGACATGATTGAGGAAATCATGGAAGTTTTCATGGATGATTTCTCAGTCTATGGAAAAACTTTCAATCATTGTCTTGAAAATTTAGACAGAGTCTTGCAAAGGTGCCAGGAGAAGGATTTGGCACTCAATTGGGAAAAGTGACATTTCATGGTCCGTGAGGGCATTGTCCTAGGCCACCTAGTGTCGGAACGAGGGATAGAGGTAGATAAGGCTAAGATAGAAGTTATCGAGCAACTACCTCCCCCTGTGAACGTAAAGGGAATCTGCAGCTTTCTAGGCCACGCAGGGTTCTATAGGAGATTTATCAAAGACTTTTCTCAAATCTCTAGACCCCTCACAAGCCTACTAGCTAAGGACGTACCTTTCGAATTCACAGATGAGTGCTTGCACGCATTCAATACCCTTAAGAATGCACTCATCTCAGCTCCGATCATCCAACCTCCTGATTGGACTCTACCATTCGAGATCATGTGTGATGCTAGTGACTATGCTGTTGGTGCGGTCCTTGGCCAAACCAAAGATAAGAAGCATCATGCAATCGCTTATGCTAGCAAAACACTAACAGGAGCTCAGCTCAATTACGCTACCACAGAGAAGGAGCTCCTAGCAGTCGTTTATGCTATCGGTAAGTTCCGTTCTTACTTAGTGGGAGCAAAAGTCATAGTCTACACAGACCATGCAGCGTTGAAATATTTGCTCACTAAGAAAGACGCAAAGCCTCGTCGATTCGTTGGATTCTTCTACTCCGGGAGTTTGATCTAGAAATAAAAGATAAAAAGGGGGTAGAAAATACCGTAGCGGATCATTTGTCGCATATGCAGGTCACTAACATGCAGGAACTACCTATAAATGACTTCCTACGCGACGACATGCTACTAAAGATGACAGACAACAACCCTTGGTACGCGAACATCGTCAACTATATGGTTGCCGGATATGTACCGCCGGGGAGAACGGGGAAAAAGCTGCAAGTTGAAAGCGAGACGTCACTTTTGGGATGACCCATACCCGTATCGGGTATGTTCGGATGGTCTGTTGAGGAGATGCGTACCAGCAACAGAAGGCCTACAAATCATCGAGAAATGTCACTCTGCACTGTATGGAGGTCATTATGGAGTATTCCGCACACAAGCAAAAATCTGGCAATGCGGATTCTTTTGGCCAACGATGTACGAAGACACCAAAGAATTCATTCGGAGGTGTCGCAAGTGTCAATTCCAAGGAGGCATCACGGCTCGCAACGCAATGCCACTACACTACAACCTTCAAATAGAAATATTTGATGTGTGGGGCATTGACTATATGGGACCATTCCAAAAATCCCAAGATTGCGAGTACATCCTAGTGGCTGTTGACTACGTATCCAAGTGGGTAGAAGCTATGCCTTGCAGAGCAGCTGAAGCCAAGCACAACATAGCTACCCCCTATCATCCTCAAACCAGTGGTCAAGCAGAGACCTCCAACAAACAGATCAAGAACATCCTGCAGAAAACGGTCAACGATATGGGGAAAAGCTGGAAAAGTAAGCTTCCTGATGCACTCTGGGCATACAGAACCGCTTACAAAACCCCTATCGGCATGTCACCATTCCAGCTCGTGTACGGGAAAAGTTGCCACTTACCTGTAGAGCTCGAACACCGAGCTTATTGGGCCATCAAGAGCTGGAATATGGACCTCAAATTAGCCGGCGTAAATCGAATGACAGATTTCGAACCGGAAGAATGGCGGGAGAAGGCTTATCATAGTGCCAAGCTCTACAAAGAACGAACTAAGAGATGGCACGATCATCGAATCAAGCTCAAAATCTTCAAGCGGGGCGAGAAGGTCTTGCCTCTTCAACTCGAAGGTGAAACTATTCGGTGAAGGGAAGTTGCGGAGTAAATGGAAAGGACCGTACACCGTCATCGACACATTGACTCATGGGGCAATCACAATTCAAGATGATGACGGTAACATCTTCAAAGTTAACGGTCAGCGTCTTAAACCTTTCCTTGAGCCTTCCCGCAATTTAAATTTCGGCGAAGAATTAGATCGAATAGATTTAATTATGCCTAGATTTTGAGTGCCCTCACTCGTTTGATTAGGCTAGTTATTCTATTCTTTCTTATCAAAAATATTTTCAAAAATATTTTTCTATCATAGAAATATTCCAGCATTTATCCTTGGGTTTTTCATCCTTTTTACAAGTCTTGGATATTTCAAATAAATATTTTACAAAAATATTCCTTGAAAATCCCTTCTTATCCATTCAAAAATTAGAGTGTACCGTGAGCCTCGAACATCCAACGGATCAAAACACCAAATTTTGGAAACAAGTGGACCGTTGGGGGCTGACAGGACGAAACAGGGGAACGGGCCGTGCCGCGACTGGCGCGCTCGCGCCACATCAAGGCGCTCGCGCCGAGGAGCGAGCCGTTGCTCCCCAAATTTTGTCCCCGATCCTCGCCCCCGCTTTCCGATGCTCACCTTATGGAGTTTGATCTGCTGCATTCGCGAAAGACAGAGATGTCATCTTCACCTATAAATTGAGCCATCTTCTCCTCTCCTCTTCACAAAAGCTCAAGCCATTCATCTCTTTCTCTCTCGCTCATTCTCATACACCAGCAAGTTCATCTCCTCTCTAAGCTCCAAAGAAATGGCCAGCCATGCCCTTGCTCTCTATGAGGCCTCCCGCACACCATACAACCTTGATGGAGCGCCATCATTCTCGCAAGAAGATTTAGAGCAAGAGGAGGCCATGTTCATGGCGCCATTAGCCACAAGGCTACCATGGAGTGAGGGGTCCAGCAAGGGCGATAGCATCAAGTCGTCGGCAAGATCAAGGCCGCCGATGACCGGCGCCAAGATCAAGCTGGCGCCACCAAGGAGGCCAACCACCGGCACGCTTCGCCTCAAGGCAAACGTCGGCGGCACGGGGAAACGTCCCATGACGTCTTCCGCGGACACCACTTCGTATCATACGCCGTCGAGCAGCCCTTCCCTCATTCTTGTAGGGAAGGACAAGCCAAATGGTGGGCGTGGGAAGGGCGTGATGCCAAATCCCGCTAAAACTCCTAGGACAACGCTAAGAAGAATCCTACTTTGGTCAACGATAAGGGTGATGAAACCACCCCTAGGTTTCCCACTCTCACTTTCCTTAGTAGAAGGGTGGAGGAGCTCTACAAAATCATAGATAAATTAGAAGCGGAGCTTGCAGATAGGGAGTTCGCCCATAGAGACTTAGTGGAGAAAGTTAGGAAGTTCCGCCTTGCTTTCTCCACCAAGTTAGAGAGGGTGGCACGCGTAGCGAACGCCGCCCATGCTCATTAGAGCCCCTTCTAGAGCCTTTCGCTCCACCCAAATAACTAGGCGCGCGCACTTAGTTTTTAATTTCAGCTTGTTGCATTTCCCTTCTCAATTTACTTTGTAATCATGCGCCTACTTGTAATTTTCAGTTTTATAATTAAATAAATTTATATATTTTCTATCTTCTATACACTTGTTTTTGTCCCATGTGTTGCACAAAAAAAAATTCAAGAGACAGGTACAAAAACAAGTGTGGGGGAGGCTACCCCAACCTCTCAAAAGATGCACAAAAATTCGCACCTTAAAATCATCGGTTTGCGCATTTTCTCACTCTCCACAAGTACTTTTATTCTTCCTAGAAATAATTGGGTTTTATAACTAAAAATTGGCTGCTCTACCTTTGTGTTCGCTGATCGATTGCGACTTGCATACTTTTTATTCCTCGCCAAAATTCTATCTTTCTGTGAGTAACTAATTTTTAGGGACCCCTTGAATATCTAAGTTATTGTGGGATGAGAGATAGTAGGATGATATGAAACTTGTTTATCTCTTGCAGTAGACTTGGGTTTTTCTTTGTGAAAATTTTAAAACTTATAGCATGATCCTCAAGTGATGGTTAAATTCCTACCGAGCCAAATATTAGTACTATATTTACAAAACCTTGCCACATAGCTGTTTTACCTTGCACCAAAAGTTGTATCCCACTCTTTCGGATCATTGCGAGAGAAGTTTCATATCCCCAAGATCGAATATCACACACACCCACCAAATAAAATTGCCGACTTTTACCCTGAAAGTCGCGCACATCATCCTCTCATCCATCCACCATAAAAATGCTGACTCTTACACTGAGAGTTACGCAGTCATCATCACCACAAATAAAAACTCCTTCCACCATACTCATGGTTCTCTCTCTCCCAAATACCTTTTACCTCACGAAATATGGGCTTCATTAGAATCATTGTCCCGATCAAAAAAAATATATAATAATAAGATGATGATGGAAAGAAAAGAAAGAAAAAGATCTTCCCCATGATAAAAAAAAGAGAGAAGAAGAGAAGAGAAGAAAAAGAAACAAAAGAAAGGGAAAATAATAGAAAGAAGTGTCCTTTTTATAGGGAAGCCCATATTTTTCCTTCAAATAAAAAGAGAGAGAAACATGGAAAAAGGGAGTTCCATCCACACCCATATTCCACACACTTGCACAATTCGATCTAAGGCTATGTCCTTCCCTCCATTGATCCACCTTTTTGACACAACAAACACTCGCAAGGAAAGCATGCACCTCATCCATACCTATGAACCCCAGATATCAGCCATTAGAGGTAGGATGAGTAGTAGGGTAACAAAGGCTTTCTGGTGAGGATCAAACATCCACAAAAAGAGTGACTCAAGAGCATCACTTGAGAAATTCATCGCTATCTTTTCTTACAAAAAAAATTATTAAAAACCCCAAGTCTTGAAAGCAGGGAGACACGAGTTGACTTGAAATCCAGGTTGTTCCATCCCTCAATAAGCTCAAGATTACTTGGTAGACACTGTGAATGCTCACAGATAACCAGTGAGGCTTGGAATAATCGGTATGCAGGTTAATATCTCAGGAAAACAAAACCACCTTAGTGTCTTTTGCTTCACTCGAGGACGAGCAAAGCGCTAAGTGTGGGGGAGCTTGTCGGCGGTCCTTATTGCATATCTAACCCCGCCAACTTAGGTTCATAGTTCACCAAAAACCACCTAGATAGGAGGTTTATACTAACAAAACTCCATAGTTTTGGTGAACACCTGTTTTGCGGGAGCATTCATGGAAAACATGTATTTTGGGCCAAAAGCTAGAGAAAAGAGAATAAATATTTGAATTATAAAATTGGCCCAAAGGCAAGACAAGAAGAAAAGAAGAGAAAGGCCAAACCGACGTACCAACATGACGAAACACCGCATGGGCCAACTCCAGGCCCAAGACCAAGCCCACCAGCCAAGGTCGGTCAGGGGGAGGCGGCACCCTGGCGCGCTCGTGCCAGGGGCGCGCTCGCGCCCTCCCCTCTGACAGGAGGGCCAGGCCAGCTGGAGGCGGTGCAATTAATGCCCCAGAGGGCGGTACGGGGGTGTTTTGGTCATTTGGGCGTGCGAAAACCGACCATGTCCACATATAAAAACCCTTCTCTCTTTCATTTCACACATCCAACTTTCATTCTTCATTCTCATTCCTCCCTCTTCACTTCCACAAGCCTACACTAGAGGAAGAGTAGAGCCATTATACCTAGCTTCTAGCTAGAATAGAAGTAGGAGAGTGAGAGAGGTCAAGAGTGGAGTAACTCTTTTCGAGTGCTCCCGGAGGCTAGTCTTCCACGAGGTGGAGTGCCGGATTTGTCGGCTCCCTCCTCACTTGTACCTCGGTGACTTCTTACGCTTGAAGTAAGAGGTTCGTGTTTATCTATTTGTACGCTCCTTCTTGCAAAGTTATCTTTATCGTCGTTTGCTTGCGGGTTCGTCGACCGTCCTTGTGGCGGTAGTTCTAGTAGAGGACTCTGATAGAGACGGATGTTCGGCCGACGCTAGATCCAACGTTGGCGTAGACGTGGTGTCTAAGCTAATTAGTTACCTTCGTTTGCCCCGTACTCCACGGTTGAGGTGGTAGGCGGCAGTGGTGACAGCCACTGTCCGTCCTTTGTAATCCCCCATGTCCGGGTATGGCGTAGAGCTACGAGCCGGCATCACCCGGCGGTCCGGGTGCGATCCGGTGCCGAAGCAAGTAATCGCGGTAGAGTTACCTTTCTCTAAGGATTCGTCTTATAGAAAACCTCACTTTCCCGTTACCTACTCTCTCCTCTCGGGCAACCTAGCTAAGACCTAAACCTGACCATACCGTTCTTCATGAAGTTTACGATACCCTGTTCATCACCGGGTGAAGTGCTACAACGGTCTTTCCGTGCGCTTGCGGAATTTACTGCTTTCGCTAAGAAATACCAACATTTACCTTGCTAGGTTGGAGGAGAGGCATGTCATATATGGGGTGCATCAATCCATGTTGGAGAAGCTAAGTGTGTTCAATTCATTCCTCAACTTACAAAATCTTTTCTCATCAAGAGGCTTGGTGAATGTGTCGGCTAGTTGATGTTCGGTGCCAATGCTTTCAATGCCCACATCACCCTTTTGTTGATGATCTCTAATGAAGTGGTGCCTCACATCAATGTGCTTGGTTCTTGAATGTTGAACCGGATTGTTTGTCATCTTGATTGCACTTTCATTGTCACAAAACAAAGGCACATGCTTGAACTTGATCCCATAGTCCTTCAAGGTGGCTTTCATCCATAGCAATTGTGCACAACAATTCCCCGCACTAATATATTCGGCTTCGGTGGTGGAAAGTGCCACACTATTTTGCTTCTTTGAAGACCATGACACTAGAGATCTTCCTAGCACTTGACATGTTCCACTTGTGCTCTTCCTATCAATCTTGCAACCAGCATAGTCGGAGTCGGAGTATCCAATCAACTCAAAGCTTGACCCCTTGGGATACCATAGACCAACATCTTGAGTGCCCTTCAAGTATCTCAACACCCTCTTGGTTGCCATCAAATGACTCTCTCTAGGAGAAGTTTGAAATCTTGCACACATGCATACACTAAACATGACATCCGGCCTTGAAGCGGTCACATATAGCAAGCTTCCAATCATTGATCTATATAGCTTTTGCTCAATCATCTTGCCACTATCATCAATATCCAATCCACCATTGGTTCCCATTGGTGTGCTAATGGCCTTAGCATCTTGCAACCCAAACTTCTTGATCATGTCCTTGATGTACTTGCCTTGACTCACAAAGGTACCATTCTTCATTTGATTGATTTGAAGACCAAGGAAGTAGCTCAACTCTCCAAGCATAGACATTTCAAACTCACTAGCCATCATCTTTGCAAACTCCTCACAAAAGAATTGGTTGGTTGACCCAAAGATGATATCATCCACATAGATTTGCAACACAAACAAGTCATCTTCTATCTTCTTGGTGAAGAGAGTGGTGTCAACTTTTCCCATCTTGAAGCCTTTGGAGATGAGAAAATCCCTCAATCTTTCATACCATGCCCTTGGAGCTTGCTTCAATCCATACAAAGCCTTCTTGAGTTTGTAGACATGATTGGGCTTCTTGTCATCTTCAAAACTGGGAGGTTGTGCAACATAGACTTCCTCATTGATGAACCCATTGAGAAATGCACTCTTCACATCCATTTGATAGAGCTTGATGTTGTGAGCACAAGCATAGGCTAATAGTATTCTAATTGCCTCCAATCTTGCCACCGGTGCATATGTTTCTCCAAAGTCAAGACCCTCAACTTGTGTGTAACCTTGAGCCACTAATCTTGCTTTGTTCCTCACAACCAATCCATCTTGATCTTGCTTGTTCTTGAAGACCCACTTGGTGCCAATCACATTGTGCTTCTTTGGCCTCTCAACAAGCTCCCAAACTTAATTTCTAGTGAAGTTGTTCAATTCCTCATGCATGGCATTTATCTAATCCAGATCCTTTAATGCTTCATCAATCTTGGTTGGCTCAATAAATGACACAAAGGAGTAGTGCTCACATATGCTAGCCAATCTTGATCTTGTTTGTACACCTCTTTGAATGTCACCAATGATATGATCTAGAGGATGATCTCTTGCAATGTTTGAAGGTTGAAGAACTAGCTCATTTGCATTGCTTGCTTGACCTTGATCTTGATCTTCATGTTGAGTACCACTTGTGCTTGCCTCATTGGAATCATCAATCACAACTTGAGTTGGTACTTGCACCTCATCACCATCATCCACTTGCCTTGGCCTAATGTCACCAATGTCCACGTGTCTCATTGCATTGCTCAATTGATCTCTACCCACGTCATCTTGATTTTGATCTTCACTTTGAGAGCCTTGGGTTTCATCAAATTCAACATCATGAACCTCTTCAACTAGCCCACTAGCCTTTCTAGAAGTAGAGTAGCCAAGAAGAAATCCCTCATCACACCTCTTGTCAAACTTGCCAAGTCTTTGCCCCTTCTTGAGTATGTAGCACTTGCAACCAAAGACCTGGAAGTAAGCAATGTTGGGCTTCCTTTCATTCAAGATTTCATATGGAGTCTTCTCTAACTTCCCATGGCAATAGAGGCGGTTGCTATAGTAGCAAGCCGTGTTGATGGCATCACTCCAAAACTTTTCACTCACATTGTACTCACATAGCATAGTTCTTGCCATCTCTATCAAGGTTCTATTCTTCCTCTCAACTACACCACTGGATTGGGGAGTGTAGGTTGGTGAGAATTGATGCACAATTCCAAGCTCATCACACAACTCTTCAACTCTTGTGTTCTTGAATTCACTCCCATTGTCACTTCTTATCTTCTTGATGGTAGTGTCAAACTCATTTTGCACCCTCTTGACAAAAGACTTGAATAGATCATATACTTCACTCTTGTCATAGAGAAAGAACACCCATGTGCATCTTGTATAGTCATCCACAATCACAAATCCATACTTGTTGCCCCCAATTGATGTATAGTGTGTTGGGCCAAATAAGTCCATGTGCAACAACTCAAATGCTCTTGAAGTTGACATCTCATTCTTCTTGGGATGTGAGTTCCCATGTTGCTTGCCGGCTTGACATGCACTACAAGGTCTATCCTTCTCAAATGTGACATCATGCAAGCCTCTCACTAGATCATGCTTCACCAACTTGTTCAATTGCTTCAAGCCAACATGTCCAAGGCGCCTATGCCATAGCCACCCTTTGCTTGACTTCCCAATCAAACATGATGAAAGTTGAGCTTCACTAGCATTGAAATCAACCAAGTACAAGCTTCCATGCCTAAATCCCTTGAAGATGATATTTGCTTGATCCTTGCTCACCACCTCAACATGCTTGTCATCAAATATGCACTTGTAGCCAAGATCACACAATTGAGCCACCAACAAAAGATTGAAGTTCAAAGTATCAATTAGCAACACATTGGAGAGATCTTTATCATTGGAAATTGCAACCTTTCCTAGCCCCATGACATCACCCTTGCTATTGTCACCAAATGTGATGGAGTTGAATCCACCATTGTCATTCTTGTCAAGTGATTTGAACATACTATCTTTACCGGTCATATGATTTGATGCACCACTATCAAGCACCCAATGCCTCCCTCCGGCTTTGTAATTGACCTACAAGAAGACATCAAGCTTTAGGTACCCACTTTTGCTTGGGTCCTTGAAGGTTAGTCACTAGAGACTTTGGTACCCAAATAGCTTTCTCCTTTGAGCTCTTCCATGGTGTACCAATGAATCTAGCACTCACACCACACTCACACTTAACAAGCATGTAGGAAGCATTCAACTTGTAAGAGGAAGCACTAGTGTTCTTGTTCTTGCATGCATGCTCTAAATGACCAACTTGCTTGCAACTAGTGCAATAGCTACCATTCCTCTTCACAAAACTAGTCTTGTGAGGAGCAAAGGCGGCCTTGCCTTTCTTGGGGATATAGCTCAATCCCTCTTTGTAGAGAGAAGCTCTTTGACTACCCAAGCACATAAGCAAGCGGTCCTCACCACCATAAGCCTTAGCCAAGGTGTGATTGAGCTCCTTGACTTCCTTCTTAAGAGACTCATTCTCAACTACTAGTGTAGAATCACATGCATGACCAATACTACTAGATGAAGTAGAGGCATAAGAGCATGAAGGGTCAAGTGATGCAACAACAATTGAATCATCAAGTGAATCACATGATGTAGCCACATCTTTCTTTTCTATGATCACCACTTATGATTGCTCTTTCTCTTGCTTCTCAACTAGAGAAGAATGAGCTTTTTCAAGCTTGGAGTGAGCTTTCTCTAGCTTCTTATGGTCTACCTTTAGACTCTCATAAGAGGCCCTCAACTCCATAAGTTTTTGCTCAAGGTTTTGTTTATCCTTGCGCAAGCCCCTACATTCTTTCCTAGAGTCATTGAAAGCACCTTTGCAATCCTCAAGCATGACCCATAGTTCTTCTTTTGTGGTCTCATCATCATCATCACTCTCATCATCACTATCGGGTGGAGGTTGTACCTTAGTGGCCTTGGCCATGAAGCAAGATGATGGAGCACCAAATAGAGAAAGCTTCTCTTGAATGGCAATGCTTGCGTGCCCCTTCTTCTTCTTCTTCTTGGAATCATCATCATCATCACTTGAGGAAGATGAATCACTCTCCCAAGTTGCCACATGAGATTCACCCTTCTTCTTGTGAGAGGAGTCTTTCTCCTCCTTCTTCTTCTCTTGCTTCTTCCTCTCCTTCTTCATGGCATCTTCATCATCACTTGCATATGGACACTTGGCAATGAGATGATCCTTGCTATTGCACCGGAAGCACTTCATGGGATGGTCACTTGGCTTGGATGAACTTTTCTTGTCCTTGGACCGGTACCCCTTCTTCATGAGCTTCCCCACTCTTTACAAGGAGTGCCATTTGTTCACTCACTTCTTCTTCTTGTCCACTTGAGCTAGAGCATGGTTCATCTTCACATGAGGACTCTTCCTTCTTCTTCTTGCCCTTGCTCTTGGATGATGTGGCCTTGAATGCCACACTCTTCTTGTCATCATCCTTCTTCTCATTTTCCTTCTTCTTCTTCTTCACCAACTCTTCCTTCTCATGATCTTCTCTAAACTTATCATCGGCCATGATTTCTTGAAGTACTTGGTTGGGTGTTGGCTTCTCTCTCATGGTTGTCTTCACCATGACGGTCTTCAACATGTCAAATCTCTTGGGAAGGCATCTCATGAACTTGGTGGAGAATTGTGTATCTTTGATATATTCTCCAAGTCCCTTAAGCTCATTGACAATGACTTGGAGCCTATGGAACATCTCCGGCACACTCTCATCTTCCTTCATTGAGAAGCTTGCAAATTTCTCTTGCAACATGTAGGCTCTTGCGGTCTTCACACTTTCGGTGCCCTCATAAGCTTCTTCTAGCTTCTTCCATATGTCATGCGCCACCTCAAGATTCTTGATGAGCTCAAAAGCTTTGTTATCAAGTGCCTCATGGAAAGCACTCACGGCAACATCATTTGCTTGTTGCTTCTTCTCTTCGGCTGGTGTTGGCACCGCACCCTCAACAAGCTCAAACTTGGTTTCCACCACTTTCCACACCTCAAGGTTGATTGACTTAAGATGACTCTTCATCTTAAGCCTCCATTTGGCATAGTCATCGCCACGAAACGATGGTGCCTTCTTGGTGTTGTTGATATGCAAAACCAATGCCATTACTTCACCGTAGGATGTTAATCCAACTCAAACAAACGGTGCCCGGCTCCGATACCACGTGAAAGGTCACAATGGCTAGAGGGGGGTGAATAGCCTAATAAAATTTCTATCAAGAACACTAGACAACAAGTTAGCTAGCAAGGCGGCAAATGAGCAAAGCTAAAGCTTTGACTACTCTATGCAAGCCGTCCTAATCAATGCAAGGCTACTCAATCCAATTTGCACAACAACCACGGTGATCAAGCTACACAATGACGGTTCACCAAAACTGAACAAGCAATTCTACCCACGGGATTTAAACTACACAATGAGTGGTTCCCGACCGACCACAACAAGTAATTCTACCCACGGGATTTAAACTACTCAATTAGTGGTTCCCAACCGACCACAACAAGCAATTCTACAATGCGGGAATGTAAGAGGGGATGAAGGTTTATACCGCCGCGTAGAGATGAAGATGGCCAATCACCAGCGTAGAAACCAATTACCTAGAGATGCTCAAGCACAATCACAATGGAGGTCGAAGCCTCGGCAATCACAAATCAACACAATGATTTTTTTACCGAGGTTCACTTGCTTCCCGGCAAGCTAGTCCTCGTTGTGGCGATGCACTTGCTTGGTGAGTTGCCCGCTCAAATGGCTCGGTGCCAAAGACCCCAATGGGGAGCCGCAATCTCCACACAAGACAAGGATCCACAAGCCACGAGCAATCCACTAGAGTATCCTTTCGCGAACTCCCGCGGGGAAGGATCAAAAACCCCTCACAAGAACCCGGTGTGGCCTCGAACAATCACCAAGTCGAGCTCAACCACCACCCGCTGCTCCAAACCGTCTACGGTGACAGGAATCATCGAAGAGTAACAAGAATCCGCAGCTCACTCGATGAACAAGTGCCTCTAGATGCAACTCTCAATGCAATGCACTTGAATCCTCACTCAAATCTCACAAGAGATGCTCAAGAATCAAAGAGATGAGTGGGAGAAGGAGTCTCTTGCTCACAAATGCTCAGGAATGAAAGAAATGGCCAAGAGAGCCTCTCCAACCCGACCTCCCCTCTATTTATAGGCCAAGCACAAAATAGAGTCATTGGGGGGATCGGGCTGCCAGAATCAACGCGCCGGACGCGTCCGCTCCAGGCCGCCGGACGCGTCCGGCGCCTGCTTCATCCGCGAGCCAGCCGACCGTTGCATTTCAAGTTCGCCACGTCAGCGCGTCCGGCGCTCAGCTTCAACGTGCGTCCGGCGACCTCCATCGGACGCGTCCGGTGGTCGCGCGCGCCCAGCACCATCTCTGGGTAGCGTCCGGCGTCCTCCGGACGCGTCCGGCGTCACCACGCCGCACGTCCAAGGCCCCCGATGGCCCGGGGTGCTCTCTGGGTCGCGTCCGGCGCCCATCGAGCGCGTCCGGTGCCCGAGCCCCCGGCGTCCGCCGCTGCTTCGGCCGAAGAAGCTTTCTGTGCCGCGTCCGGCCCACCCAAGCCGCGTCCGGCGCAGCCCAACGGGCGCGTCCGACGCACGCTAGGGAGCCAGACTTGGCACCTTGTCTTCGATGAATCGCCGTCTTCGATCCAATGTCCAAACCACTTGTCTTGGGTACCAACTCCCGCAGTGTAGATCACATCTCAAGCACCGGAGTTAGCGTATCATCTCATGATCATGACGACAAGTGTTAGCACTCTAGTTAGCCTCTCATGCATCATGCCGAGTCAAACCTAGAGGCACTTAGGACCGTGAATGAACCGAGGAAACCCCTCTTGATAGTCGGTTATCGATCCTAAATGTGATCACACTCTCTATAGTGTCTTGATCTCTAAACCAGAAAGCCCTATCAAGTATACCTTCGCCTTGATCTCCATGGGCGTTTCCATCCATCACCGGAGCTTGATCACCTCACATGTCCACCATGTTCGTCACCGTGATCACCATGCTCCATCATCCATCGTCACGTTGCTATGTGTCTAACCACACTTAGAGCAAAGCATTAGCAACGTTAAGTGTCATTAATTACCAAAACCAAACCGGAGCTTTCACTCATGCCAATGAGCTTAGCCAGATCCTTGCGTGAATTAAGGTAGCGATCCCCTTCCTCCTTCCTTTAGCTTCGTACAATGCACCAGTAGGTTTGTGTACATGTCCTTTTTCTCTTACAGAATCATCACTTGTGTATAGAATTAAAATAAGCTAATGTTAGTCCAAAATGTTCCAAGGTTATCAATACATTTAGCAGGGAGATTTTCTATCCGGGTTGTTTTTTTTTTGCTAACCTGAACTATTGTTGTGTCTTTACTGAGATAATAGGAGGATGTATAATGTATTAGAAATCCCCTTCCTCTGGTCTTACCTCTAGAACTGGTGCAGAGTCTAATACATTATACATCCTCCTATTATCTCAGTAAAGACACAACAATAGTTCAGGTTAGCAAAAGCAAAACAACCCGGATAGAAAATCTCCCTGCTAAATGTACTGATAACCTTGGAACATTTTGTACTAACATTAGCTTATTTTAATTCTATATACAAGTGATGATTCTATAAGAGAAAAAGGACATGTACACAAACCTACTGGTGCATTGTACGAAGCTAAAGGAAGTAGGAAGGGGATCGCTACCTTAATTCACGCAAGGATCTGGCTAAGCTCATTGGCACGAGCAATTCTCCCTTCTTTAGCATAGGAATGTGGCTATCCTTCCTATCCAGATCAGCGAGGAGGCATGACGGTCGAACCATCAAATCTGGAGAGGAGGCGCCGGTAGGCCACCGCCCCGCCGCTGCACCAGCGCCAGCGGAGGAGGGGGCGAGGGAGAGAAGGGGCACCGACAACGAAAGACAAGGTCGGGAGCCACGCCGACCCTACAGCCGTAGCCCCCGCTGCTCGTCCAGCCGCCGCCCTCACCGGACTCGGAGGGGAGGAGTCGCCGCTTAGCGAGGCAGCCCGGTCGGCGCCACCGGTGCTGCGAGCTGCGACCTCGCCGGATCCGGAGGGGAGGAGCGCCGTGCTGAGGGAGGGCGTCGCCGCGGGGAGGAGAGGAGACGGGGGATGAGTTTGGGTGGGAGGACCGCGACACAGTTTTGACAGAAGGGGAGGGCATTTTCGCAAAAACACCAAGGATGGGGACATGTCGCGCTGGGAAGAGTCCACCGATGCTTGGATTGCTCTCGACGCAGCGAATGGCAGGGACTTTTAACTTACCCCGATATGCACCATTTAGCCATATTAGTTCACATTTATCAACTAATAAATTGATTGCTAGTTGGATTAAAAAACTAAAGATTAATTTACTCTTAGTCCATCTATTTGGATATTATCGGATTAAAGTTTAGGCCATGGTTCCAAATTTGCTAACTAAAATAGAAACATATAGCCCATGACCAATCTATTTTATTATAGTTTTTTTAATTGAATTAAGTCTCATAATGAGATTTTATGGAACAGCCTCGTTAATTCAGATGTGTACAACTTCGTCTGTCAATTGATTCTACACGCCCTGGCCTGGTAACTGCGCCTGACATGAACGTAGGATAGGAATACCCCCCTTTCGAAAAAAGGAAAATGAAACGTACAGGGATGTTGACACTCAAAATTGGCAAAGAAGGTCAAACGTATGTCAACGTATCAACGGACGGCGAGACGGTGTTCTCCGGCGCGATTGAACAGCGTGTTGACACTCAAAATTGGCAAAAAAGGTCAAACGCATGTCAACGTATCAACGGACGGCGAGACGGAGCTCTCCGGCGCGATTGAACAGCGTCGGACGCTGCTCACTCGGGCGCCGGACGTGCCGGTGAAAGTCCCTAGTTTGCTTTTGGCTAATTGATGAAACCTAGGACTAACCTTGTTTATCTAAGTGGTTGATTTAGAGAAATGTTGTCCCCATGATGAGCATATTGAATATGAAGCATGACACGTGTCATGTGATCAAAGATGAAGATCAAGACGATGCTTGGCTCCATGGACCGGTGTTGAAGGTGAAGGGCTAGTCGAGGCTTGTGAGTGAAGGACCATGCGATGGTGAAGCTTGGGCAAGACTAGGCGCCGATGGACCGATGCACGGTGAAGGGCAAGTGAAGTCAAGGTCGATGGATCGAGACGGTCACATGATGGTGTGAAGCGTTCATATCATTTGGAGGAACAAAATGGGCTCAAGGCAAAGGTATAACCTATAGGGCCATTTTGTTTTGCACTCAAGACACCATAGAGGGTGTGAGTGGTTTAGGATCGATAGCCGCACTATTAAGAGGGGAAGTCTTATCGGCTATTCGACGCACGGGTGCCACTAGGTGATTTCATGAAGTGCATTGCTTGTAGGGCCTAGTGAGCTAACCTAACCTTTGGGAAATGTTTGTGAAAAGCTAACACACAAGCACATGGAGATGTACAATTGGTGGTGTTGGCACATTTACAAAGGTGGCGTTTGGGGTATTTGTGGTTTGCGGGGTAGAGATGGGTTTGGGTCCCTCTCTTCCTCCCGCCGAGCCTGGCTCGGCGGGATTCGGCGCTTTTGGGAAAAATGGATGCATATTTTCTATTGCGCCGGATGCAAAATTTGGTTGAATTCATGCTATCTCTGTTGATCAAGTTGGTATACTTGTTGGTTAGCATGTCTGAGAAGTTGGCGTCACGACGGGCTGAAAAACGAAGTTTTGGCGCGACGACGCGTTAGGGGCAGGCGCCGGACGCGTCCGGCGCATTGTGACTTGGCGTGAGCGAGTGACGCGCACCGAACGTGGTTACTGTGCAGAGTCCGGCGCGTGGTGGTCGTTGGCGCGGTGCAGCTGGGTCTTCTGAAGGCGTCGGACGCGGGCCGTGCGTCCGGCGGACGGTGGACGCGGACCAGAAATTTCTGAGTTTCGGCCGGTCTGCCGGACGCGGGCGCCGGACGCGCGTCGGCGAGCGCCGGACACGGCGTCGGACGCACACGTGGCGGCACGAGATTGAATGCGACGCCAATGGTCGACTGAGGTCCGCGCGCGGAAGGTGGCGCCGGACGCGTCCAGCGGCCTGCGGCGGACGCGTCCGGCGCATGTTTTTCGGGCGCGCGATTGGTATAACGGTTGGATTTTGAGTGTGGGCTATAAATAGATGGGTGGCCGGGCTTGGCTCTCACTCTTGGCTCTCCCAACTCATTCATTCATCCTTTGAGCTGAAGAAACACTCTCCCTCTCATCTCTCTTGCTTGTTGCTCATCCAAAGTGAGATTGAGAGATCACCTAGTGCATTGCATTGCTTGAGAGCATTCTAGTGGCACTTGTGGGTGGTTTAGCCGGTGGATTTCTTGTTACTCTTGGAGAGTACCGCTCCTAGCCGGCTTGGAGATTGTTGGAGGCGTTGGCAAGAGAAGGTGATTGTTCTTGGCCACCTCCGGTTGATTTGTGAGAGGTTCTTGTGCTCACCTCGCGGGGATCGCGAAGAGTAACTCTATTGGATTGCGCGTGTCGTTGAGTATCACACTTGAGAGTGGCGCCTTGTGGTTTCCTTGTGGGGAAGTGCCTTGCGGGGCAAGTGGCTTGAGGGTCACACCAAAGGACCATCTAGGTGTTGATCGACACAACGGGTGACGTAGCTTGGCGGTGCCCAAGTGAACATCCGGGGATAAATCATTGTGTTCATCTTGTCTCCCGGTGATTGGTCATCATCCTTTGTGTGTTGCCGATTGTTATTGATTATTCATCGCTTGGTGATTGACAACCTCGACTCGACGCGTCGGTATAACAAGTCTCATCCTCTCTTGCATTACTTTGATTACTTTCTTGCAAAGTAGAATTGCTTGTGTGGTCGGTCGGGAACCACTTCTTGTGTAGACTAAATCCGTGGGTAGAACTCTTGATCACTAGTGGTAGCTCTTGTGTGTACTAGTGATCACCTACTAGAATTGTTTGGATAGGAGGCTTGCAACACCTAGTAGGCTAAGCATAACTTGCTTTCCGCCGTTTGTGTATCTAACGAAGTTTGGTTAGTGAGCTTGTAGAATTTTTTATAGGCTATTCACCCCCCCTCTAGCCATCTAGGACCTTACAAGTGGTATCAGAGCCGAGGTCACCATTTTAGTGCAAGGCTTAACATCCTACGGTGTTAAGATGGCTCAAATTGTGTTCAACCATGTTGGGGGCAAACCGCCTATGTTTGATGGAGTTAGTTCCTTTGATCTTTGGAAGAGAAAGATGATCATGTATCTTGGTTCAATACAAGAGAGAGTCTTGCAAGTCACATTGCACGACTATGCTATTCTTGGTAATGATCATCTCACCGATGAAGATAAAGCCAACATCACATGCAATAGAATGGCTCTCAACACCCTATACAATGGCATTGATACAAAGGTGTTTGAGGGAATCAAGGATTTGGAGCTTGCAAGTGAAGTGTGGACTAGGTTGGGTGAGACCTATGAGGGCACTAAGGTTGTGAAGAGTGCCAAGCTATATGGACTCAAGAGTGAGTTCGAGAACTTCAAGAAGAAGGAGGATGAAACAATCATTGAGATGTTTCATCGCTTGCAAGTGATTGTGAATGATCTCAAGAGTTTGGGGCACAAGACAAAAGATGAAGATTTTTGTCACAAGTTCTTGATTTGCTTGCCGAGGAGCTTCAAGATGTTGAAGCTTATGCTACAAAGAGATAGGCTTGAAGCTAAGAAGCCAAATGATTTGCTTGGTGAAGTCTTGACATATGACAAATTTGATCAAGATGATGAGAAGGTAGAAGAGGAGAAGAAGAAGACGACCGTGGCATTCCAAGCCACATCCTCCAAGGGCAAAGCACCAATCTTTGAAGAAGAAGAAAACAATGAGGAAGATGGTGACTTTGAGATTGATGATGAGGCACTTGCTCTTGTGGTGAAGAAGATGGGACACATGTTCATCAAGAGAAGAGGCTTCAAGAAGAACAACTTCAAGAAGCAAGAGCAACCAATAAAGTGCTTCAATTGTGATAGCACCGAACATCTACAAGCCGAATGCCCATATGAGAAGAAGAAGAACTACAACAAGGGCAAGTTTGAGAAGAAGAAGCATGAGGCCAAGATGACACTCAAGAAGGGCAAGAATGGTGCATTTGTGGTCACTTGGGAGAGTGATAATGATGATGAAGATGAATATACAAGCAACAAGGCTATGGCATCCATCGCCATCAACAAGAAGTCTTCATTATTCTCTTCATCACCATCGTGCTTCATGGCCAAGGAAACCAAGGTACAATATGATGATAGTGAGATGGAATATGCTCACGATGTTGATAATGTTGATGATGATGATGAACCTTCTAAGGATCAATTATATGACTTGATGCAAGAAACTAGAGATATAGCTATTGCCAAGGAAAAGGAGTGCAAGAAGCTTTCAATGAAAGTAGCAATACTTGAGAAAGCCCTAGGTGAGCTTATGACCACTCATTAGTGTCTAGTGGTAGACCATGAGAAACTTGGTGATGCTTATTCTAAGCTTGAAAAGGATCACTCACTTCTACTTGAGCAACAAGCAAAGAAAGTGGTGGTTGCATCATGTGATATAGGTCTTATTTGTGACATCATTGATGAGTCATTTTATCAACCTATCATCATGACAAATGCTAACCCTTCTTGTAGCACATCATCCACCACCACCACCGACTCTACCTCTACTACTAGTGATGGCTTCACTTGTGATGCTACACTTATGGTTGAGAATGAGACTCTCAAGAAGGAGGTGGATGAGCTCACTCATGCCTTAGACAAAGCCTATGGTGGTGAGGCCCACTTGCTAAAGTGCTTGGGTAGCCAAAGGTTCTCTCTTAACAAAGAGGGATTGGGCTATACCCCCAAGAAGGGCAAGTTGACCTTTGCAACTCCAAAGCCTAGCTTTGTGAAGAGCAATGGTCGGTTTTGCTATAGATGCAAGCAAGTTGGGCACCTAGAGCAAAATTGCAACAAGAAGCAATAAAACAAGAAACTTGATAATGCTATACCTTTTGATTCCTGTTATGTGCTTACCAAGGGTGTGAAAGGTGTGCAAGCTAAGTTTGTTGGTACACGCATGGTTGGCCCAAAGAAGAAGGCAATTTGGGTACCAAAGAGCTTAGTCACTAACCTACAAGGACCCAAGCAAAAATGGGTACCTAAGCTTCATTGATTTGCTTGTAGGTGAATTATAAAACCGGAGGAAGGCATTGGATTATTGATAGTGGGTGTTCTCAACACATGACCGGCACATCAAGAATGTTTGATTCAATTGAGAAGAATGATAGTGGCATTGAGTCAATTACTTTTGGCAATAACAAGAAAGGCAAGGTTGTTGGTTTGGGCAAGATTGCAATATCAAATGACATGAGTGTCTCAAATGTGTTGCTAGTTGAAAGCTTGGATTTCAATCTTCTCTCGGTGGCACAAATTTGTGATCTAGGCTACAAGTGCATTTTGGAGCAAATGATGTTGAGGTAGTTTCTCTTGATGGTTCCAACTTGGTGTTCAAAGGCTTTAGATATGAGAATCTCTATCTTGTTGACTTTAACACTAGTGAAGCTTCTTTGACAACATGTTTGATATCTAAATCAAGTTTGGGTTGGCTTTGGCATAGAAGGCTTGGGCATGTTGGCATGAAACAATTGAAGAAGCTCACACAACACAAGCCGGGAAGCAAGTTGGAAGCTCACATCCAAAGAAGAGTATAATGAGCACATGCAAGGCATTTGAGTTGTTGCACATGGATCTATTTGGCCCTACTACATACACAAGTATTGGTGGCAACAAGTATGGATTTGTCATAGTGGATGACTTCACAAGATTCACATGGATATTCTTTCTTAGTGACAAAAGTGAAGTGTATGACACCTTCAAGACCTTTCTTACTAGAGTTCACAATGAGTTTGACATGAGAATCAAGAAAGTGAGAAGTGACAATGGGAGTGAATTCAAGAATACAAGAATGGAAGAATTGTGTGATCACTATGGCATTGGTCATCAATTCTCGGCCAAATACACTCCACAATCAAATGGCCTAGTTGAGAGGAAGAATAGAACATTGCTTGATATGGCTAGATCAATGCTTCATGAGTACAATGTTAGTCAATCATTTTGGGATGAAGCAATCAACACGGCATGCTACTATATCAATAGGCTCTATTGTCATACTTTGCTTGAGAAGACCCCATATGAGCTACTTCATGGAAGAAAGCCCAACATTGGCTATTTTAGAGTATTTGGTTGCAAATGCTACATCTTGAGAAAGGGCACTAGATTGGGAAAGTTTGAAAAGAGATGTGATGAAGGGTTCCTACTCGGTTATTCAACTACAAGCAAGGCTTATAGAGTTTGGAACAATTCAAGTGGCATTAGAGAGAAAGTCCATGATGTGCAATTTGATGAAACCAATGGGTCACAAGATGAAGATGAGAATCTAGAAGATGTTGGTGGAACTCAATTGGTTGAAGCTATGAAGAACATGGACATTGGGGACATTAGAGCAAAGCAAGTGGTTGATGTGCAAGATGATAAAGATGAAGTGCTCAATTCTCCATTGAGGCAAGCTAGCAATGCTCAAGTGCAAGATCATGGTGTTAGTTCATCAAATGAAGACAAGTCAAGTGATCAACCAAGTTCAAGCAATCAAGTGCAAGTGCTACAACCACAACATGTTGCAAGAGATCACCCAATTGATAGTGTTATTGGTGATATTAGAAGAGGTGTGCAAACAAGATCAAGAGTGGCTATGATTTGTGAGTATGCATCATTTGTGTCAACCAAAGAGCCAAAGAAAGTTGAGGAAGCCTTGGATGATGCCGATTGGATCATGGCAATGCAAGAAGAGCTCAATAACTTCACAAGAAATGATGTGTGGGAGTTAGTTGAGAGGCCGGAGGATCACAATGTCATTGGAACCAAATGGGTTTTCAAGAACAAGCAAGATCAAGATGGTGTTGTGATTAGAAACAAAACAAGACTAGTTGCACAAGGCTATACTCAAGTTGAAGGTCTTGACTATGATGAAACATATGCTCCGTGGCAAGATTGGAGGCAATAAGGATTCTATTGGCTTATGCATGTGCCCACAATATCAAGTTATATCAAATGGATGTCAAGAGTGCATTTCTCAATGGGATCATCAATGAGCTAGTATATGTTGAGCAACCTCGGTTTTGAAGATGAGAAGAAGCCCAACCATGTGTACAAGTTGAAGAAAGCTTTGTATGGCTTGAAGCAAGCACCTAGAGCATGGTATGAGAGATTGAAGACTTTTCTTCACTCCAAGGGGTTCATTATGGGCAAGGTTGATACTACTCTATTCACCAAGAAGATTGGTAATGATCTCTTCATTGTGCAAATCTATGTTGATGATATCATCTTTGGATCAACCAATCAAGCATATTGTGAAGAATTTGGTGAAATGATGGCAAAAGAGTTTGAGATGTCCATGATTGGTGAACTTAGCTATTTCCTTGGTCTTCAAGTCAAGCAATTGAAGAATGGGACATTTGTGAGTCAAGGGAAATACATAAGGGACATGTTGAAGAAGTTTGGGATGCAAGATGCAAAGCCAATCTCAACTCCAATGGGCACCAATGGGAATCTTGATAGTGATCATGATGGCAATATGGTGAATCAAAAGGATTATCGGTCATTGATTGGAAGCCTACTCTATGTCACCGCATCAAGGCCGGATGTCATGTTTAGTATTTGCATGTGTGCTAGATATCAAGCCTCACCTAGAGAGTCATCTCACGGCCGCAAAGAGAATATTGAGGTACTTGAAGCAAACAAGAGATGTTGGATTGTGGTATCCCAAGGGGTCAAAGTTTGAATTGATTGGATATTCGGACTCCGACTATGGTGGTTGCAAGATCAATAGAAAGAGCACAAGTGGTACATGTCAACTTCTTGGAAGATCACTTGTGTCATGGTCCTCAAAGAAGCAAAATAGTGTGGCAATCTCTACCGCCGAAGCCGAATATGTTAGTGCGGGGAGTTGTTGTGCACAATTGCTTTGGATGAAGTCAACTTTGAAGGATTATGGCATCAACTTCAAGAATGTGCCATTGTTTTGTGACAATGAAAGTGCAATCAAGATGATACAAAACCCGGTTCAACATGGAAGAGCAAAGCACATTGACATAAGACATCACTTCATAAGAGATCATCAACAAAAGGGTGACATTTCCATTGAAAGTGTGGGCACCGATGATCAACTTGCCGATATACTCACCAAGCCACTTGATGAAAGAAGGTTTTGCAAGCTAAGGAATGAGTTGAACATTATTGATTTCTCAAATATGTGTTGAATGCACCCCATCACTACTTGACATGCCTCTCCTTCGACAAAGCAAGGTACCATTGGTTGACATGTCATTCATTCTTAGGATTATACTTGTGGTAGCACATGTAGACATACAAGGTGCATTTGGAGCATTCATGATAAATCAAATATGTTTGATGTATATATGTTTACCACTATTGCTTCTATGCTTTGCTTGATCTAGTGGTGGCATATGACATGTTTGTGGGCTTGCAATCCTAGTGTTGAATCTAGAATATTTGCTACAAGTGTTTAATTCAACATAGGCAAGATAACCCTTGTCATGAGGTGTGAAGAAGCTTGTCTTTGGTTCAAACCGAATTAAATGTCTTTGGCAAGTGGTCTAGATTGAACCAAATTTGACTAAAGTTTTGTTTACTCCATCAAAGTCCTTTTCTCTCCACAATTTGATCCCATTTTTGGGCAATTGTTGACAAAGGGGAGAGAAAAAGATGATTGAACATGATAAAGGGGTAAATAAAATTTTGATGCACACAAGTAGGGGGAGCAAGCTCATGAACAAAGTTGTTGCATTTGTTTGTGCATTCTCATATGACTTGCTCATGGCACCTAGTTTCAAAGTTTTATACAAGTGGTGTCTCCTTGCTTGTGTGGTGCAATGCTAGTATAGGACTTGAATGGTAAAATGATCTACTAGCGTGCATAGGTTGTAACTAGACTCCCCTTACTTTACAAGTGGTTCAAGAACTTTGCTTATAATGTTGATCTCATGAGGTTCTTGAGTTTTTGATGGGTGTCTAGTTACTTCATGGTGCTAAGGATGGTGTAAATTGCAAGTCCGATTGGTATCACGCTTCAAAGGTCCATTTCTTACACCTTAGCATCATTTTGGTAGAATTACTCTCCCACACTTCTATCCATGCATATGTGCAAAGCTTCAAATCCAAACTCTATGCACATATGTAGGGGGAGCTAATGCTACCAAAACCGAACTTGCTATAGTTGTCCAAATTCCTCTTGAGAGCGTAATGATTGGACAAGTATGACAAGTTCAAAAATCTTTATTATAAAATCATCTTTGTTGAGGTTGTCATCAATTACCAAAAAGGGGGAGATTGAAAGTCCCTAGTTTGGTTTTGGCTAATTGATGAAACCTAGGACTAACCTTGTTTATCTAAGTGGTTGATTTAGAGAAAGGTTGTCCCCATGATGAGCATATTGAATATGAAGCTTGACACGTGTCATGTGATCAAAGATGAAGATCAAGACGATGCTTGGCTCCATGGACCGGTGTTGAAGGTGAAGGGCTAGTCGAGGCTTGTGAGTGAAGGACCATGCGATGGTGAAGCTTGGGCAAGACTAGGCGCCAATGGACCGATGCACGGTGAAGGGCAAGTGAAGTCAAGGTCGACGGATCGAGACGGTCACATGATGATGTGAAGCGTTCATATCATTTGGAGGAACAAAATGGGCTCAAGGCAAAGGTATAACCTATAGGGCCATTTTGTTTTGCACTCAAGACACCATAGAGGGTGTGAGTGGTTTAGGATCGATAGCCGCACTATTAAGAGAGGAAGTCTTATCGGCTATTCGACGCACGGGTGCCACTAGGTGATTTCATGAAGTGCATTGCACGTAGGGCCTAGTGAGCTAACCTAACCTTTAGGAAATGTTTGTGAAAAGCTAACACACAAGCACATGGAGATGTACACTTGGTGGTGTTGGCACATTTACAAAGGTGGCGTTTGGGTGCGCTGTGGTTTGCAGGGTAGAGATGGGTTTGGGTCCCTCTCTCCTCCCGCCGAGCTCGGCTCGGCGGGATTCGGCGCTTTTGGGAAAAATGGATGCATATTTTCTATTGCGCCGGATGCAAAATTTGGTTGAATTCATGCTATCTCTGTTGATCAAGTTGGTATACTTGTTGGTTCGCATGTCTGAGAAGTTGGCGTCACAACGGGCTGAAAAACGAAGTTTTGACAGCGCCGGACGCGCAGGGCTTGGGCGCCGGACGCGTCCGGCGCATTGTGACTTGGCGTGAGCGAGTGACGCGCGCCGGACGCAGGCGGCGGACGCGGCGTGGTTACTGTGCAGAGTCCGGCGCGTGGTGGTCGTTGGTGCGGTGCAGCTTGGGTCTTCGAAGGCATCGGACGCGGGCCGTGCGTCCGGCGGGCGCGGACGCGGACCGGGAACCCGAAGTTTCGGCCGGGCCACGCCGGACGCGGCGCCGGACGCGCGGCGAGCGCGGACACGGCGTCGGGCGCACACGTGGCGGCACGAGATTGAATGCAACGCCAACGGTCGACTGAGGTCCGCGCGCGGAAGGTGGCGCCGGACGCGTCCAGCGGCCTGCGGCGGACGCGTCCAGCGGCCTGCGGCGGATGCGTCCGGCGCATGTTTTTCGGGCGCGCGATTGGTATAACGGTTGGATTTTGAGTGTGGGCTATAAATAGATGGGTGGCCAGGCTTGGCTCTCACTCTTGGCTCTCCCAACTCATTCATTCATCCTTTGGTGAAGAAACACTCTCCCTCTCATCTCTCTTGCTTGTTGCTCATCCAAAGTGAGATTGAGAGATCACCTAGTGCATTGCATTGCTTGAGAGCATTCTAGTGGCACTTGTGGGTGGTTTAGCCGGTGGATTTCTTGTTACTCTTGGAGAGTACCGCTCCTAGCCGGCTTGGAGATTGTTGGAGGCGTTGGCAAGAGAAGGTGATTGTTCTTGGCCACCTCCGGTTGATTTGTGAGAGGTTCTTGTGCTCACCTCGCGGGGATCGCGAAGAGTAACTCTATTGGATTGCGCGTGTCGTTGAGTATCACACTTGAGAGTGGCGCCTTGTGGTTTCCTTGTGGGGAAGTGCCTTGCGGGGCAAGTGGCTTGAGGGTCACACCAAAGGACCATCTAGGTGTTGATCGACACAACGGGTGACGTAGCTTGGCGGTGCCCAAGTGAACATCCGGGGATAAATCATTGTGTTCATCTTGTCTCCCGGTGATTGGTCATCATCCTTTGTGTGTTGCCGATTGTTATTGATTATTCATCTGCTTGGTGATTGACAACCTCGACTCGACGCGTCGGTATAACAAGTCTCATCCTCTCTTGCATTACTTTGATTACTTTCTTGCAAAGTAGAATTGCTTGTGTGGTCGGTCGGGAACCACTTCTTGTGTAGACTAAATCCCGTGGGTAGAACTCTTGATCACTAGTGGTAGCTCTTGTGTGTACTAGTGATCACCTACTAGAATTGTTTGGATAGGAGGCTTGCAACACCTAGTAGGCTAAGCATAACTTGCTTTCCGCCGTTTGTGTATCTAACGAAGTTTGGTTAGTGAGCTTGTAGAATTTTTTATAGGCTATTCACCCCCCTCTAGCCATCTAGGACCTTACAGCCGGGCCGCGCCGGACGGGGTCCAGAGCGCCCCGCGGGCGGTCTGGGCGCCGGACGCTGGCCTGCACCGCGCTGGACGCCGCACCGGACGCAGCCACGGGCGCACGTGCGCACGGGCAGCAGCGCCGGACGCTGGACCCCAGGCGTCCGGCGCGCACCGGATGCGGCACAGAGAGCCCCGCGTGTGCGCCGGGGCACCGGACGCCAGCGCCGGACGCGTCCGGCGCTGTTGACGTAAAACCGATTCCGTACGGAATCGTGTATTTAGTAATTTGTGACATGGAAAACTTGGAGAACGCAAGTTGGAGTTGTTTTCCACCGAGATAAGACCACCCCCTCCATATATATGAGAGGATTATGGCCGATTGAACCCATCCACATCAATCGTCAAAACACAATATGATCAAACATGATCTAATCTATCTTCTCCTACCTCTAGCACTAATCTCCTCCTTCTCCGTCGCCGCTGCCATGAATAGGTGATCGACGACGACAGCAAGCCCTAGAGCGGTCAGGCCGGCTAGGGCGCCCCATTGCCGCCGTGCGCCCACAAGGGTCCGTCCCGGGCGTGTGGGGTTTCGGGTTTCAAGAGACTTCGCCGGCGTGTCTTGCGTATCGCGCTCCCGATGAGGCTCCTCCGGCGACGTGTCTTGCGTATCGCGCTCATCGCTGGAGGCACAGGGTCCAGGTGTGGACATCCGCTAGGCACCGGCCGATCCCCGTATTCGGCTTGCCCTACATCTACCAGGCGCCTACCGATCCCCGTATTCGGTTTGCCCTACGTCTACCAAGCGCTGGCCGATCCCCGTATTCGGCTTGCCCTACAGCTACCAGGCGCCGGCCGATCCCCGTATTCGGCTTGCCCTACATCGAGCGATCTAGCTCCTTACCCGGTGTGCTGACCTAATTTAGCGTCAACAAGGGAAAAATGAGAACGACCAGGGAGCAGGCAGCAGCAAAATGAGAACGAGAGAACGAGCAGGGAGCAGGAGCAGGAGCAGGGAGCAGCAGAGCTTCTCAAGCTTGCGAGCCATGGGAACAAGAAACAAGGGTGCCTGTGCCTTGGCAAGTTGGCATCAAAACGACAAAGGCTTCAAAGCTGAGCAAGTTCCAAAGCTGTGCAGAGAAAACTGTGCCCTCTCTCCTTTACTCCACATCGTATTAGAGAAAGTATTATAGCAGGCTACAAGCTAGATAAATGCTAAGGTGAAGAAAAAAAGAGGAGAAACGGATTGTAAGCTCAAGGAGCTTAGACACAAAAATCAAGGAACTTTGTAAGAGAGATAAGCGAGCCGTTTATTAATTGCGAAGAGGTAACCACCGTATAAGTGGGCTGAGAGGTTGTCAAGAACCTTACAGTCGACTTGTTGGTTGTATTATAATACTTGCTCTAGCTAGAGCGAGGCTAGAGCTTTTGCTTCATTTTTAAGCATTGGAGTTGAAGAAGACCGAGCGCATCGCACATGGATCCCCGAGAGAATCCCTACAGCCTTGTGTTTTTCTATTCCATTGGCAGACCCGTTTGGCACATGTGCAGCCCTGTTTGCCCCATAGCAAGGAGTTGCCTCTCGATCAACGAGGCAAGTGGAGGAGCCAGAGGATCCTGCGATATGGTGCTCCTTCAGCTACGTGGCCGGAGCTAGAGCCGCCGAAGCTATAGCAAACAATCCCCAACACTCTTTCTCTCCCTTTTATTGGGACTTTGCTACAACATGTACACACAAGAATTGAGCTTGTAGCCTGCACACTCCATTTTAGGAAAGAAAATGTTGTACTTACCAAAATGGAAAAAAATGATGGTTGCTGTTGATGATGATAGGTCCATCGCCTTCCTCGCCCTCACCGTCAGCCACCACCCTGCCGGGGTGCTAGGGTTAGCGCCTGCGGCAGCCGCCCTCTCCCCCTGCCCCCACCGCAACCGTCTTCTCTACCTCCGATGACCTCGCTGCCGCCTTCTTCTCCAGCTCCGGTCATGGCGCCCCCGCCCTAGACTTGGCCCCGCCGCCGCCAAGGCTCCCTAAACTGCCCGCCGAGCATCCCCACTGCTTGTCTTCACTTCCTCCCCTGGCCGGCTAGAGTTGGAGAAGAAGGGGGTGAGATCGCCGGAGTTGGAGGAGGAGGAGTAGGAGGAGGAGGAGGTGAGAGGAAAGAGGAGGAAGATGAGGAGACCCACATGACGTTAGATCGATCCATGGTCGCTGCCACCGAATCCGGCAGCATTACCACCGCTTTAGCCATGGTCGCGGGCGCATAGAGGGGGTGGGTCGCGGGGAGGACGCCGCCAGAAGGAGCTCACGGTGAGGACGCCGTCGAGAAGAGCGTTGCTTGGAGGACTGACAAATGACAACTGTAAAAGAACCGACCAACTAATATAATTACCACGCACTAATCTAGCCACCGTGGCAGCTTAATTAGTATGTTGCAATCATATCAGCCCGGTAGTCCGTGAAATCCCGAAAGATCTCGAACTTTCTCCACGTCACCCCCGAATCACAAAGTTCAGCAGTTCCCATTCACTTAAGTTACTTTTTACAAACTTTATAATTACACCACGGGTTGCAAATATTATATATTACAACTCAGAATTTTCAAATAAACAGCGGAAGAGAATATTCTTTGTAAATACACTCACACCTATGTATTAAAATATAGTGCCAGCTCAGGGTCGACTCCGTCAAAAGCAGGTAGATGAGATATAAGAGTTGACTTGCCCGAAGTCTATTCCTCCCGTAGTGGGATATAAGTCCACCATGTCGCCACAGCGGTAGCCTCCAAACCTACAACAAACAACATTGGAAATTGCACCCTAAGTACTCAGCAAGACTTACCCGACTAAAAGAAAATAAAGACTCTTTGGTGGATGCCAGGCTTTATAGTGGGGTAGCCGACTCCTTTGTTTGCAAAAAAGATGAGCTTATTAATAATCATTTAGTGACAAAAGGACTCTCTAACTTATCCAATTAAGTGGATCCTGCCATTACTACATTAGCACCTGCAACTACTCACATTTTCAAGGTAGAAGCAAGCAACATTAAGTATCCACATTGATTGAGTAATCATTAAACCATCATGAGAGAACATAACCGACTCGCACACAAGATATTATTGGCGACCATGCCGCTATCTCGATCAAGTGCTCACTGTCCAGGAACAATGGCAATTATAATCGATTGCAAACCAGCTGGCGGGGTATTCCTCACACAAACCACACTCGCTGGCCAGAGCGAGTGACGTTCACCTTGATCTACTCGAGTAGAGACGCGGGATCAACTTCACACCACCATGACCAAGGAAACTCCCGGCAGCCAACAGGTAAGCGTGCCCATCAAATGACACCGCCCCCATCTTAAGGACTCACTCTTCGGGCCCTTATTTTCCCCTCCCCCATCGCCAACATGGATACATGAAAGTTGAAACCCGGCCCAAGTAGATTCTAGGCTTCGCGGTCGGGCACCACACACCCTTCCAGCTATCTGTGAGGCATTGTTCAACATGATCGAGGACGTACAAAGCCATATTTCTTTAGAGATTATTTAGAAGGCCTCATGGTTATGTTCATATCCAACATCTCACTAATCTCAATCCAAAAGGGGTAGTAACCACCTATACTTGTGAACGATGGTCGATCATCTAGCTTCTACCGATTAATAGAGCAGGTCTAAGCATGTAGTCGATCCTATACGTAAAGTAGGATATTTTTGGTGGCAAGGTGGTCCTGATGCAGCTACAGTTCCAAACAACGCCTATAACTTAATGCATCACAAAGAATAAAAGGACGCAAGGTAAAACATTTGCAAACCATAGGAGGGATGCTCCGGGGCTTGCCTTAGTTAGAAGATCAGGTTGGAGCTCCAGGTACTCGACTATTCCACGTCGGATTCCTGGTTCTCGATCACTTCTTGTACGAAACTCCGTTCGCGACTTGTCCTTCTGGATCCTTGCCTTCACGACGAATGTTCTACGTGCGATCCTGGAATGATGCATGTGCATATGTATGAATACATGATTGCCGTGGTGTATTCATGATCATGGATGATAGATGCTCATGTATAGATAGCATATTTAATCTTCCACGCTTATCACTAGCAAACAAGCCAGTAAAGCCAAAGACTTAAACCTAGGCATAATCATCCTAACTCAAGCATCATCATACACTCCTTAACAATCAATCATACATATACTAATCACCACAAGTCATCATCATCAAGCTCTATACACAACATCACACAATCAGGCTTCATTATCAATTATAGACATATAATTGGCGGTCCAGTAATAAAATCATTACTGGAGTTCTATAAACCCAATGAACATGATAGAGGACAATCTGGAAAGCTTATCAAATTGGCCATCAATCATCTCAAGACATCAAAACCTGATTCTTAAGCTAAGTAGGCCTAAAATAGATAACATCAGGACTGGGTCTTGACAAAACAGCATTTAAACAATTCTGCCTACCATATTGCAACAGCCACAACTCCTAGACTAATCATCCAATGACCCCCAAATTTGGACAGTGAATAGATATACTAGTTACAAACCAATCATGTATTGACAAGTTTCCCAGAAAACCAATTTATAAATGAGTTAAGCATGACATCATACAAGCAACCCCAATTTAACTAACTATGGGTTGAACAGCAACCCATAGCTACCCACATCCTAAAATCCTACAAAAATTACAGTAGGAGACACATGGCAATTCCAGCCTATCATCCAAGTTTCACCCCATTTGGATGATCCTACTGTCCTACACAAAAATGACATGGCAGTACATATTGGTGGACCTAAGAATACTTTGTACTACCAACTTCCTCCTACCATGAAATCAATCTCATACAGAGCTACCTACTGGCATATAATAAGCCTACAAAAAGTATCACTTCTAAACTAGGCCTCTATAAATCATTTATGAATTATTCCATAAAACAAGCCATGCATGCACTTGAACTACAACTCTATACATCTACACCGGAAGCATGCATGATATAATTATCATATACAAATCATGGCAATACTAGCCTAACACAACAAGTTTCATCATTTTCTGAGCATCCTACGATTTACTATGCATTTCCAAAATTAAGAGCATTTCAATAATTAAATCTAAACTCAATATAAAAGTACAGCAAGCAGGGCATTTCATATTTTCTATGCATGGGTCATCTAATAAGAAAAATACTGCAAGTTGAATCACCCTCATTGGACCATTATTCATCAAGATATGAATTTCCAAAGCTTTTCACCAATTTCTGAAAACCTATTTCCTAAATCCTAATAGGACAAACTGTTTGCACCGAGGCCCCTGCATTATACCCAAATTATATAAGCCCTGTTACAGCAAATCTCTGTGTCTGCGCCTTTTGCAGAAAGGGCCTCACTCTTTTCCTAATTCAGGAATGATGTCCCTCCCCCGATTGGAAACAGGGGAGGCGTCGGGGTCGCCGGTTGCCGGCCGAGGATGGCCCACCAGCGGCTAGAGGCGGCGGTGGGGTACTGTGCAGTCCCTGCACACCCGCCGGTGCAGCTGGAACGGCGCGAGGAGGCCCACGGCCCCTTGGCCACGCGGACCAAAGCGGCCGACGGCGGCCTTGTGCCAACGGCGGCGCTGCGGATGACGAGCAGCCGGCGAAAGGGGCGCAGGTGGCTTGGGATGAGATGGCGACGACGATGCAGCGCTCTGCTGCGGAAGAGGGGGCTCGAGGTGGCCCGCGCCCTTCACGGCCGCGCCGGCAAGCGGCGGCGGTCCGCTGCTCCGGCAACAGCGGCCTCTGACCGTTGTCGAGTCCCGCCGCGGGGTGTCGGAGGTGTCGCAGGTGAGGGCGGAGCTTACGCGTAGGCCCGAGAAGAGAATGGCGGCGTCATACGAGAAGTAGGCGGTGGCGCGGGTGTGGCGGTGGCCATGGCGGCAGGGCAGCGCGACGGCTCGGCGGGCCGATGAAAGAGAAGGGAGGAGTGAGGCCAGAGAGGTGAGAATGAGCGAGGAGAGAGGCCGGGGTCCTGTCCCCCTCGCCCAGGGACGCGGTCAGGACGGTGCTAGGCACCAGCGGCGCGTGGCAGAGGCGCGGGATGAGCGCGGCGCGTGGCGGCGCGCTGGCGACCATGCAAGTTGACCACGTCGACATTAAGTCAAGCAGGTGGCGTGCGTCGAGGTACACTCGGTGGGAGGCTGATTTGGGCCACTTCCGGGCCGAATCTCGACATGGGCCCAGAAGGAAGTTTGAAGCCTATTCGTCACTCTCCATTTTCTATTAAGACACTTTGGTCATTAGAGCTATGGTTTAGGAGATAATTAAACGTCAACGTGGCAATGTCAACACACTATTGACGGTTGATCTAGGCTCGGGTCTTCTTGCAATTGGATGGCCAAACTGGACCGAATTGCTCCCAACTTTTGGCATGATGTGCCTCAATGGGTTAACTACCTTTTTCCTATTTGGGCCAACTCAAGTTGTTTAACGGAATTCGGAGAACGCGGCATGCCAACTGACCGACGTCATTAACCCTAGCGACTTCGTCACCCTTTTGAGCATCTTCGGGGCATTTTCACGAAAAGGTCAAAACATAAAGTTTTCTCGAAATATCCCCCTCTACGATCTTTATTAAAGGTCCGACTCAAGATAAGCAACGTAGCTACTACTTCTAGTTCAAGCCAACAATCACACTTACAGACTAAGTCAAACAGAGTGCAAACAAACATCAAGCAATCATGTCAAGATGTTGATTGGATGCTAATGATATGATTATGCTCATGATTTGCAGAGTTAATGCGTGATTAACATTCAGGATGTTACAACAACTAGTGTGTATGTTTTGGATCATTAGAGACTAAAAATTAGTCAATTAGTCCTATATGGATCATAATAGGGCCTAGTAGCAATGTAGTCTAGCCAAACATAAACCTAACATATTTTTTGCTCACACACATCTAAGTTTATAGGAATATGTATTATCCCATTGTTTAAATTAGACTGACACCAATAGACTTGTACAAGTAAGCTGTTTTTCATTAGTAGAGGCAGCACATACAAGCCCTCACACACAATTTTTTGGCATAAGGTAAACAATAAATATTTGTTAGATTTATGCTTAAAAATCCAAAATTTGACCTATAAGGTAATCACTAAATTTTCACAATATTTTAAGCTTCCAAAGTTCAGCTTGCCCCTATCAATTTTGCCCTTGGTCCGCCCAAAAGTGCATTTTCGACTTCCGAAATCGCATAGGTAGGACGCCAGTCCACAAGGTTAGTCATCACTCATGGAGTTATGGTTCTTCCATAGAAAAAACCGCCACTGATCTTGATGTATAGGAGGGTGAGAAGACATCCCATGCACAACAACGGTGGCCAAACCTATGGCTGGTGTTGAGAGGATGCTTCCACCTCGGCCGAGCGACCAACGATAGGGGGTGGACTCCACAGCCGTGATCAGGAAAAATCTTGTGGGCGGTGGCGACCATGGTAGTGACTCCAAATTTGGAGGTGAAGAAAAAGAAGGGGCGCAAAGGCTGGAGGTGAGAGGTCTGGAAAAGAGAAGAGGTGCCAAGGACATGCTAGAGCAGAGTGGCGCCATGGGCCGTCATTGGACTTGTGTGCCGCATGGTATGGCTGGGGCCAAGCTCCCTAGGCCGGTGGGGCTCAGTGGACGTGTTCAGTGGTGAGGTGGCCATCATGGCGGAGATGGAACAAGGCCAGTGGTGGATGCAAGTCAATGAGGAGCAGGAGATGTGCGTAGTGGTGGCAAGGAGAAGATGAACAAAGGTGAGTTTTTTTTCACAATAAATTATTAAAAGATAAGGAAAACGTACAAACGTCATGCAAATACAGACACATACTTATAGGATACGGATATGTTTATCCCAGCCAAATTTCACTAAGGACCCTAGAAAAGAAATTATTACATCGAAGTCCCCAGATCCTTTGTGAACCATCCGTGGCAATCCACCTCGTCGCCGACCAACGCCACCAAAGAAGAAGACAACCGACACCATGAACTGGAGAGGTGAAGTCCCTTCGCAGGCTTGCTTTAAGTGGAGTCGAAGTAGACTCCCATCATCAAGGACGGGATGAAGCCATCGGCGATCGTCCATCGATCGGGGCCGTGACCCAACACCTCTAGCTCCCGGATTCGTGCTCGTTGACGACGGCCGTAGCCACCGTAGGAAGATCGAGCCAGATCCAGCCAACCACCAACCATAGCAACCATAAATAGCTCTGCATCCAAGCAAAAATAGGCCAGCAACAACATCACCTAAAGAAGATGACGGAGCACCGGCGCCATACTCCTACGAAGAACTCCTAGACCCCACCACCGGTGCTAGAGGAGAACGCTGCCGGGACAGAGAAGGGGTGGAGGGATTATTCTAGAAAGAGCGCGCAGCAGAGGACCTATCTCCCGGCAAATCCTAGCACCGCCATCCACAGACGACGAGCCAAACCTAGAGCTAGGAAGACTACTACCTACTCTATATACATCCGCACGGTGATTTGCCAACCAATCTCCCTCGCTGACGCCTCGCCGGCTCCCGGAGAGAAGAAGGCCGGCGGAATCACCGCCGGATTCGCCCTGTTTTCTCCCTGAACAACTGTAGCGAGGGGAGAAAAGGAGGGGAAAGTTCGATGAATCGGCGAGGAGCTGAGCGACGGAAACCCTGCTGCTGTGCGCAGATTGAACAGAGTTGAGTTAAAAAAAAGGGGGGGACCAGGGAGCCTGAACCTGGCTCGGCAACACCACAAGCAAAGTAGTATGGGGGAGCAACACGTTTGTGCCTGCTCGGCAACCAGGGACACTTTTGTGCCTGCCCGGCAACCGAAACTGTTGTACTTTCTGCAGAAAAGGACCGGGAAGATTGCCTTCTTGTTTCTTGCGGGAAGATTGCCTTCTTGCTCATCTTGCAATTTCGGGACAACAACAACTCATACTGATGGTAACTAAATTTTCTCGTGAGCACGAACAGAAACAGAAAAACAAACCCATGTGTGCTAGGGTTTCTTTGACCAACTTCTTTGTGAGAACAACAATCAACTCTTATTAAAACTGACACAGGGAAATGAGTTAGAAAAATAAGCTCCACCTTTTTTATTTCTTTTTTTTTTCTAATTTATTTCAATTTTCTAAAATCTCATATCTCTCCCGCTAACAAAACAATAACTATTTTTTTTATTTTTCCTCCACGATGTTAATTTTTTTTCCATCACCGCTACAATCCACTGCTATCTCTTACTTCTCCAACGACATTTTTCTAGCCACCACTCCAATATACGCAAAAGGTGATGGCTAAAGGTCTTACTTCTCCAACTACATTTTTTCTAGCCACCACTCCAATATACGCAAAAGGTGATGGCTAAAGGAGTCGTGGTTGCGCACCTTATTAGGGCATGGATGGGCAAAAGGTGTGAGTCTCATGTTGAGGGTATTTTCGTCTTTTTAGCCTGAACTTAACGGTGTTAAGTTCACTTCATTGGTGTCCTGTACAAACGTTCAAAACTTTTGCTATACACTTATATATACTTTGTCTAGATGTACAATAAAAATAATATATCTAGAAGAGCCAAAACATCTTATAATTCAATATCTATTTTATATCATAAATGCTAATGTTTTTATATAAAACTTTGGCCAAACTTCAAATCATTTGACTCTAACAAAATAAGAATTGCATTTTTTCCTAACAAACAAAATACTACTCCAAATAATATAAGAAAACAACAAACATAATGGTTGTGGTATTTCTTATAGGCCACAATAAAAAAGAAACTCAACATATCTTGAAATGCAGCGAATTTCTAGATGAAGACAGTATAGAGCCAGTTTTTACTCTATACTTCAAAATAACCAGCAGAAATCCTACGGAATAATTAAAAAGTTCATCCGTTCTGCAGTTTCAAGACATGGTATTGAGTTTGTCTTTACAAATTCTACAGACTCGTCAAAACCTTAGCGGCTTAGCTTAACAATCTCAAAGACCTGTAGTATTTTGTGCCTATCCAATAAGACCTCCTTTTGGAACATAAAATTAATAAATAAATGTTGTAGGGCTGTAAACCTATAGAAAATTTTCCTAGGTGGCCCTTTTGGACAAAGGATTGATCATTCTTACAGGAATCTTAAAGGAATTCTAACAAGAGATTGGAAACTTTCCTTTGTGTCTGTCTCTCTTCTTTCTCCAATGATGTATGCAAATGCTCCATTAGAAAATTTACTACGTTTCAAATTCCTATAAGATTGCAAGTGACATTGAACAATAAACCTATGAAATTGTGGACTCATGTGAGAACTCTAATTCCTTTTATAACAAACCAAGCCCACATGTAAATGAAATTTCATCATTTTTGACAATTGTGCCCGGCTATTCATATTAACGAGTCAAGGACAAGATGGAACAACTAGTCATAAAAAGGTGAGTACTGACAAAAAAATATGTTTTATGAGAATGTTAAACAATAACTATATATGTGTTCATGAACTTGGGATAAAAACATTGTAGGTTTGTTGGTATGAGAAAGAAAAAAACATATAATTCATTAAGTCTACTGTTGGTTCATTGTCTGTTTTTTCCTAAGCTAAACTGACAAATGTGAGGCAGTAAACAGAAATGAAAAGATGAAACCAGTATTAGAATAATGCGAGTGCTAGTAAAAAGGCCATAATAAGCATCCTTCTAAACAAGTAGAATAGAAGTGAAAGCCAAATGTCATGACAACTTGACAAAGATCGTTCTAAAGCAAAAGAGGACAAGTCGACAGGAGGGTCCCTAAACAGTTAACACTGGACCTACTGACCTTGCTTGGATTTTGTTGGACCAATAGATCACCCAAAATTGGACATGCATCGTTGGTACTACTCACTTTTCCATAGTCATAGATGGTATAATAAGTATACATCGATCTGCATTATTTCCAGTCGACCATTGCAGCATGCATTATCAGCAAATCATCACATGGCCTCGTGCCGTCGTCGAACCAAAATGCACGATTAAGGAGCTTCTCTTCCTTCATGGTCTCATGGAATCTTCTGGAACTTGCCGTGATGCAAATGCAATTGATGGCAAGAGAAAGAGATTGGTCTGCCATATCAAAATGGCGGCCTCATACCACCGCTCCAGCTGCCGAAGTTGTCTCCGGGCAACTGGTAGCCGCCGGCCACGTTCCCTCCAAGATCATACAGTGACATGCCATGGCCAATGCCGCCGCCGCCGCCATCGCCACCGGTCACCCCAGAAGACTGCGACGCCTCCTGTTGCTGTGGCTGTCTTTCGGCCGGCTCCGCTGCGCCTTGGGTTTCTGTGGCAGCGGCCGCCGTTGCCGGCTCTTCCTCCTCCGGCTCCAGCGGCAGCCGCTCGTAGACGGCGTTGGCGAACGACGCGGCCATGAGGACGACGGGCCCGGCGGCGATGAGCTGGCCGACCACGCTCCCGCCCATCACCTGCCCCTGCCCGCCGGCGACGTACACGCTGAGGCTGCTGGCCCCGGGGGGCGCGGGCGGCGGCAGCACGGTGCCCGTGAGCGACAGGATCTCGAACTGCCCGCGCAGGGTGGCGACGAGGCTGCCCGGGGGCTCGGCGCCGGGCTGGCGCAGCGTGAGGTTGGAGACGGCGCCGCCGCCGCTGAGCACGGACACGCCGCGGCAGCGGCGGCGCGCGTACTCGGAGACGCACTCGACGATGTCGGCACCGGCGGCGACCTCGAGGACGTGGGAGTGGAGCGCGTTGGGGCTGTCCCGCGTGATGATGATGGGCGGCTTGGGCTTGTTCTTGGACCCGGGAGGCCGCCCGCGCGGCTTCCTCGCCGTCGGCCCACCGGACCCGCCGCTGCCCTCCAAGGCGGGCTGATCCTGATCCCCGCCGGCGGGATCGGCGCTCTCCGGCGACGGCGCGGCGCGCTCCATCTTGACGTTGGCGGACGGGGATAGCGGCGCCTGCAGGTGCTGCAGCTGCTGCTGGTGCTGCTGCGCGCGGAGGAGTTCCAGGTAGTGCGCCGCCGCCCCGCCGCCTCCGCCGCCGCCGCCAGGATCCATTCCGGCCATGACGCCCTCACCGCCGCGCTCCCACCACTTGCTCGCCGCCAGCTTCTTGATCTCGCTAGTGCTCGTCCCAAGGTAGCTTCTTGAACTAAAAAGCTCGTCCTTTGATCGACTATCTGCTTGACGGATTCCCTCACCTGCGCCATAGACAAAAATCATGCTCCAATCGGCAACCAAACATTAGCATATTCAAAGCCGGTAGCATTGACAAACCAAACGACCGAATCTAGAGAGAGAGATGGGGTACCCGTGGAGTGCTCTACCAGTAGCTGCAGCAGCAGGAGTGTGGGGGCGATCTAGAGGTCGGAGCGCACGGGCGCATCATGCATCCAGCATCTGCTCCAATTCCCTAATCTTGGCCGGCGCGGCGCGGCGCGGCGCCGCCCAAGCAGAAAGCTCTTGGGACCGGTCAAGATTCTGGAGGAAGCAGCCGGTGGCAGCAGGAAAGAGGCGGTAGGTGGGCTCTAGTCTCTAGTAGGGTTCGGCGCGGGTGAAAAGGCCATGGCCGAGTATATATATCATGTTTTTACTGATGAAACCATATTTTTACCTCATGTGAATATTATGTCAACATATATGCTCCGTGTTTATTGTGATTGTGACCATGATTAAGTGTTGCCGTATAGGATAGATTGGTTCTTGTCTTGTATGGAAGATAGGTTTCTTTGTTTACCTTTATAAATTTACCAACCCAATTTATCAGTAAAACAGCACTCGCTGATTTATAGCAGAAATCATCTGGCGAACAATGAACCATGGTCAATCGTACTTGTAACACTGGATCCCTACCTGCCGGACACATCCCAGATGCCTACAGCAAGCCACCATCGTTGACAAATCTCGATAAAGAACTATGAGAGTTTTATAGATATTAAATGTTTAAATATACTGAAGGGAAAATATATTGATAGAGAGATAATAGAAGTTCTACAATGTTTTTCAAATATATGGATGTGTTAGAAACTGAGATATGAAACCCTTGCTAAGACTAAAATAGTCATACTAGCTACATAGTCTATTGATGTAGAGATAAGAGACAAAAATAAAAACCATTTTATAAATTTTTATTGTTGTACATATTGAACGCATATACTTCTCTCACATGTTCATGGGTACGTGAAGTAAACGAGCTATTTACTCGTCATTAGTAACCACTCGCTCTCCTATTTTTACCACATCAGATCTAGCTAGCTAAAAAGCTAATTATTGAGGACGCCCTAAGCATGTATATTTCCACATGATTTGATCCATTTTCTCAAGTGCGAAAAGATTAAGAGTAGATAGTTGTTAGAGAGCAGTTTTTTTTAATCTTGCAAAAAAAATTCTAGATTGAGTGAGTTTTGAGAACTCTAAACCCAGAAAAGAGGCAAAGATATAATACACCAAATCGGCTTGTTGGGGGATCCAATATATCGGAAAGTTCTTCAACTGCAGGTACAGAGGCAGCGGCCCAATATTAGCAACGTCCTTGTGATTCAGACTGGTGACACAGCTGCGAGTGAAGAAGCTATCTCACCAATCTTCATATTCTCATAATATGCTATTGTGATTCAGACACTGGTGACACAGCTGCAAGTGCAGAAGCTATCTCACCAATCTTCATATTCTCATATGCAACATCGTACAGTATAACCAGCATTTACATTACCTATCTTTGCAATATCCATTTCAGCCAAAGTTAAGCAAGCAACAGTAAAAAAAAAGGTCAAGCAAGCAACTAAAGGCTGTGTGACTCGTGAGCAACTCGTGCCTGTTTTGGCATCGGAGCTGGAGCCTTATTATCATCACCACAATGCCCCAACTACCGCCCGAGTGCCTGCGAAGTGTAGATTGACACTTCAGTTGAGGAAGCAGCAATAGAGCCATGTTATTGTTCAATCAGTCTGTGGTGCCGGAATGTCATAGGACTCTTAGATGAAGGCGAGGATATCCAGCTTTCACCTTATACTTCTCAAACAGGTCCCGCAGGGCAATGATGAACTGTTCATGGACTTCATTAATCTGTCAGCACCAGGAACAAGAGTTCAGAAACTTTTTTTTTTCTTCCGAAAACACAGGAGAAATGGGGTGGCCCCCAACAGGATCCTCACTTATACAAGACCAAATATGAGTGCGGGTATTACATGGACTCAAGATTCTTACACAGCGAACAAACACGACTCGACCTAGCCCAACTGTCCTAGGTTGCAAACATTTCTTTGCACCGGCCATGCACCATAGTCTGTGCTCGTCCTTCAGCTCACACAAAATTGTGTTAACCGAAGGAGAAGCCCCCTCAAACACACAAGCATTCCTACATTTCCATATAACCCAGGCGCAAGTATAATTAGAGTGTTCAGTCTTTTTTTGTGCTCCTTTTCAGAAACTTGAACAGGTCAATAATATCAAAGCAAGCTTTTCATTACAATAAGATAGGAAACATAATGGCATTCTTGTACAATTTCCTTCAATACCTCGAATTCATGGATATAGTGTTAATTAGGTTTGTCTATGTTTGGATTTTGGATGATTCCAAGAATGGTGCAGCATGAGAACAATATGAACCTACAAAAATGTCTCTCAAAAAAGCCGTTTTGATTAAGTCCAGAAACCTACCTCATCAATCGTAGGCTGGGGATTCTTATTAACTTCAATAGGTTTACCCACGACCACATGCATGGGTCTTGGGAAGGGGAATGGTGTGCTGCATTCAAATGCCAGTAGACCATGAAAAATTCTCTAATCCCAGAAAACAATGTTTCAAAAATGTATTGAACAAAAGTTTGGAAGGAAAAGAACAGAATGCTAAGAGGGATAAAGTTACCCAAATCTACCCCAGAAGATAATAGGAGTAAATTTAACTGCTCTAGCAATCTTGATAAACAATTTGCCACCGGGTCTCCACCACTTGTATGCATAGCTCTAACCAAATGATAATAGTAGAGAATCAGAAATATGATCTTTTCGGAATTATATTTACCATTAAACCAATGTTTTGGCATCCTGGAGTGTGAGGGTCTTCTCTAGCTAACATATCATGTTACAATGTTTCAAAAAGTCATCACAAAAGTTATGTGTAGCCATAACAATTCAGTTCACAATTCGTCTTTGATGCAGAGATTCAAAAAAGACAAGTTTCACTATCAGCAGATGATGAATAGTGTCAGGTTGATTGCTTGTCTATTTTGCTTCTTGACATCTAGGATGAATTCCAAACTGAATTGTTGCAACTATATTTAATTTTATATGTACTACATACATAATTTCTGTGATGATCTTTGAGACATCACAACATGATATTTTAGCTAGCGAGGATGCCCACATGGCCACACCCAAGGACACCAAATCTGCATTGTTATCTGTGGAGATGAGCCAATAACTTTGATTGTATTTGTTTGAAGTTCAAGTAATCTGTCCTTCTAGTTCTTTTGGAACCTAAATTCAAGGAATTAACAGTGCAACATCTTTGCTAAAGAATGGTTTATTGATTGTTACCTGCCCAAAGCAGAAAACTGGGACTAAAGGGCATCCAGTCTGCATAGCTATCTTGACAAACCCTTTTCTTGATTTAAGAAATGCAACCTGTAATGTAAACCCATCAAAACAACGAATTTGATGTGATAGCACAGGACAGTAGGTAAATAAACAGGCAATAAGTTCAATTATAAAATGCAACATTAAACATGTATGAATATTGGTTGCTGATGGATGACAAAATCAAACCTCTGAATCATTGTTCATATGAAGCATTTCCCGTACACCACCAGGGACTACGATGCAACTATAACCAGCTCCAAGGTAGTAGTAGAAATTCTTCCTTGTCGCAGGTACCAATCCAATCCACGTCCAAATCTGTCTCAAGAACGGGGTGTAGAACACCTATCCCAAATGCGAAATTAACCGTTATGAGGGGAGGTCCCTGAACCCTGTGACATTCTGCGTCAAGGCATTTCGCTGACTTACCGCACTGCTCGCCAGGACCTTGATCTTAGAGAGAGGCATAAACCCAACAATGTCAACAAGAGCCGACATACCTATCGGCAGCACTGAGTGCGGCTCGTAACCAAACACTGCAAATGCAGAACACTAGCATCACTATCGCCACAAACTCTGCAAATAACATAAAAGATTCCCATCCCTTCACCCTCAGCAACTGAATTTGATACTTTTCTCAACTCCCGTGGGCAGGGCAGTGGTGGATTGGGTAATGGATATGATGACGGCATCATCCAAGAATGGAAAAACAGGTCCGGGAACGCACCGTAAGCCCTGCTGGGATCGAAAGACTTGTAGTCCTCCACATGCAGAGTGATGGGGAAGTATCCCATTGCGTGTCTGCATATGAACCTGCACGATGCGCATGCTGATAACAAGAACTAAGAAGCTGGAGGCGAATTTCGAAACGGAAGGATGGAACCAAGAGCTGCGTACCTGGCGATGCTCCGGCCCCATCTGTCCCTGTCGTTGACGGGCGCGAACATGAACACGAGCTGGAACGCCACCACTCTGCATCATCAAGAAACGGGTTAGCAGACGTTGTCGGCAGCAGGATGGATAAATAAATAAATAAATCGTAAAAGAGTCTCCTTTTGTTTGGTGGAATCTTGGAGTAGTAGGTACAGGAGAAGATGTGAGGAACGGACATGGCAGCGGCGCGGCGGGAGAAGAGGAAGAGCGAGGCGAGGACGAGGAGGACGTTGAAGTGGATGCCGCCGAGCCAGAGCGCCAGCGCCAGCGTCGTCCGCGGCAGCGAGTAGTCCGTGCACCGGAACACCCTCGCGTCCCCGCCGTCGTCCCGGGGCTTCTCCGCGTAAGCCCGGTTGATGAGCCCGGCGTCCGCGCCCATCTCGGCGGGCGGCGGCGGCCCGGAGCTAGCAGGAGCAGAGCCGGGAGCAGAGCCGACTCGCTGATGCGGCAGGGATGGCGTTTCGTTGCTCGCTTTGTCGGCTACTTGGGCGGTTCGGAGGGATGGCCGTCGGATCCGGCGGTGGCGCTGCCCCCGGATCCTTTTTAAGGAGGGGTGGCGCTGTCGTATGCCGTGTGCGTGCACGGCCGCACGACGTGGCGGCCCGTGCGGTGCGGTGAGGTCTCGTCTCTCTCCCAGCGTGTTCTTTGCTCTGTCGTGGCGTGCGGCGGGTCAGCGTCTGACCACACCGGCAACGCGATCTTGGAGACCGGATACTGCGGTGTTTCCAGGCTACGTTACGGCAGGGGCGCAACAGCCAAGTATGAAGCAATGTGCAGATCTTTTGACAGTTTTTTTTTTTAAAAAAGGAATGTATTAACAACTCAGCATCTGCATCGATCAAATAGTTATGATCTTTTGACAGTTTGATAACCTTTTAGAATAATCCTCATACGGATCGACGTACATGATTTTTTTTCAGAATAGATTGGACGGTTGTGGCATTTTTTTTTCTTTGATTGAGATACGGAGGCGCGTGTATTCATATTTCATTTATCTTTGTAAATGCATGAACACCTTTTATCCTAAGAGTACCTTCAAGAGACTAAATAACAAATTTTAAACTATAGAAGCCGCCATCGACGTCTTCATATGGACGGATATGTTGTCTATCATAAAAGATAAAATCTTAGTATTATGGCTCTCAAATCTGCCAATATGATCTCCTTTGTCGGATTGATAGGTGAAATATTTCTTATGGCGGTAATTATGAGTCTATTTATATTTGTCTAAGTGTTGGATTCATACGGTTTTCACATCTCATTTCGACTTATAGTAGTGTTCGATGAGAGAGAATAATCCGCAGCTAATAAGTTGACGTAAACAAGCAGACAAACGTGATCATCATGTTCGCTTAAACTTGTCAGTTCGGCTTATCACCCACAATATAATGTTTTTCTCTCACAACAAAATAGCAATCAACCGGCTTATTAGCCCAACAGCCCGAATATATACAATTATATTCATATGAGAATAAAAGATTATCGTTCATACTTGATTATGAAATATGTCTCCATAAAGTATATCTTACTTATTTAAATTAACATGTTTTTACAAGAGATTGACATTGGTGTGTTTCATGGCTACCTTACGGAGATTGACATTGGTGTGTTTCCTGGCTACCTTGAGGCAGTGGTGCAACTGTCTCAAGCAATGTGCTCATCTTTTGACAGTTTCATCCTTTCAAAATAGGACTTCGCTACATGTTGCTCGTGCAGGCACACATATTTTCACCCGCATGCCCCCCCCCCCCCCCCAAACACACCGTGCACGGCTTGTTCCTTGCATTGCCTTTTTTTCTTTTTCCCTCCAGCTCTCCCCCAACGCCTCCTCACTTTGATCGGCTTCGGTGACACCACCCTCGACCCCCTCTAGATCCGACGCGAGTACCCCCTGCCTACACCACCTCCTGCCGCCCACTAGCCCCGTCGCGACACGCTAAGCCTTCGTCGGAGCTCTCGGTCGCAGTCGCAGTCGCGGAGCTCCGACGAAGCCCTAACGCACCCGTGGCAGCCATTTCTTCACCTCCCTCCCCGTTTCGCATGATGTCTCGAGCTCCCAGCCAGACGCCCTTCTTGCTGTGAGCTCCAGCGAACTCGAGTCATAGCGCCCCCACGGCCCCCCTTGACCTAGTCCGACCGCCTCTGCTGCCGCTAGGGCCCCGAAGCTACCTGTTCAGCCTTCTGCCCTGAAGCTCAAGGCTTTTCTGTAAAAAAAAAAAAAGAATGCCTAGGGCTCAAGCAATGTGCTGATCTTGTGACAGTTTGATCCTTTTTATTACAATAATCCACATGAAGATAGGCGTGCATAATTTTCTTTAGAATAGATTGCACGGCTGTGGAATTTATTTAGCTACCAAGGCACGTATATATATTCATTTATCTTTGTAAACACATGAACACTTTTTATCCTAAAAGCACCTTCAAGAGATTCAATAACAAATTTTAAATTAAAGAATCCATCATCGACGTCTTGATATGGGCTGACACGTTGTCTATCATAAAAAACAAAATCACAAGGCACATGAGTGGCTAAATTATGTTTAGTATTATGGTTCTGATGTCTGCCAATATGATCTCCTTTATCTGATTTTCCCAAGCATGCTGCATTTTAAAAAAGATATCTCGTTTTTATATAATGTTATTCAGTTTTTTCTCCGGAATATATACCCTTTTATTGATAAGATTATCAAGTGCAACTGGAAGATACTTGTTCAGAAAAGTGCAGCTGGAAGATGATCGGATGCATACGCACGCCATTTAATAATTACTCCCTCCATTCCAAATTATAAGTCATTCCAAAAATCTTGGAAAGTCAAAGTTTTTCAAGTTTGATCAAAGTTATAGAAAAAACTATAATAAATTGTGACATTAATTAGGTATGCAATGAAAATATAAGTAATGGAGAATCTAATGGTACTTAGTTGCCATCATAAATATTATTATTTTTTCGTATAAATTTGGTCAAACTTGAAAATTTTGACTCTCCAAAATTATTAGAATGCCTTATAATTTGGAATGGAGGGAGTAGCTAATAGAGTCCGTGCTTAGCCGGTTGATTTTGGATACATACAACGAAAAAAAGATCCTAGGAAAGCGGAAGACCAAGCGCATTTTACAACGAAAAAAATCCAAAGCGAAAAAACAAGCGCGCCCGGAGGCCGGTGGCCGGAGCTTATCTTTATGATCTACCGTGCCAACAATTATTTTTAAGAAGATTCTAAAAAAAACAATTATTTTTAAGAAAGCACTCTGTAAGAAAAGATTGAAATAACAAAATTGTCACCATATTCACATGATCCCGCTCTACACGCCGGCGCTTTTGCACTGGTCGGCACGTTTGTATAAGTTTCTATCCCGTGCCTGTTATCCGGATCCATAAGCAAGCGCGTAATCGATTGCCTAGGAACGCCATTAGACTGACAGGTTTCGTTAACACGTTTTGATGGAGGCTTGCACGTTTTATTCGCCGTCGTCCCCTGTTACCACAATTTACAAACAACATCATCCAACGTGGAAAGGTGAATATAGCTAACAAATTTCTAGTAAATATGTTCATAAGTTGCAAACGGAAGAGATTTATGGAACCAAAAGCGCCATCGGTCTGATACGTAAGAGAACTGTGATCCATATTGTGGTTAGACGATTACGTACGGAGTTGGATCCATAATGGTTAGACACGCGAAGTTCAAAACAAAGTCTCATGTTGGATTTTGAATTGTGCTAGATAGAATTGGATCGACGTGATAGAATGGGGGATCAAGTCGGAGATATGGCATCATACCATTTGTTTCGACAACTTAGAGCTTAACGTGTATGTAAAGTCGTCGGGATCCAAATTTGATCTATAAATCAGTGATATTGTAATTATCATGAGTCACAAGGAAGAGGCTATTGTGCAAGTTCACACCATCTATATTCTTCTATCCACTTGTCCCTTCTGAAACTCACTTCTCTCCTTAAAAAGGTTGTAAAATCATCAAAATTGCTTATGCAACAACTTATTAGATGCAAATAAAACTTAACTAAACTCCCGTTTAGACTGGCTGATAAAAGATAACACAATCCATCGCTCACAGAAATAAGGGGAGTGCCGAAGAGACTACCGGGTCAACAAAAACTATTGCACCAGCAGGAACTATGACAGGAATCTTTGCGCACCTATGACAGGTACTATTTTATGATGAGTACTATTTCATGAGTACAGGCCTAGTTCTCACAATGCTAATAAAACTAAGCGCAAACACTCAATTTCCACGGATGCGAATAAAACTAAGCGCAAACACTCAGTTTCCCCCGATGAACTCCTTCATGTTCTTTAACCAAACAACATACTCTTTCTCATCCTTTCTCATCATGTAGTCGCGCAGCCAGTCATGTAGAGAATGTTTGAAGCCCCTGACCTCAAGGTACCTGTGCAAGGCCTTCTGCAAGCTCTCATCCAAGTCCCTGCATGGCAAACAATGAATAATATGAACCACAGGGAAATAAAAACTGCGCAAAACGAAACAAAGCTCAATCATCTTGCATCAAGGGGTCAAGCATGGTTCACGTGTTTTATCCTTAGCAATATGTAGTTATAGTTTCACCGCACAAACTACAGCCACAACAAATAGAAGGAAAACTGCTTTCATATATATTCAATTTTATTTGGTTTTTTGTCCATTAGATGTTTAGTTTAACATGTTTAGATGCCAGCTATTGCATCTTTCAATCTGACACTGGTATTCTTGTACTAATAGCAGGTTGAACAAATATGCATAATCACTGTTGAAGTTGTTCTGTCAAAATAAAATATCTAAGTCATGCAAATAGTTTACATGCACAAGGTGCCTTCTTGAATGTAGAATTCAATGCTTAGGCTACATGAACACATCTGGCCTTCCCACTTATAAGTTTTGTGTTAATAGCATGACTTGCATGACCATGTCAAGCAATGCAGTGTGTGCATCCATTTTGTCATGCATCACGCAATGCACTGTGTGCATCCATTTTTTCATGAATACTGAGTTGATGCTCTTTGAGATACCTAAACTGCTATATGTCAAGCTCATGGACAAGTCCTCAAATCATGTTTACCCACCATGCCAATTAAAACCATGCACAAATATTTTGGTCTTTATTACATTGAATCAATCTAATAGCTTTGCAAACAAAATTGCCAGATTTGGTTCACAACTCCAGTTGAACAAACATTGTTTGAATCTAGTTTCCATTCCTCTTGTTGCAAAATAAAAAGGAAGGGAGCACCAAGAAAACAAAGACAGGTGCTAACATCAACAGAGAATGCATCCTTACAGTGCTAATGAGCAGGAACCAGTCAGATGACAAGGATAAACATAAAAAGGTAAACCATCTCTAGTCATGACAAAAGTAATATACATGAGCTTGACCATGCAAGTAGTTCGTGGATAAGGATCCTTGATGGAAATACTCCCTCCATTCCAAATTATAAGTTGTTTTGCCTTTTTTTAGGTACATAGATTTTACTATGCATCTAGACATAGCATATATCTAGGTGCATAGCAAAAACTATGCACCTAGAAAAGCCAGAAAGACTTACAATTAGGAACGTAGGGAGTATTCAATGAGTAAATGTCTTGTGTAGGGCATATTCTATTCCTGAATAAAAAAAATAGCAAATAGGTAAGAAACAAAGAACTTACGGAAATCGTGGCCCCTCATACACATTCTCAGCATCAGGGTTATCACGGTTCAGCATCCTCATATTTTCAATTGTCAGTTCATCATCATTAAAGTTGCAGTCGAATTCCAGGATTGGGCCTTCTGGTTTTTGAATGGTGACAACCATCTGAATTGCTGGGTTGAAAGATTCCTCATCTTTGTCACTCCCATCATCCTCATCATCCAAATCATCCTCTGTGTCAAAGTTGGTGTATATAGCAGCTTTAACTGTCTCCCCTGCAATCTCCCTTTGGAGGGTTATTGTCTGATCACCAGGATTGTCTATGATCTCAAAAGGGAAGTCATCTGGTAGATCAATGTGCTGCATAAAAGTAATCAAACAAAAATGAAACCAAGTGTTGTTGGCTATAATAAATAGAAATAAGCACAATGTTTATAGCATTAGTAATGCTTTAAACAATAAAGAAAAATTAAAGGAATTACTACAGATCAGCAGGGGAAAAAATGACCCAAACAAAAAGAAGAGATTGCATCTCAAGGTATAATCTCCAAGATATTGCAATCCAGGACCCACATGTAATCCTGTACACATCACTTTATGGCACTCACAATGACCAATATCACAAGATAAAATTACTAGGTGTTTCACCTGACAAGAAACATGTACATTTCAACTATTCACAAACTTTGACTGTACATGGAATATCTGAATAGCAGAACTATCTTATATTATCAATATGTTATAAAAGTTCAGTGTGTTCAAAATATCAGATCAGAATTCAACTATAAACTGCTAACCAAAATTCTCAAAACAAAGGAACTGCAGTCACCATGGTATTCTAGTAACCAAATGACCTCCCGCCAAGTCAAGAAAACCATATCTATTTTTCACTTTGTTTTATGAAGTTTTGTGTCTTCGTAGTATTGTTTTACCACTAAATAAGGTTTTCCATTTCATTACATAATCAAATATGGCAGATCACAACATTCAAAGTTTTCTAATGGTGACAGACAAATAGATCCAGTGCCCAATAACATGCCTACTCCTGTAGTTCTACGTCCTGACATAGATTCTAGGAACAGCCAAACCTCTACTCTGCAAATCGGCATGGTGAGTTCTAATCCACAGGCACTCAAACTCCAGAATTTCACCTTTGGAAACAAATCTAAACATTATTCTAGGAACAGCCAAACCTCTACTCTGCAAATCGGCAAGGTGAGTTCTAATCCAAAGGCACTTAAACCCCAGAATTTCAACTTTGGAAACAAATCTGAACATTTTGTTGACACTAAAAATGACTAATTAATGAATACCAAAGAATCCATTGGAAGCATCAGGTAATCACCTAAACAACATGTCTGCTAGAGATACAAATAATTCTAAGATATAGCAGGTCCAGGACGCCGAACTAGTGCCACGAGCCGACCCAATTAAGCAATTTCTACTTCAACACGAAAGGGACCATCTGCCATCTCCGTCAAATTGGAAGCCAATTCCTTGCAGCCTCTATCAATTTACGGACTCCTAATCCCATTCCAATAAAATCAGCAGCCCTTAGACTCGAACTCTGACCATGGCTTTGGTGAAACAAGGCTAAACTAAGGACGCAGATATGGAATCGAAATACCACAGCGAAGCAAGCAAGCAAATAAAACGAAGGGTGAACCTTGTCGGCGACGCTCTCCTCCGCAAGGACAACGCACTCGATCTCAGACTCGATAACGCGCCTCAGGTTCTCGTCGGCGGAGGACTTGGAGGAGGAGGAGGACGCCGGGGACTGCGACGCCAGGAACCGGCGCGCGGTGGTCCCAGCCGACCATGAGGCGGCGGCAGGGACAGGGAGACGGCGCGGGAGGGGAACGGGCGCCGAGGAGTGGAGGCCGCGGCGGGCGAGAGCGGAGAGAGGAGAGGAAGAGGCGGTAGCGGCGCGGCGTAGGAGCCGAGCGGCGACGGACGCCGGCGACATGGTCCGGTTAGAGCTGTGGACGGCGGTTCCTCCGCTCTAGGGGTGGACGGCGGTCGGGTGCGGAGCCTAGGGTTTTCGACGGGGGTTTATTGAGTTGGAGGCTTTTGAGAATCTGAGCCCATGTGTACCGAAGGCCCAAGGAAGATCATACATATAGCCCAGCCCAATGCACACCAGATTGCCTTTATGATCCAGAGTATAGAAATAGAGATTTTAGCAAAAAAAAAAAAACTAAACTAAACTAAATCCGTTCCAAGGTATTTTGACTATTTTAGATATATTGTTTTTTACTAGATATCTAAACATAGTGTATATCAATGTACATAGAAAATACAACATAATCTATAAAAGTCAAAAACGTCTTATAATTGGCAACGAAGGGAGTATGTAATAGCTTGTTTAATTAGATCTTACTCTAATATGAAACTCTCACTAGCCAAAGGCAAAGACCAGTTCTCAATAGTGCTCCTATAAGATAAAAAAAGATTCTTGCCATGCGGAAAGATATATAAAACAATTTTTGTTCAAATCGACTATAAATGCTGATTTAACAGGGAAGCGTCGGCACCTAGAACCGCTAGGATGGTCCACCAAATCTGCCTTGAGAAAGCGCAGGAAGCGATGATAAGCGCAGGAAGCGATGATGTGGTCAATCGTCTTGGGCTCCTGTTTGCAAAGGTAGTAGTGGCCATCCGCGTCCAGTCCGTCCCGACGTCTTCTGTCCGCAGTTCAGTGACGGCCTTGGATAGCGAGCCATAGGAAGAGCCTCACTCTTAGGGGCGCCCAAGTTTTCCAAATCCTTGCGACCCTGGGATCGGGTAGGAAGTTAGTTGTAGCGCCTGGTAAGCCAATTTAGAGGAGTAGGTCCCATCATGTGTCCATCTCCGTATGATTCGGTCCTCGCCATCCCCCAGTTGAATATGCATGATCGAGTCCCATAGCCTCAGGTACTCAGATCCTGGAGACCTACAGTGACAGTGGTGTTCTTGATGCTTCATATTGCAGGAGAGAAGGCGCTATGTCTTGGACTGAGCGGATCCATCTCCCGGTCTAGAATGCGATGGACTGGCCGTTCCCTAAGATGGTGTATGTAGATATGCGGAAGAAGTCGTGCACCTCCTTTGTTACTAAGATAGGCAGGTCGGCCCATGCCCGCGAGTTGTCCGCTTGCTGGAGCCATAGCCATCGTGATTGAAGAGCAATGGTTTCAAGTCCTAGGTTTGGAATGCCGAAGCCTCCAAGATCGGTGGCCGGTGGGCCAACAATACAGTTGGCCATGCAACCATGCATTTCCCCTTATGGAAGTTGGCCATGCAACCATGCATCATGATGTAGTTGGGATCGCCGAGAGTACAGATTTTATCCATATATGTTATTTATCTCATGCATGATGTAGATTGGGATCGCCGAGAGTACAAAATTTATCCATATCAGGCCACCACTCTTGGGCTCTTGGCCATGAGAGGCCATGAGGTTGCTTAGTTGTAGATTGTAATAGTCCTTTCTATAAATTGTGCTGGCTAAACCCTAAAGCTTAGTCGTGGTCATTTTGCTTCTCCCCTTAATGAAGCCTAGGCGTGTTTGGGAAAAAATCATCATTCGGTATGGAAAAACAGGGCTATGGCAAGCAGAATGAGATCCTCTCCGGTCAATTTTTACATGTGTCTTTGTCCCCCTACATGTGGCCTTGATGCTCATCAGAGCCACCTAGCAGTGACAAATGCACCATGCAATCGACTGTAGAGGAACTAAATTCCCTGGCAAGCCAAACTGGATCATAACCCTATATATCTGTTAATGACCGAAACAAGATCTCAAAATAACACTTTGACAGTGAGCAAAAAACAACATGTATATACCCTAACCATTGTAATTGTAACCAGACCCGAAAACTAAGCAGATATTGAGCAAGGGACCTATCATACGGCAGTTTCATTTAGGTAATAAGAACTGAAATATGTCTGGGACATGGGAGCCCAGCATATGACATCTTCAGTTTGGCCTTCAGATCTGGCCACTAAAAGACGGGGAAGACATGATGGTCAGCAGTTCCGTCACAGAAGCCATGGCACTTAGTGCTGCTTTAAGAACATCCTGTGAGCACCCAGGCTTCACAATGCTTTTCACCTTAATTGCAGGCAAGCAAACACAGGGAGAAAAGAAAGAAATGGTCAACCAACGCTCTGTATCGGTTTTGAAATGGCGAAATTCAATTAACAAAGTCTAGTAAAGTACCTTCTCCAAGTACTCCTGCAACTGCTTGATTCTTCCCATGTAGTCCCTATCTTCAACGCACAATGAAATCGGTTTTGTATCAGCACCCGGCCCTTCGAACTGAAGTGGCCCAGGGTTTCGGTAAACATCTTCCATCATGAAGCTGGAAGAGTTTTGTCTCAACAGTCTGGATTTAGTGAAAAACAAGAAGAGAGTAATGGAGCATTAGGGATTCAACATTCGATAGATGTAGAAGAAAAGGACAATCCCAAAGCCCATAGAATGAAGTGATGTCTAAATATTATTGATATACTTTCATACTTACTCGTATGCTTTTCCTTTCAAGTCAACACTTGCCATGTGGACAGCAGGCTTACCGATTTGACTCGTGGCAGGACCACGTGACCATCTCTTCACGGTCATCATAGACTGTCAACGAGGAAACATTTACTCTTTCTTTGAATAATAACCTGAACTATGAAAAGTTGATTCATTTAAGAAAGGACTTCAATCAACTATAAAAAATCTTACAGTAATGGGAGCAGCACCACATTTCCACTTGTTTACAGGACTCTTAAGGTCGGTCACAGTGGCCATGTAGCCGTTCAAACCAGCTGCTATGATATGATAACATACATGTCCAAGAACCTAAAACAAAACAATTCAATGGAGATTTAACAGCATAGCAATTTTCTGAGGAAAGCAGTCAAAGTGAACTCAAACCTACATAGCCATAATCACAGTCAAATTTTGAAGGCAGGGCACCCCTGGCCTGGTATCCAAAAAAGTGGCAAATGGCATTGAACTTCTTTCCGTTATAAGTGCCTTCCTTCTGTAAGAGAAGCCCAACAATGTGCAATGGCAAATTTAGTGCTGGTTTTTACAAATGAAATTGAGGAATAGTTGTGTGGACGTCTGCGAATTCCTTACCAGGCGTTTATTCATTTCAGTCTCAACCAATTGTGCTAGAAGCTTCTCAATCTCAATCTGCAAAGATAGACAGATGAAGTTTCTGTACAAAAGAATGTGCAATGAGCTGTTAGTGAACATCATTAAAATTTGAATGAATTGCCATGGTACCTGAGAGAGTTGAGCTGAATCATCAGACTCAGGATGGAGAAGCAGCTGCATCATGTATACAAACATTATTGAAGCAGCAGTAACTTAGCTAAATTACAGGTTCCTGAAAATAAGTGCTAAAAAAGAAATTGTACCTGCTTTCTAATGAATGGAGGCAAAAATTCAAACAGTGCAGATGCCCAAGGTGAAAGATGAGAAGAGATGTTCTCAACGGAAACACCTTTATTATGTAGTCCATGAATTTCCTGAAAGAATTATCTGACCTCAGAAATTATATTTTAAAGAATATAAAACCAGCCGTCATCATTAAGTTAAGGTGGTGAAACAAACCTGGAGCAAAGCATACAGTTCGGGAATACTCTCAACAAGACCCTCAGGAATAAGTACAACTCCATGATATTTTTCTGCACAAGAAAATATCATCATCAGGAATAATCGCGCCCGTCATGACCTCATAATGACTACACGGACTCTGTTACGGATCACATAGTTTCCTACCTGTTTCAGCTCTTGCCTGCACAGCATCACATATCTGTTTTGTAATATCAAATATTGTAAGTTTTGACGCAGCAACCTCCTCGCCTAGGATAACCTGAACATAATTCAGTTGAGACGAATCCAGATAATGTTGTATATACATTAACCAGGTATATACAATGGGATAGCAGGATTCCTGACCATATTTGGATGTGATTGAAGAGCACATTCCAATGCCACATGAGATGCTTTTCGTCCCATCAGCCGAATAAAATAGTAATACTGAGAATAAGAAACAAAATGAGATTTCTGGTGACAAAGAAATACAAATAATGGGCACAAATTTTATTTGTACCAGAAAATCATCAATTTTATGTATGGATGTCAGTATGTGGTATATGATAAAATAAAATAAACTCAAAATAAACTGCATACACTAATTCTAGTTGTGATATTTAAAGGTCTGACAGAATAATTTAAGTTCCATAGCTATGCTCAGTTGATAGATCCAGAAAGTGACTGCCCAATTAGAGTGAATGATGTGTTAGAACAGCCATCCAGCAATGGCATCTTCCAATCACAGCTCAGATTGAAAACGTTGGTTGTACTCTTTCTTCTCAAAAGCAGAAATAAGTTTTTGTTTTGTAAATATCTATAATGGAATATCGTACTCTTTCCTGCCCATAGAACCAATAAAGTGTTCTCAATAACCAAATGTATGTTAGGATGGTGTCTGGTGCATCTAACCTTTTCAGCAGAAAGAGCATCTGTGCATACATTGCTTATTAACTGCGAGTTCACCTGATAGAAAGGTAGAGATTATAAAACCATCAAAACTCAAACTTGTTACAGAGATTACAGAACTCAAAACAACTGTAGCACTAAATTCTGTATATGTTAAACTACAACAAAATATTGGAATTTTTTCCTTATCTACCTTGGTAAGCACACCTGTGATGTTGCAAAGGTGATCAAGAAGTACTAGGAAATTAAAAATAAAATGTAATGATGAATGAGCTACAACATACATGCAAGATGAAGGATGCGACTCGATATTTCGATTTATGAAATTCTTTACCTTGCATATGGTATCAAAACCAACCGTTGTTTCAACAAATTGGTTCTTGAGATCTCCATTCAGAGTTACAGGAACACCAACTACCTGCTCGAAAAGTTATTGTCAGATTGTTTGCATATGAAAAATACAGGAAATAACCAAGGAACAAAAAATTCAAAACAAATATCATTCAACCTTTGTTGGACATTTCAACTCAGCAAATGTCTCAGCAAGCTGAGCAGCATCCGTGTTGGATGTGACACCTTTAATTAAAGATCAAAGAAAGACAATATGAGCTTGTATCTGATCTAAATCATAAATAAACCTCAGCAAACAAAGACAACAAACAATACCTCCAATTATAACAAGAGCATCCAGCTTCAATGCCTGGCAAGTAGCCATTGCTGCCTTTACCTGGTCAGTTGTTCTGATCTGATCCCTTGTCCGACCAAGCATGTCATAACCACCTTGATTTTTATAGGATGAAAGAGCTTCATCGTTGATTTCCATAGTTTTCTGTGCAAATAATCCATCAGTTCCTCCTGGATCAACGCAGAGACAGAAATAAGTCATAGGTGGAGCACATAAAGGATCCATTCTATGTTCACCATCAATCATGCATGTAATAAAATGTCAATTGGACCTAAACACAAAGCATGTATCTGTTTCCTATATATATTTTAATATAGAATGTAGCTAGGTGTGTTGATACCACAGAAACCTACTACAATCTATGTGGCAACCTCAATAATGGTTTAAAAATTTTACCTGTCACCAAATTCAGAAATTTTCATGATTTGGTTGATAAAAGTGCTGTGAAGTGCAATTATATAAACTTTCAACAGTTATTGCATCATACAAAAGCAGAACATCTCGCCCTTATAACATAGTTAGCTTGCAAAGTTTGCTCGAACAACAAAAGTTGGAACTGAAAGAAGTTACTAATCTATTATCTTGAGTAAATAATAAATTTATTCTTAATAAGTAACCCTATTTGCTTACCAAGAAAACCAATAATTTTGCTGTTTGAGTTGTGGGCCTTTGTAGCATCATAGAGGCCCCATATAACATTGTGCCCTCCAGGGGATTGCCTCCCACTGAAGACAACACCAACCCTGCATCCCATGCACACAATAAAAGCATAGAAGGAAAAACATTAGAAAGAGAGATGCTTCAATCAAGAAGATAACATGAATTTTGTGCAAAGGATCAATGACTTGCTGCCCAGAATGAGACACTTGTGTTGTGAACTCAAGCAGCTTAAGCAGCATGGATACAGATATAAAGAGCTTGTCACAATTCATGAGCTAAATTAGTGTATACATGCTGGAGCAAAAATACATGGGAAAATATGGCATTTGGAATTGCAAACTTAAGTTGTAAGAAAAAAAGGTTGCACAAAGATACTGATAGATACTGATAATAAAAGGCCGATCTTGGAAGATGAATGTACCTGAGTACATGGTGCTCTGTTATGATGCTAGCGTCAGGCACATTGGCTGTCTTCGTGAGGAAGTGTGCCAGCGGCTGGCCATAGGTGTGGGGGAAGGCGTGGCGGATGACGTGAGCATCAGCGACATCGGCCGCGACTGCAGCATCACCGTACTCCACCGTGACTGTGGTGCCCTGAATTCCATCCAGTTCAGAGCTCAGCGGAGGAAGAAACCCTTAAAGTCAGTCGGTCAAGAACCCTGGCCTACCCGACAAACCAAACAAGATAAACCAAACAAGTGTAGTACTTGTCTAGAGAATTTTACAACACGATAAATAAGAGACCCCTCTGAATGTTGCTTATTACTAGTGGTTAATGATCGGCGTGCTCTCGCTTTCCCTTTGGCTCGCACGTCGCAACCCCCCCTGCTGCTGCCATGTGGCGGGAAAAACGCGGCACAACAACCTCTGCCCCCAGGCGAAAGGAGCAGTGATTTATTGCTTGCTTGTCATGTGTCGCGTGTTGAGCCATGGAATCTCAGATCCAGGGCTCCACAGAGAGTGACCATTACTGCTGCGTGGTGCACCTAAAACCCCCCACACAGTGCTACATCATGGTACCCACCCCGCATCCATCTGAAAGCGAGCGGAAATATTCGTAGGAAGAGATAAGCATCGCCGCACCAAACCGACCTGCGAGTCTGCGACCTACCCCGCCTCGACGAGATCGATCGATCTGTACGACGGAGGAACCCGGGACATGGCGGCGCGCGCGTGCGGATCTCGAGGCAGAAGGATCATCGCGGCAATGGCGTTGCGAACCAGGGAGACTGGGAGAGTGCGGCGGTCGTCGGCGGTAGCCGGTAACACGAGCAGATGGATGCATGGTAGTGGTACCTGGAGGCACGGCGGGGGCTCCGGGCGGTAGAGCGCGCGCGCCTTCTGCAGCGGCGACAGCTCGCGCGGCGCGCCGTAGTCGGAGTCCATCGCCGCCACGCTGCCCATCGTCGGCCGGCCGCCTCGGTGCGCGGATCACTCCCAACGCCGACGGGGTAGGTTCCGGGTCGATCGCTTGCAATTAAAATCGCGTGGGCGTGGCGGCACTTATATATCGGGCCGGGAGCCGAGGGCCGCGCCGCGCGGCCGCAGGGCTTTCGTTTCAGCCCACCAACCCGCGCCTGCGGCTGCGGCACGTCACGAGCCGCGCACGCAAGCAAGTATATCTGACAGTACAGCGTCGCCAATGCATCCAGTGATGCCAGACTGGCAATGAAGAATACGTGGCGGGCCGGGTAGGATAGGTTGCGCGGTTCCACCGGAGCGCCCAAAAAACCATGGGCCGATCGATGCGCGCCCCTCGCTCGTAGTGGCCGCAGCGCAATCTGCATGCTAGCTGGCTGTTTGGAGTGCTACCATGGCCACCGCATTTTATTTTATTTTTCAGTTATTACCGGGGAGATCTAAAATATTATTTTAGAGGATTTTATTTACTTTCGGCGCAGCTGCCATCCGAGCGGTTTACTTTGTTTATAATGTAACCAGCAAACATATCTCTCTATCTCTATGTTGCAACGAGATATAATATAACCGTTTTTGCATGATGATTAGATAAATATATTTGTGGCTGGAAATTTTTATTAATTAAAGGCCGTCGTTAGACCACGGTTCTAACTGCATGGGCTATGAGTTCAGATCACATACTACTGTATAAGACAGCGAAAGGACATAGCTTTTGTTTGGCCTGCTCTGATCTAGTTGTTGTATCTCTGTTCCCGATTTCACTTATCATATACTCTCCGTATTTAAAAACGAAGTTGTTTGTACAGAGTTAAGTTTTTAAAATATTTTAGTAAAAATATAAATATATCATTTTTGGTAAATAATTTTATAAAATAAGAGGTAAGAGTTGTATTAGGCTGTGTCTCTGTCTAAAATGACTTCTTTTTTAGTATGGAGAGAGTACATCACCTCCATAAACATAAACTTCGTTGTATGAAAAAAAAGATGAAGTAGGGGTTAACTTCACATTTTTACACGGCTTCTCAAAGGGTACTTTAAAAGATGATGAAGTTTCCAATCTCCCTATAGAATTATAGAAAATTTACCAATTACTACCACTGATGCTTGACGAGCTATGTTCCTCCGTAACATTAGCAGGGTGTAGCCATAACTTTCGGTGCTTGACGAGCTATGTCGCTTGTCATAGTTCTATGTGGGGTGTAGCCGTTCTTATTAATATATGCCGGAACAATATGTTTTCAGATTTTTCCGAAAAAAAAAACTTCACAATGTGTGCCTCAACCTGTGATGCTACCACCACAACTCAAAGAACCCTAGTGCCACCACCACTAATTCCGACCACCATAGGTGCTATGCTTCCACGCGATGATATTTGAAATACATAGATCCAATGGGGCTCTACCGGTTGAACTGACTCTGACCCCAAAATCTCATCCCTTTTTTCTAGTAACAAACCACAACAAATTGTTGAGGTTGGAGCTTCCCCAGCATACCCCGTTTCGACAAATTCAAGGCCCTTAGGCAAGGAAGGCGGCAAGGGCCTAGCAATCTAATTTTTTAGCATGTGTTTGGTATGGCTATGGTTCCGATTTCAGCTTTGGCATCAGCTTCTTCGAAGAAATTGGCGGAGTCGTACCAAACACTATAGGAGAAGTTGTTTTCTAGTCAATAGTAGAGGAGTCGAAGCCATTTTTAGGATTAGAGGAGCAAAGGAGAACCCATGCAAAACATATGTTAAAAACGATTTAGAATAGCCGAATATTTTTTTTAGACCAAAGGCACATAGGTGCCCAGCTTATATTGAAATTTGCAAAAAAGTGTAACTTTATGCTGGGGTTACCAGTTTACAAAGTACTAGCGTTCCCAAAACAGTCCTACATTAAACATAAAGCCCTCCCCTACCTCCCTGCCCCCGTAACCAAAGTTCATGACAATAGAAAGACATTACATGAATAGCAAAACAGCCATCTCCCAGCTCATAAAGCCTTTGCCGCGCAACACCATCTGATGAGCAACATAACAACATTCTTCTCTTTTCTAGATCAAGAGCAGATCACCCTCTTACTTATAGGGGTATGGTCTGCGTACGTGTATTTATCAGATAGAGATGAATGTGTATGTATGTTATGAGCATCTGTGTTGTACTATATAATTTTAAAAAGTAAACTAATTCTTGATCGGAATACTGTAATACGGTATAAGCTAATTCCTGATCGCTACACTTGGGTTAAGTGTGTGGGCCTTTAAATTTTTATTTCAACAGACCAAATACTATCCAGGCTTCGCAGGCCTTACCCGGCCACCCCACAGCCCGTGACAGCCAGGCCACGGCCGGCCATGGGCAAGCCCAGGTCTAAGGCAGCCTAGATAAGGCGCAGGCCGCGCCACTGTAGCTGACTATAGCTAGCTGTTCTGAAGAAGCTACATGCTTATATTCCTCGTTGCTGCATGATTTTTCTAACTCGGAACCGATTACTAGTAGCAGACTTGTATGCGGACGGTACGTCGGTGCCTCTGTAGAAAACATTGGCATCCACAGTTTCCATGAGATCGGTTAATTGAACTATGGCCTCTTGCTACAACTTAATTACTATCCCCTTTTACTGACCGTAAAAATAAAATCCACTTACATCTGTGTTATTCTCAGTGCAGTCCCCGCGGGCTGGTCCTGCTGGTTATTGTAATTACACTGGAAACAACCACCTTCCTGTTATGAACTAAGCAAGGAGTTCAAACATTGATGCATACAGGGACCGAGAAGCTGCTGAAGCTGATCATGTCCTTGAATGCTGATCGGTTAGCAGGTACGTGTGTTGCCAATCAAAGTGCTGTATCAACTGGGTCTGGCGTGGCTGTCTTCTGAGGATGATGAGTTGGTTCTCTATTTTACAGTTTGTTCGAATGCATATGGCCACTCTAGTCGGTGTGGCTGAATAATGCTCAAGTCACTTAATTTGATTGGCCGAGTACATATGTTCACTCGACCTTATTGGCTAAATACATATACTACTCAACTTGATGAACTGTTGGCCGGCCATTATGGATGTATACGGGCATATGAATAGATCTTGTCTTGGTCGAGAAGACTGAAAAATACCTGCTAATCGCAGAAGCTAACTTCATCTTCAAGGACTTGTAGTGTGCCCTGTGCCCACCTTAATTGGTGGATCTGTGGGGACTGAATGACTGATAGTGTATAGGAAGACTGTATATAAGCAGTAGAAGATATGAGTGGCTGGCCACCATACCGAACAAAAGCCGGCATGGGCATATTTATCTGGCACAGTATAGTAAGACCAGAGATCAACGATGCGTAGTTCACATGCGTGGTACTAGATTAGCTAGAGACTTTAGAGCGAGCACGCATTCTCCTGCTGAGCCGTCGCACTTCACATATGCTGCGGGCCTGTAGCATGATAGCTCCATGTGTTGGTGTTGTCGTGGAAGAAGAGAAGTGCACATGAAGTCATCTCCTGTCTTTGTCAACTGGCCCTAGAGACCACCTCGTTTTCTTGTAGTAGTGCCATGCTTAACTGTCGGCATCATTTAGCCACCACTCCATGGATATGGCCATGGCGCCATGCATGCCACTGCACTTTGTCATGTAGCCATATACGTATTATATAAACGGCAGCTAGCTAGCTCAGTGTATCCATTCCTCGAGCAGCCTGTTGGTTTGCTTGGCAGAGGCAGGAGCATAGGCATGCTCATTTCACAGGGGATGCGTACACGCATGCCTGCCATGGGCTGCGCGGGCGTGCTTTTGTTGGTGTTCATTGTGTTGTTGGCGGTGCCCATGCCCATGGCCGCAAGTGCAGTCTTGCCCGAAGCAGCAGCAGGCCCCGTGGCTCAGGTGCAGAGCGTAGATGCGGCTGGCCACAATGGCAGCTACAATGCCAGCAGCGTCACCGGCCGCAAGGATGGAGGCGGTGGCAGTGGGGGAGGAGGGGGCAGTAGCGGGGGTGCCTCGTGGGGCTATGGGTGGGGATGGGGCTGGGGCACCGAGGGCGGCGGCGGCGGCGGCGGAGGAGGAGGAGGAGGAGGAGGTGGTGGTGGTGGCGGCGGCGGAGGAGGAGGTGGTGGCAGCGGCGGTGGGACGACAAGGACAGAGCAGCACCGACACGATGACCGTGGGACGACGGCATCGCGCGGCGCAAGGAGCAGGGCGCGCCGGCACCGGCCGAGCTACAGCTCGAGCCTGTACCGCATGGGGGAGTACGCGCGGTGCACGGCGCCCGGGCAGTGCAGCGGCATGCGGCTGCTGTGCCCGATGCACTGCAACGGGCCCTGCTTCTACGACTGCGACGCCAACTGCAAGGCGCACTGCCGCTTCTAGCAACAGCAACCAGCGGCATGTCAGTCAACTCGGATCAGGCCAACGGCCAACCCAATCAAAGGCTGCTCAATCCGGCCGGCGTCTAGTCGCGCTCTGCTCCGGCAGGCGCCACAAACATTGCCGCCGCTTTCTTTCTCATTGCTCTGCTTTGCTGCTTTCTTGGTGAGATGTTGTTTTGAGCTTCTTTTTGTTTAATTATTGCCTTCGTGATATCTTGTCTGATTGCTAGTACCAGTAAACAGCTGCCACATCTCAGGCCTTCTTTCTGTCTACTTTCGCCAGCTTGCAACTTGTTTGCTGTCTTTAATTTGAGCGTGCGTGAGACCAGGCGATCAGACAATCTAAAGAGTAGTTTGCTTCCGGCCAACTCTTTTTTAAGTAACCATCCGTCTCAAACTATAGCCATTTTAGTTTTCTTTAAGGTAAATAACCTTTACAATACAAAAAAACTCTAGATATGAATGTAGACAATGCTTATTAGTTGGCTGATATCGAAACCAAGTCGCTGGGCGAGACGAAATTTCAAGAGATGCAGCGAGAGGATTGTGCTACAAACAGATCACCTCCCATGCTTGGCACAAGGCTTACGGGAAAATCTGCTATACAAATTGGAGAATCCACTAACCTATTTTTCTACGATCTCGTAAAGCACGTCATCCATGGGTCCCACCACCAAGTCAGCCAAAGAGTCATCCCTCCTGTTGTTGTGAGAATTTTTAAGATTTATCTTCTTTTCTAACGCATTAGTGAGAATTAACGGTGAATACTCTGTTGAGGTCTCTAATTAGTAATGGCAAAATGGTAGAGGTGTAATTTCTTATAAAACAGAACATTTATAATAGAGTAAAATGTATGTTTAGGCCAATAACTTGTACCCCTGTGTCGGATTGGGCCACCAACTTCAAAAGTGCATTTTCGAGGTCAAAAACTTTACTTGTGGTGCACCAATAGGCCATACCCCTACGTGGCCAGCGTCCTTTTAACAAAATGACCCCTTAAGTCCTTTATCCTCTCATCCCCAGTCCTCTCTCTCCCTCGCAGCGTCGTCGGTGGCTGCTCGCCCGCGGCGGCACCGCGCGCGGGGCGGAGCGCCAGCCGCTCGCCCGTGGCGGCGGCGCGCGTGTGGCGGAGCTCGGCGGAGGTCCGGCCCCCAGCGCGCGCCGACTGTGCGAGCAGGGCCCAGCGTGGAGCTCGGCGGAGGTCCGGCCGCGGCGTCGAATGCGTGGAGGAGGCGAGCGAGCTGAGTCCCAGCCGTTTGGATAGATGAAGATGGTGGCTGCTGTGACGCTGCGAGAGAGAGGACTGGGGATGGGAGGATAAAGGACATGAGGGGTCATTTTGCTAAAAGGACACTGGCCACGTAGGGGTATGGCCTATTGGTGCACCACATGTAAAGTTTTTGGACCCAAAAATGCACTTTTGAAGTTGGTGGCCTAATCCGACACATGGGTACAAGTTATTGGCCTAAACATACTCCCTCCGTCCTGATATATAGAGCATTTTTGCTATTTTGGGCAAAAATAATAAAGAGAACAATAGACGCATGTAGCCATCACTTACCTTCCTAATGTATTAAAATTTGATTCGATTTGCATAATTAAAGGAGAAACTCTCAATCTTCTAATACAAAATAGGCAAAGAAATGAATTACTTTCTATATAGAAAATAATCATGCACTTTTATTTAAGTAACATTATCTTCTTGTTTCCCGAATGCACTATATTTTAGAAAAAATTTAAAAGTTAGAATGCTCTATATATCAGGACGGAGGGAGTACATTTTACTCTTTATAATAATTATTGTTAGTGATGATGATAAGCCTAGTCCCAAAGCACTTGTATCTTACTTTTGCTGCAATTTACTTTCTTTGGTTTCCACGCCTTTTATTAGGAATTTGCTCAGCATTCACTTTAGTGGCAGAGTTCTATAAGTAAAGGCCGCTGGACATCGGTTCTATAGAGCAGGGCCTAGGACCTTCTTGTATAACAAGGTTTGCAACGTATAGAATTCAAGCGACCATCGGCCAAGCTGCCCTCTGGCAGTTCCCAATCTAGGATCCATTTAGGCCAACACCTGTTAGCACAACATCGCCTTCCTAGTCTCTAATGATGAAACCCCCAGCTATTAGACTGATCCCCATTTCTGAATGAGCCATCGCAACTCAGCTTCAAGAAAATCAGCTAGGGGTTTAACACCGGCTCCTTCCTCATCTTCTCCTTGACTTGGGTTCTGATCACTTCGTCAGCATATATTCTAATGCATCTCACCAGGGAATCAACACTTGTCCTGCGCCCTTCCTCCCTGATACAGTTCCTCTCTGTCCAAAGGGACCATAATAAGATAGTCATTTGGATTCAGTGTTCTTTCTGTTTTAGTTTTTTTTTTTTCCCGAAAGCATGCACTTTGCATGTACTGCTCTAAGAGAGAAAGGAAGTTTGGTTACAAACGTGTCATTTCTGGGGCGAGATGCCGCGGCGAAGTCAAGCAAAACACACTACACAAATCACCGGCTTTCAGTTGTAGCAGGTACTCGATAACCTCCCATGGTGATGTGAAACTGCCCATGGTGGCAATCTGTGGTTCTCCAAAAGGAAAAAATATGAGCTGCCATATTTCCAACCTACAACCACGCAGGATGATTGATATCTATGTATTCTCTAAGGCCAGTCCCAATCTTTCATTTCCCACTTTACAAGACTATCACGTCAATTATGCAAACTGAGGAGTTCAATTTTACTCTTTCCAAGACAACCTGCAAGTTTCATGATATTGTGAGCCAATATGCCATGCAACTATGTAGATACCTAAACTAAACATAGCACTTTGACAACTAAAATTTATTGCCATCAAATAAAAATTGTAACTGTTTTGCAAAAAAAAAAAACATTGTAACTAAAATATATTATAATACTTATGAGCGCAGAGTGCGTACGCATATATTAGTCATAGCATCAGTTTCACAATACAAATATCATATTAGTAATAGCATCAGGTTCAAATATCATCTCGACAAAATCAGGTGTTAGTTCACAAATGCATCAAGATAGCATCAGGTTTGAGGTTCACGCATGCATCAATTTCACATATGCATCAAGTTCACGCATGCATTAGCTTGCATCAAATTAAGAAACTACTAGCTGCTACAAGTAATATAGGAGACCAAGATAGCATCAGGTAACTGTTGAGGCCTTTCCAAACAGCTTCTGTGTTAAAGAAGCTAGTGCTCGGTCACGAGTAGCCTTCGCTTCTTGCGCCATTTGACTTGTGTCTTGGACCAAGAGCAAAGCATAAGCTTCGAGCAACTTCGCTTCCTTTTGCTCCATTGCAGTCTTAAGCTGATTTCTAGAGATCTCAAGCTGCGCCTCTGTCACCTTTTGACGATCCTTCTTCTTATGCTCTTGCGTATTTTCTGCTATCATGTTTATGTTATCACCTACCATGGAAATACCATCCTTGACTTCATCCATCTTTCGCTTCCCTTTGCGTTGCGCCTTGGATGCTTCTCTCCCGATGCTGTTTGGAAATCCAGCTTGCTGCGGATATCCCCTAATATATCTACCTTGCTGCGGATATCCCCTAAGATATCAAAAAAATTTGGTTACTGAAATGTATATTCAAGTACCAAGTTACGGAAATGTATATTCAAGTACCAAGTTAACGAAATGGAAATGTTAACATTTACAGTTTGGTTAGACAGTATCATTCTAAGACTGTTGACAGTTGTGCTGCAGGATCATTCTAAGAATTGTCTATCTATCTATATGCTCAGAAAGCCGTTGACCAATTAAAGTACTGAAATGTATAACAGCAAGAATGATCCAACTATATTCAACTAGCAATTTTAATATAGATAGATGGACGTGACAGGTGTGCAATTCAACTAGCAATTCAACTAGCAATTCAGAAACTGTAAATCTAATAATGTAGGATTCAGAAATATAAGAATCAGGCACATTCAAAAACAGCTAATCTAACAATATGAATTCAGAAAGGCTACTGCACATTTGCTACTGTAATTCAGAAACTGCAGTTTTGCTACTGGATTTCTACTCTACTCATATAGAAATTAATTCGAACAAGACATGTCAGATTACCACATATTTGGAGATTGAGTTCCTTGCAGTGAGTGACCTGATCCATTGCGGACAACAGATCTATTGTGGCCATTGCTGTTGGGGGCATCACATGCTTCATTACCCTGCAAGAAAGAATTCGAGAACAAGGCTTACCAGGCACGCAAATTCACTTACGAAACCTTTACTATATTGTACAATTATCACACTTTAGTTTCCACTAGTCAGAGACCCCAGCTACCATAATTCCACATCATTATATTGCATAAACCATCCTGTTAGCTATTTACTTAGCTCTGCAGGGCACAATTTCAGCTACATATGCTAGGCATTATCAGACAGTAAGACAAATTAATCGTATACTCCAAGCTCTAATTTTGATTTCAGATTCTTTGTGCACGTCCAAGACTGCATAAATCTTTGCGTCACTTCTCCGTAGACAATAGACTTCACACGGCGTGCAGGCATTTCGTCGAATATGAGCTTGAAGTGAAGCACAACCCTCCACCTCCTCCCCGAATTCATCCCGCACGAAGTTTTCTACACCAGCTTGGAACACCAGAGAATAGAATGGTAAAATATTCAGTGCAAACCACCTACTCGGTGCAATCCATGAAAACCACATTAAAACCATATTTCAAAATTTTCAAAAAAATTTGAAACTTTGCATGCCAATAGTATATCTATAGATGCACATCCTCACCAAATTTGGGTTTCGAACTCGTTTTGTAAAAATTCATATGAAAATAAAAAATTTCACTTGCATATGCACTAGAGGACAAAACTAATGGAATTTGGTCCTCTAGTGCATATGTTGAAGCTAAAATTTTGTGACAATGTGTATCTATAGATACACTAACGGTGTGTAAAGTTTCAATTGTTTTGAAAACTTATAAGTATGGTTTTATTAAGGGTTTTCATGATTGCACCGAGTAGATGGTTTTATTAAGGGTTTTCACGATTGCACCATTATGTTTTTTTTAACAAACGATAGGAGCTTTGCCTTTCAATTAAGTAAGGAGTAAAAAGAGTTTTATTATGTACAAGTTTTATAGATAGGCCAACATGGGTGGCAAACACAACGCAGCACAACACGGGTACAAAACAAACTTTAGCTTGCTATCCTTGTCTTTCGAGAGCCTTTTTTCTTTGTGCAATGTCTTTCTTGATTCTTGAAGCAAGCTGCATAGCTGATTCCTAGGCGTGGCTAAAAATTCTTCGATTTCTCTCCTTCTAGCATCTGTAAATGACCAAACCGTTGAAGTGCCTTCTTTCTTCTTTTGTGACCTTTCGCACGGTCTTCTCTCACCATGAACTCAAGCGAGCAAAGTCCTGGTCGAACTGAATCAGCTGGGTGTCAAAGTGCTCCTAGATTAGGAGTTGATTCCATACCGTCTTGACGAACGGGCAAACTAGGGAAAGATGTAAGCATATCTCTAAGGGGCCATTGCATAGTACACAGCTATAGATAGGTTGTGGTATAGTGGATTTTGGTGAGGCCAACCTTTTTTCTATAGGTTCTCCGCTGTTAATATTTTTTCCTAGGCAAGAATCCATACAAATATTTTGCATTTGTTTTCCACCTAAGCTTCCCAAATGAGGTTGCTTTTAAACTGCATGCCCGTTATGGTAATTAGGCTAGCGTGAAGGTCCGGGCCACGGTGCAAAAACTACCTAATTTCTGCAAAATATCAGTTAAACTTGTTCCAAAGTATGACCGGAAGACACATGTCGCTTTCTTACCTGGTTCTGGTTTCTGTTCAACTTGTTCCAAAGTTTTGACGGGAAGACACATGTCGCTTTCTTACCTGGTTGCTTGATACTCTACGTCTTGCTTGCCTTGCAGGTTAACTAACAGTTTCCTTCCCTGCAACCTATCATCTCCTCCGTGACGAAAACCAAATCTATGCATTTTCACTGAATAATATCCATATACAATGCTCATGAGTTCCCCGCAGTCTCCAAGGCGCATTACAATATTCAGGCGTGCACACCAGCTGCCCCAGATAGATCTCCCTCCATGACCATCCTCGCAACTCCTCGCGTCACTCACCACCTTCACAGCATCCCGCCACCGGGTCGAGGCCACCGCCGGAGACTCCTCTCCATAGCACACGCCGCCGTGCCGCGAGACGATGCCACCACGGAGGCAGCAGCAGGAGAGGGCACATCGTCGTCATCGTCGTCGGAGAGCCTGAGGGTGGCTAAGCCTGCCGCGACGGCTCGGGCTCCGACTCCGGCGGCGTTTTCGTTGCCCAAGGACTACAGCCACACTCTGTTCCACTCTGAGTGCCTGGAGGTGCTGGGCCTGGTGGACCTCGAGTCGCTGCGGAAGCGGCCGAGGCTCACCGTGGGGGTGACGGTGAAGGCGTCCGTGGTGCTCCCGGTGCTCGTGGTGCTGGCGGTCCTGTACCTCACGGACGTGGCCAAGGGTGTCGTCGACTGGACGACGCATCATCAAATGGAGGGCGAGGACGTGCATCAAATGGAGGGCGAGGACGCGGGGGACTAGTTAGAGGGACGCCCTCCCAGGCACAGCTCTGAATTCTGATCTCCACTATTGTAGCGATGCAGCAGGCTGAACTTGCTGATGTGTAAAAAATTAGCTTCAGGCTTCGGCTCTGCTGATATCGTTTCCCTTTCTATTCTTTCTCATTTGTAATAACTGTACATAAACTGACTTTTAGTGGTTATGTAACCCCTGCTTTATCTTTTTTTTGAGGGGGTAACCCCTGCTTTATCTTACTCGCTCTATTTCTAGTGTGAGACTTCATAACAAATCAGATGTACAAATTTTAGCATGATAAATCCAAATCATACTGTTACCTAAGTCAGTTGTTAAAAGGCAAAATTTGTTATTGGACACTCAAAGTGCCTCTCTTTGCTAGCGGACATGCAAAATGGAGTGGTTTGCTAGTAGACACTAACCTTGTTGTTAAATTTGCTCCTGCACACTGCGTCAAATAAAATATTCATTTTTTACTTACAAGGAGAGAGAATAGCAGTGAAATGTCCTTTATGCCTTTGGCTCTTTCTTCTCACACATCTCCTCTACTAAGGCCAAGCCCCGCCTCCTCCATGGCCAGCCACTTGCAAGCTCCGAGCTCACGGCCATGGCGGTTCTTGGCCTAAGCAGAGAATGATGGAGAACTAGAGGACGAAGGAGGACCCTACTAGGGGCAGCTTAGCCGCCCCACCTCGGCCGCCACGGCTAGGGACGAGGTCATTTGGGGATAGGGACGAGGTCATTTGGGGATGGGGACGAGCTTGCCGCGCGTGGACAGGGACAAGATTGTTCGGGATGGGGACGAGCTCACCATGGAGGGGGACAGGATCGCTAGGGACGGGGACGAGCTCGCCGTAGACGTGGGCGAACGTCATCGCGGATGGGGACTAGATCGCCCATGGAGGGGCCTAGCCATGGATGATGTCAGGATGTGGCCATAGAGGAAGCAAGCTCGAGCATAGAGGAGGAGGAGGCGGGGGCTTGGCCTGAACAGAGGAGATAGGGAAGAAGAAATAGCCAAGGGTAAAAATGACATTTTTCACAGCCATTCTCTCTCCTCCTAAGCGAAAAATGAATATTTTTTTAGCGTGACGTTGGTGTCCACCGGCAAACTGCTCCATTTTACATGTCGCTAGCAAAGAGAGGCCACTTTTAGTGTCCTATAGCAAATTTTGCTTTGTTAAAATTACAAAGTTGTTTGACTATACCCATGATATACAAACGGTCATCCATATGAATATACGCATAAACGTCATATTCCTATAAGCACATCAGGAAAAATCGAATTGACAGATTGAGATAACGAAGTCGCCACATTTGTCTCACTGTTCATGAGTACAATATCTGTCCTTAAAAAACAGCTCCATCAAATCCTCGATAAGAAAAATATGAGCAACCACATCAAGTTGAGATTTTAAGTGTAGATGGACATGTTCCACCACAAGAAATTGAAACAGGTGAGATAAACTCGATTCCCACCTATTCCATGCATGCAGCATGCTATCGTTTTTTAGACTTCAAAAAGTACCAATTCTGTCTAAAACAACTTTAAAAGGGCTTACATTTCAGGAATTTAATGCCAGATTAAGAAATATATGATACAATCATGGATGCCATTATTATTAGGATTTAATCAATTTTTAAGACCTGCATAGGCTAGTGTGGGGGAATGCCCTCGGATACCCACGACGTACCACTTGGGCTAGGCATGTAGACGGCCTGGTCCACTACCAGAAGGCTTACTGCTCGGCACATGCTGCCAAGCCCTCCTGAAGGCCCAGCCTGCTTAAGTGCTGTACGAGGCTGCTGACCTGCTCGCCCAGCCTCGCGGGCCTCTAGGATGGCCCACGGACGATCTGAATCAAGGGTGTTGCCCTGCTGACCTTGCCGGTGGCGTCGCAGGAGATCGAGGAAGGATAACCGAAGGAGACCACTACAATATGTTAGGATAGAAACAATCTGATCTGACTGCATGTGATATTCACCTTGTGTCTCTCTCTCTCTACTATCCTTCTGTAACCCTACCCCGGCTATATAAGGCGGGTAGGGGACCCTCTCATAATACATAACAGAGCACAAGACGTAACGCCTCGCCGACGGCCTGAACCTATATAAACAACGCATCTCGTGTCTCTGTTGCCACCTAACTCATGGTCTCGCTCACCCCTCCGAACAAATCTACCATCGAGGGATACCCCTCGATGGACCGTCGAGGGATACCCCTCGATGGACCGTCGAGCACAGTTCGTTGATAGCTAGGGATTAGATGAGAGAGGGGTTGATTTAGTATACATGGGCTCACTGAGTGTCTAAGTGTTAAAATGACTACTACAGACAACATCTTTTAGAGACAGTTAGATTTAATTTCTAGGGGCTTGTCACAACTAATTCTACCAAAGGGTCTCTAGAAATAAAGTGTTTCTAGAGGTGGTCAAAAACTAATGGCTGCTAGTAGTCGATTTCAAAGGAGAATCGAAAACACCAACCACACCTAGAAATGATTATTTAGAAATTGAAAATCATCCACTATCTATTAGATAACAAAATTTTAATACTTGGACAAGCTTACTAGCTAAGAATCACAAGTCATGCACTCTTGGGGTGTAGAAACGTGAATGTTTTGGATTTTCACACAGTGTGGAGGATAGGTTATCGGGTCAGGCTTGGGTTAAACATGTCTTGTATGAAACAGTCAGCCTATAGTCTAATTAGGGTTAAGCAGGACGGTTCTGCCATATAACCTTAGTACTCTTAGCCAAGAATGTGTGGCAAACATAATTGCCAACTAAACATATCTTTAGATTAACTTTATCCACTGAAATGCGGTACAACTACAATTTAAACACGTTCACTAGGGGTTAAAATATTAAATGGACACCGACTCCAAATCCGAATCCAAAGAAATAAAGAGTAAGAGCCTATTTGGTAAGGATTCGGATTCAGTAAATTCAGATTCATGTAGTTGGATTCACCAAAAAATTTCCCAAATGCCTCAGATCCACCAAATTCAGATCCACCAAATTTATGAATCTAGAGGCCAGATTCACCAAATTGGTGGAGCTCCTCATGAGGTGCTCCACGAATAGATATTTCATACATGATCATGGATTTTGGTGGAAATTACCCACCTTTGCCATTAGTTACACCCCCCAACTTACCGGTTCGTTTATTTTCCCCCACCACCGTCCCGTACGTGCGAGTCTCTTCTTCCCGTACGTACGTACGTATGCCGCCGCCCGATCGTCCTGGCCGCCTCCCACTCCGACGCCCCCCCATGGCCGGAGGTGGTAGATCCGGTCATGCTCGTCCTCCTGTCCCCCCTTCTTCTTCCACATCTATGGGGAGAAGTCCTTTTTGTATCGGTTTATTTCCCTTATTTTTTATGTATGAACTTTCGTAACATTGGTAGGACATGTCATGGACATTGGTTCATTAATTATCTATTTTATGGTTCAACATATTTGTGTTACATGGCTGCACGTGTCATATATACCAAAAATCACATCCCCATGGGAAAAACTTGTCATTTCCCATTAACACCTCAATTTCGTGAATCTGGATCTGGTGTTTTGCCAAACAGTGTTTCAGTGGATCCACGGTCAATTTCTGATTCACGGTGAATCCCTGATCCAGATTCACTTTTTACTGCGGTGAATCTCTACCAAACAGACCCTAAGTACTCGTAATGTGTTTTCATCCCTAGCATTCGCAGAGAACTCCTTTGGTGCATTGCAATATCCCAAATATATTGGAATAATATCCCTAGCATTCACTCACAACTTTTTTGGTGAAATATTCCAAATACAGAAAATGTGTTAAGTCACATAAGTATATGCATACTACAACGATTTTTGGAACATAAGGGCATCTTCTCCGATTGTTTTTCTTGAACCCATTCGCTAAATCCTCATGTGGAGAGCCATTCTGATAAAAATGGCTTTCTATTTCTCTCCATCCTATGCCAACTTCTTTATATTTTGTTCTACACTTTAGAAAGCTAACTTCACGGTCTATCCTTGCACAAGCAAGAAACTAGAAATAAAGAATAAAAATATTTAATTTAGTTAAAAAGTTGTTGAAGGAGACTCTGAGAGTTGCTCTAGATGGGCATATGCACCCAAATGAATTGTGCCAACTCAAAATCCGAGTAAACATATGGGTTGGCATTTATATTCCCCTAGCTTTAATATAACTATCTGTAAAACAATGTCCTCATATTAAATCCAATTACCAATTTTCCATATATGTGGAAAGGAAAAAAAAAAGAAAAAAGAAAACAAGAAGCACGTCCAGGTGTCCCCTTCTGCTGACGTTTGTCTCTGTCAGACACTGACGAGGCTGGCCCACCAAAATTGACGAGACTACAGTAGTTCACGTGAAAATTCCAACAGCAGCTAGGCGCCTAGGCGGGGGCAATAATAAATAGCTACCGAAAATTGACATGACGGCATCATGTGAACACGACGCGGAAAAAACGGAAAAAAAAGAAAACCAATTTCTTTTTCAATTCATGTGAAGGCTGACGAAAAGGTAAATATCTCTCCCGCCAGCTTTTCAGTGGCACCCCTCGGTTACCGCAAATTCCGCAGCAGAGGAAATAAAAGGCCAGGAAAATGGGCAAAAGACAGTAACGGCAGCGAATTCTGCGTATTTCCGGGGTCCTCATGGAAAAGCATACGCTCCTCTTCCTCTCCATTAAATAATCCCCGGGGGCTTTAGACATTTTCCCCTCCGTAGATTGCCGAAGCTTTTTCTTTTTTTCTTTTCTCTCTTCTCAGTATTTCGGTCGAGAAATTCGCAAAGGGGTTTGGGGGATTCGACGCAAGGGTTTGCAAAAATCATGGGGACTTGATGCTGCTTCCTGCTCCCGTCGCTAATTTCTCCGTTTTACTCGCATGAATTTTTGGGTTTATCTCGAGTTTTTTCGTTTTCTCCGCCGTATTTCGTAGAAGAAATCTGTCACTGTGAAAATTTCGTTTTTGGGGTTTTCTTCCTGGCTACTGTGAAATTCGGAATCTTGTCAGAGAAAAGAGAAGGAAAAGAAAAAAAAGAAGAAAAATAGCAAAGGGGAATTTTGTACCTGGGTGTTTTGCTGTTCACTTGAGTAAGTACACTCTCCTGAGTTCAGTACGCTTCTTGATCTCGCAGAATTCATCGCCGGGACGCTGCGGCAAGGAATTTTTGAGCTGATGGCCGTCGTGTTTGCTCTCTAGGTGAATCTTGGGAGTGCCTGGCTCCGGCGAGATCGAAAGGAGGGACCTTTGCTTGGGTTCCTCTGCTCGAGCTGAAGCATGTCAGCGATGGCGGCGGCGAGTGAAGCGGCGTATGGCGGAGGCGTGCAGAAGCAGCAGCACCAGGCGCCGCAGCCCAGCCCCGCCGCGGTCTTTGACGGCATCGCCGCGTACGGGAAACCGGCCGTCCCGCAGTTCTACCAACAGCCCGCGGCCAGCAATGCCGCCGCCGTGCCGGCGGCTCCGGGGCTAGCTCATTCCCCCGCCACTTCCGAGCCCTTCAAGCGCAAGCGCGGGCGCCCGCGCAAGTACGGCCCCGTGGACGGCGCCGTGCCCCTGGCTGTCGTGCCCCCGTCGCAGCCACCCACTGCTCCTGCTGCACCAGCTGCCTCTGAGGGGTCACCCACGATCCCTCCTGGCTTCTCTCCAAGCCCGCAGGGCGGTGGCGTGGTGAGTCCCCAGGCCTCACCGGCGCCGCCGGCGGCGGCAGCGTCAGGTGCTCCCGCTGTCAAGAAGCGGGGCCGGCCGCCGGGCTCCTCCAGCAAGAAGCAGCAGCAGCAGCCGCAGGCGGCAGCGACTGGTAATGTTCTGTCTGCCTTCTCAGCTGGACTGTACAAGTAGCGAAACGTGCAAGGCGGCATTGATGACTTTGATCGTATTTCTGTTCAGAGCTTCAGATACACGTAGTATATATACTTGTGGTACTTTGGAATGGGCAAAACGAGCACCAGGGATTTAGCATTCATTTATTTATCATTTCATTCATTCTTCTTTTCTTTTTGTTCGCTGTCCTGCCGGCAGCAGTGACAATCTGGGGTGGAGTTGTGGGCGGGGAATGGAATACTTGGGACAATGACCTTTATGCCCTTGGCCTTCTCCAGAGGTTTCATTCAGAAAACGATTTGGCAAGAACTGAACATAGATGAGCTTTGATCCTTTCCTTCATTCTTGAGAAAAATACAATGAGGCTTCTTCAGGATAGTTGTTTCATTGCTCTTAAGTTGAACTGAGTCGATTAGGGAAAGGTTGTGCTGCTGGCAACTTGGAAGTACTTTATTCCGTTACTAGTTCGTGGTAATTGTCATTATGTGATTTATTAGCATATTGCGGTTCCTGTGGGGATCTGGCCTTCTGTACTCTTATTAGCTGTGATTAATCTCCTGTTGGCTTGCATTGGCATAGTAACATTATGTTGTTCCAGTTCCAGACTTGAAATATTTTTACAGTAGCTGTTAGCACACTATTTTGTGTTTAGTTTACTCAGTTGGAATGTATTCAACTATTTATCCATGGTTATCTTTTGTTTAATAACTTAAGCGATGTTTGGTTTTGTTATTGGATCATTCCACCTTCATTGAGCTCCTAATCCCCACCCCCGCAACCCCTTCTCCCCACCACCCAAAAAAAAACTTTGAACTCGTAGGCATTTAGTTGTTATAGTTGTTGTAAACTTGCCGTTAGTGCCATGTTCAGATCCCTCCAAAAGTGTACCTATGGCTATGGATATTTTGCTTGGCATACTAGATATCGTGGGACTGTCTTGAGGTTTATACATATTAATTCAGTTTGATGGCACTATGATTATTAGATTAATATATAATATATAATGTTTCCTGAAATTTTGTTTTGGCAGGACCAAGCTGGGCTGGATGGAAGCCTCATATTTTCACTGTCCAAGCTGGAGAGGTACACTGTCCAATGCTTATGATGCTCCTACAGAGTACTTGTGCAGTCTTAGGATTTTTGTCATCTCTTACATCAAAATCTGTATGAGTTATGTTTACTTGCATCATTTTTTCAAGCTATACTAATAGCATCATTTTCTTAAGCTATTTTGTCTATTCCATGACTATGTGAAATCATATACTGATTAATCTTAATTTTTTTCCCTTTTGTGATGCACGCTTGCTATTATGGTGCCACAACTTTTTTTCTTTCTATTTTTAATTACCCAGTGCAATTATATGACTGTGCTGCTCTTTGGATATAAGATCTGTCCTGCCTCAGGAAATGTTACTACACCTGACACCCTGCTCTGTTATCTTGTGAACTTTGTGTCAAGCCTTGACTTCAGCAAACCATATATATACTTGCATGGCTATCTTTAGTATACCTTTCATGCTGGCCTATCGTTAAATGGTTTGAGCTTATTCAAGCCAGAGTGGAGTTAGTGATCTTAGCCTGTTCTATTTCAAGTTTTATTGCTGGTAAATTTTTTTCTTAAGGTTCATGCTTTTTTGTGATAGTCTGCTAAGTACATTTCTGATAAATGGAAGGGTGAATATTTATTTTTCAATCATGTTACTATATTTTTTTCCCTGTCACCTATTTCTGTGTTTATCTTGTTGTATGGTTCTTCACTGGAAACCTCTTATTTCTTTTTTTTCTCTTAGTTTGAGGTGCCTTTTTCTTGTTTCATGATTACTCGGTGCTTCCTTGTGTATTTTTTTCCTGCTGACTGCTGTTATGTCGGGTGAGCATTAGGTAGTGGCTTGACTGCATCGCCTTGTTATGGAATTGGACAGTGCAGTTTCCTATATATTAGGGCCTGGATTACTTTTAAAGAGTTATTTTCAATAATCATCTGCCTATTGTTATGAAATTACTCTCTATTGTTAAGGAGTTAATAGAGGATAGGCAAGGATTATGAGGCAACCTTGCCACACCACTGCCCACTGCACCACCCTTGCTCCTTGGCTGGTTGTCTCTTACACCTCCATATATGTTATGTGTTCCAACCTAGCCCAAAACATCTGTTTTTTCACATGTTCCTCAGCTTTCCGTTCCAAATTCATTTTCTTTGTGAACTTATGCTTTCCTGGTAACCTGCTAAAGAAGGATCCATGATTTCAGGATGTAGCATCAAGAGCCATGTCATTTTCTGGGAATGGATGGGCAGTTTGTATCCTCACAGCCAATGGCGCTGTATCTAATGTAACCCTGCGTCAAGGAGAGTCTTCAGGTGGAACAGTAACTTATGAGGTTTGTAGATTCTTCCAACTTTGAATTATCATGCTCAGTTTAAATATCCTTTTTTTGGTATATCTGTAGAACTATATCCCAGCTAAACCTGGAGACCAAGTTCCTAGGCCGATACGGTTGAGGAACACAGTACGGTACTTGAGAGTGGAGACAGGTTTTTACACGGTGGGCATGAGAATGTTTCCACATTCCTCGGATGGGAACGGCATTCCTAGTACAAGGAACGTGGCACCGTTCCTTTTCATGTTCCTGGGGACACTGGCTAGACCACAAGGACATACTGAAATAGAATGGAAAATACAATTCATAAAACATAAGAGAAGGAAGGGCGTTTTTCCTGGCAATACATCTCTACAAGGGCCTACTGTTTAGCGATTCTGGAAGTAACTTGTGTGCTTGCACTGAATTTTGAATGACAGTTACTTGCATCCAATATGCAGGGCCGTTTTGAGATTCTCTCTTTGGCTGGGTCATATCTTCTGTCAGAAAATGCTGGTATGAGCAGTCGAACAGGTGGACTTAGTGTTTCTCTTGCTGGCCCTGATGGGCGTGTTTTAGGTGGTGCTGTAGCAGGACCTCTAGTCGCAGCTTCGCCAGTTCAGGTTCCCTTTTTCTTTCTGAATTCACTATCTCAATTAAGTTTTTAACATCAGATACCTTGGTCTCTTTGTTTTGTGAATCATGTGCTCTGCTTCCTACTATGTAATAGTATCATTGCAAGTGATTTTCCAAGTGAATACATACTATCATCTCTAACACAAATCTAACACAAAACATGATAAAATGATCAGTTATGTTTGTTTGGGCAATCGGCTTCTTAGTGTTTTTGTACTTTCTCCTGGAAGATTGACAAATCTCTTAATGGATTGTGTTTTTGTTATTCTGCTGTTCAGGTGGTCATTGGGAGCTTTCTGGCTGATACAAAAATGGAGCTCGACTCTGGATCAGCACCTGGAAAACATGTTTTTGGAGGGTTTCCCACTGGCAGCAGTCCACCTAGGGGTACTGAATCCTCGGGTGGGCATGCAAGCCCACCAAACACCACAGGCTCGTTCAGCACCAGCACACAGCCACCAGGGTTCCCAAGCTTCCACCCCTGGAAATGAGCTTACCAGCTATGGTGGAGTAGGGCCGTGGGGGTGAGGAGTGAGGGATGGGGATTAGACTTCATTAGGTACTTCTGCTGAAGGAACTGATGATCCTCGAGCGGCAATGTAGTTTCACCAGATCGTTATGAGAGTTGATCCTATTTAGGTACTTCTAACTGGAAGTTCTGGTGTAATGCTTGTCTTGATATGTTGCCTCATTGAGGCACTCCAAACTCCAATGTGGTGATAGCACCGTAGCTTACAGTAAATTAGATGATTTTCCCCCCTATCAAATGCCTTTTGTCATTCTCCTGCTGGTATTTCGGTTGTTAGTGTTGTGTGGGCGTGTTGATAGAAGTAGCGTTTTCAGGTCTTCAGGCTGTGCACTGTTCTGTTCTGTTCTTCAAGCTGTGCACTGAACTTGTGAGGCTGAAGAACCAGAAAAGGTAGAGTGAACAGGAATGGCCCTTATAATTTGGAGATTATTTTATGAACTGTGCTATTTATTTGATGAAGATATAAGTGGAGGATCTGTTGAATTTGTTACTGTCGGATTTGCAACTGTTCGCTTGAGCGAAGTCTAGCCCGTTTAAATGCAAGATATCATGAATTCATGATAGTGTGAGTTTAGGGCCTAGACACAACTGTTCGGCAACTGTGGTGGCTGCAGCTCACTCTCACAGGCTACTGTACTATTACTGTACATATCACAGGTTACTGTGCTATTACTATACGTCTATACACATCACAAGTTAATGTGTTAGTACTGTGTACACTACCTGCAAGTGGGTTTGAATAAGCTCAAACGAGTGTTTGTCTAACGTGCAGGTTAGAGATTTATTTATATTTATATAGATAGCTCTTTCTCCCACTATGGCAGATCGAGACGAACGAGTTTGGCTTAGAAATTGGGAGGGCCAAGATTTTTTAATTTCCCGTAAGCCATGTTGAGAGAGGTCACTGTCAAGGCAGTGAAGGCGGGCGAGATAAGGCATAGTTGTTAGCGATCGTCGTTGAGCAAAATCTAATAGTAGTGGGTGTCACTAATGGTGGTGACGTCGCCTAAGCTAGCGAGGCAGCAGAAGCACTACCTTGAATAGATACAAGGAGGCATCATGTGTGCTGAGGTAACAAGAAGAATAATATGTGCTGAGGTAGACCCATACTTTATCCCACAAAATCCAGGTAATAACAATTAGTAAGCAATACATAAAAGGTGCAAAAACAGGCAAACATTAAAATTCGAATTTCATACCTTGTTGACGCCCTGTAGATCCATGCCGGCTTCCGACCTTGCACATCCATGTTGAATCAGCTAAGCCTCCTTCTCCAGTAACATAAAACTTCATCTCCTGAGGCTACATGGTGTCACCGGGGCCAGCGAAATAGCCATAAGAGGCTACTCATGGCCTGTTTAGCCGCACTCCGGCTCCGCGGCAGCTCCAGCGGCAGAGCCACATCAAACGTGCTGGGGAGGAGCACTTCTGCGCGTTCGCTAGAGGAGCCAGATCCCTTTTACGCATACGGAGGCGGATCATCGATTTATGGCTCCGCCGCTCGACGGAGCAGCGTGGGCGGAGCCCAACCAAATGGTCACTGGGTGATGTGATAGTAGTCCGCCACGACTAGAGGCATGGACAATATCACTTGGAATGAAGAAAAGATGAATTGCTAGGTGGTTTGTGGAATCTAAATGAAGACGGTGATGCGAGTTTATCGACTAGTAGGTGTGCGCCGACACTTAGGGTTTTAGTTAGGTAGATAAGACGGCGCCGCCAAAAGGAGTCTAGACAAGTTGGAGGAAGATAAGGAAGGGATACCATGGCTAGGGTTTTATTTGGACGGAAAAGATCTGAGTCATCCATCATTAGATCGGATGACCATAAAATCAACATATTTGTCGAGTCACCATTGGTATAATAGGTAGATGGGCCTAAGAAACAAAACGAATGTCGTGGAGGCGAAAAGAAGCGCTGATGGAAAGGTGGGTCCAAGCAAACATCTTTCGTTGGGCCTTGCTGTGTGCATCTAGTAAATGTGAGTTTGTTTGGGCCTAAGATGTCGTCTATCTACCGGATAGCTTGCAACAAAATGATAAGAAAAAAGTCCATTTTCTGCCCTTAACTTTTGCGAAAGATTGTTTTTCCTCCTTGAACAGCAAAATCAGGCAAACCAACTCCCTCGACTTTTTCAAATCATAGTAAATCACATAAAAATTATAAAAATTAAAATCTAGTTTTGTTGGACTCCACATGAGTAGGTTTACACAGTAAATACATAATATGATATGCTTTAGTATGGAGTTTTTGCTATAGGTTTAGATCTATGTTTTCTGTAATTAAATAAAATAATTCATAACTGTAGTTTCTATGATCTAGTTGCAGTGAAACTTTTATGGTAGCCTAATTATTGTATGTTTAAGCTATAGTAAAATTGTATTCTCATTGGATCATGTATACTTTAGTTATAGTTTTATTTAAATTTAACAAGCATAAACCCTAAATAAATCTATAAGTTACACATCATCCAATGAGAATACAATTTTACTATAGCTTAAACATACAATAATTAGGCTACCATAAAAGTTTCACTGCAACTAGACCATAGCAACTATAGTTATGAATTATTCTAATTAATTATAAAAAAGCATAGATCTAAATCTACAACAGTACTAAAACATATCATGTTATATATTCACTATGTAGATCTACTCATGCATAGTCTAACAAATTTTGGAATTTCTATTTTTATTATTTTTCTATAATTTTATAATTTTTCATAGTTTAAGTCAAAATAAAAAAAAAGATAAAACTACCTTCAAAACCGCTCCTGAAGGTAAAACACATTGTTTGAAAAGCTAAGGGGATGGTTTGCCCAATATTGCAGTTGAGGGAGGAAAATCAGCAAAAGTTAGAGGAGTAAAAGTAGACTTTTTATAGTAGTAAAAACGGACTTTTTCCAAATGACAGTGGCTTTAGTATGTGCATCTAGTGCGTGCGTTTGTTTGGGCACAAGAGGCCGGCTTGCAACAAGATCATCACCACTGACATAGTGATGATCAAACCCAGCGCCTTCACTCCAATCTGTCTTCCCCTACCTCCTGAGTTCATATCGCTTTTCTTCACCTAAACCCCATCTCTTCTGAAATAATCAATCGCTTCATCTGGCTTTGCTGATATGGGATACAAAATAGTATGGTCCCGGACAAGCATACTGAGCAAGTGAACATTCCAATTGCAGGGAACCAGCTGCCCAATTGAAGTGGCGCAACAAACTCAGTTGGGTTGTTTGATCATAGAACAAGTTACTGGTTGTAGGCCCACTTTAGTCAAGGGCCTTAGGATTTTAAATGTTACCGCTACAGACTAAGGGCCTGTTTGGTTAGAGAGACTAGAGACTAGAGACTAAATGGGACTAGAGACTAGGGACTTTTTTGCTGTTTGGTTCAAGGAACTAGGGATCATTGAAACTGATGGCCAATGACAAAAATACCCTTATCTTCTTCCCCTCTCCTACCAAGACAAGCACCTGGCCCACCTCGGATCTTGCGCCGCTCCTCCACCAAAGCACGAGTAGGTAACTCGCGGCCGGCCCGCGGCGGCGGTCGATCGGCGTGCAACTTCACCGTCGCCATGGATACGATTTACGCCTCTCTCGCTCAAATTGCTCCGCGCCGCTGCCATGCGGTTGCGCTATATTTGGAACTTCGATGCGGCGTTATTCTAATTAATTATAAAAAAGCATAGATCTAAATCTACAACAATACTAAAACATATCATGTTATATATTCACTATGTAGATCTACTCATGCATAGTCTAACAAATTTTGGAATTTCTATTTTTATTATTTTCTATAATTTTATAATTTTTCATAGTTTAAGTCAAAATAAAAAAAAAAGATAAAACGCCTTCAAAACCGCTCCTGAAGGTAAAACACATTGTTTGAAAAGCTAAGGGGATGGTTTGCCCAATATTGCAGTTGAGGGAGGAAAATCAGCAAAAGTTAGAGGAGTAAAAGTAGACTTTTTATAGTAGTAAAAACGGACTTTTTCCAAATGACAGTGGCTTTAGTATGTGCATCTAGTGCGTGCGTTTGTTTGGGCACAAGAGGCCGGCTTGCAACAAAATCATCACCACGACATAGTGATGATCAAACCCAGCGCCTTCACTCCAATCTGTCTTCCCCTACCTCCCGAGTTCATATCGCTTTTCTTCACCTAAACCCCATCTCTTCGAAATAATCAATCGCTTCATCGGCTTTGCTTTGATATGGGATACAAAATAGTATGGTCCTAGGACAAGCATGCGAGCAAGTGAACATTCCAATTGCGGGAACCATTTGCCCAATTGAAGTGGCACAAGCAAACTCGGTTGGGTTGTTTGATCATAGAACAAGTTAGTGATTGTAGGCCCACTTTAGTCAAGGGCCTTAGGATTTTAAATGTTACCGCTACGAGACTAAGGGCTGTTTGGTTAGAGAGACTAGAGACTAGAGACTAAATAGGACTAGAGACTAGGGACTTTTTTTGCTGTTTGGTTCAAGGAACTAGGGATCATTGAAACCGATGGCCAATGACAAAAATACCCTTATCTTCTTCCCCTCTCCTACCAAGACAAGCACCACAGCCCCCCACCTCGGATCTTGCGCCGCTCCTCCACCAAACACGAGTAGGTAACTCGCGGCAGCGCGCGGCGGTCGATCGGCGTGCAACTTCACCGTCGCCATGGATACGATTTACGCCTCTCTCGCTCAAATTGCTCCGCGCCCCGCCGCCATGCGGTTGCGCTATATTTGGAACTTCGCGATGCGGCGTTATTCTAATTAATTATAAAAAAGCATAGATCTAAATCTACAACAATACTAAAACATATCATGTTATATATTCACTATGTAGATCTACTCATGCATAGTCTAACAAATTTTGGAATTTCTATTTTTATTATTTTCTATAATTTTATAATTTTTCATAGTTTAAGTCAAAATAAAAAAAAAAGATAAAACTGCCTTCAAAACCGCTCTTGAAGGTAAAACACATTGTTTGAAAAGCTAAGGGGATGGTTTGCCCAATATTGCAGTTGAGGGAGGAAAATCAGCAAAAGTTAGAGGAGTAAAAGTAGACTTTTTATAGTAGTAAAAACGGACTTTTTCCAAATGACAGTGGCTTTAGTATGTGCATCTAGTGCGTGCGTTTGTTTGGGCACAAGAGGCCGGCTTGCAACAAAATCATCACCACTGACATAGTGATGATCAAACCCAGCGCCTTCACTCCAACTGCCTTCCCCTACCTCCTGAGTTCATATCGCTTTTCTTCACCTAAACCCCATCTCTTCTGAAATAATCAATCGCTCCATCTGGCTTTGCTGATATGGGATACAAAATAGTATGGTCCCGGACAAGCATACTGAGCAAGTGAACATTCCAATTGCAGGGAACCAGCTGCCCAATTGAAGTGGCACAGCAAACTCAGTTGGGTTGTTTGATCATAGAACAAGTTAGTGATTGTAGGCCCACTTTAGTCAAGGGCCTTAGGATTTTAAATGTTACCGCTACAGACTAAGGGCCTGTTTGGTTAGAGAGACTAGAGACTAGAGACTAAATAGGACTAGAGACTAGGGACTTTTTTGCTGTTTGGTTCAAGGAACTAGGGATCATTGAAACTGATGGCCAATGACAAAAATACCCTTATCTTCTTCCCCTCTCCTACCAAGACAGCACCACAGCCCCACCTCTGGATCTTGCGCCGCTCCTCCACCAGCACGAGTAGGTAACTCGCGGCAGCGGCGGCGGTCGATCGGCGTGCAACTTCACCGTCGCCATGGATACGATTTCTGCCTCTCTCGCTCAAATTGCTCCGCGCCCGCTGCCATGCGGTTGCGCTATATTTGGAACTTCGCTGATGCGGCGTTATTCTAGTTAATTATAAAAAAGCATAGATCTAAATCTACAACAATACTAAAACATATCATGTTATATATTCACTATGTAGATCTACTCATGCATAGTCTAACAAATTTTGGAATTTCTATTTTTATTATTTTCTATAATTTTATAATTTTTCATAGTTTAAGTCAAAATAAAAAAAAGATAAAACTGCCTTCAAAACCGCTCTTGAAGGTAAAACACATTGTTTGAAAAGCTAAGGGGATGGTTTGCCCAATATTGCAGTTGAGGGAGGAAAATCAGCAAAAGTTAGAGGAGTAAAAGTAGACTTTTTATAGTAGTAAAAACGGACTTTTTCAAATGACAGTGGCTTTAGTATGTGCATCTAGTGCGTGCGTTTGTTTGGGCACAAGAGGCCGGCTTGCAACAAAATCATCACCACTGACATAGTGATGATCAAACCCAGCGCCTTCACTCCAATCTGTCTTCCCCTACCTCCTGAGTTCATATCGCTTTTCTTCACCTAAACCCCATCTCTTCTGAAATAATCAATCGCTTCATCTGGCTTTGCTGATATGGGATACAAAATAGTATGGTCCCGGACAAGCATACTGAGCAAGTGAACATTCCAATTGCAGGGAACCAGCTGCCCAAGCAAGATCCAGAGGTGGGGCTGTGGTGCTGTCTTGGTAGGAGAGGGGAAGAAGATAAGGGTATTTTTGTCATTGGCCATCAGCTTCAATGATCCCTAGTTCCTTGAACCAAACAACAAAAAAGTCCCTAGTCTCTAGTCCCATTTAGTCTCTAGTCTCTCTAACCAAACAGGCCCTTAGTCTGTAGCGGTAACATTTAAAATCCTGAGGCCCTTGATTGTGGCTATTAATAGGAAAAGCCGGCGTGCGTCGGCGGCAAGGATCGCCGGGGGAGCTCGCGGCGGCAAGGCCGCGCGCATGCGACAGCCGCTTGCGGCGGTGCACTCATGCTCCGCCCGCGCATGCGACAGCTGCTTGCGGCGGCGCACTCGACGCTCAGGATAGAGAAGAGACTCCACGTGGGGCCCACAAGTGATGAGGGGCATGCACTGTCCAACAGACCAAGTAGTCCCAATTAGCACCTCTTGAGAGACTAGTAGACTAGGGACTAATAGTCCCTTTTTTAGTCCTATTGTTTAGCAACTTAGGGACTAATTAGGACTAATTTTTAGTCCCTAGTCCTTAGGAACCAAACAGGGCATGAACCTCGATGTTTACAAGCCAGTGGTAGCTAACCAATTATTATGGACCATAAGCACAAATGAGTATGACCTGAAGCTCAGACAGGCGTGATTTGGCTACCGATGCATCAAATGGGAATTGGTGCATCAGAGTTTTCATACAAAATGCAACAGCATCATAACCACCATTCCTGACGCTTCCAAAAACCACCACATATACGTAGCTTATTTTGCTTGATATCATTGCTGATGCTAACACAATTATGTTCAGTGCAACACCTAACAAGCTGATCTTGGGTAAAACTAAATCACTACTAGTGTGGCCAGTATTGTGTATCCAAGTCCAAGGAATCTCGTAGTTCAGGCCTCATTGAACTTGAAGACACAATCATAAAGTCTTCCTCCTAAAAATTGGGCGACCTCAGGATGCTTAACCTGAAAATGTAGTATAACAACTGAGTTATGATATTATGCAACTACTGGGCATAAGTGTTACATTATTGACGGGAGGTACAGAACAGCTCACCATTCCAATCTTGATCGAGTCACATTTCATTTGCGCATATAGGTTAGTTTCAATTGCTCTTCCCTAAAATACAAGCAGGCAGAAACTGAATGAGCTTGTGTCCTTAAATCAGAAAACCTTGCAAATAAGGAAGGACATGAAAAGCTTACCATGCCTTCGAGCACCACCAGATCAGCATCATTTGCCATAAAGGCAAGCTCTGGTGACACACTAGATAAATCAATTACCTGAAAATAGACATAATCTACTTAGCATCCAAGATAATGCCATAGAGCAAGAACACCATAGTTGAATGCATAGCAAGGTTCAATTACAGGCAGATCGTTTCCAGAGTTGGCAACAAGAAGGCCGGATGCATCCACACCTGATAGCTTTCCATCTGCATCCTTGAGCTAAAATAATTACACAACAGAAGTCAGACCCTTGTGACAGAGGTTAATAACAGCCTTTTTCTCTCCTACCTTGTTTATAATCTCAATCAGCTCTGGATAAGTTACATCATTGATCGAAGGCATATCATTAGCAGCAAGTATCACCTGCACTAACCAATGTTAGCAACATATTGATGATACTACCTGAAGACGGTTGTAACATGTAAATACATATTAAACTGGGAAAGAAGATTAGTTGAACAGTTTAATGCATCAAAGTAGGATGTACTCCATAGTATCTTTCAGAACCGTATGAAATTGTGCTACTAGAATTGTAGTCGTTGTTTGGATCTCAAGATTTTTTTGAACTTGCTGATGATACTAATTGTGTTAATCTTTTTAGGAAAACCGGTTTTAAGTTGTTACTCAGTTAAGAATAAGTTTATATACTGCAGCGTGTATAAAATTTGCGTTGTTATGCAATTATAGTGGTTTTTTTGGATCTCAAGAGTTATGAATAAGTTTTCAGAACATTTTTATGTAATTCATTTTGAAAAATTGGTTTTTTGTTGTTCACTTGTTAAGAATAGGCTTATAGATTGCTTTGCTTTGATGGAAAAAATCTGAAATATACGTCTCCAATTGCCAGCAGCATAAACAATCCTTCTCTTTTTTTCCACCCACACAGATTGATTTCTCAGGAGGAATTCTAAATTTCTCATAGGATCATCTTTGGTCGATTGTTAGTTCCAACCAGTCTCTTTGCAGAATCATTATGCAAGGGTAATGGCGTAAGGCTATCTAAAAATTTCATTCCCCAGGCCCCACCTTATGCAACAGCTTTCGGCAATGACTACACCCTTTTTGATGGATCGTTAGTTTGTTGAATGCACAAGATGACAAGAATCTAGGTATTAGAACCCATTTAGCAAATGTGCACAATCATATTTACTTTAACATAATTTGTGGCTTTTAAAAGAAGTTATGGTTATGCACGAATTAGTGGGGGAACACACAAATGTTTTAGTGGTTACACACTGGTTTTTCAAAATCGTTTTTTTTTTTTTTCTAAAACTCATCCAAACAACACCATAATGTTTTATGTCATGATATCGCAAGTACACGCTTTTGAGAACAGAGTTCCAAAAGCTGCACTATCCACTTTCAAGAAAAAAAGAGCTACACTATCCAAGTGCAGTCCGAAGACTTGTTAAGATAGATAATATTAAACACTTTCTAGGTTGGTTCGCATGAAGTTACTGCATAGCTTAAAGGCCTACTAGTACCAATATATATTCACAATGTGATTTCACACAAAAAAAGAAGAAGAAAGTGATGCACTTTCACTGTAGGGATGATGATTGATGATAGGAATATAGGATGATCATAGATAGAGTTCAGCATGACTCATTTTTCCATGTTTTAGTTTTCAACATTATTATTAAAGGCTGCAAACTTAGCTTGTGTTTGGTTTGGGGATGAGGTGGGATGGGATGGTTCCATCCCAGTTTTTTTAAATGGAATGGTTCCCATCTTACTGTTTGGTAGAAGGGATAGAATGGTCCCTGTTTTTTGTTTGGTTTGGGGATATGAATAGATAGGATGAACCAGGTTTGTTCAAGCATTTCATCAAACACATAGCAAGTGTCATCCTTCATCGACCGCATTGCAAGTGTCATCCATCTCCAGGCATCCGCTGCTCATCTGGTACCTCTCTGTCTTTCAGCATCCGCGTCCCATGCTCTTGTCACCACCACCATCATTACAACATAGCCCGTGTGCCACGGGCATTCGCTAGCACCCAGAAGCACCAGCCTGATGCCTGTGCAGGCAAGCAACGAAGCTTGCACCTGGCCATGCAAGCAAAGCAAAGCTAACCTAAGCTAAGTGAGCAGGTACTGGACCTCTTCATGTGTGCTGTTTTGCTGCCGCGCTTGCCATCCTCCCATGTGAGCTCTCTCTTGCCGACATCCTGACCTTTCCCACGCCTGCGCAAGCACGCAGGCTCTTCTTTCAATCTCCAGGGCAGCAGCTCCTCTTGAGCTTGAGCTCGGCAAGAGCAGCAACGCCGCCATGTATTCCACCACTCCATCCCCATGCATCCAGCACCCCTCCTCCCCTGAGCCCTGTAAAGGCTGCCCTCATCCATGCCCTGCCCCTCTCACCAACCATGCCAAGCTCACCAGTGCCCTCTCCTCTTCTCCCTGCATGCCTGCAGCCAACCCCTGCTCAACTTCCCGTGAGCCCACGCGCTCAAGCAAAGGATTGCTAATCTCACCTTAACCCACCAAATTTTGAGACAGATTCACCCAAAATATCAAGGGAAAATTGCCTGGTGGAATTGTACCATTCACTGCTGTTCCTAAACCAAATACTAGGACACTACGTTACACGAGTACGGGTACGGGTATCCGATACAATACGTATCGGATATGCGGATACACACTTTTTTAAAAGAAAACCCACTAAAATGGTGTATCCAAGTATCCGTATCCGCGTATCCGACGAGTATCGGATACGGATACGTCACCCCCCTTGGAGTATCCGTGTAACATAGGACATGGGATATCCCACTTCGTCCTTGTCCCACCACTGAACAAACCACTACCTTTGTTACAACAACAGCATGAAAGGGTTAAGATGAACCTTTGTGCCACGTCGGAGCAACTCCCTCGCAAATGGTAATATGCCCAAGATAACATCAGCACCAGAGTTATCAACAAAAATAACTGCCTACAACATTTGAGAGAAACAACTCAGATACATATACACTTGTGTTGTACGGATATTTCATTGTTAATATGCTGATGCAGAAGTTTAGTATTGATTCTTATTGTACAAATATATAAAACAAACAATTTACAAAGAAACATTGCATTAAAAATGGGCTTCCCCTGAAGTTGATGTGTGGATGATCCAGAGTTTGGACTAGTTAATACTAACAATAGATATATAAATAAAAATCCCTAACATCTCAGTAATGTGACAGGAAAAGCAAACTCATCAAGAAATTTTATTATTATAAAGACTTGCTTATAATGTGAATTTAACAGGAAACAATTCAATTCGCAAATAGGTAAGTAGTTTTTTCCTCACTTGAAACAGAGCTTAATAAAAAATAGAAGAGTATGTTAACTGTTAAGCAGTAATAGATACACCAGTAACAGTTGACATAACTTGAGATTTACATGGAACCAGGACGGCAGTAGATATGTAGTTGCAAACTTCAAAAGATTAAAACATTTTTTTTTTCTAAAGACGAAGTGTAGAAAAGCTTGTACGTTAAAAAGGAACCAAACAGTATAGAATCGCATTTGCGTGTACTGTATTTTAATTCCATGCATCAACAGGGATGTCAAGCTTATAGCAATTACACAAGATGACAGGACAAAACAGACACTTTTATAGGGACATCTAGCTGTAGGCAGCATACAGGTATGTAGCAATAAAATTCGAGTGCAATAAATAACACCTTTTCCCATGATTTCTTGGTCCATTTACTCCTAAAAGCATCGAGGTCATCAATAACCCAAGGTCGAGATACAAGATTCTGGCAACTTGCCAGGAACGACATGCCATCTTTAGCAAAAACTTCTGCAAGCTTCAGAATACACACAAAAAAAAAAAGAGAGTTATTAGAGACCACCCATGTAAACTTTGCAGAATACAGAAGCTAGAACAATCTTCAACAATAGAAATGCTATTTTAAGTGGTTCACTCCAAGTGAGAATCCAGTTCTATAATTGGAACTAGAGGGATGAACCTAGATGAGGATCTAGTAAAAGTATATATTACTCAAGTGCATTTGACTTTTAATTTTAAGACAACTCAAAGGGGGAAAATATAATTTTGTTGATTCTACTTGAGACAATGTTGAATTGTTGATTGAGGTTCACATAAACAATGGTTCCATAACAAATGAAGAACAACTAGAAGCTCATGCAAGTGTGAATAGATACCTGTGCAGATCCTAGATCAAAAATGTTTCCAGCTAAGATTCCACGGATCAAATTCTCAACTCTTTTCCCATCATCCTCAATTTCGTCATTCCGCTTAACAACTCCCTCAAAAAGTGACATAGCCTTGGCATTCTCCTCATCCTACTTATGATAAATTATTGAAGGAGCATAAGAAATTACAGCCACCTAAAATGTATCCAAATAATTTGACCAAAAGCGCCACCTAAAATGTATCCAAATAATTTGACCAAAGGCTGGAGAGACTAGTATGGGAATTTAACAGAGATTAGTAGATTACCTTAACCTTCTTGAAGATATCCCTGAACCCCAGCTCTCTAAGTACTAGCTCACGAAGCCTACAAAGAAGCTTGAGAGAAATTTCAAGAGCTAAGTCCAAGTAATCTCAGTTTGTATTACATCCTATGTCCCAAAAAGGGTGCATTTCTTGCTTCGTCCGAAGTCTAACTATCTTAAGTTTGACCAAGTTTACGGAGAAGAGTATGCTACCAAAAAAAAAGTTTCATGATGGCTCTATGATACTTATTTGGTATAAATGCATGGTCAGACTTAAGATGTTGGCTCAGAACAAAGCTAGGAATGTACTCTTTTACAGTGGGAGTATTTCTCAAAAGAACTTCATCTATCAGTGTCATACTATGCAGTTTGGTGGTCCTCCATGGCTTTCCGGATTCTTCTTCAACTCTTCAAGCATTGCTGTGTACCTGCAGATGTACAGAAATGAATCATATCTGGTAGATAGTTCCATATAATTTGGGCAAGTACCAAGTGTATATCCACACAATTTAGAGCACAATGCATTTCCATCTTAGAAATCTTTTTGTGCACCATAAACTGTTCAGCAAGCTCTACAACTCACAAAATGCTCTGCTTTGTTCAGATAGTGGACATCCAATATGTTGACCATCATGGTGACAAATGACATAATTTAGTATATGTTTCATTCATATGAGTTATTATGTTGAATCGAGAGGCATTTGGACAAGTTTAGCTCCAAGCTGCCCAAACCGTTCACCATATTTGTGAACAAAAATGGCAGACCTATGTACTTCTGTGACAAGTAAAACTCACGATTCTTTCCATGTGTTGATCTTTGTTTCAGAACAAAATATTTCTGAAACACCAACATGGTGGTAAAAATAAAAGCAGGTATCTGTTAAATACTGAACCAGCCTGCCATTGTACTAACTGCCAATGGCCAAAGGAAATTAGCTTTAGTTTGGCACATTTCTACTAGCTAAACTTGTTTTTCCAACAGCTAGCAATCGGCAGTTCAATGTGGTCCTATAGCTTGCGAATAATTATCTGATTAGTATGGTAGGGTTTTGATTCTGCAAAGGAAGAAAAATATTAGGTAGCACCAAAAAGGCTGTTCATGTAGGAAAAAAAATCAGAAGTTGGAAACCAAAAATATGAATCAGATACTGATACCCAACCCATGTACTACATCTGTGTGTAACATTTTCCCAAACCATAAACCTTAGTGACAACAACTGTGTCCATGTCCATGTAATACTGATCGTTTGGCTTGATCAAATGCCAATTCTACCCGGAGTGAAATGTTCGAGAATAACTGAAAGCCACCTGGCACAGAGAACAAGTGGCGGTGCTTTCTGAATCTTACTATCTTAGCTTTTGCAACTAGCAAAAATGATTTAGCAATGTAGTGACTGAGAATACGCAAATCCTACTTGAGATGGCTCAGTTTAGATCCAATGCACAGGAGGCACACACCATGCACGGACCTCGCACTTCTCAGTCTAACAAAATCGGCGGTACCTTCCAGCACTAACAAGTTCTAACAGAGCAGAAGCAACATAACAACGAAAGCAGCTTCAGACACACACCTCTGCGCGAACTTCTCCGCCTTCGCCGGCGCGTCGGGCACGGTGGGGTCGTTCTCGGCGCGCTGCCTGCAGAGAGCGGCCATCGGAGGAGGACGGGGGTGAGCAAGAACCGTCGACGACGGGACCGGAAGGAACGGAGATCGGATCGAGCCAAGAACAGGGGGGCAGACGTACTTGAAGGACGGGACGGAGTTGAGGAAGAGGTCGATCCACTGGATCTCGACGGGGGTGGCCTTCCGCGGGTTGTCGGAGGGGAAGCGGTAGGGGATGGTGCAGGCGCGGTAGGTGCTCTCCACCGGCGCCTGCAGCAGCGGGAACGGCACCGACGGCGACGAGCTCTCCATGGTGTGCGCTTGCGGTTTGCTGGTGCTACACTCCGCGGCGCCGAGGCGAACTGGCCGGGCGATCGCCGGGAGCGGGTACGGTTTCTTTAGGATTCTCCGCCGGCGGCTGGAAGCGAGATGGACTTGTGGGCTTGCAACTGGCAAGAGCGGAGGAAGAGAAACGCAAGCGCCGCCCGCCACAGGTGCTGATGCCTGTAGGCTCTAGGTTCCTGAAAAGGGTGAAAAAGATGCTGATGCCAATGTATGGCGTGGGCCGTTGGGCCTCTTTCGCCTGTGGACCAGGGGTGAAATTGTGGGCGTGTTTGATATGCGCCAAAATCAGGTGGCCAGACTCTAGAGGTGCAAGGCCCCGTGTTTGATTTGAGCCCGTGGGTGGAGCTTGACCAGCAGGATGCAAAATCTTTCTCTCTCCTAGTTCTGGCAGCAGGCTCTTGGGGTTCAATATTTCTCGGCTGGCGCTTGCGGCGCTCGCGGCGGCAATTCGGGGCGACGCCATTAGGCTACGGCGGGCTCGCGTGCTACGGGGGAAACTTGCTCACGCTCTCTCTCCTCCTCTCCCCAATCCATTCCCATTGAGTTACCGGCGGTGGTGGTGTGCGGTGCCGGCGCTGCGGTGGTCTTCCCCGAACTGTTTCATGAATGCAGGTTGCGGTGAGGTTTGTGCTTGCCTATGATGCAATCACCACTAATCTAAGGTGCCTTTTTCCCTTTGGTTTGTGATCATCTTTTTTGAACTTATCGTGGTCATCCAAACGTGACCCACCGTCCATTCCAGATGTAACCGCTACGCCTATGACAATTCTGGATGGCTGGGAATGGACTAGGTCATGTTTTCATGTCCATTGTGAAGTTGATAATTGCCTTAATGTTTATCTGTGCCACCTATGATAATTTTTATGATGACCAACACCAATGATGATGTTTCATACATGTTAAATAGCTGAGGCCTATTTGTTCTATACCACTGCTACATTTTGTTGCTTTTCTTATATATCGGAGGCCAGTTTGTTTCATCTAGACCTTTGGAAATAAAACTGAGCCTAACATTGCTATTTTCATATAAGTGTATGAAGGTGGTATTGTTAGGTTTTGTTTTGCTTACAAAGGTCTTTTATCTGTGCCTATGATGATACAAATTAGATTGAGATGTCTACTTTGCTTTTGCCTTAACTTGGTGTTTTGTCCTTTTACTTAGGCCAACAATGTTATGTAACCTTCAAAGAAACTGGAAAGGAAATGAAAGGACTTTTTTGTGCCAATGATGAATGCAGTGGCATGGAATAGAAAAGAAGCAACTTGTTGATCATCTTTGCCTTGTAAGGAACCGGACATGTGGAAAGATTTTTGGGTGTTGTTTGTTTTTTCTCATGTAGTTCATCGAATCATGAGGAACTTGCATGCCTCAGGAACTGTTGTTCCACTTGGACTTTGTGTGCCTGAGGCTGCAAAGCTCCTGGTGATTTCATGGCCTCCATGATATTTTATTTGTAATATTGGTTAGAGGATTAAGTTGCGGTATGTTCTTATGCTCCAAGCCAAAGAAAAACTTGAGAAAAAGCCATATATCTGAGGCAAATGAACCCAAGTATCCTCTAGGATTTGTGGCATTATTTCCATTTCTTAAACTGTGGACAGTTTGTTTTCAATTAGTCTGAGGCCATGCTCAAGTATTTATGTTTTCCCAGAACTTGAATAACTGAAGCTGAGAAACTTGTATTGTTCTTGTTCATGTCAAAATTTGTTGCTTGTGTTGTTTTTTTGGCCCATGTGGGTTTACCTTGCTCGTATTTGTTTTTTGGTACAGGCTGATGAGGTGTTGCTCCTACAATTGAGTTTGTTCTGTCGCCGATGATGACAATCAACGGAAATATCCTCTGTCATTTATGTCATTTCCATTAGTAAAATTGTGGACAATTTGTTTCAAAACAGTATGAGGACATGTTCATGTATTTCTTAAGTTCTTGCCCATAACTTCAAAAACTGAGAGTTGTGAAACTTGTGTATTGTTCTTGTTCATGTCAAAATCTGTTTTTTTTTAGATTACACAGTACAACGCAGACACTCACAATACGCACGCACACCCACCCCTATGAACACACATATACAAATTCTACTCCTACCCCTATGAGCACCTTCGAAAGAATGAGCACCAGGCAGATCTGGGGATTCTCGAAGTCACCACTGGCGCCTCGTCGTCGACGGGAACGTCGCTTACCACTTAATGCATAACGTTGGTAAATCCTTGGGAAAATCTCAGAAAAATGTGCGAGCACTAAGATTTGAACTTTGGTGGGTAGCAACCCACTGGACCGTCCTACCATTGGACTACAAGCCAATTTGCTCATGTCAAAATCTGTTACCCGTATTGCGATTTGGCCCATATAGGTTTGGTCCGAATCAAACACCATCCCAAATTGGTAGTTGATGATAGTTGAGGATGGGCCATGCTCTAAGATGGAAATCAAACATAAAAAAGGCATGAGCCATATCCTTGTGATGCAATGCAATCAAACAATCCATCTTGTGTGGTTCGGATCAGGCCTTGCTGGACTCAGAAATCAAACATGCCCTATGTGTGTGTGTTTGTTTGTCTCAACGGAGCGAACGTCTTATAGGAAAGGTATCACTTAAATTGGCCACATGAAAATTGCTTTTTGGATGATGTTCGAAGTTGCTTGTTATTTGACTGTAAATATTCATTAGGCGTTAAAAAACCTCAAACAAGCAAGTCAAAGCTTTTCTCGATAAGTTTTGGTTTCAGAGTTGTCGACCTAGTAAACAATTGTAGCAAAAATCCTAAAACATAATTAAAAATGTACAAAAATCTAATACCAAGGAAATCTGTTTGACAGATACATAGCCGTGAAACTTACGTGCACCAATGGCCGTTCGGATATACTGTAACTGTACTACTGTACGTGTTCATTTCGCACATACAGACACAAGATAAAACCAACCAACCCCTGGTTCTCTGTTTCAGTCGTTTTAGACAGAAAACCGGTGAGGATGGATTGGCGACGAGCTGACGTGCGAGCTCACCATGGATGCCGGGCTCTTTGGTAGCTCAGCAAGTTCCTGGAAGCGCTGGCCGGCATCGCCTTCGGCAGCTTGGCTGTGGCCGTCGTCGCTCTCGTTCTCCTCCAGCGATCGCCTCATTGTCTCCGGCGTGAACAAGTAGGTGACGGCGAGGCCGAGCAGGCAGATCCCGCCCAGAATAATCAGGGCGTACATCATGCCGATGCCTGGCTCATACCCTGCCCCTGCAAGCACCTTGCTCTTGTCCCTGTCCTGCGATGCCCACAGGAAGCCGATGGCGCCGACGAGCGCGCCGAGCTTCCCCGCCGCGCCAGATATCCCGTGGCACGTGGACCGGAACCTCGCCGGGAAGAGCTCGGCCGGCAGGATGAAGGTGGTGGTGTTGGGCCCGAGGTTCGCGGAGAAGAAGGTGAGCGCGTAGAGCACGATGTACCAGGCGTCCGTGGCGTGGCCGCGCCAGTAGCGGTCGTACGGCCCGGCGAGCGCGAAGATGAAGACGGCCATGAGGAAGAACCCGGCCATCTGGAGCCGGCGCCGGCCCACGCGGTCGATGAGGAGCACGGCGACGAAGTAGCCGGGGATGGTGGACGCGGCGGCGATGATGGCCTGGAACTTGGCCACGTTGAAGGCCTCCTGGAACGCGTTCACGTGCTCAGCCGGCGGGAACCACGGGCGGTAGATCTGGGACTGGAACAGCGTGCTGCTGTAGTAGGGGATGTCGAGAAGGAACCACGCCGACGCGCACGCGAAGAGGTCCCGGCCGTGCCGCCGGAGGAAACGGCGCGAGAAGAGGCCGTACGACGACGACGCCATTGTGAGGCCGAACTGCGCCGGAGGAGTCGTGCGGCGGAAGGCGGCGGCCTCCTCCTCGGTGATCGAGGCCAGGTCGAGGTCGCCGAGCACGCGGCCGATGTCGTGTGTTGCCTTCACCACGTCGTGCTCCACAAGCGCCGTAAACCTGAAGGTATACCATCAGTAGGTAGTAGGAGCCTTTTAGCGATTTTAGCCTTTTTTTTAATACAAACAAATTTTAGCCTTGTATCAGGGAGTAAAGTTAACAAGTTTGCAATATAGTTCTGTTTTCAATCCTGAATGAACAAAAAGGTAAACACCCTCTACTAGAAACCACATTCTCTAGTAAGTTAGTCTCATAGGTGGTTTTATGTTTCATAATAATAAAAATTTGGTATGATCTCTAAAAATTCATAATTTATTTGTTTCATACTTCAAATAAAATGTTATAGTCTTTTTATAATCTACATATAGTTATTCGGAACTTCTAAAAACTGTTTTATTTATAACTGGTTAATAACATGTTTAGAAGCAATTGGGAGTAATAATCTAGAAAAATATCAATCTAGTACCGGTTTTCTTCTAAAAATGTTATCTCCTCATTTATGATCTAAAAATATACTAATTTGGAGTTTTTTATTTTTGTTTTTATTGCTTTATTACTTGTAATCTTGCTCATTATGTATTTAAAACAAATAAGATCAAAATAACTCTAAATAAAGCACCAACAATTAGATAACATCTTTTAAAAAAACAAAAACTGCTAGCTACATATTTTTTATTTTAAAAAGTAAATTAATTATCAACATTTAGAGATTCAACATGGTTTTCGTTGTTTTTAGATTTAGGAGATAGGAAACCACATATAGATATTTTCGTGGGCCAAATTTTATTCGATTTTGATAGTTGGAGGACTCTGATATCCAATTTCTCTATTCGAGGATAGCTACAAAGAAGAGACAAGGACACAACATCGTTCAAAACCTTGTAAGGATAAACGAGCCAATTTGAGTATTTGACTGGTGAGCGAACACGCGCTCCCAACAACACTGAACAATACGGTCGCTCTCCAATTACGAAAAATGATTATAAAAAAATAGATCAAATTCGAGAATGACGTCTGAACTCTTTGTTCAGTACAGGTGCTATACCCACGAACCTGATCTACTAAGAATTGATTGACATGATTATCGTCTACGTACGTAGGGGATAGTAGGACAGAAAGATATGCTTTGGATTAATTATCGATTATTTATGTATATAAAGTCTATCTATCTATTAACTATTAAGTGATGCTACGTACACACGGCAGAGTTAAAATTCCATGATTAGTTCTAGAAAGGTCGTAGGTCAAAGGAAACACCAGAAACATACTCGTAATTCCATAATCGTGACGACTGGCAAGTTGAGTTTGAAGAAAAACCAAACTGATTGATGCTAAGCCGCTGACTATACTATAGTACTAGTTGATAATTGATATGCTGAACCTGCCTGGCTTGCCCGTGTATGGCCGTATAGGTCTGGTCATACACGAAGTTACTTCCCAGGAAAGTTCAAAAAAAAAAAAAGTTACTTCCCAGGCCACTCGGCTGCAGGGGAAGAGAGGCGACTACTTCTTGGGATCGCTGGTATTATGATATGTATATAACGCAGTATATTCTTCAACTCGACCTTTTTTATTTATCTGTATGTTAGTGACATGAGTATACATCAATACCTAAAACCATTTTATATGTATTAAGTAATTCCAGTTTTTTTAACCATTTTCTATGAAATTAGCATGTTTTCAGATCATCGTGTGAAGCCCAATTCGAACCATTACTAATGTTATTAGTGAAGGGTACCTCTAATCTTAGCGGCCACTTTAGAAAAGGCAAGAGCACGTACGTACGGACACTATTAAGCCCAATTGGAACCATTCCGTTCGTAGCTCGTCACTTTACAGCGAGCGCGCCGCCGTGTTAATCATTTGGCCGACACGAATAGCTTCGTACGTACCTGGCCGTCTCGGGCATGGCCATCCTCCAGTAGAAGGTGACGGCGGCGGGCACGGCGCCGACCATGAGTATGATCCGCCAGGCGAGGTCGGCGGCCTCGGGCGTGTCGTCGAGCGGCGCGCGGCGGCCCGTGCCGCGGTCGAAGGCCGCGGCGACGGCCATGGTGACCGCGGAGCTGGCGAGGATCCCGAAGCCCTGCATGGAGAAGACGGCGGCGATGAAGGCGCCCCGCGTGCGTCGGTTCGCGAACTCGGACATGATGGTGGCGGAGAGCGGGTAGTCGCCGCCGACGGCGACGCCGAGGAGGAAGCGGAATAGGCAGAGGCTGGCGAGCGCGCAGCCCCGGGTGCGGCACACGGAGAAGCCGCTCCCGATGGAGGCGCAGAACATGAGCAGCAGCGACGCGCCGTAGACGCGGCGCCGGCCCGCGCGGTCGCCCGCGACGCCGAAGAGCAGGTTCCCGGCCACGGCCCCCAGCAGCGCCACGCCCACCGTGGCGGACACCACGGCGGGCGGCGTCACGCCCGGCCTCCTGCTCCCCGCCGCAGGCGCGTAGTAGACGCGGCCGATGAGCTTCATGACGGGCGCGATGCAGAAGAGGTCGTACGCGTCGGTGAAGAGGCCCATGCCGGCGATCACGATGGCCTTGAAGTGGTAGTACTGCGTGCGCGCCTGGTCCAGCGCCGTCAGCACACGGATCGGCGGCATGTCGACGTCGAGGCCGGCCGGGGCGAGCGCGGGACTTGATTAGGAGAAGACTCACTGGGCAGTTAGCTAGCAGACAACGTGATCCTTGACTAGCTCCATAAATTTGCCGGGCGCGACCAACGCGACCCGAACGAACGAATGAATGGACGTACACGGACATTGACATGGTGGTGATTAAACAAAAGCGGCCGTGCGCGTTGACATCGCGCAGCGGGCAAGCTACCTTGCTTGTCCCAGTCCATGGTTTAAAATTTCCGCGAAATATCGCCGAAATATTACCCTTATTGTTGAGGACCGAAAAAAAATTATATCGGTTTTATCGTGACGGTGGCTTTATTTGTGTGGGATATTGTGTTATTTCATTTCGTAGATGTTGTACAAATTTGTGATGGATGATGGGTTAGAGAGTTTTTCTAGTGAAATGATGCCAAAACTTTTAAAAAAATCAATTTAAGTTTATTTAAATTTGATCCGATATTTCCAAAAATCTCTGAAATTTCACATTTATCGTCATGGACCAAATTTTTTTCTTACCCATATAAAAAACCGTGTCGGAACTCAGATAGATGCCATGCCGCTTGCGACTGAAGCGAGGGGAATGCAAAGGCGTGGTGCGAGTGCGAGCAGTTGCACAAACATCGTGGCCAAGCGTGCGATGTCCAGGTCTGTTGCGATTGCGGCCTGAGGGCACCATCGCGTTGACGTGGTGGTGGGGCAGCGGATGGCAGGTGGTAGCCAATGGGAGTGTAGTCAAAGTCGTCAGTTAAGCCTCCTGGGCTCTAGAGACTGTCTTCCATGCGATACAAAGGTGAGGACTGAAGTGGGGCGCATGAAGACTTGCTTTCACGTATCCTGGCTGTGGTTTTCGGCTCCCGAGTGTTCTCGACATAACCAGTGATGGCTCTTGTTTTGCTATAATGACACCAGTTTTAGGCATCCGTCTCCACTACAATGTAGTTACGAGGCCCCTCCGGTATTAAGCGAACCCTCACGTAACGCCTCCATCTTTGGTAGCAAAGCCAACCGAACCGAAGTTAACCATCTTGCTCATGCTGCAAGGAAATTGCTTGTCACTATGCCTGATCACAGCCTCAGTTGCTCCCATGTAGGTGTCACGAACAAAAGCACCATCTGTATGTTGATCTTCAGAGTTCCTGCCACTGATGATGTCTAGCTTACATCCTAAACCTTTGGACTCCCATAAACTGAGCCTAGGTAGGGGTAGCTAGGTGAAAGCATGCCACCAATGCACGTTCCACCACCCACCCATGTTCGATTGGAGACTTCCCGTGTGTCAATAATCCATATCGACCACATGCCATTCACCCCCAAGACGAGAGTCAAACATTGGGGTGTGGTAAGTCCCTAGAACAGAGGGAGCTGACCGCGGACCTTCAGACTAATCTCATAGATCGCCTAGGGGCTCTAGAGCTATATCCATTGGGTACGCTCGTGCACACACTGTAAAAAGAGTCATGGAGAGCCCAACCATGCCCGCGACCACTTCTCAGGGCTAAGGGCTAGCTAAGGTACTACACTACAGAATGACAATAGCCTAAGCCTGCCTAGGCCACTTGCCCTGCCCAAGTACAGAGTTGTCGTGCCATCGATCCGTTCAACGAGCGCGAGGCCCTATTGGCCACTTCTTTAAGAGCATCTCCTGCATAGCCCCTACTTCAGCCAGCAGGGCCCCTACTCTGGTCCTCATATTTGAGAAGGCCCTTAGACCTAAAGAAAATTTGGTGAGCTCGGGGTCCATTGGACTGATGTGCATCCCATCGCTAGATTCACAACGCGTGGCAGTGAGATACATGGATGCCCACCAACGTTTATGGGACCGACGCCTCCTCCGCGTAGCGACGCACGCTCGGCTCAGTCACGGCTCGGCTCCAAACGCCATCTATCTTGAGTCACGACTCATGATTTGATTTCTCATCTACTAGCAAGCCTAGGCTACTGACTTGAGTATATGAACGGCATGAACAGCGACACATCACCACTCATGATCCGATAAGATGGCGGCGGTGTAGCACCACGGAGGAGAGACTATTGCCATGGCTGGCCGTGGCGATGAGGCCGACCGAAAGACGTACATGCCGCGCCACTTGTTCTCCGATGCATGCAGGCTTCGTACAGTTCTGACGATGCGATTGCAAACATATATAAACACTCTTCGTATACAAGAAGATGCGTATTTGGTAGCCTAGGGTTTGATAGCAGATGAGAAAAGCACACACACATAAGCAGCCTCGGCCCTAGCCTGGATCATCGACTCATTGCGGCGCTGCTCTGCGAGCCGAGCCGCTGACCGAGCCGAGCTTTGATCGCGACCAAGCCTCGATGGGTGCGGAGTGAACGAGGCGCCGGTCCCTTGCCACGCGTCGTGAATATAGCATAGGGGTGCACGCCGGTCCAATGAACCCCGGGCTGACGTAATTTTTTTCCCTTAGACCCCCCCCTTCGGCCCTCTATTCTAGGACCTATATATAGATGGAGCCCCAACTCGGCCGTTTGTATGGTTGCCGTCACACGTGGGAACGTGGCTTTGCCTCCGCCATTCTAGCTACACCCCCACGGCCGACCACGTGGCTTCTCCCCACCCCTCGCCAGTGGCCAGAGAAGAAGCCCCTAGGCCGCTTACCCGTGATGTCCGTGGTGCCCCTTCTTGATAGTGGGCTCTCTCGGCAGAAACTCCTCACGCTCCAAAGCTCCTCTTTGCCTCCTCATGTGACCGTTGAATATGGTTCAACATAGTATCCTCCACACTTTTTGGAGCTGTCGAAGCTCGGCTTTCTCCTCTCCCCTTCCCTCTCAGCACCTCCCTTCGCCTGTAAAGTTGGCACTACTCGACTAGACGCGGTGCCTGTGGAAAGACGCTCTTTCCCGATTTGATCTCATTTGTGGCCGAGTAAGTCTATGATAGCCAGGGCCTCGAGGACCCTATTTTGAGGGCCATTACTAGAGCAATTCTAAAAGAAGAAGGACATCAAAAGTAGGAAAAGCCCTTAAATAAAAAGTAGGAGTCCTATTTTGAGGGCTATTGCTGGAGATGCTCTAACAGAGCACGTAATCGGCGTGACATAATAGGACAACAAACTTCACAAACTCTAGAGGCAAAGGGCTCCAGGGCCCACTTGTGAGCCCATTAGTATGGGGGCTTCTTGCCAACCAAGGAATCCTCTCGAGAAGGATCACCGAGGGAGGTCACACTACAACAGACAACTCAAGATAATCAAGAGCCAGGTGATGGATCATCGTATCTCTCTTATGTTTAGTGCCTCAGCCTCTGAAGACCAACGACACATCAAGATCAAATGAACAACCATGATGTTCACCGTGGTTATGAACATGTGATAGTAAGGGAGTGTGTCATTTGTGATCACGGCTCTACATCGGCCAGAACTACCCGCATCATCGTCGGAGAAGGTTGTATCTCCTCGGCCTAGAAGGCGACGTGCGCTTCTCCAGCGAGGTCATCGTTATAGTTGGTGCCTTTGCCCCCGACCAAGTTCTCAGTTTTCAAAGCTTGGCCTATGTCGCTAAAAATAGGAGTGAACTTCATCTCCTCAAGGACACCACGCCGAAGGACAATGAGTCCCTAGGTCATATCCTACCCTAGACCTTCTTGGAGCAGACCTTGACGTCCTAGCTGGCAGTTTCGACTTGATTTGGGTATGAACCCCAATGTGTTAGAGCATTGATAGATTTTCTATGTGTTAGTGAACGTCCACCACTATATTGCCACTAGAGAAGTGTTCACTGAAACAACAAGGAAATAAGAGCTACTCGACGGCTCAATACTATCCTACACTCTTTCTTTTGCAAAAGAAGGGAATGGAAGATAAAGAAAAAGGGGGGTCACCATAACTACTTATAGCATAGTTATAGCTATCATTCCTAACTCAAGGCTCCCGGAGGTGCTTCGTATTATCTTATTAGTAGAGTCAGTGGAAAAAGATCATCGGTTCGCGGTTCACTCTATTCTTGGCCGCTGGCGCTGGTGGGGGAAGGAGAATTCTTTTCTTGCAGTGCTTACTTCGGGTTTAGTCCTTCCTTAAAGCTAGACATACTTCCTTTTGTTCTAGAGTGAGCCAGTATCTACCAGTACTTATGAAATCTCATGGAACCCCGGGCATCCATCCAATGCATGATTTTCGATAGCATCGAACATGAGCGGTAGACTGAACACCCACACAATCTCGATTTGGCACTACAACACTTTCCACCTCTCTTCCTCTACCACTTAATCACTTCTTGTACATCCACCCTGATCTCCTATATGGGATCCAGAAAGTTTCAGTGCCCAAGATCATAAAATTTATCCCTCTTTTCTCATGATTTGTTTGATCGCCAAATCACTAGATGTACTTAGCATCTAGAGCTCAACTGTAGCAATCACAAGCCAAGGACCTCACCTAAACAACTCTAGAAATCCCATGCTCATGCATGGTAAGCCTCACCCACAATCTAGATTATATCACCTAAGAACACCAAGAACATTTCTAGACCACAGGTTCTGTCAACGTTCAAGAAGATCACATGTCATGACACTGGATCGTCCACGAGAACACACACTTCAAAAAACACAACCAACACTTAGTTTCCACGATTAATGTTCCCATGGACCATCTACACCGACTAAAATTGAATATTTATTTTTAAGGAACTTGAGAACACAATCTCAAATTTGCACATCTGTGGACCCTGCGCCAAATACTTGGATCATGAGAACAACCATGAAAATGAAAAAGTCTAGCATGCTTGCACTGTTTTGAGAAATGTTCTAACGCATCAGCGGACCAACCAGCAGAACACCAAAACATTCCGCTAGAACTCCTAGGGACTAGATTAAACTCCCCATTCGGGAATGCTCCGAGAGATCGTCCAGGTGAACCGCAGGCCATACAACTATACTTCATGAATTCTAGGATCTAACCACCGTACTACATACTTAGATGCAAGTTAGTACATCACTAATACTCACCACTTGAATCCCTTCCACAAGCCTTCAATCTCGAACCACCTTCATGAGGTATTTATCTCTTAATCCAATGAGCTCATCTCTAACTTTTATGATGCATTGTAATCTTCTAGGTCTCACTTTTCATGTGAGGAATGCATAAGGTGAAGTCATGATTACCATTGATCATGAGGACTTCATGACAGGATTGCATCACTATTTTGGATACATATTTGTATTTGTATCCATTATTATGAATCTTGAATTTCATTTAATATGATTAACTACTTGGTCTTGTCTTACCAAGTTAGATTGACTCACTTAAACTAATAATAGCTTCTTACTTAATCATTAGGCTTGAAATGTTTAATATGATTCGTTGGCTAGTATAGATAGAAGTAGGGTGTGAGCAGGACATATAAAACTCTCACATGTGTAATAGCTTCATCAAAATAAATGATCATATATAAAACTTATAGGGGTTCAACTTGACTTAAGTTGCTAAATATGACTAAGGACCAACCCTTAACTTGAGTTACTTAGTGATGATCCAAGGTTAATCTCTACTCAGTTGAGAGGTAAGATCACTATGAGTGTTGCATCTCAAGTGACATAGCTCATGGAGTAGCTAAGGACCGTTCATGGGATAGTAAGTTTGAGTAACCACCTATATAGTCCACATGTCACCTCTGGAATTGGTAAGCTGCGTACTTAGTGGTGACATGGTTAATTATCACATGAATTCAACATGAGGAGTGATGTAGGGTAGATGAAATGTCATTACGTCGGTACCCATTCAAATTGTTGATGGATTCCAAAGCCACATTAAGGAGAAGGTTGGAAACTCGAGGCAACCCTTATCCGGGCATGGGTATGGAGGTTCACCCTTGGTGTCCATGTGAGTATAGTTGTACACCTCTATAGCTATCTTTTTGAAAGCGTAGAGTATTCAGACAGACTTTTTGTTGTTCTTTTCTAGACTCGAGGCAGTGAGAATACATGAATTTGTCTATGAGATGAATTATAAAGTTGATCACTTAATTGTTGTTTTCAGTGGAACATGTAAATATAACCGCTAAGTTAGATTCAAGGACATCTAATTCCTTAAGAAAACACCTTGTTTTTATGCAAGCAAACAAATGTCTATTAATCCTTCGCATCCACCAAATATGTATGTTGGAATAAGCCCTCTGAGTGTGAAATGTACTCATGGTTCTGCAGATAAGTCATTTTGTAGGTACTTCAGACTTGATGACCACTTGAGCCAAGCTCAATTGAAGTTGAAGTGTAGTAGGCTATGCGATGGGTGTCCCTAAAGGCTGTAGTTACTCTAGTGTCAATAGTCAAGAGAATGAGAGTGAACTAGAATGTGAAGTTTAATCGATGAAGCATCTTGATACTATTTTAATATTCTACTTGTATTCATAATCAATGATATAACTTATTAATTATTTCTAATTGTTTGGTGATCGAGTTATACGAAGTCTCTTGACAATTGGTTCATGGAATCTAACTCTACTTATAGATCCTAGTAATGGAGGTGCGAATGACACTCTTCGGGGGTCATCGTGGTTGGTTTTGGCTAAAACGAGTAAATTGATGTGGCAAAACCCCACAAAATGCATGACAACAAACATTTTAATCCCATTTATCTTGACAGAGTTAAATATGTCATCACCTTTGCTTCTACTGCATAGACTCATAAACTAATACCATTCGACCTCCGATGGAAGGTGATGAAAGCTACCAATTTATCTTAATTACAAAACTCCTTTTGTTAAGGGAAGCACCTTATTATCAAGTAAAAAACATCTAAAGTATATTAGTAGCTACTAGAAAATGATACTCAAAGATAAAAAAAAAATTATTGGTTTCTAACTTTGTTCGGTGCAACTATTGCCTATACTGAATTTATATGAGTTTTATAACCTTATGTAGATGTCATCTATATCTTCTGCATTGATATCCCTAATAAATTAAATGAGATATTAATATATCCGTAGCAGACATCGATTGCTCATCCTATAAAAACACTCACATACCCCTTGGCTACTTCTCACTATAGTGATGTATACATCTAGCTAAAGTAATATCAGTATCAATTCCAGTAAATTCTTTGCAAGCCATGGCAACAGGGACTGAGAATGGTGGCTCAAACCCAAAGAAGATTGCATCCTTTCTTCAATTGTTGCCTTGTAAGTGCTACTTCTGCCCCAAGAGCTTCATGAACACCCAAGGTCGTGGTGGACATATGGCTAAGTGTCATAGTAATCTCATGGAGATGTGGAGGAAAAATGAAGGACATGTGGATAAGAAGCACAAGAGCTTGATCATGGAGATGCTAACACCGAACAAAGCATATTGGATGAGATATCATAACGAGAAGGTGAGGCTATATGATTTTGACTTTAGATCAGTGAAAGCAAATTCTACTTTACCTAAAGAAGTTGAATCAAGTGGATCTAAGGAAGACTTGGACACCAACAAAGTGGATCTTACCTTGAAGCTTTGATGTTTTATCTTACTAGCAAGAGTTGAGTAGAGTTCCTATCATGATCTCACTATCCATACAAAAGGATCTGATATATTTGTTGAAACCCAATGATCAACTATAGTTCCTTAGTGATTGATTGTGAAGCGTATGGCATGTCATGTAACCATTTAAAAAATGGATATAAGCATCATATATTCAAGCATCAATGTTGTCTTCTGATTGTGATAAGTCATCTTTTGAAAATTTAAGTGTCTAATGACTAAATAGTCATATCACTTTGATGTCTTTCTACAGTTACATAATTTAAGTCGTATTAAGCACTTTACTATAGTCTATTAACTATATACTAACTTCCATTTCTAAATACTTGATAGTGTTAACCACTGTTTAGACATACTTGTCATTTCACATTTCCTAAAATTTGTTTCCTCATTCTGTGAATGAAAAGTATGTATATAAATATTCTACAAACACTTAAAGTATCTTCTCGACTGACAACTTGGAGATTGATATTGTTGTTGTGCCCTATTTGGTTGATAGTTTCTACGACTAATAAGCCAACTGGTGTTGATTTGTTGTGAGGGGAAACACATTATACCATGGCCGATAAGTATGGTTGATAAGTTGAAGCAAATAGGGTGAGTTTTGAACCTAGATTATGTTTTTTGCTGACCTATTTGTTTAAAATGATGTACTCTTGAAACATATAAGTGAGAAAGAAGGTTGAACATTCATTGCACAACTGTTTTATAGATATAGATTGGTGTTTCATATTTATATATACACGGTGAATAGGTAGAACGCGTATGTTGGCATTTCTTAGCGTAATTACCACAAACAGACATAAAGCCCATCCCCGTTAATGGCGCAAGAAATGCTTGTTGGCATTTCTCAACACAATCACCAGAAACAAGTTCTAGTAACTATGCGAGAGTTGCCAAAAGATAGATCACATCCTATTAGAATAATATCCGCAAGCGCATGGATCTATCATTGCAACATTTCACCCGGAAGTATTCTGGGTATCGTTATTTATAATTTCCCAAAGGAAGGCATGTGTTGTTAAATAACTAGCATGGGTATGAATATAATATCTAGCATGAGGAGAAACCGACCAATGTGCTATACAGGGGTAAGCATACAGTAGTTCGGATAGTGGACACACACTCAGAGCAATCTCAAAGGAATAAAGGAAAATAAAGAATAAAGAATAATCTAAGGGGAGCAGGCAGTTCCTATATAGTCAATGCTAGAACAGCTAAAGTCACATGTTATACAAGTCAAGAGTCGACTATAAACTAGGAATATGGGGAGACCTCGGCAACTGGTCTGCCAGTCGATGGAGGCATTTACAAACTCCTACACGACATGCGAACATGGGGGATTACATGGGACGGACAGGGCTATCACCACCTACCGCCTACCACCTCAACCGTGGCATGCTGTCATATCCGAAGGTTCCCTTGCACCCGGACACCACGCCCGCATACTAAGGAGCTACCTACATCCCCCAGGACTCCCACCCTTCGGATGGACGAGCTAGGTGTTGACGAGGATTAAGCAATATATTTCACACTCTATACTCTTGTCAATTGCACAAAAACAAAGGAAATTTTGCATAGCATAGGCATTTTATCACTAATAAAGTTCCACATGTACTCTTAGTGTTTGGATTGCAGGTACGTTCACATTTTAGGGAAAACAAGCCCTTGAACCCATATGAAAGAACCAAACTTCGAATGAGCAATCAACACACTCCAGGACACGTGGGGTGGAACAAGGCTAATGGGCCCACCTGCCCAGACCCTGGTCGGCCGACCAGGCTTTGGTGGGACCCACCTGTCAGCCTTGCTCCACCGACCTACTACTGCTTCTAGAAGATGCCATGTGTCAACAGATGGATGAACCCCAGGTCGACCGACCTGGGGTATGGGCCCAATGTTGGTATTTCTTAACGCAAACAGAAAAGTCCGCAAGCGCACGGAAAGTACCGTTGTAGCACTTCACCCGGAAGTATTCAGGGTATCGTATTTTCCACAGGGAACGGTCTGTAAGAAGTCTCCTAACTAGTTCTCCCAAAGAGGTGAGATGGAGAGTAGCTTGGGTAGTGAGGTTTTCTATGGGAAGATCCTAAGTGAAGGTAACTTTGCCGCTATAGACTTACTTCGGGCACCGGATAACACTTGGTGCGCCAAGCGTTGCCGGCCTACGGCTCTACGTCGAACCCGAACGTGGGGATTACGAGGACGGACGGGGTCACCACCCGCCGCCTACCACCTCAACCGTGGGGCACGAGGCAAACGAAGGTAGTATCTAGCCTAGACACCACGTCTATGCTATAACTACTACTCTAGCGTGAGCTCAAGGCTTACCCGTCTCCGGGGTCCTTCTACTAGAGTACCCATCACAAGGACGAACGACGAACCCGCAAGTATAAAGCGAACAAAGACAACTTACTTAAGAACTTAGAACCATAGGGTAAACACGAACTCTTACTCCAATTAGCAAGATGTCCGTCGAGGTACAAGTGTGGAGGATGCCGACAAGCCGGCACTCCGTCCACGCCCGATGTACAAGGCAAGGCAAGCCAAGTACAAGAGGTAGAGGAAGCCGGCACTCCGGGATTCCTTCTACTTCTCCTCACTCACTCCCTATACTAGTCTAGCTAGAAGCTAGTTGGAATGTGGCTTGCTCTCCTCTCTATTTCTCTTGTGTATCTTTGCTCCTTGGCTGAATTGTGTCTTGAGAGGAGGGGGAATGGCCTCCTTTTATAGGTGGAGAAGAGGGGGCTCCTTGGAAATATGCCATCCCCATATGGAAAGGCCAAAACTGACCTCCATAGGCGGTTTCAGACCTTCCATACCAGAACCACCACCGAAATCAACATCCTCACGTAATCTGCAACCGACCGACCAAAGATGGGCCCCAGAGCCAGCCCAGGAGGCGCGCTAGCGCCTCAGGCGCGCGCCCGCCCATTGTGGGCCCTCTGGGCCTCTGCTTTCACTACCAGTGCGTGGGCCTTTCAGCTGGCTTCGATTCGGCTGGTGATTTGTCCAAATCGGAGTCCGGATGCATCCGTGGCGCCCAATTTACTGAGACATGGTCCTGCAGCCCAAGATAGAATTGGTCTAGACTTTGGGCTTCCACCTCTCGGGTCCATGCTTGGCATTTTGGACCATGTTCATGGCCCAGATATTATGGTAAGTGGGCCACCTTCTCATACCATAGTTTTTCTCCACTTCTTGGCCCATTTCAGATGTATTTCAGTGTTGACCTGCAAAACAAGAAATCTGCGCCACACTGTGGAAATAGTTAGAGTAGAGCCCTATTCTAGGTGAAAACAAGTGTTGCCTAGGCTAATGTTGGCGGGGTTAGAATTGAGTTAAGGACCGCCAACAAACTCCCCCACACTTAGCTCTTTGCTCGTCCTCGAGTAAAGGTTGAAGAACTAAGGTGGTTGTATTCTCCCAAGAGTTGACCTGCATACAGATTATTCCGAGCTTTTTCCTGCATTTGTGAACATTCAAGGTGGCTACCAAGTTATCTTATAGCTATTGAAGGAGGAATAGCTTGAAATCAAGTCAACTCACACTACCCATGCTTTGAGACTTGGGGTTTTGGAATTTTCACAAAGATAGCCTTAGCTCCTCATGTGATACTCTCAAGTCACTCTTTTCAGGTGGCTAGTCCTATCCAGGTGTTCTTGATCATTCTACTACTACAGGCTGATATGTGGAGTTTTGGGTATGGATGATGAACAGGTTCCAATGTCAAGTCAACTGGATTCATGAAGAGAAGGCCATATCCCTAGATGATGCAAGTGTAAGTGCAAGTGTAGAAATATTTGTGGACTCCTGATCATGTTTCTCTCTTTATGAAGGAATATGCAAGAAGGTATGGACTCAAAGGATATCTCTAAAACTTGCTTTATTTCTTTCTTTTCTGTTGCTCTTTTTTTTTCTTCTCTTTTTTTTCTTTTTTTTCTTTTTTTTCTCTTTTTTTTCTCTTCTTTTTTTTTCAAAACCTTGGAGAAAAAAGAACTCTTCTTTACTTGGAGAAAAAAAAGAACTCTTTTTTTTTTTACTATGCTCTCTTTTTTTTTTAGGAATTTTTTGACGACAGTCCATACTCTTCTTGAATGAATGATGGAGAGAGATGCATGACTTGTTGACAGGAGTATTTTGGTGCAAGAGGGAGAAGATGTGGAAAAAATGTGCTCAATTCTCAGTGTAAGAAATGAGTGTGTTGGTGGAATGGTGGGTGCATATGGTGCGCGACTTTCAATGTGAGAGTCGGCATATTTATTTGGCGGGTGAATGATGTGCGCGGCTCTCAGTGTGAGAGTCGGCATGTTTATTTGGTGGGTGAATGCAATGATCTTGGGGATAAGGCCATCTCTAGCAAGAATTTCAAGACTTGACATCGCTAAAAGTGGCTAAAACAGGTTTTGCACAAGTGTAAGCGTAGATATTTGGCTCTGGTAGGACATAGCACTTATCACATGAGGAGCATTTGCTAAAAAGTTTTGAATTTTTTTGCATAAAAAAAATACCCAAATCCATTGCACGAGTTGGTAAGTATCATATCATTCTACTATATCTCACCTGCCAATAGCTTAGATAAAGCATGGGGTCCCTATGGCACAAGTTGTTCACACAATCAGGATAAGCAAGGAATAAAAAGTATGCAACTCATTCTCAAATGGTGAAAATAGGAGATGGAGTTTGCAACATTTTTAGTTGTATAAATTTTATTTTCAGCAATAAAGAGAATTAGCAGGGAGTGAGAGGGTGCACAAACCATGTTTTTCATCGTGTCGAAGAAATTTTTGTGCACCAAGGAGCGTGGTGCCTCCCCCACACTTGTTTTTGTACTGCTTTTTTTTTTTATTTTACGAAAGAGAGAATACAAAAACAAGTGTAGAAATTCTAACAAAATTGTGATATAATTATTTTGATTTTCTAAATTTGTCAAAGCTAATTAATTTTATCACATCAATTATTTCATTAGAATTATACGAAGGCTCAAAGAAAACTTTTAAGCGTTGACCGTTTACCTTGAAAGTATTACCTTTGTCGTCTGAATAGTTATAGCGCCATGTGATGATGTGCTGACGACGGTGTACGGTCCTTTCCATTTGCTCCGAAGTTTTCCTTCACCGAAGAGCTTGACCTTGGAGTTGAATAGTAGGACTTTGTCTCCCTCCTTGAACTCTTTTTGCTTGATTCGGTGATCGTGCCATCTTTTGGTTCTTTCTTTGTAAAGCTTGGCACTATGATAAGCCTTCTCTCTCGCTCTTCTAGCTCGAAATTTGCTTTGCCTATTTACGCCGGCTAGTATTTCGTCCATGTTCCGGCTCTTTGCGCCCGAGTAGGCTCTATGTTCCGGTTCGGCGGTAAATGGCAACTTTTCCCGTAAACGAGCTGGTATGGTGACATGCCGATGGGGGTTTTGTAAGCTGTCCTATATGCCCAAAGTGCATCGGGTAGCTTATCTTTCCAACCCTTTCCCATCTCATTGACCGTTTTTTCGCGGGATATTCTTGATTTGCTTGTTTGACGTCTCTCGCTCGACCACTTGTTTGAGGATGATAGGGTGTGGCTATGTTGTGCTTTGATCCAAGCTCCTTCAAAAAGCTACGGAAGGTCTTATCAATGAAGTGAGACCCTCCGTCACTTATGACCATTTTAGGTGTTCCGAAGCGAGGGAAGATCACTTCATGGAACATCCTTCTTGCATGCTTGGCATCGGCGGCTCGCATGGTAATGCCTCCACCCATTTGGATACATAGTCAACGGCCACCGGGATGTACTCGCTATCATGGGACTTTGGGAATGGTCCCATGAAGTCAATGCCCCAAACATCAAATATCTCTATTTGAAGGTTGTAGTGAAGGGGCATTGCATTGCGAGATGATGTTGCCCACCACTGGCATTTGCGACACCTTCGGATGAACTCTTTGGTGTCTTCGTACATCGTTGGCCAGAAGAATCCACACTGCCAGATTTTGGCTTGTGTGCGGAATACTCCATAGTGGCCTCCGTACGGTGCTGCATGACATTTTTCTATGATTTGCATCCCTTCTGCCGTTGGTACACACCTCCTTAGTAGTCCATCAGAACACACCCTGTACAGGTATGGGTCATCCCAAAGGTGACATCTGCTCTCAGCTTGGAGCTTCTTCCTGCTCTCCCCTGGTGGTACATGACCTGCAACCATGAAGTTCACGATGTTTGCGTACCATGGGTTGGCATCTGTCACCTTCAGCAGCATGTCGTCGTGTCGGAAGTCGTTTCTTTCCCCGCAGGTTAGTGACTTGCATACACGACAAAGGATTTGCAATGATATCTTCTACTCCTTTTCTATCTTCTATTTCAAGGTCAAATTCTTGGAGTAGAAGCAACCATCTTATTAGCCGAGGCTTAGCATCTTTCTTAGTGAGCAAGTATTTCAGCGCAGCATGATCAGTGCGAACAAATACTTTTGCTCCTACTAAGTAAGATCTAAACTTCTCAATAGCAAAAACGACTGCTAGGAGCTCTTTTTCTGATGTGGAGTAGTTAAGTTGTGCTCCTGTCAGGGTTTTGCTAGCGTAATATATTGTGTGATGCTTCTCATTTTTGGTTTGGCCAAGGGCCACCCCAACAGTGCAATCACTCGCATCACACCTGATCTCAAATGGTAGAGACCAGTCAGGAGGTTGGATGATAGGTGCAGAGATGAGTGCTTGCTTGAGAGTGTTAAATGCTTTCAAGCACTCATCGGTAAACTTGAAAGGAACATCCTTAGCTAATAAGTTCGTGAGGGGTCTAGAGATTTGTGAAAAATCTTTGATAAATCTTCTATAAAACCCCGCATGACCTAAGAAGCTGTGAATTCCTTTTATGTTTACCGGGGGAGGTAGTTGCTCGATAACCTCTATCTTAGCCTTATCTACCTCGATTCCCCTCTCGGACACTAAGTGCCCCAGGACAATGCCCTCACGGACCATGAAATGGCACTTTTCCCAATTAAGTACCAAATCCTTGTCCTGACACCTTTGCAAGACCCTGTCTAAATTTTTAAGACAATGATCGAAAGTTTTTCCATAGACGGTGAAATCGTCCATGAAAACTTCCATGATCTCTTCGATCATGTCCGAAAAGATAGACATCATGCACCGTTGAAATGACGCGGGTGCATTACACGGCCAAACGACATCCTACGGTACGTGTACGTTCCGTAGGGGCATGTGAAGGTCGTTTTGCATTGATCATCCGGATGGATGGGAATCTGATGATATCCCGAATACCCATCAAGAAAACAAAAGGAGTGTTTCGCTAACCGTTCCAACATTTCATCAATGAAGGGGAGCGGATAGTGATCCTTCTTTGTTGCCTTGTTAAGTTTTCGGTAATCAATGCACATTCGCCATCCGGTGATAGTACGTTGGGGTATAAGCTCATTTTTAGCATTTTCAACGACCGTCATTCCTCCCTTTTTGGGAACCACTTGGACCGGGCTAACCCAGTCGCTGTGTGGTACGAGATAGATTATCCCGGCGTGAAAAAGTTTCAGGACTTCCTTTTTCACGACTTCCCGCATCGCATTGTTCAGCCTACGCTGAGGCTCCCGAGTAGGTGTGCTAGTCGGTTCTACGGGAATGCGATGGGTACAGAGTGTTGGGCTTATCCCCTTAAGGTCATCTAAACAGTACCCAAAGACTGGCCTATGTTTTTCTAGAACCGCGATGAGTTTGGCTGTCTCCTCGTCACTAAGTTTATCACTTATTATGACAGGAGTTTGTGTGTCGCCGTTCAAGAAAACATACCGCAATCCTTCGGGTAGGGTTTTAAGCTCAACTGGAGGTCTAGGCGGTTTCTCCCCTATGGGAAGGTCAACGGTTTCCCCAAATTCGTCTTCTTCTTCTATGAAGAATTTGACATCTTTATCTAGGGACGACTCGGGTGACTCGAACATCTCAACCGCCATGACTTCCACGGGCACACTAGGGGGAGGTTCGGCCACTGAGTTCCTGGCTCGAGTGACTTGAATCAGGAATGATTCTCTCCCTAGTTTTAAGTCGACTTCCCTATTTTTGATGGATTATAAAAGATTTTCTCCAAAGGGTGCCCAATTAGTATGTCGAAATCCTGGATGTCAAAGACGTGAAAGTCCAGGGCCATTTCGACATTATCATGATGCACTGTTACGTTGTGCACAATCCCACATCCTTCTAAGCTGGATCGTGGGGCAATTCTAAGAGATTTATTTGTCGGAGCAAGGGGTTTATCACCTAAATTGGTCAGCATGAAAGATAGTGACATGATATTTGCTCCGACAAGAGGGCTGTAACGCACATCCACCGTGTTCCTAAAGATTTGGGATTGGATGGTAAAAGAAGGGGTGCGAATCTGAATTTCTTCAGAAGAAAGCTCCGCTTCTTCTACCCATTCACTGCTCAGGATAGAAGTCAACTCCCTAACGGATTCCTTAAGGAATGCTTTGTCTAGGGGATCACAAGGAGTGACATGAACCGGTGGTCTCTTTTCTCATAAATACCTCGAGGTGTTCCCAAAATCTTCTAATTCGTCCTCGAAGTATGGATCTTCTGAGGGTTGAAAACCTTCCCTCGAAGATTCCGGTTCGGGTGAGGGTCTCTGAAGGGGAGCTATGGGTTCGACCTTGGCTGAAGAGACTTCCTCATATTTTGGCTCTGGCTCTACATGGAGAGGTTCTAGCGGAGGAGCATTCTCTAAGATGCGATCTAAAATAGCTTCTCCTTCTGCTACGGTTTTATGTTGAAATGAACCTCCGGCGGCAGTATCGAGCTGTAGGGCAGACTCCTTGCTAAGACCTAACCAAAAGTGTTGTAACAACACATGGTTTGATATAGACAAGTTTGGGCCAGTACGGGTTAGGTTTAAAAATCTGTCCCAGGCTGCACCTAACGTTTCCTTCTCTTTTTGTTGGAAGTTGAGGATCTCTTGTCGTAAGGAAGCGATTCAAGGTATGGGAAAGAATGTGAGACAAAAATTGTTCCTCAATTCTTCCCAATCTCCGTTTACCTTCCCTACATTATGGGTGTACCATTGTTTCGCCCCCTCATCAAGAGAGAAAGGAAACAACTTCCACCGCAAAGTATCATGTGACATGCCTGCAATGGTTAGGCATGCACATAGCTGCTCAAACTCCCGTAAATGGTGATATGGGTTTTCGTCATCAAACCCCGAGAAGGTTTGTTCCCGAACCAAGGCTATAAAGCCAGGGCGGAGTTCATAGCTAGAAGCTGTGATTAGCTTCGATGATTTTGGTGGCTCTAAGAACTCGCCCTTTGGAGCACCAAGTTGGTGGATAGATTTTTGCTCCATTGAAAAGGTTGTTTTTTTTAAATAAAAATAAAAATCAAGGAAAGGATACACGGGATGAACTAGGTTCGAAGATAATTACGACAACCGTTCCCCGGCAACGGCGCCAGAAATGCTTGTTGGTATTTCTTAAAGCAAACAGAAAAGTCCGCAAGCGCACGGAAAGTACCGTTGTAGCTCTTCACCCGGAAGTATTCAGGGTATCGTATTTTCCACAGGGAACGGTCTGTAAGAAGTCTCCTAACTAGTTCTCCCAAAGAGGTGAGATGGAGAGTAGCTTGGGTAGTGAGGTTTTCTATGGGAAGATCCTAAGTGAAGGTAACTTTGCCGCTATAGACTTACTTCGGGCACCGGATAACACTTGGTCTGCCAAGCGTTGCCGGCCTACGGCTCTACGTCGAACCCGAACGTGGGGGATTACGAGGGACGGACAGGGCTGTCACCACCTGCCGCCTACCACCTCAACCGTGGGGCACGAGGCAAACGAAGGTAGTATCTAGCCTAGACACCACGTCTATGCTATAACTACTACTCTAGCGTGAGCTCAAGGCTTACCCGTCTCCGGGGTCCTTCTACTAGAGTACCCGTCACAAGGACGAACGACGAACCCGCAAGTATAAAGCGAACAAAGACAACTTACTTAAGAACTTAGAACCATAGGGTAAACACGAACTCTTACTCCAATTAGCAAGATGTCCGTCGAGGTACAAGTGTGGAGGATGCCGACAAGCCGGCACTCCGTCCACGCCCGATGTACAAGGCAAGGCAAGCCAAGTACAAGAGGTAGAGGAAGCCGGCACTCCGGGATTCCTTCTACTTCTCCTCACTCACTCCCTATACTAGTCTAGCTAGAAGCTAGTTGGAATGTGGCTTGCTCTCCTCTCTATTTCTCTTGTGTATCTTTGCTCCTTGGCTGAATTGTGTCTTGAGAGGAGGGGAATGGCCTCCTTTTATAGGTGGAGAAGAGGGGGCTCCTTGGAAATATGCCATCCCCACATGGAAAGGCCAAAACCGACCTCCATAGGCGGTTTCAGACCTTCCATACCAAAACCACCACCGAAATCAACATCCTCACGTAATCTGCAACCGACCGACCAAAGATGGGCCCCAGAGCCAGCCCAGGAGGCGCGCTCGCGCCTCAGGTGTGCGCACGCCCGTTGTGGGCCCTCTGGGCCTCTGCTTTCACTGCCAGTGCGTGGGCCTTTCAGCTGGCTTCGATTCGGCTGGTGATTTGTCCAAATCGGAGTCCGGATGCATCCGTGGTGCCCAATTTACTGAGACATGGTCCTGCAGCCCAAGATAGAATTGGTCTAGACTTTGGGCTTCCACCTCTCGGGTCCATGCTTGGCATTTTGGACCATGTTCATGGCCCAGATATTATGGTAAGTGGGCCACCTTCTCATACCATAGTTTTTCTCCACTTCTTGGCCATTTCAGATGTATTTCAGTGTTGACCTGCAAAACAAGAAATCTGCGCCACACTGTGGAAATAGTTAGAGTAGAGCCCTATTCTAGGTGAAAACAAGTGTTGCCTAGGCTAATGTTGGCGGGGTTAGAATCGAGTTAAGGACCGCCAACACCCAACCAAGGTCGGTTGACTCCACCGACGTTCCCAGCGCATCCCTGACATCGAATAAGGGCGGTTTGAGGTCGGTTGGATCCGAAGGTGGAGAAGCCACTTCACGCGGATCGATGACGTGGCGGTGGAGTAGCCCCTACTCCAACTTCCCCTATAAATACCTGCTGTATTCAACCATTCTAGACATCAACCAATGTGGGTTCCATTCTAGTTCTATATTCCAGTTGTAAGTGATAGTGTAGTCTAGTGTGGGAGTTAGAGTGAGTCGAGCGAAGCTCGGAGTCTCCAGAGTCGTCTTCTGGAGAGTCTGGTATTCCCCTTTACCTTTCCTCTTGTAAGACCTTTAGTACTTAATATATTTACTTTTCCTTACTTTTCTGAGTATTTACTTTCAGTACATACTTAGTGCATTATTACTCTAGTAGTAGTATTGTAGTGTTCTAGTCTGTCTGGTAGTAGTAGTTCACTAGATAAATTAGTCTTGTCTGCTTGATTGTTTTCACTGCCTTGTGCTGAAGCAGTACTCGAGCTTAGGTTAAGACGTATACTTAGCTTAAGTTGTAGGCGTTAGTGTGGGTGTGGTGCTCAGACTAAACCTACTGATGGATATTCGCCTCACTGATTGGTTTACCACTCATACTCTTGACGTATATTAGCGGGAACAGCGAATCGTGATAGGACTCCGTCTCCTTTAGGCTCTATTTGCATTGGGTAGGTCGATAGGTGCCTCATAAAATTAGGTACCGCTGGGATAGGGGATGAACCCTCCTATAGTCGGTCATACCTCCAGCAACCAAGTAAGACAAGATTAGTGGCTTTAGTCTATCTCCACTACTAGATTAGATTAGTCCACAGAAGTAGAGTTAGAGTCATAGGAGTCTTTTACTCACTCGTTGTCCTCCCACCTAGCTACACTACACTAGTTATCTTAGAATTATCCAGAACCACACTCAACCTTCCACTACCACTTCGTTTATACTCATTACACTAACTGAGCCTAGTTGAGATAGGATCTCTCTCCTTACCTCCATTTCTAGCAAGCTTTCCCTTGGGTTCGATATAAACCTTGGAATACTCATCCTAGGGAAGTGCTACACTGGTCTCTGTAGGTTTGCAGAGTTACCATTTGGTATACTTGCGACATCACTAGATCTAGCCTTGCTTAGTGATTCTAGAGCCATTACCCGAGGAGGAATTGTGACACCCTCTCTCTAATAGTAGTTCTGGTCTGCAGTAAGCAGTGCTACCTACACCACCCCTCGTCACATTATATTTACTCTAGTCGGTGTGCGTAAGAAATGCCAACAAGCATTTCTAGCGCCGTTGCCGGGGAGAGCAAAGCCTAGAAACTCGTAGTAATGACAAATCCGGTAAAATATCATCAGCTTGAAATCAACTAGTCGTAGGAAGTTTACCAGTGCCTGTGTTTCCTTTCATTTGTGAAGGCCAGGTAGTGTGTGAGTGATTCCCAGTTCGAGATATCCCGAAGGCAGTCTAGAACTCTTCTAGTCTACCCTCAGAGATTCAGCTCGCACTTGAACTCACTCAAGGAAGGAAGATCAGCACCAAGCATCAGGATGTCAACTGCCAGAAGATCCATAGCCGACTTCTCAGCTCCATCAGCGTCCCGCATTTCATTGGGGCCGCAGGCAGAGATCAATGATGTCCACTATGAGATCTCGCCATCACTTATCCGCATGGTGCAGACTATTACATTTGGTGGGAAGCCGCATGTAGCACTATTGCTATAAAGGGGCTCACAGTAGGAGCCATTCATCATCGCCTATTACCATTCTGATTGGTGGGAATGGCGAAGCGATGGTTCTATGCTTTGCCCGCAGATATTGATACATGGAACAAGTGTGCCACAGCATTGCTCAACAATTCTTTCCAATGGGCAAGATAGCAATCTTGCGTACAAGAATCTCATGCTTCCAGTAGCAGGCAAAAGAGACTATTCCCAAAGCATGGGAACGTCTCCAGGAGTACATTCGGGAATGTCCACATGATGGAATCAAGGAATGGCTCCTAATCCAAGGTTTCTACCATGGGCTGACATCAACTGCCCGTAGTCACCTTGATGCCGCTGCAAGAGGATCGTTCACATCACTCAGAGTCCCTCAAGCAAAGAAGCTCATTGAGAACATAGTGACGAACCAAGAGTGGAATGATGAACATCCTAAACCCAAGAAGAGAGACACTCACACCATTGAAGAAGTGAGTGCTATTTCTCAAAAGATGGAACTCTTGATGAAGAAAGTAGAAGAAAAATCCAACTTCGAGAAAGATCAAGAGGCCGTCCGACAACACACCTCAGCACAGACTAGTGAAGTCATGAAAAGGTGTGAGGTATAGGAAGCCAAACCAGAGGTCATCTCTGCATTCGAAAATGAACAACCACGACAAAACGGACCGACTCCACGCTTCCAAGGCCAAGGTAATACTCAAAAATCCAGCTGGCCTACACTTAGAGATCTTGTCATTAATCAAGGTAAAATTAATGAAAGCATGAATAAAAAGTTTCTAGCTAATGACAAGGCTCTTGAATTATTAACTGCTAAAATGGACTCTCTAGCTTCTTCTGTCAAAGAGCAACAAAACTTTAACAAAATTTTAGAGTCGCGAATTGCTCGGATTACTGCTTCTATTACATCCTCTATCAATTCCTGCCATTCTTCAAATGCGGTGACCACGAGAGGGGGTAAGACCACTCATGAGCCACCGTATCCTAACATGACCAGGAAGCCTGCAAGGAAGGACAAGAAGGATGAAGAAGACAAGGTAGAAGAAGTGGAACCTCCATTAAATGGAGAGGGTACCAAGCACAACGGGAAATTGGCACCACATGAGTTCTATGACTCAACTCTCCTAATGCCATTTCCCAGGAAAAGCAATCCAAAGACCGATGAACAATTCGGCAAGTTTATTGAGGTAATCCGTCAATTATGTGTCAATATTCCATTACTTGATGCTATGCAGGTTCCAACCTATGCCATGTATTTGAGAGACATCCTCAACAACAAGAAACCGCTGCCCCAAACCGAGGTGATTAAACTAACAGAAGAGTGCAGCGAAGTTCTATTGAACCATTATCCGGAGAAGAAGAAAGACCTAGGGTGCCCTACCATCGACTGCTCCATCGGGACATATCACTTCGAGCATGCACTGTGCGACTTGGGAGCAAGCGTCAGTGTCATGCCAAAGGTAGTTTTTGACAAATTAAATCACACTACCCTGTCCCCTACATCAATTTATTTGCAGCTAGCGGATCAGTCAATTCACCACCCAGCGGGAGTAGTAGAGAACATTCCTATCAAGATACACGATTTCCTCATTCCTGTGGATTTCTCGGTACTTGACATGGAGTTGACAAGAAGGTCCCCCTCATTCTTGGGAGACCATTTCTCAGCACTGCTCAAGCAAATATTGATGTCGGAGCCGGAGAAATTCAATTCACCATCAATGGAGCCCAGGAGACCTTCAACTTCAAACCAAAAATTGAGCAATGCTCAATGATCATGCTTACAGAGCTGGGTACAATGGTAGTCCTGACACACACCAAGAAGAAAACAAATCCGAGGCCGCGGTCGATAGCCAAGAAAATGTGGAAGAGAAAAGTCGTGCTTCCTCCCAAGAAAAATTCTACACCACCTCAGGGAGGAAGTCCTATTGAAGGACCTGAGGCAACTGCTCTTCAACCCAGGTAAGTTAATCCAAGGTGAGTTTTCTGACTTTTAAATTTAGCATTTAAATTCAGCATTTCTTTTTGCTTTTACATTCCCATCAATAAATTTTACTGTCAACAACAACTGTGCATAAGAACATTAAAATCAACCTCTGCTTAATCTGCTGAGGAATTTTGGCACCAGGTGGGGCCCAGGGTCAGGTCGACTCACCTGCCCCCTGTGGGTCCACCTGCCCAACTTTGCTCCACCATCACCTTTTGCCATGCTCATGTCTGAACCAAAGTGATAATTGATCTGCATGACATGAAGTGCTTCACATACCTACTAAAGAAACCGTTGAAGCTAGCTTGGAAATTTTGTGACTCTAAGCAAAGAAATTCAACTATGCATTGCTGTGTGGTTTTCATTGAGTGTCACCAGAGCTTGGGGGAGGCAAACCCTAGGTTGACCGACCTAATGGTGGACCCACCTCCCTCCAGTCTCTGGTATTTGTGAACTTATAGCTCTAGGATGAGTGCTGCAAGGAGGAAAGACAGAAGACTGTCGACTTGCATTTTAGGAGCCAGTTTCTCTCTCTCACCTCCTTGCTCAGCAAAATAGAATCGGGAATACGACCATGAGCAAAATCAGGGACAAGAGAAAACTAGTAATAACAAATCTTCATCTCTCCCCTAACCTCACTCATGCTCTAATTCATCATCCACTTGGGCTAAGCAAGATTAATTAGCTCCCTAAGCTAATCACTTGAGAGAGGAGAATTCTCCCATGATCACTCCATGAAGGATGAGGCCAACCACCAAATGTCTTGTCTTGCCTCCTCCCCTTTGCTTTCTTTCTTTTCACCACTTCATCCAAGAGAAAGAGATGCCATGCACCACCATCCAAAGTGAAAGAGTGACATGTTGTGGTAGCACCCAACATTGAATGACCTCCACTTACCACCAACTTTGGCACAAAGCAAAGAGGAGGAGAATCATGGGTCGGTCGACCCATGATTGAAGCAACCAGCACATGCATTTCCATCTCCTTATCCCTGCCATTCTTCTAGTGCAATCAGTTTTTGATTCTGGGGAGAGGGCCTGGTCGGCCGACCATGGCTATGGCCACCCAGCACCTGCATTTGCTCACACTGCCATCCTCCTTGCTTCTGCTAAAGCCACACTAGAAAATACCCAGGAGGGCAGGTCGACCGACCCAATAATTTGGGGCACCAGCACTTCAGCTCACTCCCCTCCTCACTCTCAAGTTCACACACTCACTTGCGCACTCAACAAGCCAAGAATATTTCCTTGTCATCCAAGAGCTCATCACACAACAAGCAAGAGAGGTAATCAAGGTAACAAGGTCAATCACTTGATCACCAATCTCTCTTGCTCTAGTCGTGTTCTTCGTGTTTCCACCATGAGCCTCAGGAAAATCAAGGATTGGGGAAAGGCAAGGTTTGGGAGTAGCTCATCCCGGAGCCACATTTCGATTAGCTCTGACACCTCCATGCATGATTTCGGGAGCCAGTCCTCCGTGGGAGCCATGCCATCTCCACCACCTCAAGTGAACGAAGAGGCCATGCCCGAGAAAATTCAGGATCAAGAAACTGGCATATGGCTCACCCCCGTTGAGATGCAAAAACTTGAAGAAATCTGAGACCGGGAGTTCATACACACCAAGGTAATATCCCCTGCACTCCTCCAACGTACAGGCATGGATTCTGAGTTTGAAGAAATCTTTGAGGCCTTGGGGTGGGAAACTTTTTATGATCTCTCGGATGCACTAGGGAGTAGAATTCTGACACTAGAATTTCTGAGCACCATGAAAATAACTAAAGATAAAATCTATTTTAGAGTGCTAAATGATGAGTACAATTTGCCATGGGATGCTTTCTCTTCTTGTCTTGGTCTAGAATCCACAAATATTCATATTGCTCATGCTACTAGACGCTGTGACAAGAGAGAATTTTGGGCTGAAATCACTGGGCAGGATTATTCTGTAGTTCAACCATGTACTAGTCACATTTGCAATCCCACTTTAATGTTCTTGCACCAATGGATTGGTTTAACCTTGTTCCCCCGAGATGACATTAGAATTGTTAGGGAGGTCGACACTAAAATTCTTTATGCCATGGTGCACAAGATTAAAATTTCTCCCGTGATAGAAATGGCTATGCACTGGGAGTGGGCATCCTCTCCACAGTGGAAATGGCCCATTGAGTTTACTTCTGTGATTACAAAATTTTGCATGCGCCTAAATCTGCTCACCCATTTTGACAACTATATTCCAACCCCTAGAATTGTTTTGACTGAGAAATTTTATATTCAAGGGGGGTATCTTGTGGGGAGAGGAAATAATGCCTATTCTTTTAAAGTTCATAACACCGATGAAACAATTCCACTGCCATGTGAAGATTTAAAATTATATAGTGGCAACCCATTGCTCCCTTTGTGCAAGAGACGCCGAAGTTTTGCAGGACCGCGCACACGTGCGCAGGCACGGGCTGCAGGTGGCGATGATGACAGTGACTATGAGGGTAGCTCTAGCTCTATGCAGGTGTCTCACTCTGGACGCAGGTCCGGTTTCCATAGTGGCTGCATGTCTTGCTCTTCTTCGCAGGATACACGGTCCCGTTCTCACCGCCAAGACATGGACTTGCTCTCTGCGGGAATTGGTGTGCTACGTGTCGGCAATGAGACCATGCAAAACCGAGCACTCCAAACCCGCCAAGCCATTCAAAACCTCCAAGGCCACAACAACTTACAATGGAACCTCATGTACGGCCACTATGAAAGACCACTGCCACCAAACATTCCATACATCCCAGTGCCACTGCAGCAGCGAGCCCCTCCTCCACAGCAGCATCCATACACCCCTTCTGCACAGCAAAATCCCTATGACACTCCACCATTCCCACAGAAAGCATCATACACTCCACCATTCCCACAACAGCCTCCATATGGTTATCCACCACATCCACCATATCCACCATACCAGTGAGGAGGCATGAGACAAGCTTGGGGGAGATCCTCTCCCCCACTCAGGTAAGTATTCTTGCTCTTTTAATTTACTGCAATTTTTATTTTCACGCATTTACTTGCTTTGCATATAAAAAAATGAAAACCATGAAAAATGCCAAAAAGATTTGTTTACTTTCTATTATAAAAATTTGAAAATCCAAAAAATTAATATAATTCTTGTATAATTATGCTTTGTTCTATTTTCTCTTGGAGATGATGAATAGTTGCTCTGTGAATATTTCTCTAGTACCTAGTATGCAACTACATGTTTCACTAAAATATGGATCGCTTGGCTCAATCTGAAATTGCCATGAACCTAATTACTTCTGTGGGTTGCAAATGTTTAAACTGAGTCTAAGTGATTGTGAGATATGAAATGGTGAAACAAGAGCCGCTATAATATTGTTCAAAGTGTGCATAATTATCGGAGCATTTATTCTGAAAATTGATTAAAAACTTAATTATTCCTCAATGGTAATGAAATTCCCACCATAGCCATATATTCATATACCATGATACAAGCCTTCTACATAAGCTGCTTGCTTTGCATTGAGTTAGTTAAGTCTTGTAGAACCTGTGTTAGAGGTGTGTCATGCCCCTAAGATCAAGATCCACATACCACTAAATATGTTGCTTCTAATCCAGAAGTACGCAACCATCCCTATGCTACTCCTACCCTGGGAGTACGCATTTTCATCATGCTGCTTCTATCCTGGAAGTACGCACTTTTCCATCCATACCACAGCATACTGCTTCTACACTGGAAGTACGCATATCCATATATATATCATTTTCATCGATCAGGTTGCCCCTAGTTCCAAGTTTTAAATCTCTCTTTAGTTTTCATTTGTAGGAGAGACATAAAAGAAATTCAAGGGCTAGGCAAAAAAAAAAGGCTAGCCATGTCACATTAGAATAGAAAGAGAGATAGTATCATTTTAAGGAAGCAACCTAGTCATCTCTACTTTTACTTCTTCATTTATCCATCATCCACTCCATATACACACATCTTGATCTGGGGGTATGTCGCTTCTCTTCTGTGGTCCAAGTTTTCTTAACTTGACAATATATGCGCTGTAAGTATGCTATTCCTTGCCATACCTATCCGAGCTCCACATAAAGCCTGATTAGAATAGGATGGTTCACAAAGGCTAAATTTTCTATGTGCCTAGGTGAGGATTTAAATACCACTTGAGTGACATGAGAGTACCATTTGAGGAACATTAAGAATTCTTTGTGAAAATCAATACAAAACCTCCAGTACGTTGCATGCAAAGAATGAGAAAAATAGTGCTCAATGTCTAACTGTTCTGTCTCTCAATTACCCAAGACAAAGAATGAGCTACAAGCCCCATGAAGGAGTAAGGTAATATGGGTGAGATCTGTTAGAGCTAAATTTTCCATGCTTAAGTGAAATATTCTTGATGCATGCCTGGTACTCTAGAAATGTTAACATTGCAGCAACTCCTCATCCAACTTGAGCTAAGTTTAATTGTTTGCTCGGGATGAGCAAAGGTTAAGCTTGGGGGATCTTGTTGACGAGGATTAAGCTATATATTTAACACTCTATAATCTCGTCAACTGGACAAAAACAAAGGAAAATTTGCATAGCATAGGCATTTTATCACTAATAAAGTTCCACATGTACTCTTAGTGTTTGGATTGCAGGTACATTCCCATTTTAGGGAAAACAAGCCCTTGAACCCATCTGAAAGAACCAAACTTCGAATGAGCAAGCAACACACTCCAGGACACGTGGGGACAGCTGTGGAACAAGGCTAATGGGCCCACCTGCCCAGACCCTGGTCGACCAACCAGGCTTTGGTGGGACCCACCTATCAGCCTTGCTCCACCGACCTACTACTGCTTCTAGAAGATGCCACGTGTCAACAGATGGATGAACCCCAGGTCGACCGACCTGGGGTATGGGCCCAACCGAGGTCGGTTGACTCCACCGACGTTCCCAGCGCATCCCTGATGTCGAATCAAGGCGGTTTGAGGTCGGTTGGATCCGAAGGTGGAGAAGCCACTTCACGCGGATCGATGACGTGGTGGTGGAGTAGCCCCTACTCCACCTTCCCCTATAAATACCTGCTGTATTCAACCATTCTAGACATCAACTAATGTGGGTTCCATTCTAGTTCTATATTCCAGTTGTAAGTGTTAGTGTAGTCTAGTGTGGGAGTTAGAGTGAGTCGAGCGAAGCTCGGAGTCTCCGGAGTCATCTTCTGGAGAGTCTGGTATTCCTCTTTACCTTTCCTCTTGTAAGACTTTTAGTACTTAATATATTTACTTTTCCTTACTTTTCTGAGTATTTACTTTCAGTACTTACTTAGTGCATTATTACTCTAGTAGTAGTATTGTAGTGTTCTAGTCTGTCTGGTAGTAGTAGTTCACTAGATAAATTAGTCTTGTCTGCTTGATTGTTTTCACTGCCTTGTGCTGAAGCAGTACTCGAGCTTAGGTTAAGACGTATACTTAGCTTAAGTTGTAGGCGTTAGTGTGGGCGTGGTGCTCAGACTAAACCTACCGGTGGATATTCACCTCACTGATTGGTTTACCACTCATACTCCTGACGTATATTAGCGGGAACGGCGAATCGTGATAGGACTCCATCTCCTTTAGGCTCTATTTGCGTTGGGTAGGTCGATAGGTGCCCCGTAAAATTAGGTACCGCTGGGATAGGGGATGAACCCTCCTATACTCGGTCATACCTCCAGCAACCAAGTAAGACAAGATTAGTGGCTTTAGTGTATCTCCACTACTGGATTAGATTAGTCCACAGAAGTAGAGTTAGAGTCATAGGAGTCTTTTACTCACTCGTTGTCCTCCCACCTAGCTACACTACACTAGTTATCTTAGAATTATCCAGAACCACACTCAACCTTCCACTACCACTTCGTTTATACTCATTACACTAGTTGAGCCTAGTTGAGATAGGATCTCTCTCCTTACCTCCATTTCTAGCAAGCTTTCCCTTGGGTTCGATATAAACCTTGGAATACTCATCCTAGGGAAGTGCTACACCGGTCTCTGTAGGCTTGCAGAGTTGCCATTTGGTATACTTGCGACATCACTAGAGCTAGCCTTGCTTAGCGATTCTAGAGCCATTACCCGAGGAGGAATTGTGACACCCTCTCTCTAATAGTAGTTCTGGTCTGCAGTAAGCAGTGCTACCTACGCCACCCCTCGTCACATTATATTTACTCTAGTCGGTGTGCGTAAGAAATGCCAACACTAGGACATAGGCAAGCTCGAAGGCACATCGAACCGCTATTTCTCTTCTACAATCTAATCTAAACAAGTAAGACACATGAACAATGAAGAACAATGTAGAACACGATGAACACTTCTCACAAGAACTATGGTCTAGTTCTTGATCATTGAATATATTGTGTACTAAACTATACTCTAGTTCATAGGCAAGACTATATAAATGTAATAAGAACTTGACTAAGGAAGAATGCTCCATAGATTTATACCAAAGGTGTAGCTTTTCTTCCTGGAGACAAGCTCTCCAAATAGCTTTGCCTAGCTCCAAAGGTCTAATGCTAACAACTAGAGAACAAGTGTGAGGTAGTGAGAGAGCTCCAAATGGTGTGTGTGGTAGGAGGGGGCCTCTCCTCTTCTTTTATAGCCTCCTGAAGGCGGTTCGGGGGTAGGGAGGTAAAAGCACCAGCGAAACCGTCCTTCCCAGGATGGTAGGCAGCGAACCGCCTTGGCCGGGCCCACTGGCGACAGAGTGGGCGTGCGCGCGTCCCAGGCGCGCCCGCGCCTGGGTGGCGCTGCCCCCTGACCGCCTTTGGCGTGTGGGCCTGGGCCATCTTCTGGGCCACGCTTGTAATGGTGCTTTTGGCCCATGTCGACCCGAAGTGGACTGCCTTGTTCTGTAGCTTGTTTACGCCTTCTCGAAAAGCGCCTTTTTAATCTAAAAATTCTTGCACTTGGTGTATTTTCTGCAAAGTGGAACTAGGTCAATAATAAAAGTATATATGCAATAAAATATTTATTTCTCCCAAAATGATCTATAATTGGAGGGTAAAAATCGGAGTTAAAGACCGCCAACAACGTCTTAGAAAGTCAATGCTTATCAGACGTACCCGGTTGTGCCATGTCGCTAATCTATGGGGCATGATCACTAAGTATTCTTTGGTTCTTAACACTCTTTGATCAAATCCAGTCTCAAGATTGATCAATCAATTGCTTATTATATCCTCTAAACACCATATAGAAAAAATGTTGATACATCATTAAAAATCCTTGATACCCCCTAAGTAGAAACATGACATGACATATATGAATTATATCCCATTGTAAACTCATATGAAAACCTCTTACGTGAGCTTAGACACAATAATCCTATGATCTATGAATCATAGCTAGAAAAATTTCTACCAAAGCCTCATTAAATTATGAAGAGAAATATTGTCTTTGATGTCTTCTAAAAAACGTTGGACGAAAAATAAATGATATAACATAATATACCTGATTGTTCCCTTCAAGATGTAAGGTCCAATAGAAGGTCAAGGTGTTTTGGTGGCGAGTATCCGATGACCACTATCAGTATTTATTAACACACATAGGAAAAATTCACAAGTGGAGGAATGCCATTGTAGCTTTCACTGAAATCATTATAAGTATTGTATCCATAGGGAAACATGTGAGATTAGCTATAGTCTAACTTAACCAGGTGTAGCAACAAGGTTACTGATAAACAAGAGCTAGCAACAACAAGGCTAAGGATAAACAGGAGCATAGAGAGGACTACTAAGGTCTAATATTGGGTAAGCTATGCCTTTTACTGTTGATCTGGAGACATTACTTAGGATAAACACCAACAAAGTATGCTTTTCCTTAGCAACAATGTCCTACTTGGCCTACATATGGGAGGTGCACTACAAAGGATTTAACAAACTATGAATATATATGTATAGGTCTATATATCATGGCATTGTCACACTCACGAATCTACCATTGATCCAAAATGTAGGGCACATCCACAATCAACCTAAGTCTAACCATCATCCTTACACTCACAGTTAATACTCTACTTCCCCTAGGAAGAGAATAAAGCACTCAAATGTGTTGTGAACCCGATGAACATTATAAATAATATGCTTAATTACTTGAACCAGAAATTGATTACCAGAGGAATCTTAGAAGCAAGCTCAAGTGGAACTTGGATTTGCCAAAGTACAAGCCATAGAGGGAGCACCAACAAACTGACATATCCTCCAAACACTCCCCTCACTCTCTATCTCATTATTTCTAATTATAATACTAAATCCTAATGAGGAATAATCTTCCCTTGAATGCTGACTCTAGATCTGATGAGAGTTGATCCTTTCATAGGATACCTCTCATAAGATCCTGATGAGAGGATATGAATAATTAGGGTTTCAAGATGCCTTTGCCTCAAGGGTATAGGGTTGTATATAGAGGGGTCATCAACATTTCTGAGCCCCCGGATCAAATCAACTTAAAGAAATGACGTAGATGTAAACCTTAAAGCGGTGGGGAACTAATCTATGAAGTATATCGTGATTGAGCTCTAGGGCAAGCCACTGGCCTATGGGCTAGACTGGCTGGCCCACTTTCAGGGCTATTAGCAACCAACTTTTATCAAGTTGCCTTCTAGTGCCTTCTAAATCCTTATGGTGTTGGTGTCTGCATATGGAATCTGTGATTTAATCTGACATGTGGGTCCTCTCTTGATGGTTTTCTAGATACACCCTATAGAAAAAAGACTCACCAAAACTCGTGGAAATTAATAGTTTAAACCCCTAAACCTATATATATGCTTGGTGATCATCTTCTTGCATTTATACAAGTCATGTTGAAGGTGATGTTAATGACCGCCAACAACCACATCCTTGTCGAGCAAGTCTTCATCACTGGCACATTGAACTGATAGGAATGTGCAGCTTCTGGTGGCAAGGAAGATGAGTCTACCTATCATGCCCAGACGCAATGCACATTTGCTATTAGATTCTTGGATAAGGTCAGGATGCTTACTATGTCCAAATTACCCTAGTTGTGTACAACAAGGATAAGGGATGTTCTTGATAGTTCATACTACAATAATGAAGAAATAGGGTTGATCTTATGCTATTTTGTTTTCTAAAAAGAAAAAAGCATTATGCAAATACTGTTTGTAAAAGAACAATCCTAATAACCACTACTTGCCTAGCCTGTTCAATAAAATGAAAGCCTCCTACACCAATCTAGTTGCAAGAACAAGTAATTAAGCACTCAAACAAACAAGCAACTAGAACTATCACACAACAACTGGTGAGCTAACAAACAGAACAACTAAGCTACACTAGGCTCTAGAGCTAAGCTAGGATACTAAGAAATAACACAAGCACACAAGGTATGAAAAGTAAATACAAGTGTTGAGAGAGCAAACAATCGAGGGCAAGTGACACCGAGATTTTTTTCCTAAGGTTTGGTTGCTTGCCGACAACATAAGTCTCTGTTGAGGTGGAAAAATAAAGGAAGATTAAAGAAATAGTTGCCAAGATGTAGGTTTGTATCAAATCATCAAAATTATTGGAAATGGTATCATCCATTTTTATCGCCTACGCCTAAGTCACAGAGTTCATCCTCAGGTATGCATGGTTATCCCTTAGTTATTTATTTTGAATATTTGTTTGGGTCTTTAAATTATGGAGGTTTCCAATTCATTTTGCTTATCCATGATTTTCTAATCAAAAGCCAAAATATTTAATTTTGGTTATTTGCAGTCTTATGGATATGATTTCATATGACTATTACTGTAAATATATAGCGATGAATGCTTGCAAACCATTGTGATATGAGAAGAGCCTCCATGGAATTTACTTTGATGGATTTAAAATCCCTGGGGGGACCATTTATGCATTTTGAAGATACTTGCTTCTATGGATACTTTATTTTCTGTAATTAGCTTGCAAAAAGGGCCAAGGTGTTGGCATGGTCAATATTTCTCACAACTGTGCTCTTTGAGACATTGAACTAATTAAACTTCATTTGAACCAACATTAAAACCAAATGTGAAGTTCTCTTGTCCGGCTTAGAAATATTGCCATGCATGGAGGTGAAACATGTTGAAGCTTTTGGTGATTCTTTACTTGTGGTACAAGAAGTTTGTTGGTATCTTTTAATGTTTTGAAGGATCACCTAATGCATATCTTGTCAAGTGCTTTGACATCATTGCCTATTTTGCCGAATTCTGAATTTGACATATACATGGCATGAGGATAGTAAGGTTGCATAGTTTTCACATCATAGAAAAGCCGATGCAAAGGAAGAAGTGTAGCCAAGCATATGTTGACACCTAAACTTGTCCGAAGTGCACCTAAAATTGTTCAAAGTGTAGAGGGCTCTGCACTGTTTTTCTATCGTCCATGTGCTTATAAAACATACTTAGATCATCTCATTGAGATCTTGAACGAAGAAAACAACTTTTCAGGGATGACCCGCTGGAACCAGCCTAGTCAATTCCAAAAACCTGTCAGGCCAGATTTGGCAATTTTCCATCTTCCTCGAATGGAAGAATTGACTGTACCTTTGCATTTATCTCGTCAAGCTAATTGAAAAACATATTTGGATCACCTCACTTGGAGTCTAGAAGAATTAACTATGATTTTTGAAAGGTTTTCTGCCTTGGACCATAGAAAGCGGCCACCGGTTTTGGCAAGCTCAGATCTGACTCAAAACGTGTTTTGATGTGTTTTGCAAAGATTATTTACCCCTAATGGGATAAGAACTCTATAAATATATGGCAGATGATTGATTGAGGTTCCCAACACAAACAATCCAATCATATATATAATTTATTTTATCTCTCTTTGCCCTAATCTATTTGAATCTCCTTGTTGGTGTTCATCACTTGATTCGATGACCAAGAATGGCGCTCTAGATCTGTTGGGCGATCTAGGACAACATGCAATGTACTCGCCCTGAAGGTGTCCCTTCCGGGAGAGGGCTTCATTGGTTGCTTTGCTAGTTTGTTCAGAAGCTAGGCGTTCTTCGTCGCACATGCATGATTTGTTACCATTTGGTGGTTTGCTCATAAACCTCTTCATTCTTCACCATGCAAGTATTCCTTTCTGTCCTAGGTCATTCTCGGGCTCAATCCTAGAGAGCCGGCCAGGCCGACTCCCTAAATCTGCTAGGTCGGTTTCTACACAATCACACCGCCTTGGTCCATGTATGATCCATGTCTTCCACTACTGTGGTGTGTGACCGATCTTTATTGTGAAAACTTCCACTCCTGTTTGGCTGATCTTTTCTGCGATTGATAAGTCGGCTAATGCCATTTTGTTGTGAAAAAAACACTATACCATAACTAATAAGCACATTTGTTGGATGCACATCTAAGTTACACAAATGCCCATTTAGTTAAGTGTCTAGGATTACTAGCTAATATATGGCTTAAAGTATTGATACATTCTACTTGTTGTGTTCACTAATTTCGAAATTCTCTTGGCATTTGTGACAACAAAAACACGTTATTGTTTACTACTCTGTTTTCTAAAACTGTAATTTATTTTGATTTTTCTAGATACGTAGCTTTTAGAGCATATCTTCTTTGGTTGCCCAATGGCTGTATTCACTTGGAGTTTTGTTGGGAGGGCGTTTATTCTGAACTCTTATCCTACTTCTGTGGGAGACTTTACTGGGAGATTGTTAAGGGGAGATTTGGGCCTATCTAGCAAAATGATCATGTTTATATTTGCAGGTTTAACTTGGGCCCTGTGGATCTCGCGCAATAATCTGGCGATTTCCAAAAAGACTCCACGTGCTGCAACTGACGTTCTGTTCAATGCAATGTCATATATGCAGAGATGGAGCTTTCTGCTGAAGGAGAAAGACCAGGAACGCTTTGAGAAGATCAGAAACGTCATGATGGAGGGCCTGAAAAATTTCAAACCAAGCAATATCATGCTTTCGGATGTAATAGAAATTTAAATTCCTTGTAGTTCCTGGCCTGTACTTTGAGCTTGACCTGGCAAACTGGCCTTCCCAGTTTTCTTTTCTGTTGTAAGAACGTTTGAGCTTTCAATAAAAGCTGAGATTTCTCGTCGTAAAAAAAAGATACGTAGCTTTTATCGTAAATACATATACACTAATATCCCAACTAAAACTGCAGTTTGGAACGGAACCGATTGGATTCTATTTTGTACACAACTATCCATTTTAATTGCAGCTTCCCTTGTGTTAAAACTTCAAAATACTAAGTTTGTAGTCAGGATATGCTTCAGCGAAATGGACTATGTCACAGCCCTGAAAAAGGAGTAGAAACGGAAGTTTGACCAAAAATTGAGATACTAGGAGACACGTAAGTTACTGGCTTCATAGCGCACCCTAAGCCATGTCCTCCTAGACGCCATGTCCTCCTAGACATGGCTGTTGCATACTACAACACCGTGACATCATATAGTTGACCATCCACACCCTCCTCCGCCTATAAAGACTCCTGTTCCTGTATACACATCCACCCGACCCAGCAAGCCATGGCAGGACACACTCGCAGCAGCCAGAATCCCATGGGCAACCAAAGCTTCGGTCGCCACGGCCTGCCGCCGGCGGTGCAGGGCCAGAGCGCGAGAAGCCATACGCCGGTGGCTGTTGTACCTTACCCCTCTTCCTTTCCATTTATTCACCCCTTGACTAACCAGGTGATGATGAGGCCGCCGTCCTGCTTCGCGCTGCCGAGTCCAAGCATGCCTTTCTGGATGGTGGCGCAACACCAAATCCAGGCGCCGTTTATCTGGGGCACGGTGGTTCATTCGTACACTGTCATGTCGTGGCCATGCAACGCGGCGACGGATGTTGTGCCAAGCCTGCGCCATGCTTACCCGGCGAATCAACCGGGGGCCGTGCAAGCTGATCTGACACTACGCCTTGGCTCCGGTGGTGGCGATAATAGTCGCGGAGACAAGAGGCAGTTGATGCCTTTACTTGAAGACAGGCGCCGTGGCAAGAGGCCTTTGGTGGCGACGGATGGTGGTGGTGATCAAAGTGGTGAGGAGGGCAGCGGTGCAGACGGCTTGGATCTGGAGCTGCGTCTGTGTCGCTAGAGCCATGGGCACTTGCGGAATGTAATAATAATGAAGTGATGGGAATAAGGATCTTAGAGTCATGTGTGCAAGTGTAATATGGGACTGCTGGAAGTGGAACTGGTTTAGTAGAACATTGATAAATTTGGGCCTCTTGTTTGTGTATCTGTTGTCCTTAGTGTTGGCGATGTAAATCTAGTCCTACAACCAATGAGTTAATACACTCGAATAGCATGAGGATCATTGGGACTGCTTGAGGATAGCAGCAAAGTCAGGTTTCCTAAATCGGCTTACCCGGTTTTGGTAGATCTAATGTGAAAACCGAGAAATGCCTTCCGAAAGGGACACCTCAAGGAAGGCACAACTATGGTGTGTCCTAGGTTTGGTGGTCAAGCTAGGTCACCCTCTCACGCCATGAATACGAGAAAAAAATCAAAAGGTGAGGTTAAAAAGGCAGGGCTCATCAAGAGATTTTTCGATCAATTCGGGGGCGACACCCCTCCTAGTTTGTTTTTATATTGATGACGTGCCCAAATCACTATCAATACAAAATACGCCTAGTATTACCGGGGGCAGAGATGGGGTACAATAACAATAAGGAAAGGGCATATGGGGACAGGGGCATAAAATAATTCGTCGGTCACAAACAACAAACCCGTCAGGCAACCACCCAATGACATTGAAGAATGCCACCATTGAGCAACATACTCGCTGATGCACCGGCCACGATTATTGTGCCACCCCTCTTACCTCCGTCGATCGAAAGCCAACCTCAATGCTGGAGCACAATGAAAGGGGGACTAAATGTGCTGAGAAGCAACAATTCGGGCACACTAGAGACGATGACGTTCCTTTAAGCTGAAGGCAACCTTTCCAAGACATCTGAGCTCCATGTACCATCATACAATGCAAAAAGGGGAGGAATCCTTGAAGAATAATGGTAGAAGCGGTGGATAGCCACTCGACATTAGATTTGATAACACCACCAACGAGGAGACAATCAACGGAGCAGAGGCGCCGAAGGTGGGCACTCAGTAGGCCATGACCGAAATCAAACTCGTAATGCTAGTCATGTAAAAGAAGTGTATTAAATCAAAGATGACATCCACTACATGTCACAAAAAAGAGCCACCACGAAACAAAGATACTCGCTAGAAGACTACAAAACCATGGCACATAGCACCACCCGTCGTGGCTACATTGCTCTGCTGTCACCATCCACATGAGGGGGCACAACCATAATGGGGACTAAAGGTGGGAAGAAGCACTCAGATTAAAGCCCACTAGAAATGATGACCTCCCTATCAATTGGGGTCTCAACAATTGTAGCACATCTAGGCTCCACAAACCACCATCCATCATCGTATACGGGGAGGAAGCCATGAAGGGTTGGATCGACAATACCATGGTAATTGATTTGGTAACACCACCAACAGGGAGAGCATCGGTGGAGTAGAGGTGACAAAGTCGACATTTAGCTGAATCACGATATCGGTCGCCAACAAGCAATTGATTGGCCCAAGAGATGATCGAATGAGGGGGAAGTAGGAGGTACCTCACATTGGCAACATAGGGAGAGATTCTGCAAGAGCGGATGCTTGTGTGTAAGTGGAGTACCTCATCGCACACCTCGTGTGACACTTTCATTGCACAATAGCCAATTGATGAGCACCAGGCACCGCTGATTTGAGGTGATACATGCCAGCACATCCCTACGCACCGGGCATATGCTTTCACTACTCGGTTGAGCGGACCAGGGAAACTTAGCACCATCACAAACTACTTCATCTTAATCCCCCTAAACCGAAGTGAGCGGCAACTTTGAAGATTTGGTACTCTCTTAGGACCGAAACAAAGGGATAAAGATTAGGAGAAGAGACAGGGAAGCCCCCACACATCGTTGAGTGACAACAGGGTTAGATTTGGGAAGAGCAAATCTACGGAAGTCGGTATAGGCTCACATAGCCTAGCCTGTGCATTGACTTCAGCCGTTGCCTTGCGACTACCAAACAGATAGATCCGAGACATGGGGGTAGCAGATTCGCGCATGGGGGACAACAATAGATCCAAGACGAGGGGGCAATAGATTCACGCATGGGGACAACAGGTCTCGAATCGTGGGCCATGGGTGCTGGACCATATTATGCAAGGTACAGTTGGGGGACCGAATGCCGTGCGCGTGGCCAGAGCCCACACGATGAACAACTAGAGGAGGCTCACCTATATCACAGACCCGACCAATTTACATAAGCATAAGTATGAATATCAACGCCAAGGCGTCGAAGAACACACTTAAGCCCATGTAAACCCGGCAGTCATCCAAAATCCCGAAGGATTTTAAACTTTTCCCGTTAAGCCAGGGATCGTAATAAGTTCAACATTCATCATACATCACACAAGTTCACAAATAGATATTACATCGGAGTTTAAGTAACATTATTACAAACCATGGTGAAACAAGTTGCGGAAGCTACATAGCTTAAGTCTTACAAACCACTAGAGATTATACAGTGCCTTGTCCATGACCGAGTCCAACCAAAAGCAGCATAAGGAGAGAAGGATAAACGACTGTGCCCACAGTCTAGTCATCACCCAAAGCTGGATAGTAGCATGTCTCGCAGTATCCATAAAACATCTCCCCATCTGCAACAACATGGGAATAAAACCATGAGTACGTGGGGTACTCAGCTAGACTTACCCGTCTTAAACCAGAAAATAAGAACTCTTATAAGCATATGCAAGGCCATATGGTGGTTTGGTTGACCCTTTCTTGCATAAACGACATGAGCTTATATTATCTTTATTAGGTGAACTACACTAAGCTTACCAACTTAAGTAATTTCTGCACATACTATGTTTTGCTCCTGATCTATAACATTATTAAGTAGAAGCATAAAACAATCATCCTTTCACATGGTTGATCATAAACAATATCCATATCCGTCCAGGCATCATAACCCCGCAACCAATTTTCCTATTTTTGCCCTGTATTGCATGTACTCACATCAAGTTATCCACTATCCAGGGACGATGGTGATTATAATCGATTCCTACTCAGCTGAGGGTAAATTTCTCACACAAACCCCACTCACCCGCTAACGTGAGTGGTCGGTCATCGTTCACTTATTCGAAATTAGGGATCAACAGGAACCAATCGTGCCCAGGCCTCTCGATGGCTGGATCTAGTCGGGTACCGACATCAGTCTTAATGCCACGGCCTATCCCACCCCAACACCAGCACAGTGGTTCGACCTGAAACCCTAAGCCAAACAGCTACTAGACTTTGGGGTCCCATAAAACCACCTAAATGTGAGAAGCTGTTCAAAATGATTGAGGGCTGAAACAATACAGTGTTGTGCTTATTTCCCGTTTGGGTATGTGCCAGATTTCCCATTTGATCCAACCATATCATGTGAAAATTCCCTATCCTCGCGGATGATTAACCAACCACCCGACTTCTACCGCTTAATCAAGCCAGGCTAAGCAATAACGTCCTATACTTAATCAGGGTAGAGGTATATCAAGTGGTCAAGGTAGGGTAATGCACCAAAGGGTGTCAATCAACGCCTACTACGTAATGCAACATAAACAGTAAAAGACGCAAGTTAGTTTTGGCAAACCGTAGGAGAAATGCTCTGGGGCTTGCCTTTCTCGAAAGGGCTGGGGTAGTGGTTCGGGCACTCCGGAAGTTCAGCGTCCGACTCCTCCCCGACTGCTACTTGCTCTTCTGACTCCTGCTAGGGTACCCCTTCCTGCTCCGCGGGTACCAGCTGTTGGGCGTCGTTCAGCGATCCTGTCATGATGCAATGCGTGATTGAGTAACTCATATCGAATTACTTACTACATGTCGATGATCGATGCAAGTGCATGACATAAGTTGATCATATCAAAGCGACACGACTATCACAAGACGACATGGACGACCCAAGGCGTACCATGTTATGCCATGGCGCGAATGGACTTCGCCCATGGTCGCTAACCCTCGACCAAACATGAGCAAAGCAAAACATGACATGGGTCAAGACCTGACCCTAGCATGATCATTGCTCAACATAACATCTCCAAAGATCATTTATAATGAACATCATGATCATGACACACAAATCAAGTATAAAATACCAATAAACATGGAATAGGGCATAACTGCAACCCTTATTTCGACATCTCCTAAAATCCTGGAAACATTACAGTAGCCACATCAGGTTGATCATAGTCTACTGTCCAAATTTCATCCCATTTGGACTTATGATCAAGGCTACACAAAAATCACAAGTTCGCAACCATTTATGGCCAAATAATGAACCATAAATAGTTTGCACTATGAAACATGTCAAACACCAGATTAGACTTCACCATTGGCTTCAAATCAGTGAAGAACCATCACACAAAATTTACCAAAGCCTAATCCTTCCTAAATTAAGCCCTACAAATTTATTTGCCAACACTAAACACAATCACATTCTAAAGCAACTCTAAATCCTACCACACAACATAAGCATGTTAATACACACTCACAAGGTATCCTAAATATGATGATTTTAGAAACTGGAATCACCATTTTTGGACCAACCAAGAATTAATTATGATTTTTCAAATATAAATCCAAAACCCCTTTTGATCCAAAATAAAAATACTTTGCTCAGCAAAGTTTCCCCAAAAATTTCCAAAATATTCCACAGCATACATCTCATCAAAACATGGTTTTAGAAACTTGAATCATTTCATTTGGACTAGTACATCTCCAGATACAAAATTCACAAGTACAATAGAAATTCTGGAAATTCATTTCCAGAATTTTCCGAACCAAAATTGCTACGCGCACACAGAATCTGTCCCCCACTGTCATCACGCGGCCGGCTAGATCCACCCGGGCAGTGTACCCAGACCAGAGTGGCACCCTGGCCCCCGACTGCCAGCTGGGCCCGTGGGCCCTGCGGGTCCCACTGGCCAGCGAGCCAGAGGCAGGGGAGCTCCCTCGCCGGCGGCGAACCTCGCCATCGGTGGGCTCCGGACCTCGGCGTCCTCGCCGGTGGGGTCCCCGGCTCGGGGCGACGCCGATGGTGCCCTCGACGGGCTCGCAGGCCCACCGGAGCACACCCTGCTCGCGGCAATGGCGCTCGGCGGAGGCAGCTCGACGGCAGCCCGGCAAACCTCGCCGTGGTCGTCCAATCGGGCGGCGCGACCTCGTCCCCTGGGGTCCCGCGACTGCGGTGAGCACCAAGGCGCGGCCAATCGGGCCACTGGCCAGCACAGCCCTGGTGACAAGCTCGCCGGAGGGGAGGAAGAAGGTGGCAACCGATGCGGCGCTTACCCCTCCTGTCTTCGGTCGATGGCGGCGGTCGGCGCGCTCGCGGCGCACACGCGCGCACGAGCCGAAGTGGCCCGGCGGCGACGCAGCAACGGCGCTGCCTAGCTTCTATGGGCGACAGCGATGGTGGACGACGGCGGTGGTTTCGGTGGTGAAGCGAACGAGAGAGGGAGGGACGGAGTGAGCGAGAGGAGGAGGACGAAATGACGACGACGACGGCATCGGAGGACTCGAGGCACCGGGGTATACCCCCTCGAGGGCGGTGGGGTGGCGCCGGCGTCGACACGCGGCCCCCACGCGTCACCGGGAAAAACAGGGGAGCTCCCCTATCGGTCGGTGAGGCTAACAGGTGGGGCCCTTTTCTTTTTTTATTTAAAATTGATTTAAAACCCCTATTTTCACCCTCCTATAACTCCCAATCTAGGCCTATTTTGGAAAAACTCCCAACATAGAAAATGACCCCCTCAAAGAGTAGATCATTTCGACTTTAGAAAGTTTTATCAAATTCCCAACCATTTTTGAAATAGAAATTTCCAAAGAAAATCACTTGTAAAATCAAGTAAATAGAAAATCAGCCCCTATGCTGAACTTCAACCCCCAAAACATATTGCTTACACTCATTTTCAAGCAAAGTGGTCATTAGGAGTTTTAATCCTCATGAAAAACTTTAACTAAAACATTTAGACCCCAAAAGCATTTGGAGTTTCCGGGAAACACTTTCTGACGACTCTAGACAGCAAACTCCAAAACAGGCTAAGTCTAAAAGCATAGTTAAATTACCTAGGGTCATGAACATGACCTCTAATCAAATTTCAGTCATTCTCAAGTCTAAGTGAATTTAGTGAGCATCACATCAAGCACTTGTCATAAGCAAACATTAGCACTCAAGCTAGATTTATCAAGCAACTTAACAAATGAATGCAAATGCTCATGATGAAATGCAAGTGAAAGTGCATTGGGATTTTTGGAAAGTGCTCAAAAATCCCAGATGTGACAGCCTTTCCCCTTAAAGAAATCTCGTCCCGAGATTTGAGTGAACTAACCATTTCCTATGGAAATCGGGATAAACCTCTTCCTGATATGCTTCCATTTCCCAAGTAGCCTCACGGTCGTCATGGTGGCTCCATATCACCTTATATGTCTTCACCACACGGCCGTGAGTTTCTCGCTCTTTCTCATCTACAATTCTTACTGGCTGCTCATCATATGACAGATCAGACCTGACTTCAACCTCTTTAGTTTTGATTTGCTCAGTCGATACTCGCAGACACTTCTTGAGTTGCGACACATGGAAAACAGGAAATATCGACTCCATCTCTACTGGCAATGCTAGTTTGTAGGCCACTAGTCCCATCTTCTCTATGATTTCATGTGGGCCAACGAACCTAGGTGCTAGCTTACGCTTGATTCCAAACCGTTGTACCTTCCTCATAGGTGACACCTTCAAGTAAACTCTATCTCCAACCTCAAATGTCAATGGCCTTCGCCTCTTATCCACATAACTCTTATGTCGAGACTGGGCGGCTGCAATGTGTTGCTGGATAACCTTCACTTTTTCTGCTGCCTCTTTGACAAAATCTACCCCATAGAATGTCTTTTCTCCAGCTTCCACCCAACTCAACGGAGTTCTGCATCTTCTGCCATACAAAGCTTCAAACGGTGACATGCGAATGCTCTCCTGATAACTGTTATTGTAGGAGAACTCTACTAAAGGTATCCATTTTTCCCATGAACCCTTTGCTGACAACACACATGCCCTTAATAGATCTTCTAAAATTTGATTTACTCTCTCAGTCTGCCCTGAGGTTTGTGGATGATAAGCTGTGCTGTGTATTAGCTTTGTCTCCAAACCTTGCTGCATACGCTCCCAAAAATGAGCCATAAACTGGGGTCCTCTATCAGATGTGATGGTTTTTGGAACCCCGTGCAGCCTCACTATCTCCTTCACATAGATATCAGCATAGTGTGAAGCTCTCATCCATGTATATACAGGTATGAAATGTGCAGATTTAGTGAGTTTATCCACAATAACCCATACAGAATCATGACCCTGCGGTGTCGTAGGTAATCCTGTGATAAAATCCATACTGATTTCTTCCCATTTCCACTCAGGAATCGACGATGGTTCAAGCAATCCGGCTGGCTTCAGGTGTACTGCCTTCACTCTACAGCAAGTATCACACTCTGCCACATACTTGGCAACATCTTCTTTGATATGTCGCCACCAGAATTGCTTCTTCAGATCTTGATACATCTTACTAGTACCAGGATGAATGGCTAACTTTGTCATGTGGGCTGTAACAGAACCGACCAACTAACATAATTACTGTTCACTAATCGAGCCATCGTGGCAGCTTAAGTAGCAAACCGCAATCATGTTAGCCCGGTAGTCCGCGAAATCTCGAAGGATCTCAAACTTTTACAAAGTAACACCCTAATCGTAAGTTCAGCAGTTCCCATTCACTTGATAAGACAGTTTACAAATGAAATAATTACATCACGGGTTTCAAATAAGGTTATTACACTTAGACTTTTCAAATAAACAGCGGAAGTAGATATTCTTGAAATTATACTCACACCTACATTTTAAATACTGTGCCAGCTCAGGGTCGACTCCATCAAAAGCATGTAGATGAGATATAAGAGTTGACTTGCCCGAAGTCTAATCCTCCCGTAACGGGATATAAGTCCACCGTGTCACCACCGTGGTAGTCTCCAACCTACAACAAACAACATTGGGAATTGCACCCTAAGTACGTGGGTACTCAGACAGACTTACCCATCTTAAACCAGAAAATAAGGACGCTTTGGGGTGGAATGCATGGCCTTATAGTGGATTGGCTGACTCATTTGCGAAAAGCACAAGTTATACGATTATAGATATGTATAAGTATGAACCTTTTATTTTATTCTTGCATAGCTTATCATTATAACCTGTTTATGCTAGGTGAGCACCTATGCTAAAGCAATCAAATAGATCATCAATTAATAGAAGTAGTTATCATTTCAAGATTAGCCTTTCCAACATCATCCATATAACCATCCATGGGTCTCATTATTTAATTAGACGTGATTGAAGCTCAAGTCAAGTACTCACTGTCCAGGAGTGATGGCGATTCGAATCGATTCCTACTCAGCTGAGGGGTTATTCCCCACACAAGCCCCACTCACTGGCCAAAGTGAGTGATAGGTCACCGTTGGTACTGTTCGGGTAAAGTCGCGGGACCTCTATGGACAAGTCTACACCCAGAGGTTGTCCGGAGCCAGGTTGATCAAGATGTGTCTGCCCATGGAACGACGCCAGGTAGCTCAGACATTCTTGCGCATGGTCACTCGGGCCTCTGACCACCCCTCCGCCATTCGGTGTTCTTGCCTACATTTCGGTCACCGGCCCAAACAGAGCTACTAGGCTTCGCGGTCGGAATGAGTCATCCTTCCAGCTAAATGTGGGGCATGCGTTCAACATGACTTGGGGGCCGATAGCGTTGGGTTATTAATTGACATCGATGGAGTTACTATGGTCTCTAATACCATAAGCAAACCCCATCCGATTGTTGGTTCATTTAGCACCCATGGTTACCTCCAGGATTTACCATCACATGGCTCAAATAGCCTGATAACTGCCAATAATTCACGGGTGATAAGGAACCACCCGACTTCTATCGATCTATTTAAGCAAGGCTAAGCAGTTATATCGATCCTGACCAAACATGGTAAAGGATATTTAAAGTGGTCAAGGATTAGATAATATGCAGCAAGGGTTCCAAGCAACTCCTATAACTTAATGCGTTAAACATATAAAAGGACGCAAGTGATATTTGCAAACCATTGGAGAAATACTCCGGGGCTTGCCTTAGTTAGAAGATCAGGTTGAAGCTCTAGGTACTCGACTACTCCACGTCGGATTCCTGGTTCTTGATCACTCCGCGTGCGGATCTCCGTTCGTGACTTGTCCTTCAGGATCCTTGACTTCACGATGAATGTTCTACACGCAACCCTGGAATGATGCATGTGCATATGCATGAGTGTGTGTTCATCGATACATGCATGATCATGAATGATCAAGGATGATAGACGTTCATAGGCGAATAACCTATTTAATCTGCTACACTTATCACTAGCAAACAAGCCAGTAAAGCCAAAGACCTATACTTAGTCGCAATCATCCTATCTCAATCATCATGGCATACTTAACAACCAATCATACATAGCCTAATCACTATGAGTCACCATCGTTATGCTCTACACATAACATCACACATTCATGCATTGCTACCAATTGTCGGCCTACAACTGGCAGTCCAGTAATAAAATCATAACTGGAGTTCTATAAACCCTATGAACATGAATGAGGACAATCTGGAAATCTTACTAAATTGTCCATCATTCATCTCAAGACATCAAGACATGATTCCCAACCTAACTGGTCCCAAAACAGACAACACTAGAACTGGTTCTGACCAATCAGCAATTAAACAGCTTTCCTAACCAAGTTGCAAGAGCCATAGTTACTAAACTAATCATCCAATGATCACCAAATTTGAACAGTAGTTAGCTAGCCTAATTACAAACCAATCACATAAAGACAAGTTGCCCAGAAAACCAACATATAATTGGGTTAAGCATGACATCATTCAAGCAACCTCAATTTAATCAACTATGGGTTGAACGGCAACCCATAGCTACATACATCTTAAAATCCTACAAACATTACAGTGGATAACACATGGCAATGCCAATGCATCACCCAAGTTTCATCCCATTTGGATGATCCTACTGGCCTACACAAAAATGACATGGCAGCACACAATGTTGGACCTGAAAATACTTTGTACTACCAACTTGCTCCTACCATGAATCCAACCATGCACAGAGCTACATATGGGCAAAGAATAAGCCTACAAAAAGTATCAACCTCATATTCAACCTATACAATTGATTTATGAATTATCTTAGACATAGGCAACAAATGACACTCGAACTAGAACTCTATTTTATTACACAGAAAGCATACACAATAACTTTACTATGGACAGGGCATCACATAAGAAGACTAACAAAGCAAGAATCACATTTTTCATAGCATCGTATAATTACTTATGAATTTACTAAGATTAAACCACATTCAAGAATTAATTAAATCTACACAGAAAAGTTTCACAAACATGGCATATCATATTTTTATGCATAGTACACCTCATAAGAAAAATAACACAAGTTGAATCATCTCAATCGGAGCAATATTGAGTGAGATATGGATTTTCAAAACATTAAACCAAATCTGGAAAATCATTTCCCTTAATCCAGGTAAGACAAACACTTTTCGATTAGGCCCCTGAGGTTTCCTAAAATTTTCCGAGGATAGATCTGTGATCTAATGTCTCTGGCGTATTTGCACAAGACCCCTTAACCTTCTCCAAATTTTGATCAGCTGGTCCTCGCGAGGAGGGAAGCAGAGGAGGAGGCGGTGCTGGGGATTCTGGTCGTCGGAGTGGCTCTCCAGCGCCAGTGAAGGGCGGCGGAGCACGAGGGCGGCGTCGCGCACCCGATGGGGCTACCCAATCGGCCACGATGGCCCGTAGCTCCCTGGCTACGTGACACGAGGTGGACGGCGGCGGTTCCACCACGGCGGCGGCGCGGCAGCCCTTAAAAAGACCAGATGAGGGGCGCGCTGCGCTCGGCGGTCGTTGGCGAAGGTGATGCAACGATGTTCGGCGCGAATGGATGGGAGGAGGAGGCATCGATGCGGAGGAACGCGGTGGTGGCTTTGGCTGCAGATGGCGGCGGAAGCAGGGCGAGCGCCGCGGCGCGACGGCCATGGCGCTTCCGCCAGCGCGGTGAAGCAGAGGCAAGGCGAACGTAGGGAGGAGGCAGAGCGGCGCTAGACGAGGTGGAGCTGCGCCCGCGAACTAAGCGGGGCAAGGCGGAGCGGCGGCAGAACGGCAAGCTCCTGCGGCGAGCGGCCATGGCGGCGTCCGCGGTGTTGGCGCGTCGAGCGGGTGAGACATGCGGGCGACGGCGTGGCCCCGGCTGCGAGGGCAAGGCAGCTGCGCCGGCGGAGATGGTGGCGGCACGGGCTCGGCCGAGTGCCGGCAATGGCGGAGAGAAGGGAGAATGAGGACGAGAGAAGGAGGATGGAGTGGAAAATGGAAAGAGAGAGGGGGGCCAGGCGTCCATTTTGGGCAGGAGGAGGACAGGAACGCGAGGACGCGTGGGGACACGCGGCATCCATGTCCTGCGGTGGCCGGTGGGATATTTTCCATCTCCACCATTTCAGTGACGGCCATTGACCATCCATCACCGAAATGCTAATTCCATTATCTTACATACAATCTTTCTTACCCCATATCTCCCAAACTAGGACGAATTGGAAGAAACTTTCTATACGAAAACTGATCCTATTGATGAGTAGATCATTTGATCTAAAAGGAGTTTGGTCAGATTCCTACTAGATTTGGAGATATAAAATTCCAAATGAAAATACCTCCAAAAATCCCTAAAATAGAAAACAGCCCCCAAAACAGTCTTTTCTGCCTTTTTGGAAATCTTGCACTCATTTTCACGAAAAGTGAGTATTGGGACTTTTGATCCCCATAAAATTCTACAAAGAAAAGGTTTAAGGCCCATCACCATGCAAAGCTCCTATCAAGCTCTTTTGAAACGGTCAAAGCAAGCACTTTTATAGACCTAGCATGATTAACACACAAAGAAGCAAGGTTAACCAAAGTTGTTAACATAACCCTAGGTTCATTTGTGGTCCTAATCATGTCTAGATTATTTTAATGGTCAAACATCAAACACTTGTATTACTTATCATAAACACATGCAGTTCAGGCATAATCAAGCATCAGGGTGAAATGCACGCCAAGCAGTTATTTAGTGCAAATGACATGATTATGCTCATGATGTGCAGTGCTAATGCATGATTAACATCTAGGATGTTACATGGGCTTCATCCAAGATCCATTTCTTGAGTTCCGAATCTTCAGGTACTACTATCCTACCATTGAAACGTACTATTCCACGATGATCTACTGTGAAATTCTTAGACATAGCTTTCCTCAAACGTCTCTTGGTAGCTCTAATCTCTTTATCAAGCTTCTGACCCTCAATAATGTCTGACAATGTGACTTTCTGCTTAGAGCATTAGCTACCACATTGGCTTTGCCTAGATGATAGTGTACTTGCAAATTATAGTCCTTTATCAACTCAAGCCATCTCCTCTGCCTCATGTTCAACTCCGGTTGAGTGAATATATACTTCAAACTCTTATGATCGGTGTACAGATTACACAGATTTCCCAACAGATAGTGCCTCCAAATCTTCAATGCATGAACCACTGCAGCAAGTTTGAGATCATGGGTAGGGTAGTTCACTTCATGCTTCTTTAATTGTCGAGATGCATAAGCTATTGGTCTACCTTCTTGCATCAACACACAACCCAACCCTGTCTTTGAAGCATCACAATATACATCAAATGGCTTCTCGATGTCTGGCTGTGCTAACAATGGTGCGGAGGTTGTTTCACACTCCTCCATCCATTCAAACTTCTTCTCCTTCTGCAATAAACTGGTCATGGGCTTGGCAATCTTGGAGAATCCTGGGATAAACCGACGATAATATCCGGCTAACCCCAAGAAACTTCTTACTTCACGCATAGACGTTGGAGCCTTCCACTCCATTACCTCCTGGACCTTGCTAGGATCCACAGAAATACCATTTTCGGACAAGATATGACCGATAAATGGGACTTCTTTCAACCAGAATTGACATTTACTAAACTTGGCATATAGCTTGTGCTTTCTTAACCTTTCCAAAACTATCCTCAAGTGTTCGGCATGATCCTTCTCATTCTCGGAGTAGATCAATATATCATCGATGAACACTACCACAAACTGATCCAGTTCTGGCATGAAGACCGAATTCATCAGATACATGAAGTATGCAGGAGCATTGGCTAGTCCAAATGACATAACCAAGTACTCGAACAACCCATATCTGGTAGAAAAGGCGGTCTTTGGTATATCCTCAGCTTTAACCTTAATCTGATGGTACCCTGACCTTAAGTCAATCTTGGAAAATACCTTGGCTTTAGACAACTGATCAACCAAGATGTCAATACGGGGTAAGGGATACTTATTCTTCACTGTCACGGCGTTTAGTGGCCGATAGTCTACACACATTCTGAGAGTCTGGTCTTTCTTCTTCAAAAACAACACTAGCGACCACCATTATGATGTGCTAGGCTGAATGAAACCCTTATCCAACAACTCTTTCAACTGATTCTTCAATTCTCTCAACTCATTTGGCGGCATCATGTACGGTCTCCTTGAGATAGGTGCTGTACCAGGCAACAATTCGATGCTAAATTCAACATCCCTGTCAGGTGGGAGTCCCGGAAGGTCTTCAGGAAAAAACATCCGGAAACTCGCACACGACTGGAATCTTGTGTAGCGGTATAGCTTGAGTTGCGTGCATGGTATCTTCCACCTTAATCTTAGGGGGCAAAGGAATTTGAAAGGTTCCCTCCCCTAGTGGGTTTCTGATGGATATCATTCTATTGTTGGTGTCTAAAACTGCCCCCCAAAAACTCATCCAACTCATCCCCACTATGATATCTACCTCAAGACCAGGAAGAACGATTAAGTTCAACCGGAATCTCCATTGACCTAAATCCAAGTCCACAGCCTGAACCATTCTCCTCGTATTAATATCAGCCCTAGCTGAACTAATACAAAACTCTATACCCAACTCAGTGATGTTCCACTTGTGCTTTAGTGCAAATGCCTCACTGACAAATGAATGCGATGATCCAGAATCAAACAAAACAACTGCAGGAGTTTGGTTGGCGAGAAACATACCCACTGTCACTGGTTCTCCCTTCACGATATCCTCCAAGGTAGTATCGTGCACTCGAGCCTGTGCTGCTTCCTAGGATTTGGGCACTCCCTCGAGAAGTGACCAGTCTGACCACAGTTGTAACATGGTCCCATCGGTCCAGCCTTTGCTCCAGTGTTGCTGTTCTGGCCTGCCTTCCCCTGAGGTGCAGGCGTCCTGAACGCTGGGGACGTTTATGTTGATTCTGCCCCTGATTGCCCTTCTTCTGGGATGAACGGAACTTGGAATTGGGAGGACGGTACTGAGAACGAAAGTTCGTCTGGAACCTCCCTTGAGATGGACCACCCTCAAAGGTCCTCTTGTTGCGACCCTTAGCTGCCGCATGAATATTGTTCTGGTTCTCTTGAATCAGACAATCATTGTAGAAGTCGTTGAAAGTGACACGGGCAGATGTACCCATTGTCTTCATCAGCTTGGAACTCAAGCCTCTCTTGAAACTTGCAATCTTGGCCTCCTCATTATTCATGAACTCTGGAGCATAGCGGGACAAGGTGATGAAGGTGTGATAGTACTCCTTCACGGTATGATTCCCCATGGTCAATGCTAAGAATTCTTACTTCTTCATTGCCATCAAGGATGCAGGAATGAAATGTGCACGATACACCCTTGTGAACATATCCCAAGTGATCTGCTGATTTGCAGGATAGGTGGTACGGTGCTGCCCCCACCATATCCCAGCTGAGCCCTCAAGCAGATGTGCTGCATACTCCACCTTGAGCACTTTTGTCAGACGAAGCAAACGGAACCTCTGTTCAATGGTGTGCAACCATTCCTCAGCCTCCATCGGGTTGATAGCCTCCTTGAACACTGGCGGCTTGGTATCCATGAAATCCTTGAAGTTGCTAAACTGATTCGGCTCCAGTCCCTGATGGACATTGCGATTGTTGTTGTTGTTGTTCTCAAAATTCCTATGTAGTAAATCCTCAATATTGCGTTGACTCCCCAGGAATTGTGCAAACAACTGCTCAGGGGTGAGCGGAGGAGGAGGTGGTGCACCGTGTGCAACATTGTCTTTGGCTCCATGGCCTCCACCACCACCACCACTACCACTGGCTCCCTGGGCAGCAGTTGAACTCCGAGTATTCGCCATCTGCAGTATTTCAGCAAGCATGGTTATTAGGAGTTGGATTTCTGGTGGCAAATAAATGTAGGGTTGTGCCATGCGAGGTTCATTAGAGAGAATAAATTCAAGCAATTAATTCGCATAGCACACAACATTATATTTTTCCACGATCACAACATCACTAATAGGATTACTCGAGAGTTAGTACATATAATACACAACCAAAATGCCAATATTGCCAACTGGACTTTCATAGCGTATCTTACATCGCCATTACACAACTCCAACTAGGCCGACCCAACTATCATACATGACACTAGCGAACCCAAAAGCTACATCACTAGTGATCAAGACGAGCCTACTCCTCATCAGCCACACGCAGAACACTAGCTGTCTCGTCGGTGCCCTCCGCACGAGGTGCGTGCCACTGGTCGTACTGCCTCAGGTACACCTCCTCGCGCAGACGGTCGTTGTACTCCTCCAGGTGGTCTAACTCCCTATGCAACTGGCGCTTGCTCTCTCGCAACCCTCGCACCTGGTTCCAAGCGGCGGTTCTGTCATCCACCACTTCCCCAACGTGCCCTCTGTGTACTCCAAGCTAGCTGTCAACTGTGATACCCTCTGCTGAAGCTACTCAACCTACTCTGCCAGCACTGCACTACCCCTCAAAGCCTCTGCCTTCGCTACCTTCTCAGCTGCCAGGTCCTCATTGAGCTTCTGCACCTGCTCCTCAAACTGAGCCTTCTGCTGACGCTCATTGCAAATCTTCTCCCACAGATGGTTGCGCCTGTAGAGAGACAGGGTATCAAGTGCATCGTACGCCTGCATCACAGTGAACATAGCACTAGCTGTGTGTGAGCCACTGTCCTCCATTTCCTGAGGTCCTGTCCCAAAAGTAGAGAGGCGGGTTGCACTCAGGATAGCCAGCACTGTTGAGGATCCTCCAGAGAAGTGTAGGCATGCCAAAGTTCTCCAGGAAAGTGTTGTACTCCCTGTCCACACGAGTGGGTAACGGCGGCACAGCAGGAGCTGGGACAACCACAGGTGGCTCAACCACAGGTGGCGCCTGCCTGGGGTGTCCAGGTGCTGCACCTCCCACACTCTTGTGGGCTGTCCTCTTGGTCCTCGGCATCTGAAATGGCGGCATACCCTGATAAGCACAATTATATAATTATAAATTATAAATTATATATATAATTATAAATTATATAATGGCCTCATAAGCATGGTGTACTCAATTCTTTTAAGGGGAAAGAGCTAGTTTTTACATGATGGTATGACAAACTTTATTTACATGAGATGCACAAAATTTCATTACGTCCTCACAAGATTTATTACTTATATAAAGTGATAAGAAAATAATCGCTCTAGACGGTGGCACAACAATGCACTCTCATTCACGAAGTTAGGGTGATCTACACATTTCGCGTGGTTAGCGTACCTGCAAAAAATTCCATTTCAGCCGAACCCCATGAATGCAAGCGACGTCCAAAACTCGGCACCTTAAGAATAAGGTCAAATCTCCGACCTACAACTAGTCCTATTCCACACCCATCTCCACACAGGTATATCCCCGATATCCCTGCGTGTAGGTGCACGCTACCCAAAAATCATCACCAGAAGACGATCTCACACATGGGTACTCTCTCGTAGTCATGTGTAAAACATGAAAATGATCAAGCACCATTAAGCACTCCCCTAGACTGGCAGTGTATCCAGTCATGCCCTCATAGCTCACCTTACCTTGGGCGACGAACCGACTTACCTGAGCGTAGAGGCAAAATTGATCCATACACAACCATTCAAGTGAATGGCTCTCATACAAAACCGTCGTGTATGAGTGCGACAAAGAAAATATGATGCAATTTTCCCCCCAAGTCAGTCCCTAGCTAAGCCACCTAGATAGTCCTTATACGTGCATAATGGACGGTCGGACATTGGCACTCTCTAGGATTCAAGACTATATTGTCCTACTTCTATTTTTTGTAAGTGGCTACAAGTTTTACTCACTTTTATTACCAAAATTAGTTGTATTTACTACATGATGCATAACGTCACGTTGAACCATGCTCCAATGCCAGCTGTCACAGACCCGACCAATTTACATAAGCATAAGTATGAATATCAACGCCAAGGCGTCGAAGAACACACTTAAGCCCATGTAAACCCGGCAGTCATCCAAAATCACGAAGGATTTTAAACTTTTTCCATTAAGCCAGGGATCATAATAAGTTCAACATTCATCATACATCACACAAGTTCACAAATAGATATTACATCGGAGTTTAAGTAACATTATTACAAACCATGGTGAAACAAGTTGCGGAAGCTACATAGCTTAAGTCTTACAAACCACTAGAGATTATACAGTGTCTTGTCCATGACCGAGTCCAACCAAAAGCAGCATAAGGAGAGAGGGATAAATGACTGTGCCCACAGTCTAGTCATCACCCAAAGCTGGATAGTAGCATGTCTCGCAGTATCCATAAAACATCTCCCCATCTCGCAACAACATGGGAATAAAACCCGAGTAGGTGGGGTACTCGGCTAGACTTACCCGTCTTAAACCGAAAATAAGAACTCTTATAAGCATATGCAAGGCCATATGGTGGTTTGGTTGACCCTTTCTTGCATAAATGACATGAGCTTATATTATCTTTATTAGGTGAACTACACTAAGCTTACCAACTTAAGTAATTCCTGCACATACTATGTTTTGCTCCTGATCTATAACATTATCAATTAGAAGCATAAAACAATCATCCTTTCACATGGTTGATCATAAACAATATCCATATCCATCCAGGCATCATAACCCCGCAACCAATTTTCCTGTTTTTGCCCTGTATTGCATGTACTCACATCAAGTTATCCACTATCCAGGGACGATGGCGATTATAATCGATTCCTACTCAGCTGAGGGTAAATTTCTCACACAAACCCCACTCACCCGCTAAAGTGAGTGGTCGGTCATTGTTCACTTATTCGAAATTAGGGATCAACAGGAACCAATCGTGCCCAGGCCTCTCGATGGCTGCATCTAGTTGGGTACCAACATCAGTCTTAATGCCACGGACTGTCCCACCCCAACACCAGCACAGTGGTTCGACCTGAAACCCTAAGCCAAACAGCTACTAGACTTCGGGGTCCCATAAAACCACCTAAATGTGAGAAGCTGTTCAAAATGATTGAGGGCTGGAACAATACAGTGTTCTGCTTATTTCCCATTTGGGTATGTGCCAGATTTCCCATTTGATCCAACCATATCATGTGAAAATTCCCTATCCTCACGGATGATTAACCAACCACCCGACTTCTACCGCTTAATCAAGCCAGGCTAAGCAATAACATCCTGTACTTAATCAGGGTAGAGGTATATCAAGTGGTCAAGGTAGGGTAATGCACCAAAGGGTGTCAATCAATGCCTATTACTTAATGCAACATAAACAGTAAAAGACGCAAGTTAGTTTTGGCAAACCGTAGGAGAAATGCTCCGGGGCTTGACTTTCTCGAAAGAGCTGGGGTAGTAGTTCGGGCACTCCGGAAGTTCAGCGTCCGACTCCTCCCCGACTGCTACTTGCTCTTCCGACTCCTGCTGGGGTACCCCTTCCTGCTCCGTGGGTACCAGCTGTTGGGCGTTGTTCAGCGATCCTGTCATGATGCAATGCGTGATTGAGTAACTCATATCGAATTACTTACTACATGTCGATGATCGATGCAAGTGCATGACATAAGTTGATCATATCAAAGCGACACGACTATCACAAGACGACATGGACGACCCAAGGTGTACCATGTTATGCCATGGCGCGAATGGACTTCGCCCATGGTCGCTAACCCTCGACCAAACATGACCAAAGCAAAACATGACATGGGTCAAGACCTGACCCTAGCATGATCATTGCTCAACATAACATCTCCAAAGATCATTTATAATGAACATCACGATCATGACACACAAATCAAGTATAAAATACCACTAAACATGGAATAGGGCATAACAGCAACCCTTATTTCGACATCTCCTAAAATGCTGGAAACATTACAGTAGCCACATCAGGTTGATCATAGTCTACTATCCAAACTTCATCCCATTTGGACCTATGATCAAGGCTACACAAAAATCACAAGTTCGCTACCATTTATGGCCAAATAATGAACCAAAAATAGTTTGCACTATGAAACATGTCAAACACCAGATTAGACTTCACCATTGGCTTCACATCAGTGAAGAACCATCACACAAAATTTACCAAAGCCTAATCCTTCCTAAATTAAGCCCTACAAATTTATTTGCCAACACTAAACACAATCACATTCTAAAGCAACTCTAAATCCTACCACACAACATAAGCATGTTAATACTCCATCACAAGGTACCCTAAATATGATGATTTTATAAACTGGAATCACCATTTTTGGACCAACCAAGAATTAATTATGATTTTTCAAAGATAAATCCAAAACCTCTTTTGATCCAAAATAAAAATACTTTGCTCAGCAAAGTTTCCCCAAAAATTCCCAAAATATTCCACAGCATACATCTCATCAAAACATGATTTTAGAAACTTGGATCATTTCATTTGGACAAGTACATCTCCAGATACAAAATTCACAAATACAATAGAAATTCTGGAAATTCATTTCCAGAATTTCCCCAACCAAAATTGCTACGCGCACACAGAATCTGTCCCCCACTGTCATCACGCGGCCGGCTAGATCCACCCGGGCAGTGTACCCAGGCCAGAGTGGCACCCTGGCCCCCGACTGCCAGCTGGGCGCGTGGGCCCGGCGGGTCCCACTGGCCAGCGAGCCAGAGGCAGGGGAGCTCCCTCGCCGGCGGTGAACCTCGCCGTCGATGGGCTCCGAAACTCGGCGTCCTCGCCGGTGGGGTCCCCGGCTCGGGGCGACACCGATGGTGCCCTCGACGGGCTCGCAGGCCCACAGGAGCACACCCTGCTCGCGGTAATGGCGCGCGACGGCGGCAGCTCGACGGCGGCCCGGCAAACCTCGCCGTGGTCGTCCAATCGGGCGGCGCGACCTCGTCCCCTGGGGTCCCGCGACAGCGATGAGCACCAGGGCACGACCAATCGGGCCACTGGCCGGCACAGCCCCGGTGACAAGCTCGCCGGAGGGGAGGAAGAAGGTGGCGACCGATGCGGCGCTTACCCCTCCTGTCTCCGGTCGATGGCGGCGGTCGGCGCGCTCGCGGCGCACACGCGCGCACGAGCCGAAGCGGCCCGGCGGCGGCGCAGCAGCGGCACTGCCTAGCTCCTACGCGCGACGGCGATGGCAGAAGGCGGCGGTGGTTTCGGTGGTGAAGCGAACGAGAGAGGGAGGGACGGAGTGAGCGAGAGGAGGAGGACGAAATGACGACGGTGACGGCATCGGAGGACTCGAGGCACGGGGGTATACCCCCCCTCGAGGGCGGTGGGGTGGCGCCGGCGTCGACACGCGGCCCCCCACGCGTCGCCGGGAAAAACAGGGGAGCTCCCCTGTCGGTCGGTGAGGCCGACAGGTGGGGCCCTTTTCTTTTTTTTTAATTTAAAATCGATTTAAAACCCCTGTTTTCACCCTCCTATAACTCCCAATCTAGGCCGATTTTGGAACAACTCCCAACATAGAAAATGACCCTCTCAAAGAGTAGATCATTTCATCTTTAGAAAGTTTTGTCAAATTCCCAACTGTTTTTGAAATAGAAATTTCCAAAGAAAATCACTTGTAAAATCAAGTAAATAGAAAATCAGCCCCTATGCTGAACTTCAACCCCCAAAACATGTTGCTTACACTCATTTTCAAGCAAAGTGGTCATTAGGAGTTTTAATCCTCATGAACAACTTTAACTAAAACCTTTAGACCCCAAAAGCATTTGGAGTTTCCGGGAAACACTTTCTGACGACTCTAGACAGCAAAATCCAAAACAGGCTAAGTCTAAAAGCATAGTTAAATTACCTAGGGTCATGAACATGACCTCTAATCAAATTTGAGTCATTCTCAAGTCTAAGTGAATTTAGTGAGCATCACATCAAGCACTTGTCATAAGCAAACATTAGCACTCAAGCTAGATTTATCAAGCAACTTAACAAATGAATGCAAATGCTCATGATGAAATGCAAGTGAAAGTGCATTGGGATTTTTGGAAAGTGCTCAAAAATCCCAGATGTGACAGCCTACTTCCAAATCTAACAATGCGTGGCCACCATTCCGGCACCACAATCTTCCTCGGCTAAGAGACCTATGCCAACATGGCCCATGGTAGCCAGCAAACCAAGTAGAGAAGAATAGACCACCAATGAGATAGGGAAGAGGGGCATGTTGCCGCCTTCATTGCCACTATGCAGGGGCCTGCCAACATGCTCAGTTAGCAACGAGGAAGTGGTAGAGGGAAAGGGATGGAACCAGCGCTGAGGGTCGGGTGCCGCCCTAGTTGCCCAAATGGATGGCACATGGCCTCAATACGCTGCCACTTTCCAATTCTAGAGCTTAAGAGATAAAACAAATAATAAATAAAAATAAATAAGATATTGATTTATTCGCTTCGATTGGATACCTTAATCTTCCTTATCTCTTTATATTTACATATAGAGTGGGGTAGACTACATATCCATGCAAGTAATGTTCTAATTCAAGATATGCGGTATTTTTCATGTGACAGGTACTAATATTTACATATATACTCAAATATTTGTACATGATGGTATGGATATGCGGCGCAATTTATTCGTTGATTTATTGGCTCATGAAAGAAATGGATATATGGGATTCTTCCCATCGATATAAAACATTATGTTAGCTGCATCATGAAAAGGTCCAGTAAGTAAAGTTTGAGCCTGCAACACCGTAATCTCCGTGACTATGTTAATTTCACGAAATTTACCTTTTAGATTAAGTGTTACTTTAATATTTAATTTTACAATATTATTATATAATCTTACGGTCTATATGCTTTTAGTATAAAAGCTTATATGTTCCATAGCAACACTTCGACACAATGCTAGTGTTGTATAAAATTAAGAAAGAACAATGTTCTAGAAGAAGGCAATTGTTGACGGTGGATATAGACTAAATTTCCACATCAAAACACCATCAACAGTCCTGGAAAATAAGGAAGAATAACATGACATGAACATATTTTTATCAATAATTGGTTTTAGTTGTACCTTAAGTATGTGACTGCAGGACTTAGCAAAAGGACACAAAACAGAGCAGAAGTGGGCCCGTAGGGGCTCGGCCGATCCCCCTGGTGCCTCCACTTAGTGTGAGCTTCGGGCATGATCCGTGGAAACCCTCCAGGAGTCTATTTCAGCTATTGGATGAGACTTGTGTTTCCTTTCAACGGTGGATAACAAGAGCACATAGATTCATGGACCCACATGTCAGAAGAAACAACATGGCAAGGTGCAACCGGTGGGTGAACCAGAGCCTATGCCCAGTGGGGACACCAGCCAACTGACCCTGGCTGGCCCCACCAGTCATAGGGGGATCGGCCGATCCCCTGGTGGTGGCCAACCAGGTTAGTTGCTGCTCCACCGACTCAAGCACATTCCCCACATGTCCAAATTACCTTAATCGTCCAAGTTGAGGTGGTTTGGAGGTCGGTTTGATCCAAGGGCAAGGAGGCAACATCACACAGATTGCTGACGTGGCGGTGGAGTAGCCCTTACTTCACCTCCCCCTATAAATACCTGCTGAGTCCACACTCTCAAGGCATGATGTAATAGATTCAAGACTATCATTATAATTTAGTTAGTAGTTGTGGTCTAGTGTGGGAGTTAGAGTTGAGTCGAGCGAAGCTCGGAGTCTTCGGAGTCGTCTTCTGGAGAGTCTGGTATTCCACTTGTACTTTCCCTTTCAGTATTACTTTAATTATATTCTCTCTTTACTTTATTAAGTATTTACTTCCAGTATTTACTTAGTGCAATTCTATACTTGCTATAGTCTTGTTCTGTGCTACCAACTCCTTGTGTTAGATCAGCGCCTTTAATTAGTTGCTCTGGCTGGGTTGTATACTTAGTTAGAGTAGTGAGGGTTAGCATAGGTGTGGTGCTTAGGCTAAAACTCACCGTTGGTAGCCACTAGTCTAGACGGAACGATTGTGGACAACACTGGCCTAAAGTGACAGATCGTGCTCGGCATTAGGGATTTCCACCACGTAGAGGCTAGTTTCTAAGTGCAGGGCATACATAAGTTTGGTCTCGTTTGAGTAGGGGTTCTGTCTCCTACTCTCTCGCTTTCTCCCCTCACACAAGCAGTTAGTCTCCTACTCTCTCGCTTTCTCCCCTCACACAAGCAGTTAGGAACCTGTTCAGCTAAGTCAGTTAATTAACTACTAGGATTTAGTTCACAGGAGTAAAGGTAGATACATATGAGACTTATACTCACTCGTTGTCCTCCCACCTAGTCACTCTATGTTAGTTATATTTAGTGGTAGAGTCAGCATCATCATCCTTCCACTTAATCGTTACCTCCCCTCTTACGCTATCTGCCAGTAGGTTGAGATAGGGATATCTCTCTCCTCTTATCCTTTCTACCTTCAGCTTTTCCTTAGGATAAATATAAATACAATACCTTGGAATACTCCCGGGTAAAGTGCTACAGCGGTATATTATGTGCACTTGCGGAATCATCCAATAGACTCTGAATTACCACTCAGGTATCTCTAGCGCCGGTGCTATTTTAGCAACGACGTTAAGAAATACCAACAGCAACTCAGGAACGTATGCTATGCAAACTTCAATCAAGACCACATAAATCTAATCTGATGGCTAAGGTGTGGGGGTTTAAGTGCAAAAATAACCCCACCTTTAGGATGGGATGAAGGGGGGGGGTTAAGTGCTAAAATAACCCCCCACACCTTAGCCATCGGATTAGATTTATGTGGTCTTGATTAGAATTTGCATAGTTTGCACAGAAGGCTAGTTTATGCATGCGTTCACTTAGAAGATGTAGAATTTGCTAGAATCATGCACACTTGTCACACCATTGATCATTCATTCAGCATTCGTTGCAATATCCTCTTTTGTGTCAAATAAACTCGATGGCCACAACCTTCGCTGTAGATATTTGTATATTTCTTTGTTGTCTTCTCACTCTCTTTATTACGAGATAAATTATTGTTAATAACTATTTGCCACACGCGGTGGAAGACTATTCTTGGAGTATGTAATAATTGGATATTGGATAATATATGGCACTGCACATGCACATGTATCTACCTATGCTCTTAATCATAGACATGCAGGCAGCCTCCCAGAATACTGTGCTTCAACAGTTTGTACATTAACAGTTCCTGCTTTGCAGCACCATGATCTCCAGCCTCATAGAGTATCCACCGTCCATCTATCTGCCTTTCTAGAAACTCCCCGCCGTTCAGGACCCTGCCCGACATCCTCACGCAGCCCTCTCTGCTCGATTCCTTCCTGGTCTCCTTCCTCTGCTGCCCCCGTACTCCCATCCCCGCGCCGCATGCCGTGGCCTCCACAACCGCGCCGCCCCAGCGCCTGAGCGCTGCCGGCACCTCCATCTTCCCCAAACCTATCCCGCCCTCAGCCTCAGCCGCTGCCGCCGCTGAGCCTGAGCTCCACTCCTTCAAGCCTAATCCAGCCCCAAACTCCGCTAGCTTCTGATTTCGCCATCGCTGTTGAGTCCGCGCCCACCATGTAGGCTACCGTAGTTATTGGACAGGTGCCAAAACCACCAACAAGGTAGCAGCTGGGATCCCACACTCTTCCTGTCCGGTGTCACTCAGGTTCCACTCTCCTCCTTCTATACCTTACTCCCTCCGTCTTGGAGTATAGTACATTCTGGGTTTTGGAGGTGTCCTCAAATATAATACATTTGAGGAACAAAGAACATAATATCACCTCAAATAACAATATGTGATTGAGTGGTTTTTATATTTTCTAAAAGAACACTTAGATTGCCGCTGGGAAGGTCGTGCCTATGCTGGAGTTGTGCCATCGGAGGAAGGTCGCAGCCGGAGAAGACGATGGGGCTGGCCACTGCACCGCCTAGGGGCAAAAGCCACTGAGAACCGGCAGATCTGCCCTAGAAAAGGCACCGGGGACCCTCACTGCCGTGCCTGGGATGTCCGTCGGGAGATCACCGTCGCATGGGAAGGGCATCCGAGAGCGTCGCCGCTGTGCGGGGAGGGCCGTTGGGAGGAGTCGTCGTGCTGGGAAGGGCCATTACAGCGGGTTCCGCGGAAGAAAAGCACGGGACGGGCGGCTGCGGGCATGCACGTGGGGAAGAAAGAGAGGAGCGAAGGTTTGGGTAGCCACCCTTGGCCCAACCAGAATGGGTAGAGAAAGGGGAGTAGACAACCAATTTATGGGCCTAATAGGTAGTCTGGTGGAGTCGATTTTTTGGCCTCCTCTATCCAAATTGAAGATAGGTAGTGGGTTAGGTAGTGTTGCTGGAGTTGCTCTTAGGATGTCCGAATCTGTAAATAGAGACGGTCGTTTGCTTGGATGCCACTTCGCCACGGCCGTTTGCTTGGAGGCCACTTCGCCATTTACAGATGTGGTCTCTAGATGTTCCTGCCTTTCTTGATCAGAGGGGTTGTCTATTAAAATTGTTTTTGTGCTAGTAATGACCATGTATAGGGCGCGTGATCAATACAATAAATTTACCATATCTATCAAATTGTATAACATTAAACAGTGTGAATTAATTATCTTGAGTTGTTGGTTTTTTTTAGGGCTCATTCCCCCCTATTTTTTTATAAATATGAAGTAACAAAAATGTTCAACAAGGATTACAGATGCACAAGGTGTGCAAAAACGAAAAGAACAGAGCTTTCAAAGCTCAAAACAAAAAGCAGAAAACCTTTACGCTATATTCTATAACCAACAGTTGAGGGGGCCTGCAAGGATAGCTTTGGCCTTGATACAAGCCAATCTCATGTCTGAAAAAGCTTAACCAGTTGTTCACTGAATGATTATTGCCATAAAAAAAGATTCCATTTCTGGTACACCAGATCGACCAATATGCAATGATGATTATCTCTCTTAAAAAAGTCCTTCCAAAGTTGGTTATAGCAACTATCAGCATATCCAAAGGAGGTAGAGATAGATTCCATGGATCCCAATTTTGTTCCAGCAGGTTGTGCTGAAGGGGCATTCAAAAAATAGACGCATACAAGTTTCATCTGTATTCAAGTTGCACAAGACACAAGAAAGCCAGCATAAGTTTTCTTTTCAGCTGATCTCTAGTATTCAGCCTGTCCTTTAGAAGTAACAAAAAGAAAAACTTGTGCTTACCTAAAGTGCTACCTTTCCACATCCAAGCAAAGATGGGGGGTGTTCTTGGGAGCCCCGAGAAGAGCTAAACAGGCCTTTTTAGAGGTGAACTTGCTACCCCAAGAGAAAATCCAAACATCAGGGACATCAGTGTCCCAATCATGAAAACCAAGCAGAATGTGCAGCAAAGATGGGGGGGGGGGGTTCTTGGGAGCCCGAGAAGAGCTAAACAGGCCTTTTTAGAGGTGAACTTGCTACCCCAAGAGAAAATCCAAACATCAGGGACATCAGTGTCCCAATCATGAAAGCCAAGCAGAATGTGCAGATTTTCTAATTCTTCAGTAACTTCTGCTGACAAAGGCAACCAAAAGTTCTTGCTTAAATCATTGTTCAGAAAGAATCTTATGGAGGACTTGGTCTTTAGAGAGGAGCGTAGCTGATGGAAGAGATCATTTAGGTAACTGTCACTCCCAACATCTCCCTATAAAAGTACAGAGTTAGAACAGCTAGGGTTGCAATAAGCCACTCTTCTGGAATCAACCTGCAACTTGAGTACGTCCTTCCACCAGAAAGATCCAATGGCACTCCTGGCATATGGTGGGGTGTTTTGATAATGATAGAGCCTGTCCCAGGTCAAATGGACCCATGGTGTATCAGTTTTATTGTAAAACTTATCAAGGAACTTCAGCAATAGTGCTTTGTTCTGGTTGTGCAGGTCAATGATCCCAAGACCACCTTCTGATTTCGATCTACAAGTTGGTTCCCATGCAACAAGACAACTCCCTTTTCTGTTGATATCCCCATTGCTCCACAAACAATCTTTCCTGAACCTATCAATTCTCTGGACCACTTGTGGTGGAAGTAACAGGGTGCACATATAATAGGTGGGCATGGCACTAAGCGCTGAGTTTACAAGAATCAATTTCCCTTGGTATGATAGCATTCTGCTGAAGCCATTTAGTCTTTCAATTCTAGTAAGCAGCGGAACAAAATCATCAAAAGAGATCGAGCTTGTTGACACTGAGTGGCAGGCCTAAGTAAGTGAATGGCATTGATTCAGTTTTGCAGACAAAGGTATTTGCTAGATGAGTAGTTCTTTCCAAATCAATGTTGATGGGAACTAGGTAAGATTTATGAAAGTTCACAAGTAATTCAGTGGAATCTGAGAAGGATATGAGAAGATCTGAGTAGGCCTTTGAGTGAAAAGAGAATTCTGGCATCTGCTGGTAGGATAAGTAGGGTGTCATCTGCATATTAGACTATAGGATAGTCTCCACCAAAATTCTCATGTATTGGATGTTTGATGACTCCTTCCTGCCAGGCCTTGTTGATCACTGATTGTAGAAGGTCTGCTGCTAGGGCAAAGAGCAGTGGTGAGAGGGGATCTCCCTATCTAACACCTCTTTTACATTTAAAGCTTTTACTTGGGATGCTGTTCAGAAGTACTAGGAAGTGCCTGTACCAAGTAGCATTACAACCCAATCAATCCATTTGTCAGGGAACCCTTTGTGAGTTGTTGGCTCAGCCTTCCATATTAATTTTCTTTAGTTAAAACCATGCATATTGAGCCATCCAAAGTCATGGTTATATATTATGATTTAATATTTAATGTTGGTCTACAGAAAACATGCAGACATATATCGTTAGCTACATAATCAAAGTAAAAGCAAAATTGGAAAACATGACACTGTAAGTACTTAATATCCTTTTTATTATGTATACACTGTTCCAGGTACACCAATAGCCACAGCACACATCTCCCCCTAGCTGTAAATGGGAGATATATCTTTGTCTTTCCCCTGAAACTGAACACCCTTGTACATCATGGAAAATATCACAAAGAAAATGATGTCTATGACTGAAAGCACAGCGAGGAGCAGGAAGAACCGTTCAAGGTGGCCATAATTAAGATTTTTTGTGATCCAGGCATTCCTGTTTCGCCGATTGGTGATGCTAGTGACCGCACTGACCATCAGCATGCTGGCATAGTTCCCTAGTGATATGGAAGCCATGCACAGAGAGCTCCCGAAGCATTTCATGCTGTCCGGGGTCTGCTCATTGAAGAAATCCAGCTGTCCTATGTACATGAAGACTTCTGAAGCACCAATGAGCATATATTGTGGAGCCTGCCAAAGGACACTCATGGTACTCGGCTGGTCCTTTTCCTCAACGTGACGCAGTCGGTAGACCTCAACAATAGCTGCAGCAAGCATGCCAGTTAGCGCGATGACCAGACCAGTCCCCATGCGCTGGAGCTCGGTGATTCCGGCTGGATTCTTTGTGAACCTTGACGCCATAGGCACAAAGAAGAAGTTATAGGCAAAGACGGAGATGATCACGCTGGCGATGTCAAACATCGACATGCTTGCTGCAGGCATTTGGAAGTTGCCAAAGATGTTGGTGTCCATGGCCGTGCCTTGCTCCACGAATGTGGATGCCATCTGCGTGAACTCCACCGAGAAGATGATGGTGCACATCCATATGGGGATCAAGCTCAGGATGCACTTCACCTCCTCCACTTGCGTCACAGTGCACAACCTCCACGGGTTCTTGGCTTTACCAGCGTGGTAGTCCTCCTCGGTAACTATGGCTGCCTTATCAAGACACCTACAAATAAATGCCATGTACATATACAAATTACAAATACAAGTATATGTGAACATGTTAGGCAAGTAGACACTGTTCAATCATTGAACACTATAATTCTTATTGCAAAGCTTAACTACATACTTCATATATACAAATACATACCTGAGTTGATCGCTGTGAAGGATTTTACGGATGCCTGGAGTCTCTGAATCGTCACCTTCAACCTCATGGAGGTCCTTGCCAGGGGGTGGCTGCAAGTGCCTCTTGCGGAACGCAGCAGCGAACACCTGCACCATGCGTGTGAGTGGGTTGCCAGATGGTTTGCAGTGGCGGTAGTACGGCGTGCCAACAAGAAAGAGCAGAAGCCCAAGCGCGACAGCGATGGCGGAGACCCAGAAGCCCATCACCCACATGCCCTTGTCCTCATAGAACGCCAATACGGAGTCGGAGAAGAGGGAGCCGATGTTAAGCGCCAGGTAGAAATAGCTGAAGAATGCGAGCTTGGAGCGTCGCTCCATGGTGTCCGAGTCATCAAACTGGTCAGCGCCAAACGTCGCTACCGATGGCTGATACCCGCCGATCCCAAATGCAGTCGTGTACGTTGAGACATAGAACATCACAACGCCGAGTTGCGATGGCTGCTGGCATGGCCTCTGCTGTTGGTTGTCGCCACATCTTGAGGGCTCCACCAGTAAGAACAACGAGGAAAACGATAGCAGGACCAGCCCCTACATGAATGCCACAGGACAGAGTTATTATTATAGTGTTCACCAAGTGTTAGACGCCAATGCATTTAGAATGTATGAGTATACATTCTTACGATGAGAAAGATGATCTGAAACATGACGCAGGTGAGGTAACGGCCCATGTAGGAGTCGCTGAGGAATGCACCAAACAGAGAGAAGATGTAGACCGTGCCGGTCCACATACTGATGAAGTTAGCAGCTGTGGCATTCTCTTGATGAAGCACCCTGTGCATGAAAACAACCAGGTCCACGGCAACCCCATAGAATGCTAAATTCATAAGTGCGTAGCTCACTGAATAAAAAAAAAAGTTCCTTTGTTAGTGAGGTATGGAAAACAAGCTTTGTTACATGTAGGAAAGCATATATTAGGAACATGATTCGATCTAGCTAAAGATAGCATGCCTTGGCATACTGCAGCTGTTCAGAGAAAATTAAACTAAGATAACGCAAGGAGAATGCTGAATAAAAACGAGTTACCAAGCAGTATGGCGGCGGTTTTCCTTCCCCCTGTGGTGGCTCTAACTGCAGGGTTTCCCTTGAAGTCAACGGTTCCATCTTCTGTGTAAACTGACGGTGTTGTGTTCTCAGTCTCACTCAACGCAGGACTTGAGCTGGAGAACTCCCCTTGCAGAGGCTTTAGACAGAGTTCGGGAAGTCAGTGAGACAATATGTTAAATGTAAAAATATACTAAGTATCGATAATGGTTTGAAGGTGTTATAAGTCAAAGTCTTCATACAGTGTGTGAATGTGAGACTTTGAGTGTGGTCAAATTAATGAGAAAGAGAGGAGAAATTCAAGGAGTTCACATTGCAAGTAGTTGTATTCTTCTCAGCCTTCTTTCTCTATAAATAGGAGGCACTCTCTCCCTTGTAAAAATACAGAGAAGAGACTGAATACAAGAACTCCTATTTCCCTCTCACTTGTTCTCAGTGTTGTTCATATGTCTGTGTTCATCTATATGTATGTGTGTGCTGAGAACCGATTTCTTAACACGTTATCAGCACGAGTGTTCTACTGAGCTAAAGGTAAGAAGGTGAGAAATCGATTCTTACATACAGATACATCACAAGCTCCACTTGTGGATGTGCTCGGAAAGCACCATGGGAGCTGAGCATGGCATTAAGGCCGAAGCTCTAGGTTGCCTGAGAAGCAACCTCACACGATCGGCCCTGAAGCGCTGACGATGATGACGCAAGGAAGGCTATGCCTCCGCTCATCAAGAACAGGCCACGAACAACACCGCCTCGCCCTGATGCGCGAGCGCATGCGACACCACCGCGAGGGGCGAGCGGCCCTGCAGGTTGCCGCTGCTCCTTGAACCCGGGCGCGTGAGTGGGAGCCTTTGGCCCCGCCACCGACGTTGCCGCCCGGAGCTCTGGCCAACGGCGCAGGGCACCGCTGCCACCGACGCGGCCACCTCGACCGCCGTTCCAGAAGAACGCAACCATGAACAAGTCGCGCGGACATGCTGGCCCGGCCAGCCACCGCCGCGGCAGCAGCCAAGAAGGCCGCATGCACGGCCGGCCGCGAAGACTGCGCTGGAGCCCCAGGCCCCCCCCGCCGCCGGCCGACGCAGGCCAGCACGGGCGCGCGGGAGCCTCAGGCCCTGCCGTCTCCACCGTCCCAGCAGGACGCACGGGCGCGCGACCTCGACGCGGGCCCAGCGGGCCTGATAGGCTGCCGCCGTAGCCATCCCGGTTGCCACCAGGCGTGGGCGCCACGCCGGCTGCTGCGTGAGCGAGGACGTAGGGGCAGACACGGTCCTGAAGGCCGCTAGCTAGGCCGCCACCGGTGCCCAGCCTCCAGGAGAGACACGGGCAAGCGCGAGCAGGCAAGGTCGCCTAGCCGCCCCTAGCTACGGGCATAGGCAAGCTGGCCCAGCAGGCCACTGGCGCCGCCGCCGGCCGCTGACCAGGCGAGTGCAAGGGACGCAACCTGACCACACGGTCGCCACCGTTGCCGCCGGCGTGCGTGCAGCGGGCGCAGGCGTGACGCGCTGTTGTGCCAGGTCCATTGCAGCTGCTCCTCTTCTTTTCGGGTGCGCAGGCCCCGGTCTAGCATGGTCAGCCGCTACCGTCTCCACTAGTTGAGCGCACGCAGGCTTGGCTGAGCCAAGACGGCCGGCTTCTCTACACGAGAGAAAGGCAAGTCTCCCAAAGAGATAAGAACAAATGGACTACAGAGAACTTTTCAGAAATGCATGTCTCATAAAAGCATGCTGCTCTCTGCAAACGTGCTCGGGTCTTTCAATGTGTTGTCTGATGCCTCCACCCCTGCTGGGCCCGGTCAAAAAAATTGATGGCCTGAGGTCTTGGCGCATGCATGCAACATGCAAGAGGAGGAAGGCAGCAAGCAGCGAGCATGCTGCTGCTGCTATTTTTGGCGTTCCTTTTGAGAATGAGGACAGAGCCAGTAACTTTGATGCATGCATGTGGTGTAAACCCGCAACTGTGCTCTGGAATGGCTCGTGGGTGTGCGAGTTTAATGGTGCCGCTCCATTTAAACGAAGCCATTGTCCGCTCACGTGAATAGAGCACATGACCTGAAGTCATATAATGTTAGTGGCCCGAAGTCCACAATACTTATTGTTACCTTTATTTACGTACTTCAATTTATTCTCTCACACTTATTTAAATTTCGCAGATTATTTATTGTAATTTTGTGTCGCAAAGTGACCCTGAAGGTCACGCATGATGAGATTAATTATATGCGGCATATAACGGTGACCCGAAGCTCACCACGCCATGCCACAATGTGGCCTGAAGCCCGCAGAAATCATTGAGGCCTGAAGACCTTTCGTGGCATGATTATTTATTTTGTTGCAACTGTATATTACTTTATTTATTTATTGCATTTACTTTCTTGCATTTATTTAAATCCTGCGGATTTATTTTATTGCAAGGTTATATATATACACTCTTTGATGTGAGTAGCATATAATCCTGATGATTATATGTATGAGATATTTGGGGAAATATAGTCCTGAAGACTATATAAATGTAATCCTGAAGATTACACATAGTCGTAATCCTGAAGGTTACGCATAAACGACATTCACCGATCCTGCACATTGATTATGTAGACATGTCAGACATTATAATAAAAAGGTAACTCACTGAGCTAGCCATGGATGGCAGCTGCTACCCTTTACTTGGGCCATTGACGTCGAGATCAAACTCGATAGCACGGGCCTCGTTCATACCATTGCTCAAGCCTGAAGCTAGCGAAAATGAGTGCACAATACCTAATAAAGCAGAGACATTGCACCTCTAGCAACACCACTTACTCTAGACTTGAAGTCTGAGTATACAAAGGAGAATGACCCAACTGGTTTTACGGCAGTCCTTGAAGGATCACTTTAAACAAAATACGTTGATTGTGCTCTCCAAAGCACAATAAGATTGGGTCAGTCGATGCTTCTAAGGCTATACGTCTATGATAGCATACGACTCTACTTTGCACAGGATTGTGCCCAAGCTGCGTCTATGTGGCCAGGAGATCACTGACGCAGATATGATCGAGAAAACTTTCTACCTTCCACCCTGGCAACATAGTATTGCACCTGTAGTGCATGAACTCAAAGTACTTGAAGTACTATGAACTGATGACAGTACTATTAATTACAGAATGATGTTCTCACGAACGATCATTTCGCATGGCAAAATAGCTTTGCAGTTGTGCCTGAAGCACCTGCTAGCGTTGCTTAGAATCCTCGCATGCACAAAAGGTTGCCATAAAAGGGGAAAATGGAAGGGAAAGCCTAAGGGTTTAAAGTGAATCCAAGGTCATAGGTGAAACATCTAAGTGTGATGTGGAGGCACGGGACATTGATCCCACAATTTTCATGCCCCAAGACACCTAGTTGAGCTCTACCAAAGTTCTTCTAGAAGTAAGAACAAGGAGAGTCAACATAAGTCTCACTTCACCACTAAGCCTGAAGCTCAGGATTGCGCGCGATAACATGCTTGTCGGCATGAAATGCTGAAGATGTCCAAATGGACAAAAGTGAGAATGACCTTCTTGATAATGACGTTGATATATTTAGGGACCGGAAGTAATCCTTAATATATCATGACGCAATGTCCACATGTGTCAGGAGAACCTAGCCATACATGCTCCCGAAGAGCATTTGTAGCATGCTAATTCGCTAGGAACGCTCTTGAGGAGTACCTATTACATTGAAGGTATGAATGTCGATTTCTCGTTTTGCAGTATATACCAAATCTCCAACATCTCATACCACTAAAGAATATGTTGCGATGAAAGCCATATTATTTTAGAATAATATGATATGACCAACTGAGTCATCCTGAGTTGGATATGATGAGAAGAATCATCAAAAATTCTGCTGGCCGTAGAAGCTATCCTAATCCTGAAGATTAGAGATGCACACAATAAAATGGTCTAATTGAAGCCTTGATCGAAGGGTCAAGGGGATTGCACGACCATTGTTGCAGAATTGTAGGCTACCAACCAGCAGTTGGGCCCAGGTAGTGTTGCAAGTTGCATCACTATCCAACTCGTAATTAACCGCACACCCCCTTCTTGCAACTAGTGCGTGGAAAGAATTAAGTATTTCCCATCTGCGTATATTTAGTAGAGCGGTATATGTGCCAGTACCGCCACATCAGCGTACATCAAAGAGACCCGACCAGAAGTTGGGATGGATGAGCCTATGATGGGATCTTCATAGGGCTCGATACGTTGATTGCATTTCCCAGCATTAGGGGGAGATAGGCATCCAGAAGAATGCCGGGAAATTGCATGAAATGGAATGGTGGAATGCATTCCTCAGACACACGCACTAGTCAATCTAAACCAGAAGTTTAGAGGATTATGATAATTTGCAAAATATTGCAAATGAGCTGCCAAATGCCTTCATTGATAAGAAAAGTGACAAGATCGCATTTACCTGTAGTAAGTGCGCCGGAGAGAGTATAAGTAGCCCAGAAGGTTACCAACTCTATTGTCTCCATCTGATCCTAGGTTGAGGGGGAGACCTCCGGGTATTCAGACAAGTGTCTGCGGAGACGTCCACATAGACACGGTCTTGAGCCACTTGCATCACTTAAGGAATCAGTTGAAGAAGCTCGACCTGAAGTCAGGAATGCCCCTGAAGTGGCAACTCAACCTGAAGTTGAGGAAGTCCCTGAAGGACACCATCCTGGAGATGGAAATCCCAATGTGTCGTGCACGCACCATCACATTGGAAGATTGGAACGCCCTAGCTCAATCGTTATGGGAAATCATGATGAGCGGGAGGACGATCATGAGGAGATCACCACTATGTGGAATCAGGAGAGTCATAGAATCGAAAGACCACTATTGTCGACAAAATATTATGTCTCAGATGCTGACTAATGGATCCGGATCCAGAACCAAAGTCCATGGCAAAGTGCCAGAAGCACTCATAATGGGACAAATGGAAAACAGCAATTAAGGCAAAGTAGCACTCGCTTTTCTGAAAGAGAGGTTGTTTAGGCCTACAGCCCTAACACCTCCTGAAGTCATCCTTGAAGGATGCAAATGGGTCTTCCTCCAGAAGAGGAACAAATATGGCACAAAGCGAAGCTAGTGGCATAAGGGTTCACGCAGAGACCCATCATCAATTACGATGAAACTTTCTCTCCAATTATGTGTGGCATAAAAGTTCCAATACTTTATATTTATGGCAGCTAACCCGAATCTATAAAAGCAGTTGGAAAACATTGTGGCTACATACTTGTATGGGTCACTTGGTTCGGAAATCCACATGAGAGTCCCAGAAGGACTTAAGATCCCTTGACCGAATCAAGATTGCAACATGAATAACATCCGCCTGCAGCGGTCGTTGTATGGGTTGATACAATCCAAAAGGATGTGACTCAACCGTTTGAGTAATTTCCCCTGGAGAGGTATTACACAAACCATAATGAAAGATTTGGATAAAACCAAATCTCGCTTGAGCCAGTAGCTCAAGCACCTCCCCAAAGGAGTGTTTATACACTGGTCAATAAAGAGGGTACTTACAAATTTGATTGGGCAAATGCCACCCTTTAAAATTCCCCATGGTGGACCAATCCCCAGAAGTGGAAAGTCCCATGTAGACCCAAGGATGATAATGCGGAGATATTGGGACCTGAAGCTCCCTACTTAAGTACCAATGTATTTGGTGAACTACACAAAGACTTGATATTGTGTTCACCTTTGGTACCTAAGGCCTTGGTCTATGGTTCCTGAAGAACCAGGTCCCAACCATGGTAGGATATATGGACACTGGCTATATGTCTGACCCGCATAATGCCAGATTCCAGACTGGTTTTATGGCTCTCTATGGTGGTGCAACAATTTCATGATAGTCTTGAGGAAGACATTGGTTGTCACATCATCAAACCACTAAGAGTCGATTGCCCTATATATAGCCACACGAGAATGTGTATGGCTCGAATGGATGATTGGTCACATCCTGAAGTTATGTGACTTAAGCTTTGATAGCTCCCCACTGTTACCTATAAAGGTAATATCGCTCGTGTTGCACAAACATAGATGGGCTACGTTAAGAGCAGTCTCACGAAGCACATTGCACTAAATTTCTTAAACTCTATAAGCTCCAGAAGAGCGAGAGAACAGATGCTCTGCAAACCTGGTCATGAACAAATCTAGTAGATTTGTTTACAAGGTCTCTGCCAGCCTCTTGTTTCCAAGAATATATCTATGGAAAGAGCATGAGACGGTTTTGAAGGTTGTTGGGTTCAGGGGGAGAATACTCCCTGAGTAATAGTCCATAATTATGATCCAAAACATCACAATCTGGTCCTGAAGACCAGTAGGTCCTAAAGATCTAATGATTGCATGTTGGTCTTGAAGATCTGATCCTGAAGATCAAACTGTTGCACTCTTTTTCCCTTGGTGAGTTTTTTCCCACCGGGTTTTCTCACGCAAGGTTTTTAACGAGGCAACATGTGCGACACAACTTGCGCGTGTGATGTACTCTTTTCTCCGACCTTTTTTTCCCACTGGGTTTTTGGTGGAGTTTTTGACGAGGCATGCACACCGGCATAAATTACCAAAGAGGGAGTGTTAAGAATCAAAGCCTAATTTGAGGTAAAGATACAAATTGGTCCTGAAGACCATAGGTCCTGAAGACAAATGGATCCTGAAGACTTAAATTGCATTGGTTGGTCCCGAAGACTGTCCAACTGTTGTACTCTTTTTTCCTTGATGAGTTTTTCCCATTGGGTTTTCTCATGCAAGGTTTTTAATGAGGCAACAGACGATGCATAAGTGATGCATATGATGCACTCTTTCTCCTGCCATTTTTTCCCAATGGGTTTTTGGGAGGAGTTTTACTGAGGCATGCACATAGCATAAAATTTGGCCAAGGGGGAGTGTTATAAGTCAAAGTCTTCATACAGTGTGTTAATGTGAGACTTTGAGTGTGGCCAAATTAATGAGAAAGAGAGGAGAAATTCAAGGAGTTCACATTGCAAGTAGTTGTATTCTTCTCAGCCTTCTTTCTCTATAAATAGGAGGCACTCTCTCCCTTGTAAAGATACAGAGAAGAGACTGAATACAAGAACTCCTATTTCCCTCTCACTTGTTCTCTGTGTTTCTATGCCTTCTTGTTCATATGTCTGTGTTCATCTATATGTATGTGTGTGCTGAGAACCGATTTCTTAACAGAAGGCATATATTGCATCTGAAGTCAATGGTTCTTAGAACTGTTCTGCAAAGTTATAGTGTTTTCAACCTGCGCATTTATGCATAGTATAAGATATGAATTATGATGTTATATCCAAATGAATCTGTTTATATATGTCAGTATTGTCAGAATAAGATAAGTTTAATGAAATACCAACTATAAAATGTTGTTTGTTGATACAAATGAAGTGGAAAAAGTGTCATCGACTTTTAAACAAACAATACATCGTGAAATTTAAGGAAATAATGTGAGTGTTCACTTTCTCAAAGAAAAGCATTAGTAGATGTCGGTTAAAACTTATAGAAATGTGAAACACAGAAAGCCAGAATATTCCTTATATATGCATGCATGACTATTCTTTCCTACAATTGCCCCATCAAACAAGCACTCTACTCTGGTATGGAAAAAACATATTTAGTTCATCACTTGCAGCTAGTCCTTTCCCATGCTGTTATCGGTGGAGCGAATCAACGGTAGCCCGTTTTTCAGGCAAGTGTCATTAGCCTAGGAAGTGCAACACCCATTAATCAGGGGACAAACAGGTAGGCGTCAGCAATACAAGATCAATGTGGTGCTATGGCTGGATGGAAGTGTTTGCTTGTTGGCGATGTGAGCCTAGTTATCTAGCACAGAGCCACATTGGCTATGGGGAGAAGTCAAAGGTTCCAGGGCAATTGATTTTCTCCTCCAATCCATCTCCTCGCCTCAATTTTCCTTGGCTAAGTGATCTGGCTAGTGGTGGCTTGCTCTGCACATTGGCGGCCTAGATCTTGAATCCAGGCGAATGCCTCCTTGATCTGGTCTTGGTAGTGCACCCCCTCCTAATGGTGTCTGTTGTCAGATGAGTTGGCTGGCCCAATCTACAAGTTGGGCTCACGGGCGTCGCTGCCTCAGTGTCAAAATGTTTTCTCAATGGACATGGAATCTGAGGACCTAACCTGATCCCCAGTTCTAGTGGCAGCCGCTTCTTTATTTGTCGATGTGGGAGGTGATGTCCATATATGTGTCATTGTGCAGCTGCTATAGAGGTCCACGACTGCAGATTTGCATGGCAGCGAGCACAACGCCACGGCCAATGTACATGGCCATGCATGTGGACAACATTGTAGTGAGATGCCCCTGTGACAATATCTTCATCCCTTAGTGTTCTCTCTACAATCCTACAGACTTGAGTCACCTTGAATTGATTCACGAAATCTCTTACTTTGGTGAAGCATACCTTGGGCATATACCAATCAGCTAGCTCGTGGCAAGGTCATCCCGGGAGTTGTATTTAAGGATGGTTTGCATGTCGTGGAGTTCGTGAAGAATTGTTGTTACTCAAGGCTGGATAGTAAGGCAATGTTGGCTTCAAAAGTAGCAGCACTAAGGGACTTCAGGTTAGTGGTACTTGTTGGGTATGGATTCCTAAACTTCTGGGAGGAAGGTCACGGGCGAACCTACGTTGGTTGTTCTGGATGCCCAGGAACCCACACAAATGACGTGGTTACGTGATCAGGTGAAATTTTCCACCCTTGGTGCACACCCTCGGCCCAAAACAGGGCACCACCCCCACCGGCCCAAGCCCACGTGACCACATCGCTGGTTGCTTCCAGGAGGAGTGAGTGAAAGTTTTCCCTGGCCGTGCCGCACTACTAGTCCGCGAGCGCGAGGCTGCCTAGGTCTTGCCTTATTAGCTGGTTGTACCTACCAACGACCTTCCTGAAGGTATTGTGTGTTAGACTTTGTTGAGAATTTTCACTAAGGCGTGAAAACCTATGGTATTGTCTCTTCATCGGTTGGATCATAGCAATAATGGTGTGCATACATGATGCGTCCATGGAGGCTTGTTGCGGAACCTCTCTTGTCCAAGTGTATCTATGGTGGCACGAGGGACTGAAGATTAAGTCGTGTGTTCTAGCCTGCTATGATTTAATATGTATATATTTATCATGTCTTTCTTTTATTTTCCTTTTGTTTATTATATGCTATGTTCATCTTAGTATGCATATATATAATCTCAAAAAAAAATAGTATGCATATATATGCTTGTTATGCAAAATGTCTTGCGCCGAGAATATGTATACATGGGTGTAGAAAATATTTCATTTAAAGCGGGGTGACACCTGATTTTCAGTGTTATTTTCATTGTTGCTTATTTCATCGTTCTCTGCCTTCACCTTCATTTGTTTGGTTGGCGTTTGCTAGGCGACAGAGCATTATTTTATCAACATACAAACATACTACATATCCACCTCGCTACTATATAGAAAAGCTAGTCCAGACAAAGCCTAACACCAAGGTGCGAGAGGAGCCAATACACGAATCATGCATTTAGTCTAGCGCCCGATGGTTGTACAAGTAGATTTGGATCACGCAAGTTGTGATTTATTTCTTCCCGTTGTATCACACGATCTAAATCTACTTGTGCTTAGGCTCCCACATGGAATGAACCCACATATGCACTTCTCTTATACTTATGTAAATGCTTCGCGTAAAGGGTCCATCCAAACATGCTACATTTATAATGACAAGAATCATAAACTAGCTTCTTCAACCTATTTTAACAACATAGATGGTCCAATTGCAGTACAACACAAGTGGGCCATAGCGAGACAAAATTAGAACAACATTAATTGGTCATGGTATTACATTCTCCCCTCATTTCCCTTGTGCTCACTCTTGCAGTGCGGGTAGCTTAGAATATCATTTGTAATACAGTCCAAAATACGTTTATAGCACACAACTTCCACAATGAATGAGGAGCATTTATATTTGTAGCAACTCTTACAATTTGATTTTGGATTCATTTAAAGGGTTAGTTTGGAGGTACTACAATAAATAATATGTTAGTCCAAGCATATTTAAATATCCAAGGTGGGGTTACTTCTAGCAGAACACAAACACATGGACCATAACACGATAAAACCAAAACATGAAACATGGACATCCTGTAATCTTTTTATTTGCTAACTAACTCTTGCGATCCAACAAATCTTTTTCATATGATCCTCGAATTGTTCCTACTAGCCTTGAAAAGGAAGAACTTGTTTTACATAGGGTATAGAGGATGGTATTATTTGAGAGGCAAAGTCCTTGAGAATCATGATAAAGGTCCTAATATAAAGGCGATACACATATAGGAGTGAATGAATGAGAAGCATTGCCACTCAACACATCAAAGAATTTCATTCAATTGCACTTGAAGGCGGTTTGGAGGTGAACTCCCAAGTTTTGGCCCGTTTTGCACAATGGAAAATATCTACCTCTTTGTGAAAAAAGAAATAGATAGGAGTAGCGAGTTGTTCTAGTGTTGTATTCATGGATTTTTGAGGCAGTGCACTATCCCTATTGGTGTTGTTTATGGGCTAATAGGGTTTTAGATTCTGTACATGCATGGAACTCCTAGTCAATTTTTATTTTCTTATTAAAACAAAATGTTGATCCTTTAATGATTGGTGGGCCAAAACTCTTGTGTGATTAGACCAGAACGGAGCCGTCCTTCTCTTTGACTAAAGAAGCATAACATCGCTGCAACACCTCAACAACTATTGGCTTGACACACATCTATATGTGAGGACAAACCTTCTCTTTGATAAATCTCTTCATCTCAATTGTGCATAACGACCTAACTTTCCTAGATAGCTCCCTTAATCTCAATTGTACATTGGAGCATATAACTTTTCTACACGGACTAGTCAATTAATTTCAACCATTATAAAAATTGATCACATGATAATATGCAGTTGGATATTAGCTTTCTTAAGTTAACATGAAAGTTTCTTGATAGGCTAAGAAGGGTACACATATAGATAGATAAGCTATAAGTATGTATATGCATGATAGTAGAGCTTAAAATTAAGCTATATATAGAATATAGATAGATAAGCTATATACACATAGATAAGCTACATATGTGTGTGTGTGTGTGTGTGTGTGTGTGTGTGTGTGTGTGTGTGAGAGAGAGAGAGAGACAGAGAGAGAGAGAGAGAGAGAGAGAGAGAGAGAGAGAGAGAGAGAGAGGGAGAGAGAGAGAGAGAGAGTCATTGAAAGTATCTTATAACTATGTATTATTTGATTTTCTTCCTATGCTTTTTAATGGACATTATAGTAGAGCTTAAAATTAGATTTATTTTATAGAAACTATTTTCATGTCCAAAACTTAACTTTTGTGGCAATCAGTTGATGTTGTTATATCAAAAGAATAGAAAAAAGACATATTTCAACAAAAAACATATCAATTAGCTGATATTAATGCCTATTAACTTATTAGGTAGTTAAGCTTGTAACTAGAAAGGACAAAATACATGAAGTTTCATTTTTAAAAAGGTAAAAGTTTGATATGTAATTCTTACTGTCATGGGTTTGCTTCTAGTCTCCTCCGGGGAGCCCATCATGTTGGGAACCTTCAATAGAATGATGATATAAAACAAAAAGAAGAAATTAACAACTATCCACTCAATAATTCTCAACTTTTGTATCAAAGTTCTGGGAAATACATAAATATTTCTAATACTATCATGTCTCTTCCTAGTCATACTTCTATTACCACTAATTATATGGTTTTTATTCATAAGATTCCAACTGGGTTATCTCTAAAAATGAAATAAAGGTTCACAGTATGGAGCTTTAGTTGGAAAGAAAATTAGATTGGGTCATAAACTACATAGCAGTATGTCCTCCTCGCACGTTTAAACAAAGAATTTGAAAGTAGCTTTCAGGTGGGACAAATAATTTGAAAGATAGATAGCTGATTAATTTAATCTATCAGAAACCACAACATCACAATAGAGGCATAAATGTAAAAAGCATGTGATATTTTTTGGAAAAAGCAGTACTCCATCCATATTAGTAATTAAAGTTGTTTTGGACAAGATTTGGATCAAACATTGGGAACATAAATCATGAATAACTTTTAAGTTGTTGACTTTGGAAATATAAAAAACATATGAATAAATTTGTCTTGAAAAGTACTTCTATTAAATATTTTTATAAAAATAAGAAGTTCAAGTTTTGTTTTGGAGAACATGTTGTTGTCCAAAATGACTTGAATTACCATTATGGAGAGTAAGTGTTATATATAAATTTCCATAGTCAGTTCTTACTTGCAAAGCAGAGGCCACTATCTCAATCTCTGAAGACTCCATCATATTGGGAACCTTTAGGACAAAAGACATTAGTAGGAAAACAATTAATATATATATGATCAACACTATTTAATTATCATACTGAATATATTGAATAGACCAATATTTTAATAATGTCATCTAATTGTATTTTTGAAACATAGTTCAAGATAATCTTACTATCTATACTTTCTATTGGACATGGATTCATAACAAAATACCTATTGATATGATATAATTTGGAATATTTGGATTCAAATTCAGGTTTGAATGTTTGTAGGATCTAGTTGCATAAGTATCCATCCACATTACCAATAATTTAGGAAAAAATCACATAATAGTACATCAAACATAAAAGTATTATTATCATATTGACTATATAAATTATAATACATAAAAAGTCGATAGCCATATTAGTTACAAAGTACATCATTAGTGATCAAAACACTAAATACATCAATAGACCTATAGTCTTAATGTCTTATTGATTGTACCAAAAACTAAATAATTACAAAATAATTGATCAATATTTAAATACTTTAAACAATTATGAATTAATATTAAACAAATATTTTAAATGTTAAATGCCAAATATTTAGCATAATGCTATATGCGATTATTTTTGTCGAACCGGGAAGGAGAACAGCATGCATGCCATTTTATTAAGGTAAAAGATGTGTTACTAGGCCTAAGAGACCTAACTCACACACCACATACCCTGGACGCTAAGCTATTGAATGCCACTGAAAGAATAGAAACAACCAAATATCTCCGAGCATTAAGCTCCAACAATAACAGCCGAAAACAACTTTCTTGAGTTTTGAGGCTCCCCTCCGAGCTAACAGCCCTAAGGACCTCCTAAAAACTTGGCCTCTTATTGTCAAAGACATAATTGTTGTCGTGCTTCCAAATATCCCATGCCACCAAAATTATCAAGGAGTTGTTGCCATTACGCACTTCTTTGGGGACAACTGCAATTGTTCTCTTCCACCACCCCAAGAAACTAGTCATAGTAGGTTTTGGTGTCAATGGAAGCAGCGCTAACTGTTCTATAAGGGGTCCAAACTTGTTAAACGAAGATAAATCCCACTAACAAAAGAGTTTTTGCTTTATCCACTGGATCACATAAGGAACAAGACTGTAGCTAAGGCAGATTCTTTTCTAATCAATCAACTATCAAAACATAGTTATGAAACACTAACCAATGCAAAACTTACAACGTGAGGGAGGCCAGGTTTTCTATTTTTTCTCCACCGAGAATCGAAATTGATGGATCTTGGAAACAAGGCCGCATTTGTGCGGACTTGCGGCCGCAAGAGCCATCCTATGTTAACTTCCATCTGTATTAATCTAGATTCTCTAGTTGTAAGATAAATCCATCCATAATATCCCAAATGTGGAGGTAATCGGGCAAGGCATCCATGGTAAGAGCTCCCATAATATCTTGAACCCAACTTCTCTTATGTAATAATACTTGAGCAGCATTCCTTCTTTTGGATGTTCATTTTGGACTGCTTTGAATAGGTTAGACGTTATTTCAGCTAGGATACGCCCATGCAACCAAACTATCTATCCAGAACAAGATTGATCCCCATTTTCGAATATGGCATCAACTGCAACATTGAAGAGGTCCTAGGCTTTATGAGGAATAGTGATTAGGAGACCATCGTAATGCCTTTCAGCATATGTCTTTTGTGCCCATAGCCATGGAATCCTATATGACCAACCAAGAAGTTAAAGGTTATGAATCCCAAGGCCTACATCTTCAAGTTTTCTCTACACTTTTTCCCATGCTACCAGGCAATTGTCACCATTGGCTTGTTGATGACCCTTCCAAATCTTGCGTCTTTTTATTAATAGCCTTTAGAACTCATTTGGGAAGGTCCATGACTATTAAAAGATATATTAGGATAGTGTGAGGTTCACACCTTACCCTTGGGTGGAGCCGAGAAGGAGGATGGCGAGGGTTTACCACAGGGTAATATTGAGGACTTGAATACGGCGAGGGTTCATTGATGAGCACTGATACAACAAGTGTAGGAAATAAGGCCTAGAAATAAAAGTGGATTATTTATCATTTAATTGGCCCAAGAAACTCCCTTTACATGCGCCACACCCCTGGTAATTATGGACAATGCCTGGGGTTATGGGCATTTTACATTATTGTTTTGCCCTGTCAGTCCCTGATTGTGGGGTTTGCTCAGGGGCAGAGTCGTACATTACCCTTGAACCCAACCTACACTAGTCGCGGCTCCCTTCTACCACCATTGAGAAGATTATGCTAACATCATCGCCTTTAGGCCACGTCAAGGTTTGGTGGAGTTGACCGCATCGTCGAGGCGCACAGGATTGACCAAGCCTCATTGGTTAGTGGTCCTGCACATGAGACAAGTTGGAAGATACGGGTTAGGGTTGCCCTAAGGCACGTCGAGGTTTCCTCTATGGGTTTTCCTCTAGAGATCCCCATTCGAACCATGTTCCTAGGTCATTTGTCCCTTCATTTGCATGAAGTTGAGGGTTGGTTTAGTTCAAACAAGGACTGCGGGGCTGATTGGGCGGGGGCTGTGGTGAGGGTCTCCCGCCAATAGATTTTAGTCAGCACAACCTTCACCAGTTATGAATTAGCATGCTCTATACTTAGAGAAGGCTTGAATCCATAGATATAATCTACCACCTTATCAGTAGAGGTAGAAGAACCCCTTTAATTGGTTTGCCAATTGAGTGGGAGGCTGAGATATGTGCAAGTTACATCATTTTTGGAATAGGAGAGAATATTTGCCATGAGTGCCAACTCATCATCAATACAATAAACAAGAGAACTAAACTCTTGGATAAGTTGGTTTTGACATTGAAGGCATGTCCAAACAAATACAAGAGGTGTATAACAATAACCAGATCTATATTTGTAGGATATCGAGAATAAAAACTACATCATCAGAACAGAAGAAGACCCAGTGCCAAGCTTGTTGAATGACTAGAGGCTGCATCAATCCCATCAATGACCAAACAATTTAGGGCATTCATAACTAGAATAAACAACATAGGTAATGGAGGGTCTTCCTGTATGAGACGCGATGGTGATAAATAGTGTCCCCTGGATATCTCCATTAAGACTTGTGTCGAAGAGGTGGTAGGATCAAGCATATGAGGTCCCACCATCACTAGCTATGCCTCATCTTGAACTTGACTTCTAGATAAACAACCTTGAAACAAAGTCAAACGCCTTGGAGTTATCCAGCTTAAGAAGGACAAGTGCCTCTTTCGTCTTCTGATGCAAAGATTTTGTTGAGCTAGCATAAAATTGTAATGGCTATTCCTTCCCTACACAAAAGTGCTTAGTTTGTACAGATAAAGGAACAAATAGATGAGCATGCAAATTAGTCAAGAGCTTAACATGTGTTTGGATGGAGGGTTGGACTAGGTTGGGTTATGTTGGACCTCCTTTTAGGAGTGTTTGGTTTGGAGTTCATAGGCCTGGGTTCATCCTAGGAGGGAATATGCCTAATAGATGTAGGTTCATCTAATTCCAATAAAATGAAGAAAACCGGCTTGGCTCACTTCTTGTGCTTCATGGGTTGGGCAAGTGACGATGCTGCAAAGAGGTGTTGGGGCAGTGCGCATGACCAAAACAAGTCAAGGAGCAATGGTAGGGGCGGCGTGCACATTTGGGGAGTGGCGCGCATTCAGGAAACCAAGGCGCATGTGGCCGGGCATCCGCATCGCATGCGAACAAGGAGCTATATGCTAGGTAGTGCCACACATGCACGGAGGAGGAGCACTGGCAGGCGCGCATGCACCGAGGAGTGCTAATGGTCGTAAAGGTATGAAGTGGGTATGACACTGCACAGCCGGCACAACGGTGCATGGGCCTACAGTGAGTAGCAGCAGCATTGGCATGAACTATGTGATGGAGTAGTTGAGTCGATCTAGTGGTGCTCATGCAATGCAGTGCAAGCATATACTGTAGTGATTTTGCAGCGAGCGAGTGCAAGCAGCATGGGCATACGGGCTCAAACACAGGTGCTCAGATGGAGGAAGAAGAACGCATAGAGCCTTCCTTCAGCACAAGAAATAATAAAGAGGATAGGAATGGAGACAGATAAATGGGGCCCACCTATCATTTCCTCATCCCATTCCTCTGCATTCTCTAAACCAAACATAGAACCAGGATGAACCTAACCTTATCAACCAAACTTGAGATAGGATCAACCCAACCTCAAAAACTAGAATAGGTCCGACCCATCCCAAGTCATCCCCGATACAAACACATGCTTAGTCACCAATTTGGTAAAACTATGAATCAGGCTTATAGGCCAAAAATCATTCACTTCAATCACATCTACTTTCTTAGATAGAAGGGTAATATAATCCATCTTCATCAACTAAGATTTGAAAACGTGGCCTTGCTAGATCACCTTTAACAATGCTCCAATAGGATTTTTGAAACCTCCCCATGAATCTATCAGGCCCTAGGGCCTTGTCCAGATGCATATCCTTTATAGTAAACTACACTTCCTCTAAGAATGGGACGTCCAGAGAAGATAGATCATGGTGTTGAATAGCCAACTCATCCAAATATAGAGTATAAATCCTTTCTCTAGCCCTGCCAAGAATGTTCTCATAGAACTCAAATACTACCTTTTGCTTATCCTCTTGTTGATGGAGAAGTATTGGCATCACCTTCAGATCGCAAGCGTGCAATGGTTTGCTCCACGAAGCTAAATCGTGATAGTGAAGTTTAAGTTTCCTTCTTAGTCATTATTCACCTTTAGAGGTTGCCCTTGAGTCTCTATCTATTTCCATGCAGTGAAGAATCTCCTTGGCCAAATCTAGATATGCTTTAATATTCCCTACCATATTGTCCTCATTTTTGTAACCCTTACTAAGCCACAACAGTTTGATAAATAAGCGCTCTACTCCCAATTATGCTTGACAACATCGAGAAAACTACGAGTTTGGTCGAGAAACTCTTGTAACAAAACTGACGTTAGCCGCTAGTGGTGACCTTGAAACCAAGGATCAGATGGACAGTGATCCAAAACCCCAACTATTGTGCCTTATAGGATAACATTAGGGAAAATACCTTCTGAATCACCAAAACAAAAAGGCAGATCTAGCCTTACTCGAGTAAGCAATCTCCTCTCATTGGATCAAGTGTAATTACAACCCAAGAGCAGAATCTCCTTGAGATAATTGTCATCTAGAAAATGCCTAAGAATCTCCCCATCACTACTCTATTAAAATTTGCATTGTTCTTGTTAGGAACCTGATAAATCAAATGAAAATATCTAGCTAGAAGCCAAGGCCCATTGCACAGGCCTTGATATTCCTCAGCTCTTGTAGAAACAATATCTTTTCAACATCCCCTTGTGCCCATAGACTCTAGTGAACCACCAATTGAGACAATCTTGTTCCAAAAACAAAACAAAGTTGAATAAATGTCTACTCTTTGTAGTAGCTACCTAGAAAGAATATCCCTTCTAAGAAATTAGAATATCTCCTCTAGTCCTATTGTCTAGGAGTGCAATGAAGTTATCATATGCAGATTCGAAGACTGAAAAGGAACAAATGCTAGGACATATTCATGACCTTTAGTCACTTGCATGCAGACAATGTCAATGTCACTAGAAAGGACAACATCTCTGATAGAATTTTGTCGATCCCTTTGATTAGGCTTCACATGTTCCAAACTAGGATATAGAGTAAAATGATCCAAACATAAAACCAAACCTTATATTATTGTAAGCACATTCGAAGCTCGCACCTACTCACTATCTCCAACTTCCTTCAAACAATTGTGGTCAAAACACTAACATGGGAATCATAAAGAATTGGCTTGAAGTGCTTACTATAATTATGTTGAGCATTTGGCTGAATGGTCTACCTTTACTCAAAGCCAAGGTACTTCACCACTTTCTCTTGGTCCTCTAAGAGTACCGAGCCTAGAGAGGAGTGAGCAGAGACCCTGGAAGAGGGGCATTTCTTCGCCGATTTCAGCACAGGCAGAGGGATAAGCATATCCATTGGGTTGCACGCCTTGTTGAGCTTCTAGAGTGTAGATCCCACCCCTAGACCCTACGAGGAGCCCTCCGCGATGGCTAGGGTAGGGGTCTAGAAGCATGGAGAGGCTAAACTTGTCATGTGATAGGTCCTAGCAGAGTAGGTGGTGCCTTGGGATGGTCCTGGAGGGTCCTACTCTTAGATAGTATTGGATCCTACAACTAACAGCTGAGAGCAACATCCCCCTCTGTGAATTCCCATGACTAGATAGTGTTGGATTGAGACTAGGGCAGCATGAGACTTGCTATGAGTAGAGGGCCGTACACGCTCCTGGACCATCCCCCTCTGTGAATTCCCATGACTAGAAGCGTCACCCTCCAATAGACCTAAGTTGGGCGATGGTGAAAAAGAATAAAATTCTTAGAGAGGCTCAGTGTCAAAAGCTTGGTGGCTCAATAGGGTAAGCCAAAACCCTCTTTACTGGAGGTTCTTCATCGATGGACATCGGTAGCTGAACCGCCCAAAGTTCCTTTGTCAAGAGAGCATAGAGGGGTCTAAACTCTAGGCCAAGTATTGGAAGCAAGACAGGTGCACAAGACCTAGGGTATCATGATGCATCTATTGAATGCAAGCATGAGGACTCAAGAAATGATCCACCTTCGAGGGTTCCCAGACATGTGCAGGTATGCAATAAAGCTCTATATCCATCTAGAATGGGAGAACGTGAATGTGGGCATCAATCAGACGACTCCAACGCTTGGATAGGAGGCATAAGTTGAAGCCAAATGAACTGATTGGCTCCCATAGTCCATCCATACATTTGACCAAGGCCAGGTTAGTAAGGACGTGCAGGTGAGTTGAGGGAGAAGCCCGATGAAGCATCAGGGAGCTGGCAATGACATCAATTCTGGTCGCAACAATGCTACCACCTCCTCCAATATGGCCTTTGGTTCATCGTTGATTATAGTCACAATTACCACTACGTGGAGAAGCGGGCAGGAATAGGTCGAGGATAAGTGTTTCCACCTCCAATCAACCTAGGGCACACGTAGGAGTGGTGACCCTGGGATTGGTAGCGAAAACTAGGCAACACTGGGTTGTTGTGTGTGATGGTGAGAAATAGTTCAAGCACTTTCCATGAGGTCTGTTAGGATCAGATGGTGTGGTGGACGAGCCACGCACCAAACCTGACCCTACGTGATATGAGACTCAGCTTTCTACCACCCTTCCAGATCGGAACACACAATGCTAGATGAGAAGACAACACTCCTCCACTCGGTAAGATCCTACTGAGGGAGCATAATTCCAGGAGCACACTTGGAGAAAGTCTGTTGATGATTTGTAGCCACCAAAGGAGCCGCCGAGGAAGGCACACTTGTGTCTGCTACCACTGGGCCGCATCTACCCGCAACCTTTAGTTGCTGCATAGAACGCGCCCAAAGAAGGTAACACGGCGTCAATGTAGAAGGGTTGTAAACTGCTGAACTGGAGGAGCTCAAGGTTTTGGCACACCAAAGCTCCAGCTTGAAGTGCCCACACAAGATGAAAGGCTCCGCCAGGAAAGATAAAGAGGAGGGAACCAACGTCTTCAAGGGGAAGGAGGCGCGAACGCCATTGGCGTGGCTGCCTTGTTTAGGTGAGCATCGGGCTAGTGGAGGGAGGCGTGACGTTGGGGCAGGTAGAGGAGGGGTCGCCGTCTCCATGACTAAAAAATCAATACATGGATTTTTCAGACTAATGATATCAATACTAGTCATTTTAAAATTAATATCATTATTCATTACTTTTGAACATGCACCACTACGTCAATATAAAACAAATATTTTTAGTTATATAGATAGCTTGTTTTAACAAAGGACAGTCAAAAGAGTGCACCCACTAATATTATATTATTGATGCATATAAATACTATCTTCAAATACAGATTACATACGAATGCATGGACAGGACTAATCAAAAACTAGTTTAGTGACATCTATTTTAGTATACATATTATAATATGATATGGATACATATCACGGATACGGCATATTCTTAGTGGCGAAGTTAGAGCACACTAGAAGAGGGTGCATATGTCTTGTGGGTGCATAGGCATGTGTTTTAGAGGGTGTCTATATGGTGAAATTTAAAGCAAATTCATTGTTTTTATAAATTTTTGGGTGCCTAGGCACCCCTACTGCCTCACGTAGCTTCGCCCCTGCATATCCAGATATATATAGTTCGGACTTTCTGATACCCATTTTCTTGCCTATATTATTATATATATCTTCGTCGAAATAGCACGTGGCAGCAAAATAGGGTCATCGGTTTCGTCCACATAAATCTTTTTTTTTCTCTAAGAAGCAATTAAAAATATAAAAGAAAGAAAGAAATGTCTACAGCGTGAACATACAACCTTCGTCCAATAAAGGGAACAGAATTTAACTTTTTCTTTTGAACGAAAAAATGAAATAAAGTAACTTTATTTGACCATGTTGGCATAAAGTAAACAATTAACAGCAAAGAACTTATTAGAGTCAAACTAATTTCTTAGGAAATAGGGACATCACGTAGGAATAAAAGAAATGTATTGACACATTTGACGACCGGCAAAAAACCATCAACAGAAGGAAAATAGATTTCTCTTCTCACACAGAGCTTCTTTTGATGTATTATGATCCACCCATTCCATACTTCTATCTAAATCCACATGGAATTAGAGTGAACCCCTACGTGAACTAATTTTCTATGTTATAATCCTCCTGTTGGATTGGAATGCAGCTAAACAAAGGATAGAAAACTTTTGATAGACATAATTCTTACAGGAATAGCAGTGGCAATTATCTTGACATCCGAAGACGCCTCCGTCTTGTTAGCAAGCACCAAAAAAAAAAAAGAAAGAAAATAATTAGTATGAGAAAATTTAATGAATATATACCTTCACTTTGGTTTCGAAACTGCAGATAAGGCTATAAAACTTGTACAGTTATTGTTATGGCGTTGCCTGCAGGTTAATTAACAGGTTGGTTTCGGATATGGATGAATAAATTCAGTAACCTTCATTTTGCATAGTCCCTTTTAAGTAACTGATGGTAAAGTAAGGAAGGGCCTCCTTGGTACCTTTGGTCAGTACAGAATTGTCTATCAAGAATTTGCAACATATAGTTTGGTTGGTTAGTTGGCAGGGACACCTTGATTTCTGTCCTGGCAAAAAAATTTATTGCAGTTGGTGTGAGGACTCAATTTGGAGCTTCTGTGCTTAGCTAAGCACGAAGAGGGAGAGCTAGCAAAGCTACTAAGAAGCCTGAAGCATTTGCATATGTACAGGTAGCAGTTTAAACCATTAAGTGAACCAGACAATTCAGTTAGCATAATTTAACAATTTTGTAGCTAAATGACAGAAGAAGTGAAAGGACATTTTACTTTCTGTCAAGGGTAATTATCAAAGGTTGGGGAATCTGGATAGGTGTCTTACAGTGGTATCAACACTCTGAATCTCCGGAGAATCCATCTAGCTCACAACCTTAGAGAATAATGTAACAGAAACTTAGTTTTTTTTTTTTGCAGATAATGATCAGAAACTTAGTTTTAGAGAACAGCAAACACATTTTGAGCAAAAGTCCATATTTTTTTAACATTTGAGCTGTAGGAAACAATTGCAAAACTGCATACTTCTAAAATTCTGGTATCTCTCTAGACAATTCTTATGGCGTTCAAGTTTTAATTTTACTGATCAATAGCCAGCCCTTGTTCTTCTTAGAGAAGAGAGCATGTTAGGGAATCACTACGACTGAGCCATCGACTGCACATATAAGATGGATAGCAGATACGATCTTCAACTCGTCTACAATTGCACATGGTACTACATGAGGAATCACAAAAATACCTAACATGTTGGCTCAGAAACAAGCAAGTGCGGATCTAGCGGTGGGGAAGGTAGAGCGCTCAAGCCTCCTATCATCTCCACGACAATAGAGTTCTTTCTAATTTGTTTAACATGAAAGAGAGAAAGGAGAAGTCATAGAGGTTGAAGATGACTTTATTAGCCCTTTCTTCTATTTAATCCAAGATCCACCGGAAACAAAAGTAGCCTAAATAATATACCTGCAGGTCCCCACGCTGTTCACGAAGACAAAGCCGTCGGTCTTGCTACACTGTTTCAGGTTAGTTGTGGGAAGATCGGCGGATGTTAATCTCTGACGAGGAATATATACCTCCTAGTATTTATTTATGTATAAAATGTCGGGCGCAGACGTGCTACCAAAGATGACACGTCAGAACACACAACGCAGGCGTGAGTCCTACAGGAGACGACGAAAGAGTGTGAGCAAAAAGACGACCATGCCTTGCCGCAAGACACGCAGCAAGAACCCGCCGCACGAAAAGGTAGAGTAAACTCCACCGTTTTCGGTTGGCGCCACCGTCTTGCAGACGTCGACGATCGGGGGCTCCTATTATCTTTCCGCCGGCGACGAGGCAAGCATATACGGCATACTGTGAGCCTTTTGCCTGCCGTCTTTGCGTCCGTAACCAAGATATGCGCCGCTCAGACAGAGTTTGGCAGCATACGGAGTATGAGTGACAAGTGTGAAACTATTACTTGTACGTCTATATATATCTGGGTACGCGCGGTGAGAGCCTGTTCGGGTATCGCTATCCATTGTTTAAATCCATATATCCACGTTAATTATATGAAAATCACATATCACCTTAAAAATAATTTTAGAGACAAGCCACCTCTATAATAGATGAGATTTCTAAAGACCATTTGTACCGTTACCTAATCTATATATCTTATATATATTTTAAACACTATTAGAAGTTCTATCTTAACATACAAACTATCCACGTCTCGTGCAGCTCTGGGGTGGGTGAGTGAGTAGGTAATCTTAGGATTACCAAGTGTCTGTGTCTTAAACTCTCTTCTCCTTAATGAAATACGCGTCAATGGCGCGCTCTTGAAAAAAATACAAACTATCCACGTCATTTCTTATCAACTACCAACATCATCTCCCATTAACCAAGTTAGCGCACTAACTTTTAACCTATTAATGCAAGAAGCGATCCACATCACATCTACCATAGTCTAATCTAATTTTTTTATTTTTTATTTATATCTATTTCTGTATCTATATCTATATTTCTTATTTTGAAACGCCATTAGAAGTTATATCGTACCATGCAAGTTATACACATCATTTCTTACAAATTATCACATCATCTCCCACTAATGCCAAGTCAGCCTGCTAGCTTTCAATCTATTAATGCAGGCCATCCACGTTACTTGTACATCATTTTATAGTTCTATCTAACTGTTTATTTTTTATTTCTATTTATTTTTGTATCTACATATATATCTCTTATAAATATAAACCACACTAGCACATTCTATCTTGTCATGTAAAGTGTCCATTTCATCATCCACTAACACATCCAACAAACACACATTATATTTTATTCAAGCTATTCACATTAGTAAACCACATCATTTACTAACATATATTTTGTTATCCATGTCAGAATGCTAAGAACCATTCAATATAAGTATTATAATTTCACCGGCGATTCCGCAGCAACGCGCGGGGTTTTCTCCTAGTATCTTATAATCTCAAACTCCATTAGAAGTTATATCTTAACGTGCAAATTATCCACGCCATTTCTTAACAACTATCCGCACTATCTTCCACTAACACCAAGTTAGCCCACTAATTTTCAACCTATTAATGCAAGTATCCACATCACTTCTACCCCATCTTATAGCTCGATCTAATTCTTTTTTTTTTTTCTTATTGCCATGCCCAGTTTTGAAGTGATGCAACAACATGTAGATATAACTTATGCATGCAATCTTTATTTTATTTGTAAGAAAGTCCCGCAGCAATATGTAGGATACATGCTTCTAGTTCTTTCTATTTTTAGGGGCAATTGGTGCATGGATCAGCCTAATAGACACATTTCTAGGGATAGTCGAAGATATCAATCATGGTTGAAAAAATCAACAAGATTGGTAACATGACTAGGCTCTAAAAATTGGTATAGTACAACGAATTCGTAATTAAAGCTGCGTAGGATAGTTACGCACTAAGAGGGTGTTTACGACTGCTCCGCTCCATCTTTTTGAGTTGTGAGAGCATATAAAGAGGTGCTCCACAAAAACTTAAGAGTTTGTGGAGACGCTCTACAATGGAGTTCATGGAACAGAGTTTGTGGAGCAATCCCAAACACCTCTAAGATAGCAATCATATGCGGTGAATAATTGCTAAAGTAAAAAAACACAAGAATAATTAAGTCTATTTTTGGTCTCTCAACATTCTTGTATTTATCTAATTTTAAATAAATCCAGATTTATTTGAAATGTAATCTATATGTTTCAAGTTCTTATATTTTCAAATTCAAAATTTCTAAATTGTGCGAATGAACTAGGATGGAAAAATAATGACCAAGAGTCCAAAACCAAAATTTTGGATCTCGACAAGACATACAAATCTGTAGTTGGCGACTTTGTCATAAATCATTTATGGATAAATATGTCATCGATTATAAAAATAAGTTGTTTTGAGGGACAGTTTTTTTAAGACAAACGTTCTTAAAAATTGACATTTAGGAACAGTTTTCTGCAGTCCACCATGTCTAAATGTAATTTTCATACTTTCTCTAAAAACAATCGTAAATTGGAAAGAAAAAATGTGTCCGAAGGGATTCAAAAACCCACGATTTCTCACCTCACTTGTGAGTACATATATGATGCTATTCTTTTTGTACTAATACCTACTGATAAATATTTCAGCATGTAAACTATGCAGATTGGGCATGATGTATTGATGATGGAAGATCCACAGCTGGATTTGTAGTGTTTCTTGGTAACAACTTAGTATCTTGGAGTGCTAGGAAACAACCAACTGTGTCAAGTTCAAGCAATGAAGTGGAGTACAGGGCCTTAGCTAATGGCACAACTGAGATATGGGTCCAAAAGTTGTTGAGCGAACTACGTGTTCATCATCCACCAAGGGCTCGGCTATGGTGTGACAATCTGGGTGAACAGTATTTGTTAACAAATCTATTTTTTCCATGCAAGAACCAAACATTTTGAGATTGATTTTCACTTTGTGAGAGAAAAGAGTTGCACAGAAACTACTCGACATCAGTTTCATCAACTCCAGGGATTAAGTTGTGGATGGCTTCACCAACGCACTTCCTGTTGTCGAGCTATGGCAATTTAGGCACATTCTCCTTATTAGTGGCTGAGATTGAGAGGGGGTGTTAAACGTTGTAATTCTCTCTTGTACACGATATAGTCTAGGTTCTTTGCATCATGTGTACTTGGTTGTTGCAACTCCTAGATTGTAGGCCAAGGTAGGCGCACTTATTGGATCATATCTTGTGTTTGTTGTATCTTGATCTCTTGATGTACAAGCCACCATGGGGATTGTTCCCATGCTATATAACACAAAGCTGAGTCCTCTAGTTTGGCAACTCGTTTAGCCACTTTCATATAGGTTACGATACTTATTCTCCTAGTATTTTAGAATAGGAAAATGTATATCTAACCCCCTAGCATTCATGGCCGTCTACTTCATTCTTTCACTTATAAAATTAGGTATTCTGCCCATTAAACTAATGAAAACCATCTAAATACCTCTTGAGAGAGGATATTGAAACATTTATATAACCCTTTTTATCAAAGTTTGACTACATAACCGTCTCAATTAACTTTGATACTGTAGACCTTAATAAACATCAAATAGTTTATAAGTGGACCCAAGATGGTTTTGCTGATACATTAAGAAAAAAAAAACTCTAGAAATCAAGTTGGACAAGATTCCTTTGGTTTGATTAGGGATGGACATTCGGTTAATTGAAATTGATCAGTTTTTCAAGTATTCTTAAAAATCGGTTTCCTAGCCATAGTCTTGTTACTAAAACTTTTAGAAAAAAGAGCATTTTGGTTTTTGATTATTTGGGTTGGGCTTTGGTTCTAACAAAACTAGCCAAACATTTTTAGCTAAGGCTAAGACAACATAGTAGTTCAAACATGAGCATCACATTTTTTGAGCAAAACACGAGCATCACATATGTAAAATATTTCGGCTACTGAGGATATATATTATCACTCATATTGTGTTATTGGCACACGTTTATATGGGCTTCTTGCCGTCGGCCCGCTCAAAAGGAAAGCCTTACCTCCATTATGGGCCAGGCCCACGCTAAGAATGGCATACACGTATATACCTTCAAGTAGCCGTGGCTAAATTTGGGCATGCAGCCCGGGCCCGTCGGCCCGGCACGTGGCCCGTGATTTTGGCACGGCCCAAGCACGGCACGGCCCGATGGCTGACGGGCCCGGGCCGGCCCGGCTCGTAGAGCAGGCCGTGCTTGGGCCGCCATTCAAGCCCGCGGGCGGGCACGGCACGGCCCGTTAAAATGGAAAAGGCCCGGTGACCAAAGGCCTAATAGCAGCAAGGCCAACAGCCCAATAAAGAAAAAGCCCAACAGACTAAAAAGGCCATCAGCCCACTCCTTTCTCCCGTAACCCTATCTTCTATTCTTCTCCACCGGTCCACCCCACCCCACCGCCGCCACATTCTGCTCCACGCGCATGCACCGCGTGCCCGCGACCTCGCTTCCTTCTCGCGCGCGGGCGGGGCGACGACGCCTTCCCTCACTGGCTCTCTCTCTCTCTCTCTCTCTCTCTCTCTCTCTCTCTCTCTCTCTCTCTCTCACTCGACTCCTCCTCCAGCGCTCGGCTCCCAAGCGTCGCAGGCAGCGACGGGGACATCGCAGCGGCGGCAACGCTCAACTTCCCCGAGCACGCGACGGCCGCGTACGGCACCGGCGCCCGACACCCCAGCGGCGGGGCCGGATGTCGCCGCGGTCCATGCAGGGTGTGCGTTTGGTGCCGGCATGGCCTCCTCGGGGGCGAGCTCACCTCGGCGCGCCGCCGAACGTCGTCGCCACCTCCCTTGCTTGGCTGCTTCCCGACCTCCCCTTTCCCTCTCTTACAGGCAGTGGGCCGTGGGCCGGCTTGGCCTGTTTTTTTTGCCGTGCCTGACGGGCCGGCCCGGCACGAAAATCGGCCCAACAGGCCGTGCCTGGGCCGACGGCCAGGCCTGCGTGCCTTCTCGGCCCGTAGCTAATCGGGCCGTGCCGGCCGTTGCCGTGCTGGGATGGGCCAGCCCGTTGCCCATCTTTAGCCGTGGCGGCCGTTCCAGACGCAGCTTCTAGGTGAGGCGAAGAGCGGTGGGTCGGCGTCGGCAGCGGGTGGCGGCGGCCGGGCGAGTAAGCGAAGAGAGGTGCACGGCGTGTGGTGGAGTTCCATAAGATCCATCACTTCGCCGCGGAGCGGGCGTGGCTTTGGCAGCGGAGATTGGAATGTGAGTATCTTCATGTGCTGCTCTTCGGTACAATTTAGATTAGGCTCTTGTTCGACTTCGATTAAACTCTGTTAGGATGCAGTCGGAAGCGACAATGTCGGGCTCTGGTTTTTTCGAGTTCAAAATTGACTATTCAGAGACAAATAACATGGCTATTGGGGACTTAGTCAACTCCGATGATATCTCTGTTGGGGGACACCTCTGGAGGATTTACCTGCTACCCTCGTGGGAATAGGCAAGAGGAAAAGGGCGAGTACGTCTCCTTGTACCTCGAGCTTATTAGCGATTCGAAAGGTGTCAGGACCATCTTCCATGCTTTTTGCCTGGGGAGACAAGGTGAAGCATCTGTGTCTCATTTCTCCCAAGACAGAAGGTCACTTGCGGTTTACTCGCGTGAATACGCCGAATACCCTGAAAGGTTTAGCAGCTGGGGGTGGTGTCAGTTTGTGAAGCGAAGTGTTCTCGAGTCAGGCTATGTGGCAAATGGCTGGGTCACATTTCTACATTGTAGTTCTTGACACCATTTCAGTGCCACCCTCCAAAATTGGTTGTGATCTTGGCTCTCTGCTTGACTCCAATATCGGGACAGATGTTTCATTTGTTATTAAAGGCGAGACAATTCATGCGCACCGTGCTATTCTTGCTGCCCGCTCACCAGTCTTTATGGACGAAGCCACAGCATCATCCATCACACTGCAGGACATCGAGCCAGCAACGTTCAAAGCTATGCTTGATTTCATTTACACAGATGAGATGCCTGAAGATGATGAGCTTGGTGGCTCTCACACTGAAATGTTGCAGCATCTACTTGCTGCGGCCGATCGCTATGCATTGGATCGACTGAAGATGATGTGTGCTCGGAAGCTATGGAGCATTATCTCGGTGGATACATTGGCTTCTATTCTAGCCTGTGCCGAGACACACAGCTGTGCAGAGTTGAAGAACAAGTGCATTGGCTTCTTTGCCATGGAGAAGAATTTCAAGAAGATAGTGTTCACAACTGATTTCATGTGGTTGGTGCAGGAATTTCCTGATCTTGCTGCTAAGCTGAAAGAGAGGGTTGGGATATAATATAACATGCTGAAACCTCCATGTATATGGTCTCTGTGCTCAACGATGGATTCAGTGTGCCATTTTGGAATAATGGTGACTGTCTTGTAGGTTCCTGAGCATATTAGGAATTGGGATATGTAGTTTTTGTTGACGAACTGATATGGTAGGCAAGGTGGATATGGCACACAACTCAGGTGTAAAGCCACGGATGTTATGCTAAACTAGTAGACTAGTTTGTTTTTTGGGTTTTTGTTTGTGTAAAAATAACCTTAATCTTTTTCGTAAAAAAAAATAGTCTTAATTCCCAGATAATATGCTCTGTATGTGTATGTTGCGAATAAAATACCTATTTTGTATCGCAATTTGGTATAATTTTCTTCATAGTCCATATAACCTTGTGTTGTTTGACATGCATTGGAGCCTTAGACAACACCCTGCCTTGTGTATCTAAATGCATATACAGGCATACAACTACTTGTCATCACAGAAGGTAGCAGCAGGAGGTATCTCACAGAAGAAGGCAGCAGAAAGAGGTTGTTTTCCTCTGAAACATGTAGTATATCTTTTTTTTTTTTTTTTTTTTTTTTTTTTTTTTTTTTTTTTTTTTTTTTTTTTTTTTTTGACAAAGGTAGTGTGGATCGTGACAAAGGTAGTGTGGATCGAATACGTTATCTGTTTTCCCTGGAACATTTGATTGTTGTTTGTGTCATACCTCAGGTCTGTACATTTTGTATCTCTATGCTAACGTAATAGCTCTCTCTCTCTCCTTAATTCATTCAACTATGGGAATTTCAAAGTTGTGACACAAAGCTGTAGATGGATCTTTCGTATCAGGAGCAATCAGTCTTTTTTTTTAATGCTTTGCACTCGACAGACATGTGGTAGCTTCAGCTGAAAGGAGAACAAGAAGCAGAACTTCTCATCGGAAGTATGCATCCGTTCAGAACTAAACCTGCTTCTTCTGTCTGCTTCTAACCTTTTTAATGTCCCTTCCTCATATTCTGCAAGTTTTCAAATAAATGCAGTATCAAGACATAGGACAAAGTTGAAGTGACCTATAATTTGAAACAGAGGGAGAATAGATCTGTCCAAACAGAAATTTCTCATGTGAGTAAAATTTTTAAAATGAAGATTGATGGGCATAATATGCAATTAATTAAGTCTCATTCTCTCTTCTTTGGGCGATGATGTGCAATTCCCTTATGCATTCTTAATTAACGATTTATGAATTGATAAATAAGCAAAAGGCATGCTATTGGATCAATATTTTATTTCTTTTATAATCTATTGGGAACATAGTACTTACTAATTAGAAAATGGAAACTATCTATATAGATCTCTTATAAAATAAATTTCACTAAACATTTCCCTCAATATGCAAGCTATCCACATAAAAATTCCACTATTACTTGCAATTTTTGCCAACTAGCATATGTAATTATGATAGCTATTTCTTCATGTAATATGCATTTAAGTGTCCACAACAATATGTCAAACCATTTATCAAAGTTAATTTGAAAAGATAGTTTCATTTATATAACTAAAAATATAATTAGTCTAATTTGTTTTAAAAAATTTTGGAATTGTCGCATCAACGCGCAATGTGTTCTCATAGTTTCCTAGTTTTTAGATTGGGAGTATTCTTATCGGCGATTGACCACATTTAATTTGATAATTGGATAGTCGTTGAATTCGTTGTGTCGAGATCTGTTGATTCAATATTTGTACGTACAACAATGGCCAATAGAATTGAGGAAGAAAATGGGTCCATTCTGGCCCATACCAAGGGCCCGAAGCCGTGGTGGGCGGGCAGTCGGCGCCCTAGGGAGGGGGGGGTGGTGCAAGCCCCTGTGCCGCCGCAATTCGTCATCTATCGGGTTTCCTAAATTGAGTCTCCTATAATTGTAAAAGAAAATCCATGTTATGAGGGTTTCCTGGTTAGCTTAGGATTAAAGATAACACGGATTATAAATAGAAGATGTAATCATTGAGATCAAATCAATAAAGAATAGGGTCTTCCCTATCTCCCGCTCTCCCCGCCTGCCTTCGCCGGTCCCAGCGTCGCGCCCGCGTGCCGCCAACGCCGTTGCCAGGCCCGTCCCTGAGCATGTGCAACAGGAGCGACGGCGCAGGGCCTCTGAATTTAATAGGCCTCCAAATATATATAGTACATTACCTGTCGTAGCTAAGCACAACAGCTTTGGACAAATAGCATCACCCATTAGCTAGCCTATTACTCTGTTACTCTAATAGAAAATGGTATTTTAGCCGGTTGCTGGATGATTTTTTGCTGCCCAATTGCTGCAAGTGCGACCCCTTATCGCGTGCGACCGAGTGACGAGCTTTCCGTAACGGTGAGGCACTCGGACCCCCGTGAGGTGGTGCTCAGGCCTCATGGACTTTGCGCCTGACTCTATATCAGTCATGGTCGCTAACGATTTGTTAGCAGATTTGTTAGCAGCTGAGTAATAAAATCCTCAAAGTTTAAAAAAAAATCATTTACAATCATACTTCCTCTGTTCCAAAATAAGTGTCGTTTTAGATTTTCGTGCCACAAGTTTAACTTAATTTATAGAAAATATGTGTAACATTTATATCTCTAAATAATTTTGTTAAAAAACTAGATTTAAAAATCTTTTCGATAATACTAATCATTTATTATAAATATTAATATATAATTATCGGTAATTTTTTCTCGAGAGGCGAGAATGACACTTCTTTTGAAACGGAGGGAGTAGCACAAAGCTTTAAACTATAGCGGGTAGTTGGTCCATGGATAAATTTTGCTCTTTTGTTCTCCTTTCATCTAGACGCCTATTGGATTATTGTTCAAAAATTAAAGCCATATTTTATTTTACATTATATTGTAGATCTTATTTTTGTATTATTATTTTGGCTAGTGTAGGCGTCGTTATTAGTTTTCGGCCTCGTATTTTCTCGGGACGACCCGTTGCCCTAGCCGGTCTCCGCTTCTACCACCATGTGTCACCGATCGTTGGACCTCTTATAATATTATTGTACCATAAAAAAATAAGATTGCTTGTGGAAATCCTTTGCGTAGAGAAAAAGTCATTTGTTTTTTTTTTTCATTTACGCGGCAACGAGAGTCACGTAGTAGTTTGATTACGTCAGCACTCGGTAATACTAGCATAGCCAAGCCTCGAAGGCTGCGGCTTCGGTGTCTCCTTCGTGTGTGCACCGATCGAGACAAACAAAGGGAACACCGAAGCCGCAGGCAGCCTCCAACCTTATTACCTGTTACGTGGACTGCCACGCGTCAGGGGAGTTATGGGAATTGGACACGCGTAGCTTGCAGGCTACTACGTGTGCAAGCGAGGTGTTGCCGTGTGCTTTTGTGATAAGTAGCCACTCGATCCATCCGTTTTATCTCTCGCTCGCGCGCACTGATAGTACAGCTGATAGGTAGCAACCCCAGCCATTTCTACATAGCGAGCGAGGAGCGAGGATGTCCGCCATCAAAGTGAAGGCCGAGGACGTCGCTTCGTCCGCCAAGGCCACCGTCGCCAAGGCCAAGGCCACCGCTGACGAGAAGGTCGTCGTCCGTCGCCGCGCGCCTGCTGCGCAACAGCCGCCGTCCATCATCCATATGTAACGCACAGAACTTGAGCACATCTGATCGATGGTTTGTGTTGTGTGCGCGCAGGCTGAGAAGGCCAAGACGAGAGATCCAGTGAAGAAGCGGGAAGCCGAGGAGGAAAAGCAGGACCGTAAGCTGCAGATCGAGTCCGACGAGCGAGTCGAGAAGGGCAGCCACGGCCCCGAGAGGACCGTGACGCACACGACCGGTGAGCACTGATGGATCGGAGCTGTATCTGCCAACGTGTGCCAAGGCTGCCGCCGCGCCGCGAGGGCGCTTGCTGTGCTCGCGTGGAGTCGTCGCTTGATGTAATTAAGCTAAGGCCTGATGTGTACCATATTTCAACAAACATTGTCTGCGCCCTCCCTTTTTTTGGTACATTGTAATAAGAGATTTGGTGAAATTCAGGTGTCTGAATTTCAGTTCTTTTTCACACGATAGTTATTATGCAATTGTAGATTTTGTTCATCTTAATTTTATCCGTAATGCTCCATTCCACGCGTCTTACGCCTTCGTGGGCAGGGGCATAGGCCCAAAACAACAGCGACACGTGTACCTACTGTCCAGATGTGGATGGCCACCCCACCCACGCACCCCACCCACTCTTCCACCCTACCCCACTTTTCCTCGAGTACTCCATCGTTGTCGTCTCAGTCCCTCCCCTCTTACCACTCTCTGCTCTTCACCTTCACCGCTCCTCTCCCCCTCCTCTGGCGGGCGTCGCACCTCTCTTTCATCTCGGCCTCCGCGCGCTCCATGACGGCGGGGGCAGCCCTCCTCCGTTCCTCTCCATGGCGGCGGGTGAGGACGCCCACCGGGTCCCGGTCGGGTGCCTCCCTCATCTCCTTGGTCGTGCATCCTTTGGATCCGGCGAAGGTCGCCACGGATCCACCGGATCCGGCTGCCGCGGATCCGGCGGCCCCCGCGGCGGGCGGTGGAGGTCGCTGGTGGATCCGTCCATAGCGTTGCCGGGGAAGCCGGATCCCGTGGTGCCGGCAGCGGATCCGGCGGGGGCGATGGGGGATCCGGGCGGATCCGCGTCGGTAGGCCTCCCTTCTCCTTCTTTGAGCCACGCACCTCTCCTTCATTTTGCACCGAAGACGAGGACCATGGTGGCATTAGGTGAGTCTCGGATCCGATCTCTGCTTCTCCTTCTCCTCCACACCCTCCTCCTGCTCCTCCTCGTGCCTCATCCTCCTCCTACTCTCTCTGCGTGTGGATTTGGGTTTTCCCCTTGTTTCTTTTTCTCATTTTTTGTGTTTAAGTTTTATTGTCCTTATTGTTTCTGGGTTTTTGCTATTTTGTTTTAGATGTTTCTTTCTCTTAATGTTTTGTTTCAAATGTATTGTTCCTCTTGTTTCTTTTTTCTCAGGTTTGTTTCAAATGTTTTGCTCTCTTATTTGTTTTAAGTTTTGTTTCGGGCGTTGATTTTTCAGATGTGATTTTGTATTGTAACTTTTGTTTCATAGATTTTGATGGTCATGTGTGGAGTTCGTGGCTACTCATGTGTGTTTCTAATTGCTATTTTGATTTGTTTCAACTTCATTTTAACTTTGGTTTCAGTTTTTGTCTAATTTCTGTTTTATGTTCTGTGTTTTTTGTTTTTAATGTTTCAAGTGCCTGGACGCTCCTGTGGCGGCTATTGAGGGGGAGGAGGGGGCATGTGTGTGTGTGTGTGTGTTCGTGTGTGTGTGTGCGCGCCTGGGAATGTCGCGGCGGGACGCACCGTGTGTGTGTGTGTGTGTGTGTGTTTGGCGTTCATGTGCCCGCGCGGGGGGTGGGGTGTGTGTGCGCGATGCGGGGGAGGGAGACGGGTCGGGCCCTGTAGCGCTGGCTGCTCTAAGCGTAGAACGTTCGATCGGCTGCACATCCCTAATTTTATAGGTGTAAAGTACAATTGTAGATTTCATTCGTCGTAATTTTTATAGGCATAAAGTGCAATTTTCATATACCAAGAATAAAGAATAAAAACTCGTTAGACAAAACTCTTGGGGGCAAGACAGATCTTTGCCATCCTAGCCATCGTAATATGGTGTCTTTCAGCCTAACAACGGTCGGTTATTTGGTTGAGGTAATAAGAGTGCAGGTCAACCAGGCAGCAAAGCACCGATAATGGGCATGAAGTGCCGATACCGACTATCGTCATTTCGTCCCCATTATCAACATGCCTCTCCATCTGTAGAATCCATCGACATCGAGGAGTGTAACTGAGGCGTGCCGGTAGCGAGCTAGAAATATGGATAGTTGGTATCGGCATCTCAAGCTCTCTATCGGCGAACCGTGTTGCCAGACGCCGAAGAATCCGTCTTTAATGAAATGAGCTAGCGAGTCAATTACCGACTGGGGAGCAAAAGTGCCGATACTCGCTATCGGCTTCCCCCGTTCATCGTCTCTTATGGCCGATAGTGGTAGGGAAACGCCGATAGTCGCTATTGGCGTTTCCCTACTACTATCGGTTTGATAAAAGGCGGACTTATCTGTTTGTCTTTAAGGTTAGCGATATTGCGTGCCTGCGGGGCTCGTCGAAGGCGAGTCGACAAGGGCTCGATGTGAGGCCCAGTCCGTTGGTTGTTGGACGACCAAGGGGAATCATGAAGGGAAATGGTGCTTTTACCCTGGGCTCCGAAGAGTATCCTTGGCATAGGCAGTAGGAAGGAGGGTAAATGCGTCATGTAAATGCCTATGAGCGCCTATCCCCTTGGGGGATTGTAACATGAGAGGTGTTTTGGCCCAGAAAGTAATATAAGCTTCCATAGAGATCCAATCGTTGGACCGGAGGTTCTAAAGATTTGCATTAGAACAACAAAAACCAAACTAGAAGCCCATTAGACAAAATCAAACTAGACAGAAATGAATTCATTATTGATTTTACATCAAACAATACTAGTAATTTCTAATTTAGGAGTTAAAACAAGACGTGATAGAAAAGAAGTCAACGAAGTCCGACACGGAAAGTTTATATTGCAATATAGGTTCTATACAACATTTTCGTTCATTGGTTACTAGAAGCATCCCAAAAGCATCCTGAGTTGAAATATGATATAACTTTCAAATTGGTAGGGGTGCATACGTAAAAAAGAGTCAACTACTAGAATGAGGAAAATATTGTTTATGTTAACAGAAAGACAATTTAAAACTTACAACTATTTTTATAGGAAGACAAGACAAAATTTAATATGTTAGGACACAAAGGCAAATAGCATATCACAAAAGTAATGTATATTATAGTTAATAGTATAAGAGTGTGTCTAAAATCTTTTTAGAATTCAGTCATCCCAAATATAGGAGAAGTGCCATTATTAATATCACCACCAATCGTACAAGCTTCTCCTATTTTTAGATGGCCTGGGCTTCAGCAATCTAGGAAAGCACAACAATCAGAGACAGGCTCAATACTAGAAATATCTTAAGAAGGACAAATAGGAATCTGAGTGATTTCAGTTGTGTCCTTTGCAACAATGGAACTGAAGAATTTTTTTCATTTATTATTGAGCTGCCCTTTTAGTCAAAATTGCTAGAACTTCCTGCATATCTATTGGAATGACCAACTGCAACCGCTAGATATGATTATAGAAGCTAGAAGACTCTTTGGTCATGTCATTTTCAAAGAAATTATCATCACAGCCTGTCGGTGCATTTGAAAAATTATCATCAAAGGTACAGCTTCCAGAGATGGAAAATTTTGTTTAAAGAAGAGTTGGCCTTGTTTTGCATCAAGGCCAAAGCTCAAATTTCAGCTGTCTTCATGGCTACAACAACTTCCGTAGTGCTAGTGCTAGGTTTTTCTCTTGTTCTTTTTGTTTTGGGCTTTGTTGCCTTGTACTATCGCAGTTAGTCTCCTCTTCCTCCCCTCCTGTACAGCTCCTGTCCTCCTCTCTCTCTGCTGCTGCTGATGTAATTCTTCTAGCTCAGTTATACCCATTTTAATGAAAATAAAAAAATACAGGTAGGGAATGCCCCCACTGACCTTTCAAAAAAAAAAAAATCGTTATCCGGTGTCATTTAGTTTGTTGGGAAAAGATGGGATGCTTAGCATTGGCAAGCCCTGGTGGAGGGAGGTAGCTAAGGGCAATTTTTATTATAAGCACTAAATAATCATTTAGAAACCTATTTTCATAAAATCATTTTATATATCTTTTCAATTTGCAATAGTCTTTTATATTCTGTGTGCATCCATTATTTTTTATAGCAAGAAATCCAAAATATAAGATGGTTATACATAAGGTTGGAGAGTGTTTTTTCATCAAAATTTTTATTCCTAGTAATTAAAAAGGATATAGTGTCTCCTGGAGTTACTCTAATGATACTTCGAGCATCTAATGAAATTGCCTATTTACTTGAAAAAATTATATAATTATCCACATTGGTTTTTTCCACTAAAAATAAAGTATTTATGACCTAAACAAGTAAAATAAAAAGAGGGCATTTCCTGCATTCTGGTCGGTGGGATTTTATACCTGCAACGATTAGGTCGTGGTGGGTCCACAGAGGATTATTGATATGAGGACACTTGTAATGGTATAAGCTAGTTGCTAGCTATAAACCAATTTTTTAATAACACTTACTTTTAGTATGTATCTTATGACATGGATAGGCCACATAACACTCTCACATGACCTTAGACTTTTTTTTTTGCGACTTCTCACTTGACCTTAGACTAGGTATATGAGTTTAGCTCTTGGTCATCAAGAGCTAATTTTTCTCTATCTTCTACTATAATATGAAAAAAGAATAGTTAGAGCTAATTTATGAGACCCATTGTGGGTACCCTAATATGTAAAGGTGGTGTGGTTTGAACTGTGATCTGACGGTTGAGCTGTGGCTTTTGGAAAAACTGTTGTGGGCTGTGAGCTGTGGAAAAAAAGCTGTGAGAAAATAGCTGTGGGAAAAGCAGAAGGCCGTTTGGTTAGAGGTGCTGTCAAACTATGGATTGTCCGAGAAATACATGTTTATATTGAAATTTTGTTTCTGATTGACACTTTTTATTTATACGGTGACACTTCTGAACCTATGGACTTAAGCAAGAGGTTACATGTCTGAATTCATTGTTCTCCTTAAAATTTTGATTGTTTTCACTCTGTATTACTTGTTTGACATCAGTAGTTAGGTGCTTAATTTTTTCCTTCAATTAGCTAAGTAATAAATCTTACTGCTACTATTTCTTCAGGCTGTACCTACTGCAAAAGCCAGTGAAAGCAGTGGTAGAGGTGCTTTTGAGTTTGTACTGTGGCAAAAGCTGCCCAAAAACAGCTTCAGCTTTTTAGCCTTTTGATTAGGCTTTTGACGTTTGTGGGCAAAATCCACAACCAAAAGCCCAACCAAACACAGCCTAACTTGCTCAAGCTGCTGCCTTTGACACAACTTATGGACTTCTATCCTGCTCCTATTTCAGCTCCTCTAAAGAAACCCTACTAAATGAAACCCTACTAAATATTATGAGAAGGAGCCTCGGAGCCGTTTTAGAGAAGCTTCTTAAAAAGAGTCCTGCCAAACAACCCTAGCTATGTGTCTCTCGGCGCCTGATGTCTCCCTTATCTTTTTTTTTTAAAAAAAATGACATGCAGTTTATTTTGGTGTGTGGATCGAGAACAAAATGGATATAAACCACAAAACTTAAAATACTCTTAACACGCACAAAATAATTATATGTACCTCCCCAGAACCTATATAACGAAAGTATTTCACAAATTTTGTATAAACTTTACCCCAAAAAAATGGTCTACACTCTACAGATCTTTCTACCACCAATTCCAATTCCTTGAAGGGACAGAATTAATTGGAGAAAGGCACAAAGGAAGACGACACGCGCGCGCATCACTCCTGGAGAAAAAGAAAAGGGGAAAAGAAAGGAGTGTGTTCTCTTATTCCTTCTCATCCATGCATGAACTTATTGCCGTCTGGCACAAGCACATGTGGTCTTCTCAGTTGACGAACCTAATTCTTTGGTCCTGGTCGCGGGCAGGCCAGGTAAGCACAAACAAGAATGATTTGCACGCAGTTTGGTTATGGAGATGCCTGGCAACATTTGTCACCATTCCGACGGAGAGGACAACGCAGAGGGGAAACTGGAAAACTTAAAGGACAAGCAAAATGTACACAACTAATATGAACTTGAAGAAGTTGTTAAAAGCGACAATCATATATACAGTACAATATATGGATTCATAGACAATGGTTTATCAAACAATCATATAATTCGTCACACGGAAACAACGCATAATTAGGAGACAGCAGCCTAGAAGATGCATATACATCTCTAGCGCACACCTAAACTACGACGATGCCTTGTCATTTTTGTACAGAACAGATGGAACAAGTAACAAAGTGGCAAATATACACTCCTACTCGCAAAAAAAAAAAGTTGCAAACAATAAACACACCGCAGCAGTGTATTTGATCGATTTGTTGCTCACCTCAATATACCTCATCACCGCTGTTTTCTGCCTGGAGTCTTGCGATCATCCTTGCCACCGTCTGCATGAGCATGAGCATCACCATGTCCACGATCTCCACGGGAGTTGTTGGCAGCCGGCACCGCCACCACTGTGGGAGAAGCACTAGGGACGTTTGGGTAGCCGTAATCGTCTTCATGGCCACCAGGACGAACAATCTGCTGCTTCTCGGGTGGCGTCCTTGCCGAAGAATCAGCGTCGACGCCTGCTGCTGCTGCCACTGGCCCGGCATGGCGGCTTATTCGACCGCCGCCGACTTGCTCGACTTTCTTGGGAGCTTTGGTGGCCGCAGTAGGAAATAATGGCGCCCTGAATGTATGGTCAGGTGTCCTCGCTGGCACAAAAGCCTCCTCCTCATTCTTGTGCCCCCCATTATTATTAGGACTAGGAGGAGGAGGAGCTCGCGGAGCCGCCGGAGTAGGAGTGGGGGCTTGTTCTGCCTTGCCACGAGATTCGGTTGCCGGAGTAGGCGTTGAGCCCGCTGTGTCGTTCTTCTCTTCAACGCTCTTCTTGTTGTTTATGTTTGCACCGCTGCCATTCTTTGCTTCTTCCTCTCTAGGTCCAGTGGACGGCTGGTGATGGTCATCGATAGGATCGGTGTTGCTGACCACCTGACCTGTATGATGATCATTTGACACTTGAGTAGGTGCCGGATCATTGCCACCGCCGCAGCAGAACGGGAGACACATAACCGGAGCTAGCGCCGAGGTAAGCCAAGCTAGCTAGCTAGGCAATGCTATGTCGAAGAGAGCGATTGGACTGAAGGTAGTAGGTGGGGAGAAGAGTGCAAGCATAGAGATGTGGTTAATTAAGCGGGAGAATATATCGCCGCAGCCGCAGATATATGGGGCTAAGCTAGTAGTGAATAAACTGAGTTCGTAAGACTTAAGCTAACGTTTAAGTCGTCGTTAACTAACCTCAGTGGAGTTAGGTCGTCCACCGTATGAAGCAACAGAAAGATGCATGACCTCAATGATGGAGAACTTATGCCCAAGGCTTTTCTTCTAGCCATTCATGGCGTCGTCATTGTTATCCTCAATGATGGAGAATCATTAAACAGTGCGATGCTAGCTAGCTTTATGTTTCCAACTATAGAGAAATGGAGACACAGAGTGCTGTGTTAGCTTGCTTTGTTTCTTGTCCGTAGACATATATCTGTACTAGATGTTCTTTTCATAGCAAAATATGATAATCGTTTAAAATGTTCACCTACTCAATTCGGAAGCATTTGTCAGCAATACGCGTATGATGTGATGTGCATATTGCGCGTTTGGTTGGTGCAATTCTCTGGGTAAGTAATTAAGATCCAAAACTATTAAGCATTCTTCATGGATAAATAGGTCCTTGCAATGCTAGATAAAAAGGCAGAACTATCAACTTACACTCGTTGACTGAGAGATAAAAACTCACACCATGGCCATCCGTTTTTCGGCACTGGCGGCAGACAAATCGAAGAAATCCAACGGCATCATCGGCGGCGGCGGCGACCGGGGCAGCGCGGGTGAAAAACACGTCCTTAGGCCGAGGGCCTGGGACTGACGACGGTAGCGCGAACGTCATCACCTTCTTGAAGGCGTCGTCTCTACTGATCCTCGAGTGCTGCTGCCGGAGCAAACCCGGGATCGAAAGATCCCACGGGTGCATGTCCCATCGGTGTTGGCGTCCGCGGGCGTCGTCCCCTTCCTGAAGGCTCCGTTGTTGCGCCGACATTGCTCCTCCAATGCCGAGTCCTGCCCCTACTAGATGTGTGGATGGTGTGGTGGGGGCTTCTTCTTTTCTTGTGTGGTTGTGTTCCTTCTAACCGGTGGTGGCAGGGCATGTTTCAGATCTTGTATCCACCCGGTATCATTGTAAAACATTCTCTTGTTCTTAAATACAATGATGCGCAAGTCTTTTGCGTATTCGAGAAAAAAAGAGATAAAAACTCTTGTTTGAAGAGGGAAGAAGGTATGATCCATAGCCTGGTTCCAAATGTCAAAGATGAATTATTTAGGGAGAAATCCCCCACCCGTGACCCCTGAGCGCCCCCCGCAACGGGCGACTCTAGGGCCGACGGCGCCGCCACCACTAAGCCCCACCACCCCGCCCTCTTGGGCTACCATCGCCACTCTCCAGCCAGTGGCGGCGGCAGCGGCCCCCTCGAAGGGGTTCCGTCAGCACCACCACCTCCCTCCACCCCCCAACTCCTCCTGTAACAGAAGCGACCAACTAACATAATTACTGTTCACTAATCGAGCCACTGTGGCAGCTTAAGTAGTAAACCGCAATCATATTAGCCCGGTAGTCCGCGAAATCTTGAAGGATCTCGAACTTTTATAACATAACACCCAAATCGTAAGTTCAGCAGTTCCCATTCACTTGATCAACAGTTTTCACATAAGATAATTATTACAACTTAAACTTTTCAAATAATCAGCGGAAGTAGATATTCTTGAAATTACACTCACACCGACATTTTTAAATACTGTGCCAGCTCAGGGTCGACTCCTTCAAAAGCATGTAGATGAGATATAAGAGTTGAGTTGCCCGAAGTCTAATCCTCCCGTAACGGGATATAAGTCCACCGTGTCACCACCGTGGTAGCCTCCAACCTACAACAAACAACATTGGGAATTGCACCCTGAGTACGTGGGTACTCAGCTAGACTTACCCGTCTTAAACCAGAAAATAAGGACGCTTTGGGGTGGAATGCATGGCCTTATAGTGGACTAGCTGACTCATTTGCGAAAAACACAAGTTATCAAATTATAGATATGTATAAGTATGAGTCTTTCATTTTATTTTGCATAGCTTATCATTATAACCTGTTTATGCTAGGTGAGCACCTATGCTAATAGCAATCACTTGAGTTATTATAAGCAATCAATAGTAACCATGTCCATTTGGCATTATCCAACATCATCCACATAACCAAGATCTCTTGTTCCATAGTAGCATTACTACGAGGCCGAAGCTCGAGTCAAGTACTCACTGTCTAGGAGTGATGGCAATTCGAATCGATTCCTACTCAGCTGAGGGGGTATTCCCCACACAAACCCAGACATGCCGCGCGAAGGTACCTTGGGTCACCATTGGTACTGTTCAGGTAAAGTCGCGGGACCGCTATGGACAAGTCTACACCCAGAGGTTATCCGGCGCCAGGATGCATCAAGACATGTCTGCCCACGGAACAACGCCAGGTAGCTCAGAACATTCTTGCCCTTGGTCACTCGGGCCTCTTACCACCCCTCCGCCATTCGGTGTTCTTGCCTACATTTCGATCACCGGCCCAAACAGAGCTACTAGGCTTCGCGGTCGGAACGAGTTATCCTTCCAGCTAAATGTGGGGCATGCGTTCAACATGACTCGAGGGCCGACAACGATCGGTCCTTAATCGACACAGACGGAGTTACTACATTCCAAAACCTTGCAAAACTCCGCCCGGTCTCAATTTTATCCAACACACTTGGTTATAACCAAATTCTCCATCTTATGCCAATATATGTATATCTGGTAACCACCTATATCTCGCAGGCGGCAGGAAACCACCCTACTGCTACCGATCTAATTAAGCAAGGCTAAGCATTAATATCAGTCAGGCACCTAACAGGTAATGGTATTTTAAGTGGACAAGGAACAGATGACATGTAGCAAGGGTTCCAGACAACTCCTGTAACTTAATGCATTAAACATATAAAAGGACGCAAGTGATATTTGCAAACCATCGGAGAAATGCTCCGGGGCTTGCCTTTCTTTCGAAGAGTTAGTTCGACGATCTGAATCGATCTTCAAACTGGTTCACGTCTGGTTCCTGATCACCTCCTGTGTGAGAACTTCCTTCACGACTTGTCCTTCGGGATCCTTATCCTTCTCGACGAATCTCTAATCGTGATCCTGAGATGATGCATGTGCGTATGTATGAATACATGATGGTTGAGACATATGCAAGATCATGAATGTTTGACGATTCATGGATGTTCCTTCATGACACACTCATTACAATCAATCATATACACTAATCATCATGAACACTTAACATAAGGCCTTACATACAACATCACATCCTCAAGCATCACTATTAAACATACACCTACAAGCAACATCCCACTAATAAAATCATAAATGGAGTTCTATACACCCTATGGACATGAATGAGGACAATCTGAAAAGATTAACAAATTGCCCATCAATCATCTCAAGACACCAAGACATGATTCCTAACTTAACTGGTCCTAAAACAGATAACATCAGGATTGGTTCTGACCAATCAGCAACCAAACAGCCCTTTTAACCCAGTTGCAGGAGCCATCGCTCCTAAACTAATCATCCCATGATCACCAAATTTGAACAGTAGATAGCTAGCCTAATTACAAACCAATCATGTAAAGACAAGTTTCCCAGAACACCAACCTATCATTAGTTTAGGCATGGCATCTTGGAATCGACTCCAAATTAACCATCTATAGGTTGAACAGCAACCCATATCTAGACACATTATAAAATCCTATAAAAATTACAGTGGATGACACATGGCAATGCCAGTGTATCATCCAAGTTTCACCCCAATTGGATGATCCTACTGGCCTATACAAAAATAACATGGCAGCACATATTGGTGGACCTAAAAATACTTTGCACTACCAACTTGATTCTACCATGAATCCAAGCACATGCAGAGCTGCATTATGACATACAATAAGCCTACAAAAAGTATCAACTCTAAACTAGACCCCTATAAACCATTTATGAATTATCCCGTAAAACAAGCTATGTAGGCACTTGAACTACAACTACAAAATCATCCACAGAAGGCATGCATGATATATTTATCACGGACAGGGCATGGCAAAACTAGCCTAACACAACAAGAATCACATTTTTCTGAGCATCCTATGATTTACTATGCATTTCTAAAGATTAACAACATTTATGCCAATTGGTAAACTTCAAATAAAACTACACAGAAAAGTTACCCAAACAAGACATATCATATTTTTCCTAGATAATACACTTCACCATGATCACAACAAGACCAAGATCATTTGATTTGGACACTCCTACCTCCAGATATGCATTTTACAAGTAATTGACCATAATCTGAAAATAATCTTTTTCATAAAACCGAACCCCTAATTGCTATGGGTACCCCGCTGTGCACCCCAAGGCGCATCTATGCTAGGTGTACCCGAGAACTGTACCCAGGCTCGGGCACTGATGACGTCAGCAGTGACGTCGGGGTGACGTCAGACGGGTCCCGTCCGTCACTGACACTGGATGTCACTTTTGCAAATCGACCCCTGCGTTTTTGCGAAATTACCTAAGCCCAGATCTGAGGAACCAGTGAGTCTGCGCGTTTTTCCCGAACACCCCTCACCTTTCCCTAATTCAAGGACGAAGTCCTTGCGGTTTGGAGAAACAGAGGCGGCGGCCGGCGCGCCGATTCCGGCCGGTCGACGGCCTGCCGGCGGACACGGGGTGGCGGTGAAGCACCCCGGCGGTGCAGCGCATCCGCCGGTGATGCCTGCGCAGGCGGAGGAGGCCCCAGACCACACGGCCACGGGAGCGCCCTGCTCCGCAGCGGCGGGTGGCGGTGCACCGGTCGATCCGACCCGTACCTTGCTCGGTTCGGGCGAGACGGTGGCGTCGAGTGTGGAATGGAGGTCAGCGGTCACCATGACGCACTCAAGGATACGAATGGTGGGGTGGAGAGGCAACTACACGAAGGCGGCTTGGCGGCGGCGCGCGGCATGCATGGCAGCGGCGTGACCAAATCCGCCGGCTGCGGGGCGCTTAAGCGGGCGCGCTGGCGTCGCATGTGCGAGGCGAACCCAGAGGGCTAGCTAACGAGACCCAAGGCGACGGCTAGGCGTGAGGGCGGTGCGAGCTTGAGCTTGCCTGAGCTCGGCGGCGATGGTGAGAAGGGAGGAGGAGTGAGGGAGAAGGATGCTAGAGTGAATGGGGTGGACCGGGACCCCGTCCCCCTTCTCCCAAGGGCGCCAGGCGCATGGCGGCGAGGTCGGACGGTCGGGGACGCGTGGGCGCGGCGGTGTCGCGCATGCGAGCGACCACGTCGACATTTCGTCGAACACGTGGCGTGCGTCTGAGTGGGTTCGGTGGAAGGCGTTTTTGGGCCCCTTCTGGGCCGAATCTCGACATGGGCCCAAAAGGAAGATTGGAGCCCATACATCACACTATGTTTTTCATTTAGACACCTCAGTAATTTGGCCTATGGTTTAGTAGATAATCGAGTGCCGACATGGCAATGTCAATGCGCCAATGACGCTTGACCTAGGGTTCGGTTTTCTCATAATTGGGTGGCCAAACTCGATCAAATCGATCCCAATTTTTGGCATGTTGTGCCCCAATGGGTTAGCTATGTTTTTCCTATTTGGGCCAACTCAAGTTGTTTCACGGAATTTGGAGAACACGGCATGCCAATCTGCAGACGTCATAAATCGTAACGACTTCGTCACTCGTTTTGAGCACCTTCTCGGCATTTTCATGAAAAAGTCAAAACATAAAGTTTTCTCAAAACACTCTCCTCTTTGAACTTTATTAAAGGTCTGACTCAAGATAAGCAACTTAGCTACTACTTCTAGTTCAGGCCAACAATCACATTTATAGACTAAGTCAAACAGAATGCAGACAAGCATCAAGCAATCATGTCAAGATGATGATTATATGCTAATGATATGATTATGCTCATGATTTGCAGAGTTAATGAATGATTAACATCCAGAATGTTACAGCTCTAACCCCCTTAAAAGAAATCTCGTCCCGAGATTTGGTGGAAGTAGATTAGCTTTCAAAAAAAAATGATATCTCTCATAGCGATAGCTCATGCTTTACCACAGCCTTCACGTTTATCCATAAACTTCTCATTACTTGTTACAGCCCAATGACTCAGTTCTGGGTAACGTAATCTCAATACCTAAGACCCAATGCATCTCCGAGTATAACTTACCGGCTCCGATGTTGTGTTCCTCAGATATGTTACCGTTTCATCCAAGACACTCTTGTTTTGCTCGAGTTATGGCGTTGGAGACTTGACAAGGTCACAATCCGCTCAGGAGGCATACCATACACTAGTAACCTCGAGAGAATCCCAATTACTACACCAACGGACCCACTCCTTGCAACTTACAGAACATTCGGTCCAGATGGTGGTGTCAAAGCTTCATGGGCAGGCGATGTTGAATAAATGAGGCAATTTTGGTTCAGCTCTATCCCATCGATTAACTTATTCTCATTCCCAGCGAGCGCCTTCAATCATGATTTGCAACAGATATGTCTTATTTTAAGGTAATGCTACCATTACTATGTCAATCTTAAGTATGAAGATGGCAAAGGATAGTATGATAAGCATCCACCTGGATCCTGAGACAACTTCCCATTCGAGTAGATCATCATGTGGAATGACCAATCAACTACCCAATTGGAAATTGCCGAGGGGTACTTGAGAGGAAATCTGCTATTCACATCATCAAATACATCAAAAGATGCTTTGAAAATCCATAATGTTACCACTAAGAAGCAGAGTGTAGCTTTCCGCAGAACGGAAACCACATGACTCACTTCCGAGGTGGCAACATAGGACTTTGTCCGCACATATTCATTATCGGCGCAGCCCTTCCTAGGAACACCGGCTATTGATATGCCAATAGGAATCATTTTGATCCAAAATATTCAACTCTTACATGTAGAAATCAAAATTCCTAGGTCCAAGATATCCAAATCTTCTCATGTAGAAGTCAAAGTTCTTAGGTCAAGAATATCCAAATCTTCTCATCGAAACCCACAAAATTCCTTATTCCAATAAGCAGTTCCGACAAGCTAAGCAAATCATATAACAAGCATCCTCAGGTAGCCTCTTCTTGCATACAATACATATTCTCGGATTAGGGATTTTCCACTCTGGGTATACCAAAAGTACCTTATAGGATATTAAAAGGTCTAACCCTCTTAAAAGGATTCCAACTTTATGATTAGGGGTTCCATGGAGTAGAGATCCATTCCGCTGATCGGCAAAATCTTATATCCATTTAAAATTCACACCGACGGCTCCAACTACTCTGACACTTGCGTCGGCGGGAATAATTCTACTATGAGCAGAGGAACAACTAGACACAATCAAAGCTCAACCAATATTACTCATACTACGCTCTCAACGCTCTCAGCTTGGACGCGTGGTTGTGCATCTTATAAAAGATCGCCAAAGACTTATTATTTCATTTTGAACAACAAACCTATTACAATACTTGGCATCTACCTGATAGTTAACTTCGACTCGGGGTCGAAAAGCTGGTTTCGTATCATAGTCTACTCGATAAATAGACCTACTACGGCCACTCTTAAGAATACACAAATTGATCGCATATATTCGGTTAGTTAGCTCTCTATGTTCGGGCTGCAGAATAACCTCTTATAACCTCACTGATAGGTTGCCTTTCAGCACTAAAAAGCTTCGAGCTTACCGCTTTCACGACAACTCGCAGCGACTTATGCCGATATAGGCAATATTGGCGAAGTATAAGAAGGTATTTACTAAACACTATCGAAATAAAAACCTTACTTAATCTACGTTCATACCTAAACACTCTTCAAACATACGTCAAAACACTTCGTATATCCTACCCGATCTATAGAGAGCACCCATTCTATAAGAGATAAGGTGGTTCCGAGGGAAACTGGGTAGTCCATTGGTCTACCGTCTCTCGTAGTCAAGACAAGGTTAATGTTAGTGACCTATCCTTCACAAATCATCTTATGACACACTTCAGGGAAAGACTTCATAGCTAACGTTATCAGAGAATGGTCAATGAATACCAAAGATAATCCAGGTAGGGTCACGCAAAATTACATCGAGGAAATCTTCGTAAGAGGTCGAGGTTACAACCATGATCTCTGCGCGTACCGAATAGCTCAACCATGTGTGTGCACCCACAGGGAGCTCTCAGTTTGGCGCGGCATCATTGGTTATTCCTCAAGACACCATCACAAATATTATGCATCGAGATGCAACTTTGCACGACAGAGAGCATTCTCGCACGAATAGGCATCACATGCAAGACTTGAAGTGAACGACCGGCAAGGATTGGTCGCAAGGTTAGAGGATAACAAGGAAATCAAGGAATTGAGACTTGGCCCACCGTCTTCATGGCATACTTCTACTCGTCGAAACGGTTTCCCAATACTAGGTTTATTGAGAAAGCTAGCTTAGTTAGACAATTATCACGAAACCGAAGTTAGCTGCCAATCCACGGATTAGCAAACCAATAGGTTTAATGCCCAAGGATCAGCGAGAAAGCAACTAAACACTTTGGGCATGGAGTTAAGCTATCATTACAACTTTCTATTCGCACGAGCCATATTGATAAGACTATTTTATCAACAATCTACTATCGCGGTCTAAGCACGTGCACAAGCATCTAAACAATCATTCGAGGAAAACGTGCGAGGCTGCATTCTAACTTTGGATAAGATGGGAGGAAGGATCACCCCATTGATCATGACATTGTCAGGCTTCTGACAATGCGACTATGTGTTGGTGGATTATTTTGGAAAGATACACCATACAACATTCAAAGAATGTTGTAGGACGAAAACATGGCAGAAATATTACACTGGTGTAGCTAAGGTAACATGCTACGATTGGTAATCACAATGCTGTCGCGTCCCCTAGCAATCTAACTATGCACCGGCTGGTCACATGGTGGTGCTAGGTTTCATTCATGGCACTGCGAACTTCAATTGAGACTACATCACCGAATCCACGACCAATGGTATGATTTGCCGGAGGATAAGATATATTGGAGACATCTTGTACCAACGGCTTCGGGCACAAGGCAAGGTAAAAAGAATCTTCATAGATTAAAATTTGAGGATACCAAGGAGTATGTGTGGAACAAACATGGCATAAACTACACACTGAGGTCATGTTGTTCCCACAGGTATGATGGATAGCAAGATTCGCTTAAAACTGGTCTAGGTATGTGACAACAAGGAACCAACGTCGACATACCATCATGGATGGATAACAAGGGAAGCGAATTCACAAGGACGAGAGTTGAACATTTTCTTAAACCATAACAACGTTCTAGACCAATCCTATAAGCTCCACATGATACTCGTTCATAGCGGCTAGTCTAGAACAAATCCGTCAACCAACACATCACATCATACAATTCTACTGACCAACATATCTTGGCACCCACAACGCATGGATACACGCCATAACATAAAGGTCCACAAAAAGGAAGCAAGTAACTCTACTAGCAAGCATCACTCAGACTACTCCTCAGGTTGCTGGTCCATGTTCTCCACATAACATGTATTTTCAACTTCTTCACTCTCCATGTTAGGCATTGCTGAGGTATTGCCACCAATTCCTCATTCCGAAATTCATTCCGATGTTGCACAACTGTACCAAGGCATGTTGCCACTGACCAAGTAGGGCAAGTAGAAACTAAAATTGATTTTGCACAACAAAAAGCTTCATGCATGGCAACATTCTTTCGTTGCGTAGCCCGTTCCTTGGGAAGCATTATTTGCGCAAGCAACATAGTCACCCTCTTTACTTTCTCTTCACATCCCTTCATCCCCGACTGCTGCTTAGTGGTGACATAATCAGACTCATGATTAAGAGGTTCCAATGCACTCTCAAAACAAGAGTAGCTCTTTATCATGGCAAACATTGCTCTGCTAGCAATACCATTGCTATTCCCAGCCTCATCCGTATCACCAACAAGTGTAATCTCACCAATCCGGTGCCGCACGACCTGGTATGGATCACCCTTGGGAAACACACTTGCAGTGGCACGAACAATCTCATCTGGACATCTCTTAAACAGATTCCCTCAGAGCTCTATAAGCAACTATATTCGCACCTTCCTGAGGGTTCCTGCCTTGAGCAATAAAGCGATGGCCACACCGAAGTGACTCATCCTCGCTCTTGGCGGGAATCACAACTTTGACAGGGAGTAAACTCAAGCATTGATCTACCATCTCTTTACTCCACTGGTAGCGACGCTCTTTTACCCGTGGTATAACCCACAGAGTGTAGAACTCACCATAAAAGAGACGGCATTCCAAATTCTGTCAGAAACTTCTTGATTCCTTATGGCTCACAAGTGGCAGGCTGATGTTGTAGAGCTTCTGCTTTGATTGACTTGGATTCGATGTGCTTCAATTATGCCTTTTGTACAACCGAATTACAACTCTCATGAGACGAAGGTTATATTGGTCAATTTTTATCGAAAGAGAAGTATTCATTTATAAGGAGAGAAATAGTGTTGTACCCATGAAATGATCATGTGACATGATGCATGCACGTTCCGTACGTCCTCACAAACCTAGAAAACAATAGATTCTAGCGTTTTAAGCGGTGGCATATATACGACTCTCATATAGCGGAAACTAGTCGAACTATACGAACTTGCGTGGTTAGTGTACCCGAGAAGATTCCATTTCAGCCCATTCCCATATGAATGCAAGCGACGTAAAACTCGGCACCTTAGGAATAAGGTCAAAGCTCCGAATACAAACAACTCCTATTCAACACCCTTCTCCACACAGGAATATCCCCGATATCCCTGTATGTAGGTGCACGCTAACCAATCATCGTCAGAAGATGACATCCCACACATGGGACACTTTCATATAAACATGTGTGGAACATGTAAATAATCCAGTGTCATATAAGCACTCCCCTAGATCGGCAATATATCCGATCATGCTCTCACAACTCAGACTTACCTTGGCATTAAGCCGACTTACCAGAGCGTAGAGAAGTATGAAACCAAACATAACCATTCAAGTGAATGGCCCCCATACATATCCGTCGTGTATGAGTATGACAAAAGAAAATATGATGCAATACCCTTGGTTAGCCTGATAGATAGCCACCTAGTAGTCCTTAACTGGGCATATAGGACACGACCACTGGCACACTTTAGTTTTGAACTCATAGTTTTTCAAACACCTATATATCTACAAGTTGGCAAATAGTTTTGTAAAACAAAATCCTTTTGTTTTTAAACACTCAAGTGAACAAGACGTCTTGAACCATGGAGCCGATGCCATCGTAATGAGAACCGACCAACTAACATAATTACTGTTCACTAATCGAGCCTTTGTGGTAGCTTAAGTAGTAAACCGCAATCATATTAGCTCGGTAGTCCGCGAAATCTCGAAGGATCTCGAACTTTTACAACATAACACCCGAATCGTAAGTTCGGCGGTTCCCATTCACTTGATCAACGGTTTTTCACATAAGATAATTATTACAACTTAAACTTTTCAAATAATCAGCAGAAATAGATATTTTTGAAATTACACTCACGCCTACATTTTTAAATACTGTGCCAGCTCAGGGTCGACTCCTTCAAAAGCATGTAGATGAGATATAAGAGTTGACTTGCCCGAAGTCTAATCCTCCCGTAACGGGATATAAGTCCACCGTGTCACCACCGTGGTAGCCTCCAACCTACAACAAACAACATTGGGAATTGCACCCTGAGTATGTGGGTACTCAGCTAGACTTACCCGTCTTAAACCAGAAAATAAGGACGCTTTGGGGTGGAATGCATGGCCTTATAGTGGACTAGCTGACTCATTTGCGAAAAGCACAAGTTATCAAATTATACATATGTATAAGTATGAGTCTTTCATTTTATTTTGCATAGCTTATCATTATAACCTATTTATGCTAGGTGAGCACCTATGCTAATAGCAATCACTTGAGTTATTGTAAGCAATCAATAGTAACCATGTCCATTTGGCATTATCCAACATCATCCACATAACCAAGATCTCTTGTTCCATAGTAGCATTACTACGAGGCCGAAGCCCGAGTCAAGTACTCACTGTCCAGGAGTGATGGCAATTCGAATCAATTCCTACTCAGCTGAGGGGGTATTCCCCACACAAACCAAGACATGCCGCGCGAAGGCACCATGGGTCACCGTTGGTACTGTTCGGGTAAAGTCGCGGGACCGCTATGGACAAGTCTACACCCAGAGGTTATCCGGTGCCAGGATGCATCAAGACATGTCTGCCCACGGAACGACACCAGGTAGCTCAGAACATTCTTGCCCTTGGTCACTCGGGCCTCTGACCACCCCTCCGCCATTCGGTGTTCTTGCCTACATTTTGGTCACCGGCCCAAACAGAGCTACTAGGCTTCGCGGTTGGAACGAGTTATCCTTCCAGCTAAATGTGGGGCATGCGTTCAACATGACTCGAGGGCCGACAATGATCGGTCCTTAATCAACACAGACGGAGTTACTACATTCCAAAACCTTGCAAAACTCCGCCCAGTCTCAATTTTATCCAACACACTTGGTTATAACCAATTTCTCCATCTTATGCCAATATATGTATATCTGGTAACCACCTATATCTCGCAGGCGGCAGGAAACCACCCGACTGCTACCGATCTAATTAAGCAATGCTAAGCATTAATATCGGTCCTGCACCTAACAGGTAAGGGTATTTTAAGTGGACAAGGAACAGATGACATGCAGCAAGGGTTCCAGACAACTCCTGTAACTTAATGCATTAAACATATAAAAGGACGCAAGTGATATTTGCAAACCATAGGAGAAATGCTCCGGGGCTTGCCTTTCTTTCGAAGAGTTAGTTCGACGATCTGAATCGATCTTCAAACTGGTTCACGTCTGGTTCCTGATCACCTCCTGTGCGGGAACTTCCTTCACGACTTGTCCTTCGGGATCCTTGTCCTTCTCGACGAATCCCTAATCGTGATCCTGAGATGATGCATGTGCGTATGTAATACATGATGGTTGAGACATATGCAAGATCATGAATGTTTGACAATTCATGGATGTTCCTTCATGACACACTCATTACAATCAATCATATACACTAATCATCATGAATACTTAACATAAGGCCTTACATACAACATCACATCCTCAAGCATCACTATTAAACATACACCTACAAGCAACATCCCACTAATAAAATCATAAATGGAGTTCTATACACCCTATGGACATGAATGAGGACAATATGAAAAGCTTAACAAATTGCCCATCAATCATCTCAAGACACCAAGACATGATTACTAACTTAACTGGTCCTAAAACAGATAACATCAGGATTGGTTCTGACCAATCAGCAACCAAACAGCCCTTTTAACCCAGTTGCAGGAGCCATAGCTCCTAAACTAATGATCCCATGATCACCAAATTTGAACAGTAGATAGCTAGCCTAATTACAAACCAATCATGTAAAGACAAGTTTCCCAGAACACCAACCTATCATTAGGTTAGGCATGGCATCTTAGAATTGACTCCAAATTAACCACCTATAGGTTGAACAGCAACCCAAATCTAGACACATTATAAAATCCTATAAAAATTACAGTGGATGACACATGGCAATGCCAGTGCATCATCCATGTTTCACCCCAATTGGATGATCCTACTGGCCTATACAAAAATGACATGGCAACACATATTGGTGGACCTAAAAATACTTTGCACTACCAACTTGATTCTACCATGAATCCAAGCACATGCAGAGCTGCATTATGACATACAATAAGCCTACAAAAAGTATCAACTCTAAACTAGACCCCTATAAACCATTTATGAATTATCCCGTAAAACAAGCTATGTAGGCACTTGAACTACAACTACAAAATCATCCACAGAAGGCATGCATGATATATTTATCACGGACAGGGCATGGCAAAACTAGCCTAACACAACAAGAATCACATTTTTCGAGCATCCTATGATTTACTATGCATTTCTAAAGATTAACAACATTTATGCCAATTGGTAAACTTCAAATAAAACTACACAGAAAAGTTACCCAAACAAGACATATCATATTTTTCCTAGATAATACACTTCACCATGATCACAACAAGACCAAGATCATTTGATTTGGACACTCCTACCTCCAGATATGCATTTTACAAGTAATTGACCATAATCTGAAAATAATCTTTTTCATAAAACCGAACCCCTAATTGCTATGGGTACCCCGCTGTGCACCCCAAGGCGCATCTATGCTAGGTGTACCCGAGAACTGTACCCAGGCTCGGGCACTGATGACGTCGGGGTGACGTCAGACGGGTCCCGCCCGTCACTGACACTGGGATGTCACTTTTGCAAATCGACCCCTGCGTTTTTGCGAAATTACCTAAGCCCAGATCTGAGGAACCAGTGAGTCTGCGCATTTTTCCCGAACACCCCGCACCTTTCCCTAGTTCAAGGACGAAGTCCTTGCGGTTTGGAGGAACAGAGGCGGCGGCCGGCGTGCCGATTCTGGCCGGTCGACGGCCTGCCGGCGGACACTGGGTGGCGGTGAAGCACCTCGGCGGTGCAGCGCATCCACCGGTGATGCCTGCGCAGGCGGAGGAGGCCCCAGACCACACGGCCACGGGAGCGCCCTGCTCCGCAGCGGCGGGTGGCGGTGCACCGGTCGATCCGACCCGTACCTTGCTCGGTTCGGGCGAGACGGTGGCGTCGAGTGTGGAATGGAGGTCAGCAGTCACCGTGACGCACTCAAGGATACGAATGGTGGGGTGGAGAGGCAACTACGCGAAGGCGGCTTGGCGGCAGCGCGCGGCATGCATGGCAGCGGCGTGACCAAATCCGCCGGCTGCGGGGCGCTTAAGCGGGCGCGCTGGCGTCGCAAAGGCGAGGCGAACCCGGAGGGCTAGCTAACGAGACCCAAGGCGACATCTAGGCATGAGGGCGGTGCGAGCTTGAGCTCACCTGAGCTCGGCGGCGATGGTGACTCTCCGCGGCGGAGAGAGTAGAGAGGAAGCGAGAAGGGGGGAGGAGTGAGGGAGAAGGATGCTAGAGTGAATGGGGAGGACCGGGACCCCGTCCCCCTTCGCCCAAGGGTTCCAGGCGCGTGGCGGCGAGGTCGGACGGTTGGGGACGCGTGGGCGCGGCGGTGTCGTGCATGCGAGCGACCATGTCGACATTTCGTCGAACACGTGGCGTGCGTCTAAGTGGGTTCGGTGGAAGGCATTTTGGGCCCCTTCTGGGCCGAATCTCGACATGGGCCCAAAAGGAAGATTGGAGCCCATACGTCACACTATGTTTTTCATTTAGACACCTCAGTCATTTGGCCTATGGTTTAGGAGATAATCGAGTGCCAACATGGCAATGTCAACGCGCCAATGACGCTTGACCTGGGGCTCGGTTTTCTCGTAATTGGGTGGCCAAACTCGATCAAATCAATCCCAATTTTTGGCATGTTGTGCCCCAATGGGTTAGCTATGTTTTCCTATTTGGGCCAACTCAAGTTGTTTCACGGAATTTGGAGAACGCGGCATGCCAATCTGCCGACGTCATAAATCGTAACGACTTCATCACTCGTTTTGAGCACCTTCTCGGCATTTTCATGAAAAAGTCAAAACATAAAGTTTTCTCAAAATACTCTCCTCTTCGAACTTTATTAAAGGTCTGACTCGAGATAAGCAACTTAGCTACTACTTCTAGTTCAGGCCAACAATCACATTTATAGACTAAGTCAAACAGAATGCAGACAAGCATCAAGCAATCATGTCAAGATGATGATTATATGCTAATGATATGATTATGCTCATGATTTGTAGAGTTAATGAATGATTAACATCCGAATGTTACACCTCCCACCCCCAACTCCTCCTATCCCCCCACCTCCCTTCTCCCCTGTCCGGCGAGCTTGGCGTCCATGGAGGTTGGCCGGCCGACCAGATCTGCGTCCCTGCAGGCGGGATTCACTGGCTGGTGACGCCAGCACCCTCCTCTGGCGGGGTGGTGGCCGCAGCTCCCGGATCCGCGGTCTGGGCCTGATCGGGCGACCGTCCCCACCCCTCCCTGACGGTGCTACCACTCCTGCGGGGCCCGAGCCTGGGCCCGCCCTCCACCAGCGAGGTGGCGGTCTCCGGGCCGGATCCGGCCCTCATGGCCGTTGGTGCCCCCTCCCTTCACCGACTGCCTGCACGCTAGCGTGGCCCGAATCCAGGATCAGCGGCCCATGCGCCGGATCTAGCACTCTGGACCAGCGTTGTCCCCTCATTTGTCGGCCGAAGGGTGCCCTCCTTGAGGGCGAGATGTAGCGTCAATGCTCCTTGACCTACAAAACTGGGAGAAATCCTTGCCCCATCTTCCCGGGCCAACGGTGATGATGTGGCCACGTCATTTGCCTTGTTGAAGGCATCATCATTGTGTTCCTGTTCATCGGGGCATGCCACAGTCGAAAAGATCTAGTGCTCCTTCTGGCGCTGTTGATGTCTGCAGATGTCGATGTCCTTCCTAAGGGCAGCACCAGAGCACCTTGGATTGCCGCCACTCTCCTATGTGGTCACCATGGTCGTTGTGTTCGTCGTGCTCGGCCTAATCATGCCTCATGCTGCTCTTTACTTGGTATATTCATTGGTGTTTGTCGTAACTGTAGTCGGAGCTAGGTCACCTCTCATGCAGAAGCTTTGCTGCTGGGAGCGCGTTGGCCCCATCGGTGAATGTTTTGATGGTCTTGTGTGTTCTAGAGGTATCACGGGGATCATCCTCGCTCGTGGTCCTAAGGGCCCTCAGTGACTCGGAGGAGTTGGTCATGTTTTCGGCGGATGCTTTGCTGTCGTGGTTGTCGTTTCCGGTGGATCCTTTGCCACCGAGGTGGTTCCAACGGATGCTTTGCCGCCGAGGTCGAGATCAACCGACATATGCTTTGTTGCCGAGGTTGTTTAGACGGATGCTTTGTCATCTGGATTCTAGCGGATGCTTTGCCGCTATCATCCTCTACGGCTCCCATCACTGATGGCTACCTTTGTGTTGAGTTATTTTGTATTACGATCGGTTGCTGGGCTTGTTAGGTGGAGGGTTTCCCACCCCTCATGTTCTTACTTGTGTTTGTATTGAGGGCTTCGTTGGTAATCTAGGGATTACATGTGAATCCTCGTGTATCAACTATGTTTAGGTCTATTGATCACTCTCTCCTGCTTAATGAAATACTGGCTATATGCATGTTCTAGAAAAAACAATGTCAAAGACTAAGAAGGTGATAATAATACAAAGTGTTCTAGCAAATGGTAGGCATAGGAAAATACACTTTCCCAATTAGAAGGGAATAATAAAACCGTGAAAGATGAAATGGAGCTAAAAGCAGGCCACATAACTTCTGATTACCAAAAATTTATATGGTCCTATTTGAAAATGACTTGTCCATAATGAAGAATAGATTTGATGACATGACACATCAAGTTTCAGACAACGAAAATGATATATTTACGACAATATTTTCTAAAGAAGAGGTAAAAGAAGCTATATTTTTTTCAAATTAAACACGATAAGGCTTAGCTACCAAATGGTTTCCCATTGACATTAAGTTCTATATGTGTATCAAGTGTTTTGGAAGTCATAAAAACTAATTTGATGGCTATGTTTTGTGACTTCTATAAAGGATACTTACCTAGCCTTACTTGAGCATTAATTTATTACTTAATTAACAATGTGTCAAGAGGCGATCAGAATTCAAGAGTATATACCTATCTGCCATTTAAATGTAAGTTTCATGTTTTTACTAAGGTTGCAACGATTGGAATGATAAATAAACATTTTTTACCTGGTCACTTTACTTTACAAGGTGCATATCCTCCATGAATCTAACCATGAGTTACATAGAAAGTAGCTAAATTACATTGTATTTAAAGTGGACTTTTAGAAGACCTATGATAAAGTATAAATTAATGGTGGTGTTTCCTTCAACAAACCCTTTACATTAAATGATTCTACTTTTGTGGTGTCAATGGATCTATCAATTTGTTTCTAGGGTAAACAATGATGTTGGATGGTGCATTTTTTATTAGGTGCATTTTTTTGTCAGGTGCTTCTAAAATCATTTTTGTGTCAGTAATAGAGCCTATGTGATAGTGGAACGCCTCACACACGATGAGCATGTAAAACGTAAGAATACAAGCCCTAGCTTCACGAATTGATACTAAGATGAATTAATGGGAGGATATAGGGTTCTAATCCAATTAATTCTACTAGTCCATCAACCCATGTTTATGCTAAGATAATAACTTTAAAAGAGAGAAGTAAGTAATACTCATACATAAATGTAGGCCTACCACACAGTAAGCTTTACTCTTTCTCTAGCTCATTCGCCGATATTCTGAGACAATAGTCGTATGCTACTTTCAAATCTTTATGTGGTTTTGATATACTTAGGTTATTTAGTTACAATAATGTATGCTTTTTCATCCATTTCATTGTCATATTTAGTTGAAACCATCTCTCATATAGAATGACGATCACTATGTCAGATTTTCGCTGAGACGCTTGTAGACATATATTAGTGATGCAGAAAAAATGAGTCCCTTATATTGTGTTTCTGATGTGAACATACAGTCAAAATGGCACGAACGAGTTAACCTTCTCAGGGTCTCGGTTACGTGTTATATAGTCATGAGAATAGCCCTCATGGTGGCTTGTACATCAAGAAGAAGATTACAACAAACTAGGAAACTAACCAATCATCTTGTCCTACAATCTAGGAAATCTATCCTGCGCTACAAGTCAAGTATCTACCACGGTGATCACGTTACATCATCTTGTCACCATGTTACAAGATTAATAACACACTTTAACACTCCCCCTCAATCTCAGCCACTAACAAGGTTGAGATTATTTCAAAACCTGCTTCAACATAGCCGAAGGAAGTGCCTTTGTAAAACCATCTGCAACTTGATCACCAGAGTTTATAAATCTGATATCTAATAACTTTTGAGCCACCCTTTCTCGAACAAAGTGGAAATCAATTTCTATATGCTTAGTTCTCGCATGAAAAACAGGATTAGCTGAAAGATACTTAGCTCCCAGATTGTTACACCACAATCTTGCCACTGTTGGATGTTTTACTCGAAGTTCATTTAACAGTTTCTGAACCCAGATCATTTTAGCTATTGCATTTGCTAGAGCTTTATATTCTGCTTGTGTGCTAGACCTAGACACGGTTGGTTGTTTCTTCGCTGTCCATGAGATCAGGTTATTACCAAGAAATACTACAAAACCCCCAATGGACCTTCTGTCATCAACACAACCTGCCCAGTCTGCATCTGAGAATGCACTAACCATCATGGAAGATGATGGCGCTATCTTGAGGCCAAGAGCAATTGTACCTCGTACATACCTCAAGATGCGCTTCACAGCACTCCAATGCAACGATGTGGGAGAATGCAAGAACTGACAAACTTTGTTAACCGCAAAAGATATGTCAGGTCTTGTCAATGTCAAATACTGGAGAGCCCCAACCAGACTTCTATACCGAGTTGCATCATCTGCACTAAGTTTAGTTCCCCCTTCTATACTCAGTTTTTCATTACTAGGCAATGGAGTGTCAACAGGCTTACATTTGCTCATGCCAGACCGCTGCAATACATCAGTGGCATACCTTTATTGTGACAGACGAGTGCACCTTTGTCCTTCTTGACTTCAATGCCTAGAAAATAATGTAGGTCTCCCAAATCCTTCAAAGCAAACTCACTCTGCAAATCTTTCAGCAAAGCTTGAGATGCATTATCGATGAGCTAGCCACTATTATGTCATCAACATAAACTAACACATATATGCTATAACCACCTTTGTGATAATAAAACAGAGAGGTGTCGGCTTTTGATGGGATAAACCCTAATGCTACCAACTTGGAACACAACCGAGCATACCATGCACGTGGAGCTTGCTTCAAGCTGTAGAGGGCCTTGTCCAACTTACATACATATTGAGGATGAGACTTGTCAACATATCCAGGTGGTTGCCTCATGTACACTTCCTCCTCCAAGATGCCATGCAAGAAGGCATTTTGAACATCGAGCTGCCTCAAGGTCCACCCCCGGAAACTGCAATAGCAAGCACAAGACGTATTGTCGCCGCCTTGACTACAGGACTGAACGTGTCCTCGTAGTCAATACCATAACGTTGCTTGAAACCCTTAGCTACCAACCATGCTTTGTAACGATCAATGGAACCATCAGCTTTCCTTTTAATTTTGTAAACCCATTTGCAGTCAATGATGTTTTTACCTCTGGGAGGGGGCACCAAGTGCCACGTTTTGTTGTGGACCAAAGCCTGATGTTCCACGTCCATCGCAGAAACCCAATTTCGATCCTGCAGGGCTTCACCAACCATTGTTGGTTCATCTTGCGAGGGTTCTGCAAGCATACACCAGCGCACAGTACCGTCAATATACCTCTTGGTCTGTTGGACACCGCGCTGGAGCCGTGTGCCATGCTGATGTGGTGGTGATGGATCGGGAGCCACAACATGGACTCCAGGGTGCGATTCCGCACTGGATGCCGCCACCGGAGCACTGGATCCGCCTGCAGGAGCAGGAGATCCGATCAGCACTGAATCTCCGGTCACGTCGGTGTTGGCGGGATCATCTTGTGCAGCCACACACTCGCCTACGCCTTCATCCGTTAGGTCCATTGCCGTAGAAGATCCCCGCAGGGCCGACCGAGGTGCGTCGGAGCCACGCGCACACGGAGACTGTCGCCGCCTCGATCCCGAGGGCGATCCTGCCGGCGGATCTGCTTCGTGACCCGTGCTACTTCCGCCGAGGGGACACATAAAATGTCCGCCATTCATTGCGTCGTTTGCCCTCGGTGTTGAATCATTTTCATCAGGGTTTGTTGGAGCCGCCTGCGTGTTGGTTCCTGCATCCAGGGAAGCGCTACCAGTACTGCTTGCAGTGTTAGATGGGTTAGGAATTTGCGACAAAGAATCATGTACAATTGTGTCCCCAAAATCTGAAGATGGATTGAGTAAAATATCAGGAAGCAATTGCAGCTCGGCCCGGAGTAAGGCTCCAGCATTAGGATGCATTTGTTCAAATGGAAAAACATTCTCATCGAATATAACATCTCTAGAGATGTAGACACGTCCTTGAGATGGGTCAAGACCTATACCCCAAGAAAACACATTGCTTAGACCTATACTGGAGTTTCTTCTCATTGTAAGGATGCAAATTTGGCCAACAAGCACACCCAAAAATGCGTAGAAAACTATAATCTGGATCTTTGCCATGAAAACGCTGAAAGGGGGAATCATTGTCTATGACTTTGGATGGTAGACGATTAATGAGAAAGACAACAGTGAGGAACGCCTCATCCCAAAATTTCAGAGGCATGCTCGACTGAGCAAGAAGTGTTAAGCCAACCTCTACTATATGTCTATGTTTTCACTCTGCCGCCCCATTTTGTTGATGAGCATGTGGACACGAGACTTGATGGGTGATGCCTACTCTTTTGAAGAAAGAGTTCAAGGCTTGATACTCTCCCCCCAATCGGTTTGTATGGCTAAGATTTTCTTATCAAACTGACGTTCAACCAACTGTTGAAAATCTTGAAAACATGCAAATACTTCAGATTTATAACAAAGAAGATAAATCCAAGTAAATTTGGTATGGTCATCGATAAAACTGACATAATACTTATGGCGGCCAACAGAAGCTGGCGCTGGACCCCAAACATCAGAAAAAATAAGATCCAAAGGTCTAGCCGACATGCTAGTGGATCGAGGATATGGCAGCTGGTGACTCTTGCCTTGCTGACAGGCATTACACATACTTTTATTCGACTCTTTTGAAAAACAAATCTTGTGGCGACTAAGAACCTGCCTAACAATGGGACTCGAGGCATGTCCTAGTCTACGATGACACAACAACTCTGGAAGCTTGATGGCGCCATGCACCTCTTTATTTGATGACCTAATCGACGATGACCGCAAGGGATAAAGGCCTCCTTCACATCTGCCTTGAAGAAGAGGTCTCTTGGTCGCCTGAGATTTGACGACAAAATGATTTGGATGAAACTCAATGAAGGCATCATTATCATGGGTTAATCTATGAACTGAAACAAGATTTTTGTTGGCAGATGGAACATGCAAGATATGATTTAAATGGAGATTGCTAGATGGGGAACGCAAAGTACTATGACCAATGTGAGCAATATCCATACCCATACCGTTTGCAGCGTGGACCTGGTCGTTGCCGCCATACTTGTCGCGGGCCATCAGCTTCTCGAGCTCGCCCGTGATGTGACGCAGATTTCTGAGGAGGACCCGTGAATGAGGTATCAAACCTCTTGAAGCACTTGACGACAGCGTGGCCTTCTTTGCCACACAGCTGGCAAAACACGCCAGCTTGGAAGCTCCCACCGGAGGGACGACCGCCGTTGCGGCCACCCTTGTTGAAGCCGCGGCCAAAACCGCCGCGCCCTCCGCGGCCACCACCGCGGTTGTTGCCGATGTTGCCTCCGCGACCTCCCTTGGCCGCTAGATTGGCCGACGACTGATGTCCGCCGCCCTTCTCTTCATCTCGATGCGCTGCTCCCAGGCAGCAAGCTGTGCATGCAGTTCCGAGATCGAAACTGGTTCGACCCGGCCGTGACAGATGACACGACCGGATCATACTCTTCATCCAGCCCGGTGAGGATATAGGAGGCAAGCTCCTCATCCCCAAGCTTGGTCCCGGCGGCGACCATCTCATCTGCTAGGCCTTTCATCTTCACGAAGAATTCATTGATTGTCGACACCCCTTTGGACACCGTGGTAAGGGCCATCCTCGTGCTCATGATACGAGCACGGCACTGGGAGGCGAACAACCCTTCAATGGCCTCCCATGCATCCTTCGCAGTCACCACCGTGGTGGGGATCTGTCCCCCGATCTCCTTGCCGAGGGACGTCAGGATGAAGCTTAGGGCCTTTGGTCCTTCACAACCCATTACTCGTAGTCAGGGTTTGGCTTGGCCTCCGAGGACTCTCCCTCCTTCTTCTCCAGGAATGGCGCTGGCGCCGTCGTGTCGGAGCGGATGACGGACGCAAGCCGCGCACCCCTTAGGGCAGACATGACCTGCATCCTCCACATTGGGTAGTTGTTGCGGGCTAGTTTCTCTGCGATCGAGAAACCGAAGGATGGGACAGAGGATGCTCCTGAGGAGCTGGAGGCGAGATGGAATGCCATAGGATCTTTCCGTGTGGAATTGTAAGGCTCTGAATACCATGTCAAAATGGCAGGAACGAGTTACCCTTCTCAGGGTCTCGGTTACGTGTTATATAGTCATGAGAATAGCCCTCATGGTGGCTTGTACATCAAGAAGAAGATTACAACAAACTAGGAAACTAACCAATCATCTTGTCCTACAATCTAGGAAATCTATCCTGCGCTACAAGTCAAGTATCTACCACGGTGATCACGTTACATCATCGTGTCACCATGTTACAAGATTAATAACACACTTTAACACATACCAGTGGCAAATGACCATTTATGAGTGACGTGATGACACACATCACTGGTAACCCCTGAACAGTGATGCGTTGAACCAAAACGCGTCACTCAAACCCTCAACAGTGATGCGTTCAGACAAGATGCATCACTGAAGACTATTCACTATGACTTGTTCAGCTAAGATGCGTCACAGATGTCGATTTATCAGAGACATCTTTTATCAAAACACGTCACTATGACAGTTTACAATATAAAGAAAAACTATAGAGCAGCCCTATAGGGCTGTTCGTTACCCACTTTTTACGGCTGCTTTGGCTGTAGATCATCACATTACACATTTTTCATCCATTTCAGCAATCAATCATTTATAAACTTTAGATACAACTTATGCTACAAAGCATACATAAGGAGCCGTAGCCTATAAGATCTCTACCAGTACTACTTGAGCAAGTGGCCTAGAAGATTTCTAGCATTGCTCTATGGTTTTTCTTCATGCACGATACTCATTGTATTATAGGATTTGGCAGTGGATGACTATAATGAATAAATGGGCAATCATGTAATGCCCAGTTGTAATCCAGTAGTATAGGGTGTGTGTTGGTAACTTGGTGTTGCCATTTGTCTGTGTTTATGTTTGTTCTGCAACTCTTTCTGCTTAATGCGAAATGCGCCTTCGGGTGTCGTTCTTCGGGTGTCGTTTAAGAAAAAATATAATGAATAAATGGGCACATACGTTTTAGTCTTTGTGAGTTAATAGGATTTATTATCTATTTCCTAGCACATCTTAGAAAACTAACATGGGGACCCATTGTTGGGATCCTATAAAAAATAACACTAATGTTAATTGATACAAAGAGGATGTTTGTTTCCTTTTCCTTTTGTTTCGTCCTTGCGTTCCAATTACATTGTCCGCCATATTTAAATGAGAAAGTTGAAAGTGGAACAAATTCTTTTCTGAATATGCTTCTAACACATTAGATATGCCAGCAATAGTTTCAGACACTGGAGAGACTGATAACATCATCCAATTTGAACGAAAAGACATAATCACCAAATTAAATTTACAACTAGAAAGGTACGAATTTTCACTCTCATCCAGTTGACAATGTATATATAAGAAAAAAAATCAATTGGCTATCGTAGGGAGGCTTGCACACCACGACGCGAGCCAGTGACCAGGAGGAGCGCGTTTCTGAGGCTCTCCACGCCGCGTCCTCAGTGGATTTCAGGAAATGACGATGGCGTGGTGGGGACGTCCAAACCTTCTTCACCGCCGTTGAATACAAGTTTTGTTGCCATATATATGCACATGATCATGCATCATATGGATCAAGATTACCGTAATATAGAGGTAGAAGGAACGAAATTGTTGGAGTCTTGGGGATCGGCTTCTAGCCTCAGCACGCAGTAGCTAGGGTGGCTAGCTACTAACTAGTCTTCTGTCTTCACCACCAGGACGACGAGCCATCGGAAGTACGGGAAGTGGTGCCTTCATGTTATTATCAGCAGCAGCCTCGCTGGGATGCGATGCTGCTGACGACCCAAACCCATGGCCATGAGGACTAGCAGTAGCAGAGACATACGTATGCTGAGACTGAGGAGCATGTTGCGCTGGCAGCTGATCCCTGTGCTTATTATTAAAACCTTGCGTCGTAGCCTGAGTGGTGGGCGCCGCGTGCCCTGCTTGCGCTGCACGACGAGCTCCTCCATTGATGGCATCTCCGGCAGGGGCAAGCGCGCTTATCGCATGGTGGCCATGTCCATGTGCTTCTTCTTTCACAGGGGGCGGCTTATTAGGTTGGCCGTCCATCGGCGCCGCCATAGGTGGTTGCACCGGCTGAAAATGCTGGTGGACGCTAGGATCATCGCCTTTGTCGCCGCCGCCGCAGGAGAACGGCAGACACATCGCCGACGACGAGACGCAGCAGAGGGTGTTCCTGTGCTAGCAGGCGGTAGCCACTACTATACTTATGAGCAACCGGAGTGAATAAGGTAGTTAGGTAGCAGGACTATATGGAGGAGATCGATGTGTGGTTGGGCAGAGGAATATATCTATCGCAGCAGCATACGGCCGGCCGGGTGCAGTAAGCAAGCTGAGTTTCGTGCGGTTTAAGCCAACAAGAACCTCGAGGACGACAGGTCCGGCCACCCGTTAATTAGCATCAGAATTAAAGATTATGCTTGTGCGCAATGATGGAGAATTTATACTATACCGCGAGTTTAACAACGCTACCCTCGTCACTGCAACAATTAATTTGAACGATCCTCGTGAAGAGTTCTACGAATCCTCCTAAGGAATATATAAGTTGGATTGGCCCGTAATATAGAACCTAGCTATATATCCTCAATACTTAATTCTACAATTGAAGCATCTAGGGCCATATCAATCGAGGATACTTGGCAGAAGGAATTGTTAGCTAGATCACTTCACCTTTCCATATATACGCAGATAGATGGACAATAGCCATGTATTCGATCCAGAAGTAATTTATCCAAGCGATGCGCTATCAAGTCAGTCAACTCAGCAATCACATTACATTATTGCACTCGTTTTAGTTGTAAGAGAAGTGTGTTGCGTTCCAGGGGAAGGATGCAATTTGACATAGATACAGATGCACCTGGAAAATGAATTTCAAAAACTAACGACTACTACCACAGGTACTCTCGTTATTGTAGCACCGCTCCACGATCATAAACATATATGAAGGGGTCCGTGCATCGTGAGAAGAGGACAGTAGCAAAAAGACAGTCTTCAGTAATCGACTGAGTAGCTTATTAGCTTGCTGTATTTGTTTCTGATTTTTAGCAAGCATACATTCCTATTAGCTAGTGGCCGTGAGAAATATAATTTTTAGTTTATTTCCCCCATAAAGGTTCAGTAGTAAGTGCTTCTGAATCTTTTAAAAAAACATGGAATGGTTGGGAAATTTTCGTTTAGGCCTCGTTCGGTTGTATAGGATTGAAAATAGGCCAGGTATTCTTCCTGGTCCGGATTGAGTGAATCCAGTCAGTTCACTCAAACCTGGTCACCAACAGATCTAGCCCAGGAATCAAAACTCCACTACATGGATAGGCCCATTAGTTTCAGCCGGATTGAAAACAGGTTCAGCCTAGGAATCAAAACTCCACAACTTGCTTTGGCCTGTTTGTTTCCACTACAATGAAAACATCAGGAACTTAAGTAAACACATGTCAACGATAAATGATGCACCATAGTATATGATAACATGATCAACCATATTGTAAATACCAGAACTCTCGTGTCAATAAAGTATGAAACAAACTTGGAAAATTTTTTAATTATATGCAAAGAAAAACCATTCACGACCTCACAAGACAACTCAGTACCAAAGTGCCATTATGTCATATTTAAATTATAGAAAGAAATATGCTTGCTCTATGCAAACAGGGCTTCAACATTACATCAACAAGTAATAAACATCTCAAAGGGTCAGCACACTCCTTGCCGACATTACATCACATTGTTATATTGATCTACATGGTAGACAAATTTCTGTTCACTACAAAATTGAGCAACCAAACATAAAGGAGCCATTAAGTCCAACAGGACTCTCAGCAACAATTGCAACATATACTGAGATGATCATATCGAAGCTAGGCCAAATTAAGGTCAGCACACTCTTTGCCGATAGGTCCGGTGATAGCAGAACCTGCAAGACAGGCAATCCTTAGATCAATCATGCATTTCTGACAAAGTAGAGTAGCTAATAATCAAGCATCAACTAATCTTGAAGATGCAATTCAGACAAGTGTAAGAATTTAGATACAGTACACATGCAATTCAGATATACAGTCTCTTGTTTTTCACTCTATCAGATCAAAGGACCAGTGAATCAGATTTATAATGCACCTTTGTTTTTCACTCTATCAGACAAAACAAGGTGCTAGATATCTCAGAACTAACTAATGGTACCACACATATCAGATCAAAGCTAAAGGAACAAATTGTATACCCCACATATCAGATCAAAGCTAAAGGAACAAGCAAATAAAATAGACTAACCCGTTAATCCATCAGACTTTGAAGCCAGATCAGAGTAGCATCTTTATCCACTTCAGAACCACTCAGGAAGGCATCCCTATTTTCTTTGCTTTTGATGAAGACTTGAAATGCTTTTGCATTTTCCTCCTTTGTCATTTCCACTATACTTAGAACTGATATACACCTTGTGATCGAGAAGTCTTTAACTTTGGCAGCCTCCTTTTCTTTGGCTAGTTCTGTAGATTCATCTTGCACTTGCTTAGTCCGGCTGATGATCTAACCACTCCTCATCTCCGTTAAGTGATCGGATCATATTATGAAAGATGGCAACAACTATAGGTATCTTCACTTGATTTTCCAGCTTGTGGAATGTGGCAACTTTCAGAATGTGGAATCGCTTCTTAAGCACACCTAAAGTCCTTTCCACGTGGTTTCTCAGTAGTGCATGGCGGTGATTGAAGAGTCCCATTGGGTTCTGCGGTCTTCGATGGCCAACCTCAAATTCTTTCAAATGGTATCGAACTCCTTGATATGGAGCAAGGAAAGATGGAGTATTTGCATACCCTCTGTTAACACCAGAATTTGGTCGAATATGACGGGTGGACCCTTGCAGACGGCAGAGAGAGGAATTCGGCAAGTGCATATGCGGTCGGCTAATTTCCATGTGTTCGGCAAATGGCCAAGCGGTCGGCAAGAATCGCTTTATTTGAAGGCGGAGAAAGGAAAAAGGAAGCGATCGAAAAGGGAAGGAGTCGTGATGATCAAGGACTCCGATTATGGATAGAGTTAGCGTGTCTTTGTCTTTCCAATTTTGGTTAGATAGTTCGTGAGTGCTTAGGACTCATGTTTTGTCCAGGGTATAAATATAAACCCTCGACCATTGTAATAAGGGTTCACAACCAAATCAATACAACCGGCTACGCGCCACCCTTCGAGTCCTTTAGTCGTGTCGTCGAGTTTTTCGAGAGGGCCAATCGATCCGTCGACCTCCGTAAGTCCGGCAACCTTGTTATCATGTCTAGTATCGTGCGGCGGATTTAGATGTGATGCAAGTAGTCTCATCCGTTTTGCTTAGTATCGTGCGGCGGATTTAAGCTTAATGATGGGAAGTTTTTGCTTGTGCCTTGTATCGTGCGGCGGATTAAGACATGAGTAAAGATAGTTATCGGCTCTTTTAGATTTGGCAAGATCTAATAGATTCATTAAGTTATCACGTGTTGCATGCTTTATTTAATGTTTAATTATTTGCAACACTCTTTTGCCCAATCTAGATTGATACTCTTTCGGCTTGTTGATCGTTCCTTTCATGCTTATTCAATATCGAGTAGATCAAGCTCATATAGCCGAATTAGATCGATCTAGATTGTTACATGTTGCGGGTTCATTCACGTTATATGTAGATAAGCCTTGACAGACCGGGTACCGTGCGGCGATGCAGAGTCTTTGGGTTACTCTAGAGCTAGTCATCCGTGGACTAGAGATCGGTTTAATCGATAGGCTCCTTTTACATGTTGCTTGTTTGTTCCTTCTTCATGGACCCCGATTCGGCAATCTTGCCGATACGGTTATGCTTATACATGTAGCGAGTATCTATAGATCTCGTTAGATAATTATATGCTTTTAGCTCTTTATTGCTAGATTGTATCATGCGGTGGATTGATCTAGTAGCAAGGAGTGGCGTAAATTCATAGTGAGTGGTATCATGCGGTGGATTAGCTTGCTTGGGTTTATGCTCGACGGGTTTATGAAGGCTAGACGTGTGAAGACTAGTTGGAGTAGCCTATGCATGTGTTGTTTAGTAGATTTATAATTATAAGTTACTTATTCTTAATTTTTAGTGCTTGATGATGCTTTAAACATGAGATGTAGTTTGATATGCTTTAATGATCTAATCTTGTTCAAACATGTCTTCATTTACCGTATTCGGCTAGTTTGTTGTTTACATCGGTTATGTTACTTTAGCCGAATGAACCGCATCCCGTTGGCGATAGCTTCCATAGCTATGTGTCGTCGTAAGTGGCTTCGGTGGCCGTAAAGATGGAACCGTCTGCGGTCTCACCAAAGACGTTCCAGCTTATGATCTTACCGTTTTATCCCTTGTCGATTTCCGGTGTCAAATCGACCGGCACGCCACCGGATTCGTACGCCCGGCACCGATTGAAGCTAGGCTTTCCGGCTTGCCGTGTGTGAGACCTTGTGGTGGTCACATTTTGCGTCAACACACTTTTTGGCACGCCGGTGGGACAACTTCTCAATATAAGATGGGATCGGAAATTGACAACGATCACGTTCCGAACGTGACCATGGACGAGCCGCCGCGAGCAACGCCGATGGTGGAGCAAGCAATGGAACAATTTCAGCAGAAATGTCGATGTCCTTTTCCAAGAACAAGAGTGGCAGAGTGATGATCAAGCAAGCACCGCCACGAGTTCTTCTCGCCGGTCGATCGATGTTATCGACGAGGAGGAGATGCGAGAGGGTAGTTGGAGCCATCTACAAAGCCGTAGGAGACACTATGTTGAATCACAACACAGCTTTTCCGGGGCACCTTCCGCAAAATCATGGCTGAAACTTTTGGTCGGCGAGTTGACAAACGATTTGAAGCAAGATTTGAGAGCTTTCAGGCCGTTGTACTTCAACACTCAAAGAATCTTCGGGGAAGTCAACTTGGAGGAGAAGAGATAATCGGTACAAGCAAAGATGGAGCTATTCATGATGGAAAAGAGAAGCCTCCGTGACCGAGAAGCAAACTCATGGTCGTAGCTTTTGGTGCGACAAGGATATACCCGCATCCGCTATAAGATTTCTCCGTAGCAAACAGATTGCGAAGAGTGTCTATGGAGATGGGTATAGTGAATTCACTGATTACATGTGCTGGATGCTTTGCCGAATCCAGGATACGGGAGTGCATCGGGAGTGCCTTCTAGGAGACAGGGGAGCAAAAGATGCAAATGATGAGCTCCTAAGCGTAATGGCGATATGATGCGAATCAATTCGGCCCGAAACCAAAGCATCGAGACATATGCATACAAATCTCCTTTCCCGAATGGTACAATAGGGTAGCTCTTCCACCAAGAGTTAAACCACCAACGGATTTGACCAAATTCTCGGTCGGGATGATACCGTACCATTGAGCATGTCGGTAGATATCGATGCAACTTGGAGAAGCGCCGATGAAGCTTGAGGATCGAGATATTTTCCTATGTCTCGACGGGGCCGGCTTTCACATGGTTTGCATCGCAGCTCCGGCCAATTCCATTGGTACATGGGCTGAATTGGAGCAAAAGTTCCATTCATACTTTTATATAGGAACCAATGAGAAGAAGATGGTTGATCTCGTGGTCTATGAGGATGAAAACTACGAGACACCAATGGAGTATCTCATGATTCGCAGAAGCAAAGAACATGTGCTATTCTCTCGACTATTCCCGATGATCGGCTTGCACAATTGGTCATTGCGGGCATGCCGCCACATATTAGAGACAAGCTATTCGGCATGGAGTTTGAAGATCTTGGACAGCTTGCACAAAAGCCGACAAAGAATGAGCAATCAAGCCCAAGGGTTCGAAGAGATGCTCGTTTTCGAAGAACAAGTGTAACCGATATGTATCATGGATTTCTGGAGGAAGCATCCGAATATGAAGATGAAGATGAAGTAGGCCGTAACGCAGAGTTGACCTGGACAAAAGAGCCTACTTTGGTCGGTCATCGATGGGTGAAGCAGAAGGGATCTTATGATTTTGATGTCGTAAAGCGGATAAGCTCTTTTTTGTATCCGGTCCAAGAAGGACGCGTTAAGGCGCTGAAGGACATCCTATGCGCATACTGGAAGGAGTAAAGGATAAGAAGTGCGTGGATTTCATGATACAAACTCTCATCATATCAATGATTGCCGAGTGTTGAGTAAAAATTCGAAGGCTATTCAAGATGGACACTTAAGATTTGATGGCAAGATGAAAGTAGACAAGAACCCATTCCCTCGTAACATGGTCTCTTTCTCCATAGGCATGGTTGATGCCAAGTGAGTCCAAGGAAAAGGGAAAGATGAAGGTTCGACATCCGAAAGAGCCAAAGAGATTGGTTCGTTGACCCTAATCGGCAAGTTACCAAGGAGGAAGTGCAACAAGCGCAGTTCAAGAATAGCCGAACGAGAAGGGTCAAACTTCGAGATGCAGCTAAGGGAAATTGCCGAATACACGCCGATTCGCGAGGGTTACAAAGACGACACTTATTGAATAAGTGGCAATGGGAAAAGAAGATGGAGTATGATGAGGAACAAGAAGTACATTGAGGAGGAGCGCAGTTCATGGCGTAACGTCGGAGATATGAAGCGTAGTGCGCCAAAGGGAACAAGAAGAATACGAGGAGAGAGCAAGAGCAATCTCATTGGAATTGTTCCTTCTTCATTAATCGTTGGAATGAAGGCTTGAAATTGCCCGTAAAACAATTGCCCCGAATGCGTGATCAATATTCGGAAGTACAGCAATCTCGAGTCAACCGTCCCGTTCATGATAGACTTGGGATGAAAGTTCCGTAGAACGATCGGCGCCTAAAAATAAAACAGTTTTGATGGATATCGGAGGAAAAGATTTGCGAGACCAAACATGGGCTCACGGTAGTGTCCATACTGCGGAAGAGAGCTCCTACAGATGGCAAAAAGGTCAATGGTGCCCTCCCGGTCTGCGGAAAAGCCGGAAGAGAAGAGTTCGGCGTTTGAGAAATCAAGAGATGAAGCAGGAAATAGCCGAAAAGAAGCCGATTATGGCGTCCTAAAAAAAAGGATGGTAGACAGGCCCATCGGCTAATACTAACATGGTGTTCTTCATTCCATTAGAGTTTAAAGCTCCCGAAGACCAAGAAGTGCAAGATGAGGTATATTCGGATTTTGATGAAACCGAATGCCGAGACCGATGGCTCAACTTGTGTTGACTCGGCAAGCAATCTTTGATAAGCCAGTTAAAAATCATCATCCGAAACCATTGTACTTGAAGGGATATGTCAATGGCAAGCCTTTAACTAAGATGCTTGTTGATGGAGGGGCTGCTATCAATATTATGCCCTATGCTACTTTCAGGAAACTTGGTATGACAAATGAAGATTTTTTGCAGACCGACATGATCCTTAGAGATTTTTGGCAATGCTTCGATACTCGTGGAGGTACATGTGGAGGTGATGATTGGATCCAAGACCTTGATCACTACCTTCTTTGTCATTGATGGCAAGGGGGCATATAGCATGCTTCGGGAAGGGATTGGATCCATGCTAATTGCCGTATACCCTCAACTATGCATCAAATCCTTATTCGGTGGGTAGGAGATGATGTAGAAGTTGTTCAGCCGATGATTCAAAGTGAGTGTTGCCACTTCGAGCCCGCTTATTGGGAGTATGATGGACTAGATTGCCTTTCGGGTAAGGTATGGAAAGAAGGTCTGTCAATGTGTTCGACGGGGATCAATGCCCGATCCAAGCGGTCGGCTCGACAAGAACTTTTAATGGGCAATCCAATCGATGGCAACAAAGGCAACGGGTCGTGGTTTCATGTCGGCCACGACAAATTAGAAGAAATCAATGTTGGTGATAGCACAAAGTCAAGGCCGATGTATATCGGTGCAAATTTAGACCCGAGAATATAAATTGAAGTTAATAGAGTTGCTTGAATGAGTTCAAAGATTGTTTTGCTTGGGATTACAGAGATGCGGGTTGGATCGATCAATTGTTGAGCATAAGTTTGCCTATAAAACCCGGATTTCGTCCTTTCAAACAACCTCCACGGAAAATCTATAAAGAGGAGGTATTGGCCGATGTAAAGAAAGAGATTGAGAGATTAATTGAAGCAAACTTTATTCGGCCATGCGGTATGCGAGAATGGATTTCAAATATAGTACCTGTCTACAAGAAGAATGGAAAGATGAGGGTATGCATAGATTTCGAGATCTCAACAAAGCTACTCCAATGGATGGATACCCAATGCCGATTCTTTGATTTATTAGTGGATGCGCAAAGGCGAGGTTATGAAGTTATCGGTTTTATGGATGGCAATGTCGGCTACAATCAGATTTTCATGGCGGTTGAAGATATTGCAAAGAGCGCATTCGATGTCCTGGTCACATTGGATTGTTTGAGTGGATAGTGATGACATTTGGATTGAAGAATGCTGGTGCAACTTATCGAGAGCCATGAACTATATTTTTCATGAGTTAATCGGCAAGATTGTAGAAATTTATATTGATGATGTAGTAGTCAAATCCGAGAGACCATGAAGGACATTTAGCCGATTTAAGAAAGACTTTGGAGTGCACAAGGAGACATGGCTTAAAGATGAATCCAAACAAGTGTGCTTTTGGAGTCTCGACCGGTGAGTTTTAGGGTTCTTGATCCACAAAGGAGGGATAGAAGTTGGAAAAAAGAGCATGGAAGCAATAGACAAAGTTGTGCCCCCAACTAACCTTGCGTAATTGCAATCATTCTTTGGGCAAGGTCAATTTCGTGAGAAGATTCATATCCAATTTATCGAAAGAGTGTTGCCTTTCTCTCCATTGTTGAAGCTCAAGAAAGATCGAAATTTATGCGGGGTGACATACGGCAAAAGGCTTTTGATGAAATCAAGCAATATATGAAGGCACCGCGATGTTGGTACCTCCACAACTTGAGAAGCCTTTCAAGTTTGTATGTGGCGCCGATAGCCTAACAATAGGATCGGCCCTTATGCAAGAGTTTGATGGAAAAGAGAGAGTAATAGCTTACCTTAGCCGAAAACCGTTAGATCCGAAACAAGGTATTCGGCTATAGAAAAGCTCGTTTGTGTGTTTATTACTCATGCACCAAATTTCGGCACTATTTGTTAAATGCCGAATGTGTGGTTATATCTAGTTTTGATGTAATTAAACACATGTTGTCAATGCCGATTTTAAGTGGGAGAATCGGCAAATGGGTATTAGCACTTTGCTCGAGTTTAATTTAAAGTATGAGTCGGCAAAAGCGGTGAAAGGACAGTGCAATTGCCGATTTTATTACTCAACATCGTGATTTATCGTTGATATGATTAGCATTGCCCCATGGGCATTATTTTTTGATGGATCATCATGTGACAAAGGTGGTGGTGCTGGTATTCTTTTGATATCCCCACGTGGAAAGATATTTGAGTTTGCTTTTTCAATTGAATATCCTGTTACTAACAACCAAGCGAGTATGAGGCTTTGCTTAGAGGGCTTCTTTGTTGGTAGAACGAAGGCCGTTCTTTGTTGAGGTATTTGGTGATTCTGAATTGGTAATCAATCGTTGACGAGGACAATATGAATGCAAAAATGATGTCTTTGCAAGGGTACCATGAAGAATGTAGGGAACTTCGAAAAGTTTTCGCAGTTACTTTGCATCATATACCCGAGAGCACAATGGAGAAGCAAATAAATTAGCTCAAGTACATACGGATATCGGGAAAATCATGAAGTCTATACAGCGAGAAGAAGATGTTTTCAATTCGATCGATAAGTAATGGTGGAGAAGTGACATTATCAACTATACGAAAGATCCATCTCAAAGAGTTTCCGGAGGCTCGGGTATAAGGCATTTAAATTTGTGCTTCTTGATGATCGGTTGTACCACAAGTCTATAGATGGAGTGTTGCTCAAATGCTTGAGCCAAGAAGAAGCTAAGAAGATTATGTTTGAAGTCCATGAAGGAGCTTGTGGTGCACATCAGTCGGCTTACCGAATGAAATGGATAATAAGGAGGACGAGGTACTTTTGGCCGACTATGTTGGAGGATTGCTTTGAATATTACAAAGGGTGTCGAGATTGTCGGATATTTGGTAATGTTCGGGAGAGCACTCGCATCCGTTCGAATCCGATAATTAAACCTTGGCCGTTCGGAGGATGGGGTATAGATTTAATTGGACAGATCAATCCTCCATCTAGCAAAGGACACAAGTTTGTGTTGCTAGCACCTTGATTATTTCACCAAGTGGGTTGAAGCTATCCCTTTGAAAAGGTCACATCGAGAAAATATGATCGGTTTGTCAAGGAACATATAATTCATAGGTTTGGGATTCCAGAGACCATTACAACCGATCGGGGACTCAATTCACTTCTTCGAGTTTTGTGATTTTGCCGAAAACATGGGGATAAGGCTGTATAATTCTTCTCCTTATTATGCACAAGCCAATGGCCAAGCGAGGCGTCAAATAAGATCATGATCAAGATTATTCGAGAAGAAAATCGATGAGAAGCCAAGGAGATGGCACTTGGTCCTTAATGAAGCATTGTGGGCTTACCGAATGGCTTGCCATGGGTCCACACAAGCATCTCCATATGAGTTGGTTTATGGACATAATCTTTGTGATGCCTTGGGAGTTGCAATCGGGATCAAGGAGAGTTGAGTTACAAAAGGACTCGACGGAAAAAGATTATAAGGATCTCGATGATGGATGAGTTAGAAGATTTGCATTTGATTCGTCTTAAGGCCTTGGAGAATATTGAGAAGAATAAAATACGTGTTGCCAAGTACTACAACAAGAGAGTTAAAATTAAGCAATTTGCGAAGGAGAATTGGTTTGGAAAACAATATTGCCAATTGGTACCAAAGACAGAATATTCGGCAAGTGGTCTCCGAATTGGGAAGGACCTTTTCGAGTTGTCGTTTTGCACGGCAATGCGTATATATTAAAACGCTGTTTGGAGAAGAACTTACTAGAGCCATCAATGGCGAGATACCTTAAGAAGTTTTATCCAAGTATCGAAGTTGGATCTTAATTGTGATTATGACATAAGCATGGTATAGCCGATTGAATAAAATCGCCTTGAGCAAAGGAAAGAAGTTGGAAAGAAGTAAGATAATATTATCGCCTCTAGTGGAAAGATAGCCGATATCGTGTGTATCGTCTTGAACAAAAATAGCCGATACGGTTGTATCGCCTTTAGTCGATTTTTAAAATATAAGTGAACAGTTTGATCTTATCTCTCGGTGATAGGTTTATCGGGAGAAGATAAAGGGAATTGAAGTACTACGCTACAAACCGTCAAGTCATGGAACGGGACCGAGATCTAATCGGCTAAAATGATGTCATGCGATTCGGGAGTTTTCGTTTGGGAAGAGCGTTGCGATCGAGTTCTAGCTAAGGGAAAATTTGCAAAGAAGCAAATACAACAGACGAATGTCATCGCGAGACAAGCAAGAACAAGAAGAGGACCAACATTCTTCATTAAAATTTTATTTACAACCCGCGCCAATCCTAGTACAAGCTACTCCTCTTCTTCGTTGAAGAGCTTGTTGAGGACAGACTCGGGGTTGGTGGCGTTGGCCATGGCGTCGGCGTGGGCGTCGTAACCCGCCCGGGAGGCCCTCGATGTCGTCGACTTCGTGAGGGAGCCCGTCGCGGAAGCCGGTCGGCATCGGAGCGTAGTCGTCCCGGTCCGGGGACGACATCCCCGCCGGGCCGAGGGAGGTGCCGAGGCGCACGCCATGAAGGGCAACCTGGTCGACCTGACCAGGCACCGCCTCGAGGCGTTCCACCAGCGTCGCCCCTTGGGCGTTCACGTGGTTGGCCGCCGCCGTCGCCGCCACCTTCAAGCGGTCCAGCTCCGCGGTGAGGTCTGCAAAGAAAAAATAAGATTAATCAATGAGTAGATGAATCGGAAGGAACATGGGTTGAAGGCAATTGGCGAAAAGTGAATACGGTGATGGCCTCGCTCATCCGCCGGCGGTTGTCCTCCAACTCCAGCCGAGCGATCCCGAACTTCTTGGTTTCTTCACCAAGAAGCTCCATCGCCTCATCCCGCTCACGGCGATACGCGCGGCGTCGTAACGGGCGTACGGCGGATCTCCTCGTCGTTCCTCTCCCATATAGGAACGTACGAAGCGCGACCCCGATGAAGCCGAAACAGGCCGGGCCGGAGCGGGAGCGCAGCGAAAGCAGAGGCGTCGAACGCCGCAGCCGGCGCCGGGAAGCGCCATTGGCCGGTGCTGATCCTCGCCGTCCTACAAACGAGGTACCGTCAAGATCGGCTAATTTAGAAAAAACACGGACAAGATGGGGAGATCGTTTCTTCTGCAGACGGCGACCACCACGGCCGCTTCCCTCCGCCGCGTCCACCACGGGAGCGGGAGCGGAAGCGGAAGAGGGAGCGTGGGTGCCGGCCCGGCGACCCGCCTCCGGACATTGGCGATGTAGTCGCCGGTGTTCCTGATAGCCCGAAACGGATCAAGAAGATAAGCAACCGCAAAGGGGGCGAGGTTCGATCGGGTAAAGACTATCGAATAGCACAACTCAAGGGATTGGAGATCTCACCGCCGGCGCCGGTTGCTACTACCCTCCGCCTCGTCTGGGCGGGACGCTTATTACGATCTCCGCCGCTCGCCATTGGTGATGGTGGGGGTTTTTGGGCTTGAAGGCAAGGAGGAAGTGGAAGAGATTGAAGAAGATAGCAACTGCTTGTGTTTGATGTGGTGATGGTGGGAGCCGATTTGGTCCTATTTATGAACGTGGGAGCCGTGGAGACTGTGGGAAAGCCAAGCGACGAGTAGGGTTTCCACGTTTATGGGCCGATGTTGAGTTGGGCCGAGCCCATTACACGCGATTCGGTTACCATACGCTCGGTCGGCTAAATAGGCGATGAAAGTTATTCGGCTAAAGTGAACGCTTGAAGAAAAGCAATAGTTACGTTGGCCGATATACGCGTCTATGAGTACGGTTGTAATTGGAAGAGCCGAATGGTAATGAAACGAGAGAAAAAGATAAAGATTATCTACTTTTCAAGAGAAAAGAAATTGTTTTCAAGTATGACAAGGCCAAGCCTAAGAGTCTACATCTTCAAGTACAAGCCAAGCGGCTATACATTTAAGAAAGAATTGATAATGCAAAGAGCATCAATCTTGATTCGGTTGGCCTCATCAAGAGCTTTTGGTCCTCTTCTTGAGAATCTTGGATATTGGACAGGTTTGCTTTTGATTTGCCGCGTCTCCTTAATGACCGATTGTATTTTGGATTTAGCCGAATCAAGAGATGGCGATTTGCGAGCTTAGTTTCATGAGACTGAATATTGGCATTCGGTTGAGCCAATTGAGCTTCAAGTTTGGCTTTTTCTTCTCTCATGACTGCGGCTACGGTTCTAAGGTGCTCAAGAGATGCTCGTTGACTTGATGCTAGAATAGAGCTCCTTGGCCTCTTGTTCCTTGGCCATTTTTCTTTTCTCCAGATCAACTTTGGTGGACATATTCTTGTGTGCTCTCTTGATAGCAGCAAAATGATCATCAAGGTGTGATAAAGCGTCTATGGCGGCCTTGAGATTGGAAGGAAGCTCTTGATCAATAAGCTCGCTATTTCCCTTATTTTGTCTCGAGTCTTGGGCCAAAGCAACAATATCCTTTTCAGAAATGAGATTATATCCTTTAGCTTGGCTTGACTCTCGATGAGGATGCTTGGTTGGAAGAAACTTCATCGTCTTTGTCCCCAAAGCATACTCTTGACGATAAGGGAAAAGCGGCTTGAGGGTGGCGGTGTCCGTTGATGAACAAGGAAGGTAATTTAACCGAATGACTCAGTTGGAAATAAAAATAATCGAGTGGAGTAAAATAATACCTCCTCGGCAAAAGCCCGATCAATGGCATCCCGGGTAGCATCAAGACTCGAGTGACTAGTGCGATTCTTGCCGCTTCGGAGATAACGGTGTCATGGCTTGTTGATGCATCTTGGATTGCCGAAGGAGTTAAAAGCGTAATCCGGGGTGAGAGAGATTTTTCTCGCTACTTCTCCCGATCACCCGTTTGTTCATCAACCCGATGAGAGGGAATTTCTTCTCGCTATATCTCCTTGTTCACCTACTTGATCGTCCGCTGATGCATATCAAGATCATTGGTGAGCTCATTGTTTGCTTGACCAATGGAGGCTCCGGGAGAGTTGTCCAAGATCACTACCCTATCGGGACTTTGAGGGTTGGCTCGCACATGTTGAAAGAAAGTGATAAGTGCAAAACACACTTGCGTATGGAAAATAAAGGATAAAAAACATTCATACCCGAGGGAGTGGTTTAGCTTTCTTAGATCTTGTTTTCTTGGGAATTGCGAGTGTCCTTGATAGGGGAGGAAGAAGTTTTTCTTTTGAGATCTTTCAGAGCACCGTATCGTCGCGGGTATCTTGTTGAACTTTGTCAGACTTGGAGCATCATGCCCCAAAGCGGCAACGGGGGCCGGGTTGCCAATATTGAACCTCGGAGGACTTGGGGGAGCAATGTCTGTTCAAAGGAGATGTTTTAGAAACGGAAACGAGATATGAGGTAAAAGGTGGCTGTGAGTATGTACCTCATCATCGAGAAGAAAATGAAGGCATCAAGACTTGGCATAAAGGGTGAACTTGTGCTACGAAGATATGAGAATGCCATTCTTGCCACCGAGAGGTTGAAGGAAGAATGAGTAGCTTCAATTATTACCGGAGGATTGGGCTCATATGTTGGAAGCTTGCATCCAAGATTGAAGACTTTGTTGGCCTCGGTTATATTCAGCGGTGTCTCCCGGGTCCGATGATGCTCGAGAAATATGGCCTTGGGGGCAGCGGTGACCAAGTCCAAACCGTCTGGCAACCATGTTTGGATTATAAAATTCATAAGTTGAGCTTATCAACCGACCATGGTGAAATTCGTGGCGAGCACGGGGCTTGATGAAAGCATTGAAAATGTCCCTGGAATCATCATCTATGCAGCCCAACTCATAGCTGAATCGCAAGGAGAGTTAAATTTTCATTCTCCCGTAGGGAAACCGAGATCATGTGGTTGAATCCCTTGTAGAAGACCTTGAAAAGATGACCCAGGTCTAAGTCAATAATGATTGAAGATGCAGCCTCTCCATATGTCGACAAGATTTGTATGCGGGGTCTTCACCTTCAAGCATAATTGATTGAAGGAAAGTTCGGATTGTGGAGATTTCGGGGACAATCGATGCATGTATAGTTGCAACCACATACGGAGAAGCCACCATGGTCCATTGACACGGGAGATTTCGCCCGATTCCTCATCCGGATGTCTGGTGCATCATGTGGTAGAAAGCTCCCAGCAGATATTTGCCTAAAGGAATCGGCTTGCTCGTAGCCAATTCTTGACCATCACTATGTGATTCGGAGTGGGCTCATTGGACTTGCCACGAGAAAATGAATGCATAACCACATGTTCATGAATGCCCTATACTCTTTATCGACACGGGGCCGGTTGAAGCATAAGCCTGGACATACTTGGCCCAGCCTCCTCCCGATTTGATTATCGTGAGCTGGTGCTTTTGTATTTGAATGGGTATGTTGGCTTGGTAATGTTTAAACCGAGTCATCATAAAAATGTCGAGAGAGTGATCGACATTGGGCCATGACCGAAGATGAACGCATTGATGGCGTCGGACGAAGTGGGAAGCGGCTATCGGGAGGGAGTCGTTCCTAGGCATTTCGGCTAAAGAAAGCTCCGGACAATCTTGAATATCTTGGGATTCCCAAAAATCACCTTTGCTCCTGGATGCATCCTACGGTACCAATCACGCCATCCTTGTGATTGAAGGAAGGGGCCATGTTTTGAAAGTATTCGGCCATCTTGTTTGGGGGAGAAATCCTAGACTTAAAGGGGATCCTTAGGGTTTCCTTTTCAATAAATTCCCTTGGATTGGGGTCTCCCGCGGACCAAGAAAAAATGATCCGGGACACGCAAGATTGGAGATCAAGATCTCATTCTTCATTTCCTTTAAGAAGAAATTGAAGCAAATGGATCAAAAGGTGCATCCGGAAATTGATTCGAAAGAATTGCCGAATGGGTAAAGCAAGTAGGGTTACCTCTAGAAACTCCTCTTGAGTTCCTGTCGCCATGATGGAGCTGGTTGAAGTCTCGTCGCCATTGAAGTCAACTGAGCGCAGATCTCAAATGGCGGCCGCGGGTGTTGGCGGTCTTGACCTAGATGAAAGGCGCGACAGTCAATTTCGAAATAAAATCCTTTTATCTCGAAATTGAGGGGGCATGTGTTAACACCGAGAATTTGGTCGGGAATATGATGGGTGGACCCGGGACGGCGAGAGAGGAATTCGGCAAGTGCATATGCGGTCGGCTAATTTCCATGTGTTCGGCAAATGGCCAAGCGGTCGGCAACCGCTTTATTTGAAGGCGGAGAAAGGAAAAAGGAAGCGATCGAAAAGGGAAGGAGTCGTGATGATCAAGGACTCCGATTATGGATAGAGTTAGCGTGTCTTTGTCTTTCCAATTTTGGTTAGATAGTTCGTGAGTGCTTAGGACTCATGTTTTGTCCAGGGTATAAATATAAACCCTCGACCATTGTAATAAGGGTTCACAACCAAATCAATACAACCGGCTACGCGCCACCCTTCGAGTCCTTTAGTCGTGTCGTCGAGTTTTTCGAGAGGGCCAATCGATCCGTCGACCTCCGTAAGTCCCGGCAACCTTGTTATCATGTCTAGTATCGTGCGGCGGATTTAGATGTGATGCAAGTAGTCTCATCCGTTTTGCTTAGTATCGTGCGGCGGATTTAAGCTTAATGATGGGAAGTTTTTGCTTGTGCCTTGTATCGTGCGGCGGATTAAGACATGAGTAAAGATAGTTATCGGCTCTTTTAGATTTGGCAAGATCTAATAGATTCATTAAGTTATCACGTGTTGCATGCTTTATTTAATGTTTAATTATTTGCAACACTCTTTTGCCCAATCTAGATTGATACTCTTTCGGCTTGTTGATCGTTCCTTTCATGCTTATTCAATATCGAGTAGATCAAGCTCATATAGCCGAATTAGATCGATCTAGATTGTTACATGTTGCGGGTTCATTCACGTTATATGTAGATAAGCCTTGACAGACCGGGTACCGTGCGCGGATGCGGTCTTTGGGTTACTCTAGAGCTAGTCATCCGGTGGACTAGAGATCGGTTTAATCCGATAGGCTCCTTTTACATGTTGCTTGTTTGTTCCTTCTTCATGGACCCCGATTCGGCAATCTTGCCGATACGGTTATGCTTATACATGTAGCGAGTATCTATAGATCTGTTAGATAATTATATGCTTTTAGCTCTTTATTGCTAGATTGTATCATACGGCGGATTGATCTAGTAGCAAGGAGTGGCGTAAATTCATAGTGAGTGGTATCATGCGGTGGATTAGCTTGCTTGGGTTTATGCTCGACGGGTTTATGAAGGCTAGACGTGCGGCAGACTAGTTGGAGTAGCCTATGCATGTGTTGTTTAGTAGATTTATAATTATAAGTTACTTATTCTTAATTTTTAGTGTTTGATGATGTTTTAAACATGAGATGTAGTTTGATATGCTTTAATGATCTAATCTTGTTCAAACATGTCTTCATTTACTGTATTCGGCTAGTTTGTTCTGTTTACATCGGTTATGTTACTTTAGCCGAATGAGGCGCATCTGTTAAGCGAGATAGCTTCCATAGCTATGTGTCGTCGTAAGTGGCTTCGGGGCCGTAAAGATGGAACTGTCGGGTCTCACCCAAAGACGTTCCAGCTTATGATCTTACCGTTTTATCCCTTGTCGATTTCCGTGTCAAATCGACTGGCACGCCACCGGATTCAGACGCCCGGGCACCCGATTGAAGCTAGGCTTTCCGGCTTGCTGTGTGTGAGACGCAGGGTGGTCACATTTTGCGTCAACACCCTCCATCAACCAAATAGAATTTGCCTGGAGGTACCCGGAAGCCCTTGGTCATAGCTGATCCTAACACTCTAGAATTAGTAGTTGATCCCTCCCATCCACTAGAAATCAAAGTGATGTTCAGATCCAAATCACATGCCACGATCACATTAATGCTTAGTATATGCTTCCTCTTTCTAAAAGGAGATGATTTCTCAAAGGATATGGAAATAGGAATATGAGTTCCATCAATGGCACCAAGACAATTCTTGAAAAATGGATAGAATTTAGGATTGTCTTGGATTTTTTGGTGCACTTGATTAGGATCAGGAGGTTGAAGGTAATGGCGAGAGAGTGCGGGAATGACCACCTTGAAGAAGTGGTTGATGTGATGATGAAAAGAGTCATTGTTGTGCCCAAAAAACAATTGGAGATCCTCATACGAGGCGTTGTGACTTAACATATATAGGAAGATACCCAACTTCTCCTCCACAGTGATCGTAGTATCAACAAGAAGTCTTTTCCTTCTAAGGTAAGTTGCTATTCCTTCAAAGATATATTGTTCCATTCTAAATGCAACTTGACAGTTCTTAACATGCCCCTCGAGGAGTCTATGGACTTTAATCTCGCCTGTTTCTTCAAAAGTATGACGCTTCTTCCCCCCCCCCCCCCTCTAGTAGAACTCATAAGGTATAATGCGGGGAAAATAAAAGGCATCATGGCATCGTCTTCTTCCTCCCTCCTCTTTCTAATACGATCATGTAGTGAGAGACGCATTGTAGAACTGAAGCATATAAATATAGTCATATATAAACTAAATATTATTAACCATATCATATAGATATATAGGCAGTGTTGGAGTACCTTCCGGGGTTCGTACCAGATCCCAAGATACTGGATCCCAGAAGACGAAGGTTCACCTTCCCCTACTCTAAGCGGTGGTGGTGAGATCTACAAGTAATAAGAAAATGTATTTGTGTTAAGAAAAAAACACACTTGAATTATTGCTGCTACAACAAGTTTCAGTTAATACAAACGCATGGATAGACATCTAAATAGTGATTATGTCACTGTAATGACTTTTCAAATAATGCAATGGGAAAAGGAAAAGAAATCTGGAACTGGGCTTAGAACTGCAGCAGATTAGTGATGTTTGATCGGAGCATGGTAATGACTAATAAAGAGTAGAATTGTTTCTGCAGATGAAAATGAAATGCACTAGCACACATGATCCAGCAAGCACCAAGAATATTCATGATCCGCAAAGTGAATTTAGTAAGCTAGCTTTAGCGAACCTATAAGAAATATAAGCTGGCTTCTATGAACATGTATCAGTAGTCACCAACTGCTAGTAATTAATTTAACCATTTGAACCTACCTCAGATAGTGAATAACAGAAGTAGCAAAATTATTCCCCAACTGAAACTTTTGACTAGCAATTTCAGTATTAGAACTTTACAAGCGCTAGTGTGCTACCAATGCTTATACGAAGACAGGGGGCTAGGTGACTCAATGTGGCACTACACCTAGCCACCCAGATTTGAATCCCCTCGGGAGCGAATTTGGGTGCCTAAAGCACCATTCCATCTTCATACTAAAATCAAGAATCACTACAAGAAACCTAACTTTCTATGACAAAAATGGTCGTGACAAAGCCATGTTTTGTCATATAAAGTTTACTTAATGTGACGAAATGTCATGTGTCGTCACAAAGTTGTAAGGCCATGCACTATTTATGACGATGTGGTTCTCTGTGTCACATAAAGGTATCAAATGTCGTCATAAATTGTCAGGTCCCAGTAGTCGATTGACGCCGTTGTTTTCGTGACGATTTCTCTGGTGTTTGTGTGACAAATTTACATTGTCACGTTAAGTTATTTAAAAAAAAATAAACTTCCCCAACATCAATATGCCTCTGCAGGTGGACCCATCCCTCACCGTTATTTAAAAAATAAACTTCACTTTCCCCTTTCCCCTTTCCTCCTCACATCGGCCATCCCTACTCTCTTGCACGCAGCACGCCGCGCCCCTTCCCCGCGCCCCCCCGTCCCCCGCACCACGCCGCCGCCCCGTCCGGCGCCGCGACGGCCCTCCCACCCGGCGCCCTGTTGACGGCATTTATACCCTGTTTTCATCCCATGAAAGCCGTCAACATTGGTCACGTTCTAAAGCTACACCCAGCAAACAAGTAGTGATATAGGTGCATTTCACTTGGTTCCACATGTACATGTCACTATTTGGATGCATGTACAAACAGGTACTAATCAAGCCTGAACAAGCGTGAATGGAGCAAATTTGAGCAAACTTCAAATGAGCAAGCAATACAAGTGACAAGCCAGGACAGCACCAGGAAGCTGCCACGTGGGCCAGGGGCCAAAGGCCAGGTCGGCCGACCACCTTTTGGTGGCAGGACACCTTGGCATTGCTCCCACTGCCACCTGGACCTTCTAGAAGGCCAGTGGGACCCACCTGTCAGCCAACCCCAGGTCGGCCGACCTGCAGGTGGGCCCTACTTGAGGTCGGTTTGCTTCCACCGCCTTCCTGCATGACTCCCACGTGTCCTACACCGAGCATCGTCCATTAAAGCCGGTGTGAACGTCTAGCTGCACCCAGGAACGCCCACAAGTGAAGTGTGACAGCCTTCCGTTGGGACCGAGAAGTTCTCCTGAGCGTGTTGTTAGGTTAGATTGTAGGTCTGCACTGGTGGCTGCTTCAGGGGGTGTTATTTAGCCACCTGTCTCGCCCATCGGCCGTAGCAGAAAGTTAGAGCTAGTTCTCACGTATACTGGTTAGAACCCAAAATACTAGAATTACCTCTCTAGCCCATCCTAAGCCCTTTGATCATTGCCTGACGGCATACCTTGGCTTAGTTAGTCCACTTCTCGTTCCCTGTGGAAAATACGATACCTGGAATACTCCCGGTGAAGTGCTACATTGACTACCCGTCCGCTTGCGGTAATCCCGTTTGCCACATCTGGTGTCAACAAGCATTTCTGGCGCCGTTGCCGGGGAACGGTAGCTGGTTAGCTAGAGCCATAGTCGTCAAACTATCCTTGTTAGATTAGAAACCTTTTACCTATTCAATGGATCAAACAACCCTTTTTGATTATGCGGCTCCAACGGGCGCTGAGTTGGAGCCGCCTAGTTCTTCTCAGGCTATTTTAGCCGCCCGCTATGAACTTCGCCCGAGTCTCATAGTGATGGTTCAGGAGAATCCCTTTTCGGGAGAAGGAGATGAAAACCCATACACCCACTTACGTGATTTCGAGCAACTTTGCTCGTGCATTCACATCCAGGGGATGAGACGAGTTACCCTTAAGTGGAAGCTTTTTCCGTTCTCTTTAACGGGAAAAGCTAGACGCTGGTAGTCTCGTTACGTAGATAGTGTAGACAGAGAGTGGGAGAAGTTACAAGCCAAATTTTGCCTTACCTATTTCCCTATCTCCCGTGTAGCCCGTCTCCGCAGAGATATCCTAAACTTCCAACAAGAAGAGAAGGAATCTCTCGGTGCGGCATGGACACGAATCATGGACTTAACGTCCTCCGGTCCAAACTTAGCCATACCCGAGCCAACGTTAATGCAACACTTTTATCTCGGCCTTAGGCAAAGTTCCGCACAATTCCTTGATCTAGCCTCGCAGGGAGCATTCCTTCATCTACCCATTAGTGAAGGTAAGGTAGTCCTAGCAACCATACTAGACAATACCCCCTACACTGATGATCATAGTGAAGCCCCTGAGGAAGACCAAACCCCTAGGGACGAAACCTCGACAGCCAATACCACAACCCAAGCTGACGAGCCTGAACCACAAACATCTCCAGGGGAAGAAGTAATTCACCCCCTGGAATATCCCTTGAACATCGAGACAGACCTTTTTGCCGATTTTGGCAATGTCTCGAAACAACTCGTGCATAAGAAACCTAATAGAGATCCAAATAGGCATATCGCTTTACGCTTAGAGGACCGTTATCTTAAGGCAACTACCCAAGAGCTCATGTCTGTCATGAGCAGCGAATGGCTAAGAGAATCAGAGGTGTCGTCTGATATCATCAGACTTCTATCCTGTTTCACAACCATTCCCTGTACCATAGGTAGGATCTCTATCGAGTCTCTTTATGACCCAGCCGTAGGAGCAAATGTAATGTCTAAATCCTTAGCACTAACACTCCTCTGTGAGGAACCGTTAACGCCTAATGACAAATTCCTCAAGATTCCGTCTGGGGAACTAGTCAAGAGTTGCGGTCTTGCACGAAACATACCAATCACCATTAACAAAGTAAATGTCCTCCTAAATTTCCACATCTTTGATGTAGAGGACATTGACTTGTTAATTGGGCACCCGCTCCTTAGATTTCTGAATGGCTTTCAGAGCGGGTAAGTTAGGGGTCAACTCGGGAAAAACACAAGCCTTCTAATTCCCTTTGTCGGTTCAGCTAATAGCAAATCAGAACCACAACCCAAAATTGACCCAATAGAGGAGGTAATGGTGGCAGCCCATGCAGAAGCATCACAACCCGATTTAGAAGAAGAGGCTGAGGATTACATCGAAGAGCTAGAAACAAACCCTTAGAGCTAGATGAATCCGAACCACAACCTAAACCCTCCATAGAAATTAAGCCACTTCCTTCTGGGCTTAAGTATGTCTTCCTTAACGGCGATAGAGACAAACCTGTCATTATTAGCGATCAGCTCTCTGAAGAAGAGACCACTAGACTCATAGCCGTTCTAGAGAAGTATCGCTCTGTCTTAGGATACTCCCTCCAAGACCTTAAGGGGATTAGCCCCGCTCTTTGCACACATCGCATCCCAATAGAACCCGAAGCTATACCCTCGAGAGAGCCTCAAAGGAGGTTAAATAATGCGATGAGAGAAGTAGTAAAGAAGGAGGTCTTGAAGCTCTTGCACGCGGGCATAATCTACCCTGTTCCAAACAGTGAGTGGGTCAGCCCTGTACAAGTAGTACCTAAGAAAGGAGGAATGACGGTCGTTAAAAATGATAATAACGAACTTATCCCACAACGAACCATCACGGGATGGAGGATGTGCATAGATTACCGAAAACTCAACAAGGCTCCAAAGAAAGATCACTTTCCGTTACCATTCATCGATGAGATGCTGGAACGGTTGGTGAAACACTCTTTCTTCTGTTTCCTTGACGGGTATTCAGGTTATCATCAAATCCCGATCCATCCCAACAACCAAAGTAAGATGACATTTACATGCCCTTACGGGACATATGCATATAGGCGCATGTCTTTTGGCCTATGCAATGCTCCCGCTTCTTTCCAAAGGTGCATGATGTCCATCTTCTCAGACATGATCGAAGAAATCATGGAAGTCTTCATGGATGACTTCTCCGTCTATGGCAAGACTTTTGACAGATGTCTTGAGAACCTGGAGCGTGTCTTATGAAGATGCGAAGAAAAACACTTGATCCTAAACTGGGAAAAATGCCACTTTATGGTTAGGGAAGGGATAGTGTTAGGACATAGAGTGTCCGAGCGTGGAATAGAGGTAGATAGAGCTAAGATAGAGGTCATAGAACAGCTCCCACCTCCCACGAATGTTAGAGGAGTGTGCAGTTTCCTTGGTCACGCTGGTTTTTATAGGAGGTTTATACAAGATTTTTCGCAAATCGCTAGGCCTTTAACAAACCTGCTAGCTAAAGACGCACCCTTTGATTTTAATGATGAGTGCTTAGATGCATTTTACTACCTTAAGAAAGCACTTGTCTCTCGCGCCAATCATACAACCCCCGATTGGTCGCTTCCCTTTGAGATAATGTGTGATGCTAGTGATTATCTTTGTAGGAGTTGTCTTAGGACAAACTAGAGATAAGAAGCATCATGCTATCGTTATGCTAGTAAAACACTAACCGGAGCTCGGCCTAAACTATGCAACCACCGAAAAGAGCCGTTGGCCGTAGTGTTTGCTATAGACAAGTTTAGGTCTTATCTCGGTAGGAGCAAAAGTGATCGTTTACACCGATCACGCTGCTTTAAAATACCTATTCACTAAGAAAGATGCTAAAGCAAGATTAATAAGGTGGATCTTGCTACTCCAAGAATTTGACTTAGAGATAAAAGATAAAAAGGGAGTAGAAAACTCGGTCGCAGACCACCTTTCTAGGATGCAGGTTGAAGACAAACAGAGTTTGCCGATCAACGATTATCTTCGGGACGACACACTTCTCAAAGTGTCAGCTGCTCACCCTTGGTATGCAAATATCGTCAACTACATGGTCTCTGGCTATGTACCACCGGGGGAAGATAAGAAGAAGCTGATCAAACAAAGCAAGGCACATCTATGGGACGACCCTTACCTCTATAGGGTCTCGTCAAGATGGGGGGTCCGAGACGGTGTGTTCCAACCGAAGAAGGCATCCAGTTATCGAGTAAATGCCATGGGGCTGAATATGGAGGCCATTATGGTGCATTCAGAACCCATGCCAAGATTTGGCAAAGTGGATTCTACTGGCCTACCATGTACGGTGACACCAAGGACTTCATCAAGAGGTGTGAGAGATGCCAACGACACGGGAATATCAATACCCGTGATGCCATGCCCCTCACAAACAACCTTCAAGTGGAGCTCTTTGATGTCTGGGGGATAGATTACATGGGTCCATTTCCACCATCACAAGGATATGAGTACATACTAGTGGCAGTGGACTATGTATCTAAGTGGGTCGAAGCAATGCCGTGTAAGTCAGCCGACTCAAAGCACGCCAAGGCAATGTTTCATGACACCATCTTCCCAAGATTCGGCACCCCAAGGCTAGTCATCAGTGACGGAGGCAGCCACTTCATTGACAAGAGATTACAAGAATACCTGAAAGAAATGGGGATAAGGCACAATGTGGGTACACCTTACCACCCCCAGACAAGCGGACAAGCAGAAACTTCGAACAAGCAAATCAAGAATATTCTGCAGAAGACTGTCAATGAGATGGGATCAGCATGGAAATCTAGACTTTCTGATGCACTCTGGGCATATAGGACTGCATACAAGACTCCTATTGGTATGACCCCATACCAACTTGTATACGGAAAGACATGCCACCTGCCTGTCGAGCTGGAGCATAGGGCACATTGGGCCATTAAGAGGTGGAATATGGACTTGTCCTCAGCCGGAAAACATCGAAAGATCCAGATCTCAGAGTTGGAGGAATGGAGAGAACGAGCTTATCACAATGCCAGAATCTACAAGAAGAGAACTAAAAGATGGCATGATAAGCGAATCAAGCAAAAAGAGTTCCATCCGGGGAACAAGGTACTCATGTTCAACTCCAGGGTCAAACTTTTTGGCCATGGAAAGCTAAGAAGCAAATGGGAAGGCCCGTACCTGGTGGTCGACGCCGCGACGCATGGAGCTGTGACGCTACAGGACGACGACGGCAATGTCTTCAAGGTAAATGGCCATCGCCTTAAACTCTTTTATGAACATGATTCCGTACCAGAAGAATTAGACATGATAGATTTTACCTTAGATCCTAATCAATAAAATCATGTTTACTTCATTGACATGCTAAAACTTTAACATTTTACATTTTTGAAACTGCATGCCACTTTGCTTGATTAAAAATAAGGGTAGCATAGGAATTTCTAGGAACACTTGAGCACTTGGGAGCTAGTCCCTAGGAGCCAGGTGTAGGTCGACCGACCTGTGTTTGGCACCTACTCGGACCCAGGGTGGTGCAGCCAAAATAGGACCTCAGCCTGGTCGACTAGACCCAACTAGGGTCCGGTCGACTGACCAAGAAATTCATGATTTGAATTCGCAGAAATCCTTGGAACGGCTAGGGGAGCCTGTAGTTCAAATTTGAATTCAAACGGCGAAACTTCGCCGGTCGGCCGACCGGGCTTTTCGATAATTCGAACTCGGCGAAGGAGCAGGAACGGTGGAGAGGCGTCTCGCAGGACGCTCCCTTTCGAATTCTTTCGAAAATCGCCAGAACCCTCTCCTCCACCTTGCCTTTAAAAGCCCCCTAGGACTATCCTCTCTTCCCACAACATTCTAGCCAAGTTCATCACCTCCATTGCCCATTTGAGCCGTCCTTGATCATCATCCACCTTGCCATGGCGCCACCCACGAGAAACCACCAAATCGTCCCTCGCCCGGACTCTCCCATGCCGCCGCGATCACTCACTGCCGAAATGGAATGTGCCATGGCGGTGCACGTGATCGAGGCACAGCCTCTGGCCCTGGTGCCACCCACTGGATGGCTGCTGGGGAAAAACCCCTGGTCGGCCGACCAACATTTTGGGTCGGCCGACCAGAGGCGTGGTCGCCCGACCACTCCCCAGCGTCCTGCCCAGTCGGGGCCTTCATCGCGCTCACTTACGCCCAAAAGGACTCTTGGGAAATCCCCCGCGAGATCCACCACGCCAAGGCGACCCACTACGGGTCAATTGGCGATGAAGGACAAGTCGCCCATAGGGGCCCGGGAGGCCCCTATCGTCGTCTCCACCAACACCGGGGGCAGCTCGAGCTTCGAGCCGTCCCACACGCCTCACTTCCGCCGGATCAAGGGAGCGGGACCGGGGATGGGGAAGACCCTCATCCCACCGTTGGACTCCGACGAGCGCATGGCCCCGAGGGAGTCGAACGACTCCACCCGGCGCCTCCGTTCGTAGGCACTTGTCTCCACCTCCCATCGAGGCCCACCGGGCACTTTGAGGGGGGAGGAGCGACATGGAGAAACTTCTCCATGTCAGCGAATCTGAGGGAGAAGAACGAAACCCTCATGGAGACGGTGGCAGAGCTCAGGATTGCCCACATGGATATGCTAGATGCATTCCGTGACTTGCGCATTAGCAACAATGCGAAGGTCAAGAGGATTGCAAGGGCAATCGGTAGGGAGGATCTACTAGAGATCCCCTCTCCCTAGAATAAATTAGTTTTTAGAAGACTAGGCACTTTTGTTTTTAAATTTTCTTAGTTGATTTCCCTTTTTGAATTTTAAATTTCCCATCACATTGTAATAGTGCCTAGGAATTTGATTTATAATACAAAGGAAGATTTGAAAGGAAATGAAAAGTTTGTCTAACCCTGTTGGTGCACTTTGCCACCAGCAGGGTATGTGTTTTTTCACTTCGTTTTTGCTGTGTCATTTTCATAGTGAACAAAGCCCAAGTGTGGGGAGTCGCCGACTCCCCGTAAACACGAAAAAGTTGTGAAACAGCACGGATTCGAGGTGCCGATGGTTCCGCAAGTTGGCACGACGAAGGTCGACCCGATCCACCGGTCGGCCGACCGGGACTTCGTGCCAATTTGGCAAACCGAGTACACCGCGCCAATCAGCAGACCGAGTGGAGTCGGAACCCAGGCCACGGAGCCCAGGTTCAGGTCGGTCGACCGACTGTTGGCCCCGGCCCACCGGCCAGCCTCTACGCAGAAACACTTCGCCTGTCTGGTATGTCCCTCCTACTCCTTTCTCTTTCTTTTCGGTTTTTCGTTATTTGTTTACTTATTAGCTTTAAATAAAAAAAATAATAATAATAAAATGAAGACTTGCATCTAGAACTTAACAATTGCTTTGATCTATGACATTTAGAGATAGAGGCTTTGCTAACTTTTACTCCTGCACATAATCATGCTTGTGGGTCAAACATTCTTGATAGGACCATCATATTGACTAGGTTATTGATAAATGTGATATAATTCTCGGCTCATGCTTCAGGCCTTTCTATCTAAAGTACTTAGAGGTTTAACTTTGAAAAATGTCATAAAACCATAGTGTCACTACTCCTCAATAGTGTTGAAATACCCACCAAGGCCATATACATTAAAATTTCAAAAGCCTTCTACATAAGCTACTTGCTTGCATTGAGTTTGGTTAAGACTTGTAGAACCTTTGCTAGAGGTTTGTCGTGGCCCTAAGATCAAGATCCACAGATCACCAAATATGCTGCTTCTAATCCGGAAGTACGCAGCCATGCTACTCCTACCCTGGGAGTACGCATCTAACCACCATTATTATGCTGCTCCTACCCTGGGAGTACGCATCTCACCATTCATCATTTATGCTACTCCTACCCTGGGAGCACGCATCTTATCTCCATTATTATGCTACTCCTACACTGGGAGCACGCATCATCATCCATACCACCGTTATTGTGCTGCTTCTACACTGGAAGTACGCACCTTCACCATCTCTATCATCTAGGTTGCTCAATGCTCCAAAGTTAGAAAATCTCTCTCATATTATCATTTGTTAGGTGAGACACACCCCAAAAGGCTAGGCATCTATTGAGATAGAGCAAAAAAAAAAGAGATTGATAATAAAGAGCTAGCCTTGTCTCAATAGAATAAAAAGAGAGATAGCATCAAAAGAAGGAGCAGCCTCATCCACCATGCATCAAATTCCTTTTCATCATCCATTTCATCTTTCACTACACTTTACATCTTGATCTGGGGGCATGATGAGTCTCTGCTGTGGTCCAAGACTTTACTTTCTTAACTAAGATAACATATGCACTGCAAGTATGCTATTCCTTGACATACCTATTCAAGCTCCATATAAAGCCTTATTAGAGATAGGATGTTTTCAAAGGCAAGTACATGATGAGCCTTGGTGAAGATTCATACACCACCTGAGTGACTAGAGATATCTTTTGAGGAGTAGGAATGACATATGTGCTTTCTTTTCAAAAATCTATAAAAACTCTAAGTACTAAGGATATGAAAGAAGTAGAGAACTGAGCCTTGAGAACTATTCCATTTGTTTCAACAACTGAAGGATTTATGCTAGACAATACCACATAACCCACAAGAATGATTTCTGCCTGAGTAAGCTTAGTACTTGCTGATATTTCAACAATGTTGTAGTATACCTTTCTCTCTCTAAACTTTGCTTGAGGACAAGCAAAGACTTAAGTGTGGGGGATCTTGTTGACGGCATTTATACCCTGTTTTCATCCCATGAAAGCCGTCAACATTGGTCACGTTCTAAAGCTACACCCAGCAAACAAGTAGTGATATAGGTGCATTTCACTTGGTTCCACATGTACATGTCACTATTTGGATGCAGGTACAAACAGGTACTAATCAAGCCTGAACAAGCATGAATGGAGCAAATTTGAGCAAACTTCAAATGAGCAAGCAATACAAGTGACAAGCCAGGATAGCACCAGGAAGTTGCCACGTGGGCCAGGGGCCAAAGGCTAGGTCGGCCGACCACCTTTTGGTGGCAGGACACCTTGGCATTGCTCCCACTGCCACCTGGACCTTCTAGAAGGCCAGTGGGACCCACCTGTCAGCCAACCCCAGGTCGGCCGACCTGCAGGTGGGCCCCACTTGAGGTCGGTTTGCTTCCACCGCCTTCCTGCATGACTCTCACGTGTCCTACACCGAGCATCGTCCATTCAAGCCGGTGTGAACGTCTAGCTGCACCCAGGAACGCCCACAAGTGAAGTGTGACAGCCTTCCGTTGGGACCGAGAAGTTCTCCTGAGCGTGTTGTTAGGTTAGATTGTAGGTCTGCACTCGTGGCCACTTCAGGGGGTGTTATTTAGCCACCTATCTCGCCCATCGGCCGCAGCAGAAAGTTAGAGCTAGTTCTCACATATACTTAGGATAACTAGGTTAGAACCCAAATACTAGAATTACCTCTCTAGCCCATCCTAAGCCCTTTGATCATTGCCTGACAGCATACCTTGGCTTAGTTAGTCCACTTCTCGTTCCCTGTGGAAAATACGATACCTGGAATACTCCCGGTGAAGTGCTACATTGACTACCCGTCCGCTTGCGGTAATCCCGTTTGCCACATCTGGTGTCAACACACCCTGTAACACCGCCAGTGTTAAGCATTAATTAAGTATCTCTAAGCATGTCATCATTTGCATAAGCATGATTTGCATCCTTTGATTGAATGATTGATGTGTTAGCTTAGGTTTGACTAGCAGTGCTTGATAGCTTGCTTGTTTGAATTAGATGCCTTGGGAAGAAATATGTAGAAAAATATTTCAAGAAAACGTTGTGTTTTGACCAAATTGTGAAAATGGGTTTAAGGGCTTCAAATTGGCTAAAAATAGTGTTAGGGGATTTTAAAAGTATTATTTTATAACTCCTTTTCAAAATTATTTTAGATCTTTTAAACCAGGCCGAATTAGCCAAAGTGGTAGTTGAATGAAAGATTCATCTTCTAATTTGGAGATACTTTCATGTAGAAACTTTTGTCTAATTCAAAATCATTTGAGAGTTATAGAGTTTTGAAATTCAAATCCAAATCGAGTGACGTGGCAACTTTTCATTGGCCGGATTTCGTGTTTCCTGTTCTGCCGGCCCGGATCCCGTGCGGATGCCACACGCCGGGCCACACCACCACCGAACCGTGTCGCCGTCGCCCGCGCGCGCCACGCGCCCCTGCGGGGCCCGCCTGGCAGTGGCGGTGGCCGCCGCAACGGTGCCACGCGCCGCGCCCGTGGGGCTTGCCCGAACGGGAAAGGGGACAGGACCCCCGTCCCATCCCATTAATGCCTCGTCTCCCCATTTCTTCTTTCTCCCTCTCTCCTCCGCTGCACCCGCCATGGCCGCCGACCTCACCGCCGCCTAGCCGCCGTTTCAACCGGTAGAAAGCGAAACCAAGGGCAGCATCGGACTCGCCGCTCTCGACTTCGCCTCCGCCGACCCTTCTTTCCCCTGTTCCAGTGAGACCCGAGCCGCATTGGCTCCTTCTCGCGAGTACGGCCGCCGCCGCCATGGTTTCCGGCGAGCGCGTGCCACCTTCTTTCCTCCCTCCGTTCCGCTTGCTCTGGCGCGCCTTCGAGCCGCATGCACGAGTAGGGTCTCAGCCAAGCCCAGGGCGAAGCTTGAGGCCGTGTAGGGGGCTGCGCACGCATTTCCAGCGAGCGCGCCACCGCCGCTCCGGCGAGCTTGCACAGTGGCTAAGGCCACCTTTTCTTGATGTTCTTAGGTGCGCTCCGTGTAGCAAGTCGAGGTGATGCTCGTAGGGATGACCATGGTCTCCGCCGCGGCCTCGACGGCCTTCCCACCGTCGGTCGCCATCGTCGAGCCACCATGAACGCCGCCGCCGTCGTCTCGGGCCGCTAGGGCCGTCGCTAGGAGGTGCTAGGGGTGCGCCGCGCCGAGGCGCGTCCAATGGTGCCCTCAGTTGGTCCAGAGGACCGCCACCGGCGGGGAACCGCCGCGCGCCATCGTCACCCTTCGCTGTGGACGTGATGACAGGTGGGGCCCGGTCGTCAGTCGGCCCCAGCCGCGCGCCAGGACTGGGTGCACCTAGCGTGCCGGATCTGATCTGTGTGCACGTCGGGGTGCGCATAGCAATTAAAGTTGATTTCTGGAAAATAGAAATAGGATTTTCAGATTTAGTTTGGGGATTTAGAAATTCATATCTCCCTCATTTTTAGTCCAAATGAGGTGATCAAGTTTGGTTATTTTTCTTATAGGATGGGCTATGCTATGAAATTATGAGATGCCAGTTTTGGTATACTTTTATGTGTTGTTTTATTTAATTTTAGGAAATGCTTTTATCTTGTAAAATCCATAAGTAATTCTCTGTTGCTTGGAAAAATGTGAGGATTGTTTTGTTGGTTTGGTTAGACTATGCCCTGTCAATTGGAGGTATAATCTTGACTTGTGCAGCGGAGAATTTGTGAGTTGTAGTACAAGTGCATTGGTTGGCACTTTGCTTAATTAATTCATAGGAAAATAATGGTTAGAGCTATGGTCATGAAACTTCTTGAGGCATGCTTCTATGCTGTTTGGAAGGTCCACATGTCATTGGTGCTGATGTTGGACTACTTTGGCAATACAAAGTATTTTCAGGACCGAGTATGGCAGCTGGCTTGTGAATTTTGTGTAGGTCATTGTGCTTGGAGTTTTGAGGTGAAATTTCTGTGGTAGCTTAGTCTAGTTATATGTGTGCTGCTGTAATTTTTATGGAATTTTAGGAGCAGCCGAGATAGGACTGGCTGTAGAAGTCTAGTCTCTTATGTTGGTTTCCGACAAAGGTACAAGTAGGGATGGTTGACATGGATGGTTAGGTTAAGATAGATGTCACGAGTAAATTGTTGTGGTGTTTCCATTTTGTCACCAAGCATTGATCATGACATCATCTACTATACAATTCCACTTCATTTGCACGTTATTTATATACTTGCATCGCATCATACAGGATCGCAGGAGACCAACAACCAAGCAGTTCACGAGGAGCTAAACGTGGAGGAGCAGCAGGAGCAGGAGCGGTAGGAGGCAGCCGCAGGAGAGGAGTCAGAAACTGATCTGCCCGAGTGTCCTAACCACGTCCCTAGCTCCTTCGTCAAAGGCAAGCCCCGGAGAATTTTCTCCTATGGTTTGCAAATATTTATTTGAGTCCTTTACTATCTATGATGCATTTACATTATAGGAGTTGCTCGGAAACGTAGTTGCATTAGGACTACTTACCACAAAAGTTATCCTACAGTAGGTACAGGGCTACGTAGAGCTTAGGCCTGCTACTTAATCGGTAGAAGACAGGTGATCGACCATCATCTGCGCGGATAGGAGGTTACTATCCCTTGGATTGAGATTGGTGTAGAAAGGTAGTGAACATAACCATGAGGCCTTCTAAATCACCTCTTAAAGAAATATGGCTTCGTACGTCCTCGATCATGTTGAACAATGCCTCACAGATAGCTGGAAGGGTGTGTGGTGCCCGACCGCGAAGCCAAGAATCTACTTGGGCCGGGTTTCAACTTCCAGGCACCATGCCGGCGATGGGGGTGGGAGTAACAAGGTGCCCGGACGTAAGTCCTTTATGTTCATGTAATGAGTAGGCTTACCATTGAGGTCAGGTATGAGCACACTTACCTGTCGGCAACCGGGAGTTCCTTGGTCATGGGCCTGAGTTGTAGATCCTGCGTCTTTTCCCGAGTAGATCATGGTGACTAAGGCTGCTTTCGAGGAGTATGCCTGGTTTGTGTGAGAAATACCCCCTCATCTTAGTAGTAATCGATTATAATCACCATCATTCCTGGATAGTGAATACTTGAGAGAGACAGCGGCGCGGTCGCAAACAAAAATTCTTTGTACGAGGTGGTTATGTTCATAAATGTTGGTTAATGATTACTCAATCAATGCGTTACATGATAATTGTTGATTGCTTCTACTAAAGTAAAGTAGTGCTGGTGCTAACATAGCTGGTAGGCCCCAACTTAATTGGATAAGCTAGAGAGTCCTTTTATCACTAAATGATTATTTAATAAGCTCATCTTTTGGCAAATAAAGAGTCAGCTACCCCACATAAAGCCTGACATCCAGCAAAGAGTCTTTTCCTTATTTTCCCTTTGTCGGGTAAGTCTTGTTGAGTACCAAGTACTCAGGGTGCAATTCCCAATGTTGTTGCAGATGGTGAGATGATCGACGGCTATTGCCCGACATGCTTCCTTCCAGCAGTTGGAGATGAGTAGATCGTGGGCTCGATCATTCCTTGCTTCGTTCCTTTTGCTGTAGTAGATCTTGATGGAAACCAGGCACTATTTGGAGAAAAACTTCATGGGTGTGTTTGAGAACAGAGTTCAATTTGCTTCCGCTCTTTGAATTTGAAAACTGGTTTGTAATAACTTAATTTGAGCACTTTATGTAATAATTATGTGAACCTGATGTAATGATCTGAGATGGCATGCGTTGGAAAATGATCCGAGATGTATGTGACGTTGGTGAAACCCTTCGAGGTTTCCAGACTACCGGACTGGCATAATTGTCGTTTACTGCTTAAGCTGCCTACATGGCTTGATTAGTGAACAGTAATTATGTTAGTTGGTCGGTTCTGTTACAGATGGCATCAGCTCCCGGTTTTCCAACAAATTGCTAATCTTGATCGTTATAAACACTAATCTTTGACATTAAAAATGATTTTGAACTTATAGACACTTAAGTAAGTTTACAAAATGCGTGAGTTTTCTAAAACCTATAAGTGTGCCAAGAATTTTGTCGGTGTTTCGTACCCCGGGGGGTATAACACCAACGAGTAAATTTCTATGCGTGCTCCCTAATCCGGATGGTGATGCAAGATGGACACAAGCGTTTATCCTGGTTCAGGCAAAGAATGCCCTACGTCCAGCAGAGGGGAGAGATTTGTATTATCTTGCACCGGGGTGCTTGTACAGGGGTGAGTACAAGGTAGTCCTGAGACTTAGTGAGTGAGTGTGAGTGAAGGCGTCAAACGTGTGCGCGTAAAAAGCCTCCCAACCTGCCCTAGGCTAGGTCCTGGCATCCCCTTTTATAGGCCAAGGGGAGGCTCAGGTGTACAGAGTAAATAGGGTTGTCGTGGGTGTGACGTCGGGGTACATGCGCCATGTCGTGTCGTCGAGACTCGTAGACGTTCCTCCGGGTCCGGTTCGAGCCTGTAGCGGTATGGTCATTGATGGCCTCGCTCGTCCTTCTCGGTCGTGGGCTGACGTAGTCGAGGTGCGGTGCCGGCGTAGCCGAGCACGTGCGCCCGGGAACCCTGCGGTATGGTCGTCGAGGTGGGAAAGACAGGGCACTGCTTGCTCCGTACGCCAATCGCGTCCGCCATCACTTCCTCGAGCGCCTTGGTGCCGGCTCGAGGGGTCGTCGACCCGAGCGATGGGACGGCACGACGTGTTTGACGGTGCGGGGGCTTGACTATGGCGCTTAAAGGGGGACGTCGGACGTGGCACAGTGCGTAGCGTGGCTTCACAGTGGTGCCTGCCATCCTTGAATCCAGGGGATGGGCGGTGTAATGGCGGAGGCGATCGGCGCATGTCCCACCATTGCAGGCCCTGTAGCCATGGGGTTAGGCGGCGTCAGAGTACTTTGGCGCTGTTCGAGCCCTGTAGCCACGTGCGTGCTTTGGACAGGCAATGATTGGGGGCAGACTCGAGCGGGTGCTCGCTCGAGCGTTCTCCGTCTCCGCTCGAGCGGTCGCTGGCTCGAGCGGTTTATGCTACCGTCTCGAGCGGTCGCTCGCTCGAGCGGTTTCCGTACTTCTTTCTCGAGCGGGTGAGCGGCCACTGCTCGAGCCAGAAGGTTTCTAAGGCTTTGTGGGCCTGGTAGTGGGCCGGCCCAGTGTGAGAAGGATTGGGGTTTCTCTGGTTAATTAGCTTTTGGGGTTCTTAGAGAGGGATGAGGCTGATTTGCTCATCTCTAATTCACCCCATTTAGGACCCCCTAATCTAGGTATCCGACAGTAGCCCCCGAGCCCTTGCTTGATTGTGAAAAAACTTCAAGCAAGGGATCATGAAGTGGAGTTGAAGTACCTAGACTTAGGGTCATGTTGTCTCGAGGAGTTATTTTGTTCTTTCACCGTGGGGGGCGCGCGAGCGTCCCCCGCGGGGGTAGCCCCCGAGGCCCCAGAGGAGTGAGGCATTCCTCTGGGGGCTTTGAGATGAACGGTTTTGGGCAAGAATATTATTAACTGGAGTTGTAGCGTCTCGAGGCAGGAGATTTCTGACAACTGTTCGAGCCCCCGAGTATTTCCTGCTCCTCTCGTGTCGAGGGAGGTTGCTTGTGTGACTCGAGCCCCCGAGCCTCGAATGGCTGGGCTGGAGTCGTGATCCAGTTCCTCGCTGGATCTCTTGGATCAGATCCAAGTGGTGAGAGGTCTGACACTACTCGCGACCGAGCGAGCGCCATACCTCCCCGTGAGCCGATGGCGGGTAGTCCAAGTGAGAGCTCGTCTCCTTTCGAGGGGAGACGGCCGTGGCCCGGGGCGCTCTCATTAGAGCAGGCGCTTAGTTTCCGGAGGACCGGCCCCGTTCGAGGGGACCGGCGGCTCGAGTGCCTCCGTCGGCGGGATCTCTTGGATACCTAGTGCCCCGCCTTGGACACGCCATCCGGGTTCGAGGGTTCGTTCTCGAGCGGAACCTTTCGAGGGTTCCTTCCCATAGGCGCCCCGACTCGGGTGCTCGAGGGCGGCCTGTTCGAACCCGTCCGTGGGTCGCCTCCGCTCCTCGAGACTTACTTGTGGGACCGGGGTCCCTGGGTTTCTTACCGTGTAAGGGACCGTCTGTCGAGACGTCCTGTCATTACGCATCCGTCCGTTGCAAGCGGCGCGCCTTTTTAGGCGGAAACCGGCGCGTCGTGGTGATCGTGGCTTGGCGACGGTTCCGCTCCGTCTCGCGACGTGTGCGCCCAGTAAGTGGAGGTAGGTGGCAGTTTGTCACGACAATAAATGCGGTTACCGTTTTTCGTCGAGTCCGCCGGGGGCGCGCGGCCGTTGGATGGCGTAATCTAGGCCGTCGGATGCGATTCACGCGGATCGGCTTGGGCTCTATAAATATGGAGGAGTAGGCTCCCGGTTCTTCTTCCCTGCATTCTCGCCCTTCTCGCTGCTCTCGCCGCCAGTTGCGCCCTTTTCCAGATTCAATCCGCCACTGCCCTCATTCGCAACCGCCGCCGCCGCTCGTGACCGCCGCCGCCACTCTAGCCCGCGATCGCGCCTGCTTTCTGCGCCACCGTTCCCCGCGCCACCGTCCCTCGTGCTCCGCCGCCGCCGTTGCTCCACCGTCCCGCTCCCGTCACCGACATGAGGAGGTCAGTCAGGAAGACGGGCCAGAGCTCCGGCCAGGGTGCCGGTGGCAAAGGCAAGGGCAAAAGCAGGAGTGCCGCCAAGCCTCCCACGCCGGTGGTGATGGCGGAGGCGCTTCCGTGGCCTCGGTCCACGGTGACCGAGGCGATGCTGCTCAACTTGGTGAATGGTGGATTGCTTCCGCCCAATCCGGCGGAGGGGTTACCGGAGTGGAGGGTGCCGGACGACGACCACTTCGAGCCCGCGGGGACTTGGTGCGCGGCCAAGCCGCTTCATGCGGGCGCTCCCCCACCATTTCGGGGTTGAGCTCCAGCATTTCAACCCCAACTCCATCTCGCTCGCGGCTACTCACGCCGCCGTGTGTGAGGGGTACCTGGGTATGGCGCCGCAGTGGGACCTGTTCACCCACATTTTTAAGGCGACGCTCTTCACCAAGGCGGTGAAGGACAAGGAGGCCGCCGATGACGACGGTGATGACGATGACGAGGAGGAGGAGGAAGAGGAGAACGAGGAGGAGGAGGAGGAAGCGGTGAAACCAAAGGTCCGCCGCTACGTTCGAGCGGGTTCCTGCTCGATCGGGCTAAAGAGGAAAGAGTGCTGGCTATCCGGCGCGTGGTCGTCGAACAACGCCGGCTGGGATCGAGAATGGTTCTATCTCCGCAACGAGGAGGGCCTCTTCCCGGAATACACCGGCGCCGTGCTAACCGCGCCCGGTTTCAACTGGACGCACGGCCAGCCGGCGGCGCGCCAGCCCCGCATGGATTCTCTGCTTAACGCCATCTCGAGCCTCCGCAACCGGAGGTCCGGCAACTTCTTCTTCAACATTGCGCACGTGGTTGCCGAGTTCCACAGCCGCCGGGTGCTCCCGCTCGCCGAGCGCCCGCTACGGCTCGACCAGATGACGGAGGACGCCGATCCGGCGGCGCTCGCGGCCAGTAGGATGTCGGACGCGCCCCTCCCGGTCGCCACAATCGTGGCTCGGGTGCGCGACGCGATCGACGGTGGGAGGAACTTCGGCGAGAACCAAGTCGGCCTCTTCCGCATGCGTCCGGCCTTCAACCTGCTGAGTTTTGTAAGTTTTTTCGAGCTCTTCCCTCGTTGTTTCTTTTACTCGAGCGATCCTTATCGAGGCCCGGCCTTTTTCTTTTCAGAATATCAATGACCACGCGGAGTCGAGGCCCCCGGTGAAAGAGGACGCGCCCGACCGCGAGGTAAGACGCCTGAGGGGCGAACGAGAACACGCTGCCGTGGTCTCGAGGAGGGAGGAAAAGGCGCAGAAAGCCCGTGCGTTAGAGGAGAAGGAGAAGCGTAAGGCTAGGCGCCGCCGGGAGCGTGAAATACGTCTGGCGGCGGACCCGACCGACTGGAGCCCTAGTCTCGAGTCGACCGACGAGGACGAGGGCGATGACGACGGGGGAGACGATGAGGCGACCGACAGCGATGGCGCCACCGCCACCCGAGCCCTGACGCCTCCCCGCTCTCACGTGCAGGAGCTGGCCTTGGCGCCAGGCCTTCTGCGCGTCGACTCATCGCTGGTTCAGGCAGGCCAGCAGGAGGAGTCGTCGAGCCGCGGCGCTCGAGCGTCGTCGCCGGCCCAGGCGAGGCAGCGGGGGGGCGTCTCAACGCTCCAGCCACCGCGCTCGCTCGCCGTCACCGGCTCAAGCAGGGCGGCGAGAGGAGTCGCCCCGCCATCATTCTTCTTCAACGGGCGCGCACACCCGGCAGCATGAGGCTGCAAATGTGCGCACTTCAACTTCTGCGCAGCCCGACGAGTAACGCCGGGCTCCTACCAGCGACCGCCGGGCCGAGCGGACCTCGACCCGCAGGACCCAGGATCCCGTAAGGGACACCGTGCCCGTCCCGGCCACGGAGTCGGCCAGGACAGGGGCGGCCGCCAGGGTCTCGAAGCCCCCGAGCGGCGCAAGCGGCGGGCTCGAGGTCCCCAAGTCCTCGAGTGTCTCGAGGGGGGCGACTGAGGCTCGACAGCCCCCGAGCGCTTTGAGCAGGCCGGGTGGCTCGGGCAGCGCCACCTCGACCGCGGGGTAAGTCTTCTGGTCGACTTATTCCTTATTGTATCATTTTGTTCGTGTGTGAGTATTTTGTCACAACGAATTTTTTGTTTTTCTCTTTCTTCCAGGACTAAGCGTCCTCTGCAGACGTTACCGTCCCTCCCCCCCATGCTGCCTACTAAGAGGCTGAGGACCACAGGAGGGTCGAGCGGCACCCCGTCGATGTCAGGTGGAGTGACCCTTCCCCCTTCTACTCCAATTTGGTTAGAGCGGGCCAAGGATGCGCTTAGGCGTGGCAGACTGATGGCAGCTGCGTCCCGTGCAGGTGCCGGGGCCGTGACCAAGGCCACGGGGGATGAGGACGCCACCACCACCACGGCCTCGACCGCCCTCCCGCTCGAGACCCCGACGCCGTCAAGCGTGCTGGGTGACGCGGCGGTGGGCGACCAAGGGGCGATAGCGCCAAAGCCGGCGGCCTCTATTCCGGCGACGGGGGCTGGATCGGAGCAGCAGCCCATCACGCTTGAAGACGAGAGTCCGAGCTCGGGCGCCAAGTCCTCCTGGCCAATCGGCCTGCGCCAGCTCGAGGAGGAGCGCGGGGAGAAGGAGGAGGAGGAGATACCGGCAGCCGCCGATCGGCCGGCGGGGGATGTGGAGATGCAGGAGGCGGGAACGGCGCCTGATCCTCAGCCGAGCCGAGCCCCAACCCCTCCTCGGGATATGGAGGTCGATTCCTCTGCTGGGCAAAGGGTCAAGGACGGGGAGGCCCAAGCTGCCGCTCGAGTGGGGGCGCTCGAGGAGCGCCCCGCCATCACGCAAGAGGAGGAGAAGGCGGAGGAGCCGGTAGAGTAGCAGGCGGAGCCGGCGGTGCAGCCTACCGCCGCAGGCGGCGAAGAGCATCAGCCGCAAGCGGAACAGCAGGCGGAGCCAGTGGTGCAGCAGCCCTCCGTCCCGGGTGGCGACGAGCGCCAGGACGTCGAGCGAGAGCTCCATCCGGTGCCGTACCAGGAGCCGCCGCAGCCTCTGCAGCCGTTAGGGGACCTGGTGCCCCACCTTGTGCCCGACTCGGAGACGGGCGAGGTGAGATTCGAGGTCATGACCGATGCCGACCAGTGGGAGGAGGCCCAAAGGAAGCTGACGGCGGCTGCCATCGTCGACAGCCACATGCGGTCGGTCGGCCTTGGTCCCACCGAGCCCACTGACGTCTCTATCGAGGAGCGGAGGCGGATCGAGGCGCGGGCGCTTGCCCAAGAAGCGTCCTCCTCCTGGAGTCAGCCGCAACGCCCATCTACCCTGGCTGAGCGGGTGGTGACGGCGGATGTCGACCTGGAGGCGGTGAGGAGACTCCACTCCTCCGTCGACAAGGAGATGCGGGAGGAGTTCCCTCTTTGGGAGAGGCCGCCGCTGGTGCTCTCCGACCCCCTTGACCACGAGGCTCCCCCGATCGTGATGAACGATCAGAAGGAGCTTGAGGCGCACGTGGAGGCCGAGGAGCGCCGGCAATGGCTCGAAAGCGCTTTGAAGGCTGCCTTGTCGCTCGTCTCAGAGGACATGCCCCGGCTTCTTTCTGTGAGTGTCCTCGAGTTCGGTTGCTTGCCTTTTTGGTCTATCGTGTTTTATGTTCTAACATTTCCCCTTCGAGGTTCAGACGACGCAGAGTCGCTCCTACGCCAAATCCGTGCATATCCGTGCCACGCAAGAGAGCGAGCACGAGATCCGGCGGTATGTGCGGATGGGGCAAGATGCCGAGGGCGAGCGGCACCGCTTTGCTCGGCTCCTCCGAGATGCCAATGCCGCCCTGGACGCCGCCAAGGAGGACGCCAAGAAGGCTCATGATGAGCTTGCTCGAGTGGCGCAGGAGGCTGAGGTGGCACAGCGGGATGCGGGCGAGAAGCTTACCCAAGCCGCGCAGGAGGCCGAGACCGCTCGTCAGAAGTACGCGCAGCTGCACGAAGCCTTCGAGCAGCTCAAGAAGGACGCGGCTACGGCGCTGCAGAGCTACAGGGCCAAATGCCGGGACATGGAGCAGCTCCAAAAGGACAAAGCCGGCGTCGAGGCCTATGTGAAGGAGCTCCAGGCAACGGTCACCCGGGAGGCTGCCGAGAAGGAGGCCCTTGCCAGCGCGCTTGAAGCGGAGAAAGAGCGGGCGAGCGGTCTCCAGACGGAGGCGGTCAACCTCCGTCAAGAGATGACGGAGAAGGACCTCGCCATCCAGGGCGCCGGCAAGGCTTATGAGGAGCTGCGAGTGGAGAAACGCGACATCGAGCGCGCCCTTCGGGAGAAAGGAGGCGAGCTCGCGGGCGCTCGAACGCGAGCAAGGGCTCTCGACCCGCTGCACCGGTAAGTGCTCGAGTCCTTTAGTTCTTTTTTCGTGCGTGATTCATACGTGTTGCTCGAGTACTTGATTGAGTACTTGATTCTTGTCGTCTTTTTTCAGGTTTGGAGGCGGACTTGGCGGACGCGCGTGAGTACGCAAAGTCAACCCATGCGCTGGCTGACCGCGTGCTTTCAGCCAAGGCCCACATCACCGGCGCCATCGACACCCTTAGCGCCAACTGGGGCTTCCCGCCGGTGGTGGACGTCGAGGGGCCGGATGCTGGCCAGAGCTACGCTAGCCGGGTCCGTGAGTTCGGCGCCTCTCTGCGGGGTCGTATTCAGGAAGCCCTTGTCTTTGCTGCGCGCCGGACGATGGCCATCTTCTACTCGGGGTTTAGCATCTCGAGGGAGGACGCCCGGGCCGGGATGGAGGCCGTTGCGAGCGGCTTCACCTACGCCGAGGGTGAGCAAGAAGGAGGGGTCAACCCCCGGATCGAGCAGCTTAAGGCCGAGGCAGAGGAGCCGGGCGCCCGTCTTGGAGGCGATCTGCTGCGAGAAGTCCTCCCGCCTGACATGGAGTAGTTTTTATCCGGCCTGCGAGCCAAAATCTAGGCAACGAGGCCCTTGTAAGAAAACAAGTATTTATGGAAGTGGCCCAAGTGGCCTTGAAGCGTAATACTCAGATGTTTATAATCGTTATGCTCTAGTTTTTTCTTTGCGCTTGACGTCATTTTCCACTTCCTGCCTTTACTTTGTTTTAGCTAAGTGTTGGCGCTGTGCTCGAACCATTTCGAGAGGGGATGAGTTAGGGTGCCGTAGCTCGGAAGCGTGGGAAGCCTTGTGCTCGATTGCCCTGGTTCGACGAGCTCGAGGTGACGCAAATACTTAGCTTACGAAAAATTTCGAGGCGAGGAGGGGAAAGATTACGTCGAGCACTGTTTTTGAAAAAACTAGGCGCGTTTTTTCGAGGACTTCAGGGGGGTCCCCCCCCTGGTCTAGCCCCCGAGGGGGGCTTGACTTTGTGGAAACAAAGTCGAGCCCACCTTGCGTATGAACAACAAGTAAGAAACTAACTTATTTATTCATACTAGCGGTACATTTAGACGAAATATGTACAAAACATCGAGGTCTAGGGGAAAAAGCGACGTAGCTGTTCGATGTTCCACGCGTTGGTGGGGTCGAGCTTTTCTCGTCGGCTAACTTGTACGTTCCCGGTTTCAGCACCTTGACCACGATGAACGGGCCTTCCTCGGCACCCGCAGCCTTGCGTCGTCGGTTGTCGTTGATGTCATGACGCGCATCTTGAGGCGCGCGGTTGTCGAGGATGCGTTCTCGAGCAGGTGCTCTACCACCTCGAGGGGGTGCCTCCTGGTGGACGGAACCCTCCCGCTCGTGCCGTGGTTGTTCTGGGGCTACCTCACGCTGTCTCGAGGCCGAGCTTTCGGCCTGCTGGACGGCCGTGACTTGGAGGAGCCCTTGGATCTCATCTCGTATCCGCAATGCATGCGGATTCGAGGGCGCCGGCATGTCGCGCAGCAGCATAGCTGCCGCAAGGACATTTTGGCTTGCTCGGGGAAATGGGGCCGGCTCGATCGCGGCGCCTCGCCCGCCGTTGACGATGCGGTTGAAGACATCTCGGGCCCTTCCTCGAGCGCCAAGAGGTCGAGGTGGGGGGAGCTGGTTTAGCTCAAGGGTCCTCTTGAGCAAGTCCAAGTTCGCGCGCTCCGCCTCCATCTTGGTCTCGATTTCCCGGATCTGGGCCCATTGAGCTGCCAGGGCGTCGTCTTCGGGTCGTTGATTGTCTTGAGCTTGTGGTGGTGGTCCGCGCGGCTCGATCGCCTGCAGGGCTCCAGCTGCCGATGTCCCGACTGCTGGGGTCACGTCTGCTCGGTTGGCTGCAGGGACGGCCATGGCGGCGCCATCTCTGGTCTCTTCATCCGACGGGACGTCGTTGTTGAGATGGAAACACTCGCGAGCCGGGTCATAGCACCCTGAGTCCGAGTCATCGGAGTCTGGGTTAGCGCTGGACGGTGTCCAGGGCCTCCCCGTGCTTTCCTCCTCGATCCAGCGACGCATATTCCCGACCGTGTTGCGGCGTTGTGAGCCCGGTGCTCTGTCAAATCCGCGGTCCACCGACGTCGGCCACACGATCTCCAAGTTCATAGCGGCACGCAGGAGGGGGCCGGGGCTCTCCTCCCGCAGTCCCATGACTGGCCGGATCGCATTGGCATAGGTAGTGGCGGTGTTGGCGAGCCCAAACGGGAGCCTGCGCCGAGCTCGGTATAGCCCGTGTGGCAACAGGTTGGGCGACGTCGGCCGTGCGCGCGCTCGAGGCGCCACGTCGGGCTCTCTCGGCGAGCGCATGGCGAACGTGAAGCCAGGGTCCATGTCAAGGACTCCCTGTCCATGTGCCACCCCCTGCCGTACACTTGGCACCCCGGCTGGGTGTATCGTGGCGTCTGGCCGGGAGGGCACACGAGCAGGGTGCTCAAGGCCCTGTGCCTGCTGGTGGTGATGCCGATGCTGGTGGCGTCGGCGACGTGGTGGCGAGCCGTGGTGACGCGATCGGCGCGCGGCCCCACTAGCGCGTGGGGGTGACAAGCGTCCCCCTCCTGGTTCACCGATCGAGAGTAGAGCCATGTCGTGGCCTGGGCCGAGCGACACGAACTCTAGACTCCCAAACCAGATCACCGTGGCGAATGGGAGCGAGGAAGCGGGTGATGCCATCCGGAAAATGGCGGGAATCGAGCGAAAAACACGCAAGCACCCCTACGGGCGCGCCAACCGTCGGTGTTTCGTACCCGGGGGTATAACACCAACGAGTAAATTTCTATGCGTGCTCCCTAATCCGGATGGTGATGCAAGATGGACACAAGCGTTTATCCCTGGTTCGGGCAAAGAATGCCCTACGTCCGCCAGAGGGGAGAGATTTGTATTATCTTGCACCGGGGTGCTTGTACGGGGTGAGTACAAGGTAGTCCTGAGACTTAGTGAGTGAGTGTGAGTGAAGGCGTCAAACGTGTGCGCGTAAAAAGCCTCCCAACCTGCCCTAGGCTAGGTCCTGGCATCCCCTTTTATAGGCCAAGGGGAGGCTCAGGTGTACAGAGTAAATAGGGTTGTCGTGGGTGTGACGTCGGGGTACATGCGCCATGTCGTGTCGTCGAGACTGTAGACGTTCCCTCTGGTCTGGTTCGAGCCTGTAGCGGTATGGTCATTGATGGCCTGCTCGTCCTTCTCGGTCGTGGGCTGACGTAGTCGAGGTGCGGTGCCGGCGTAGCCGAGCACGTGCGCCCGGGAACCCTGCGGTATGGTCGTCGAGGTGGGAAAGACAGGGCACTGCTTGCTCCGTACGCCAATCGCGTCCGCCATCACTTCCTCGAGCGCCTTGGTGCCGGCTCGAGGGGTCGTCGACCCGAGCGATGGGACGGCACGACGTGTTTGACGGTGCGGGGGCTTGACTATGGCGCTTAAAGGGGGACGTCGCACGTGGCACAGTGCGTAGCGTGTCTCCACAGTGGTGCCTGCCATCCTTGAATCCAGGGGATGGGCGGTGTAATGGCGGAGGCGACCGGCGCACGTCCCACCATTGCAGGCCCTGTAGCCATGGGGTTAGGCGGCGTCAGAGTACTTTGGCGCTGTTCGAGCCCTGTAGCCACGTGCATGCTTTGGACAGGCAATGATTGGGGGCAGACTCGAGCGGGTGCTCGCTCGAGCGTTCTCCGTCTCCGCTCGAGCGGTCGCTGGCTCGAGCGGTTTATGCTACCGTCTCGAGCGGTCGCTCGCTCGAGCGGTTTCCGTACTTCTTTCTCGAGCGGGTGAGCGGCCACTGCTCGAGCCAGAAGGTTTCTGAGGCTTTGTGGGCCTGGTAGTGGGACCGGCCCAGTGTGAGAAGGATTGGGGTTTCTCTGGTTAATTAGCTTTTGGGGTTCTTAGAGAGGGATGAGGCTGATTTGCTCATCTCTAATTCACCCCATTTAGGACCCCCTAATCTAGGTATCCGACAAATTTATCGGATCTCTTATGCCCAGTTAAGGACTATTAGGTGGCTATCTAACAGGCTAACAAGGGTTGCATCATATTTTCTGTTTATCGCGCTCATACACGGCGGATATGTATGGGGGCCATTCACTTGAATGGTTACGATTGGTTTCATATTCCTCTATGCTCTGGTAAGTCGGTTCAACGCCAAGGTAAGGGGAGTTGTGAGAGCATGACCGGATGCAATGCTGGTCTAGAGGAGTGCTTATATAGTGCTTAAGTATTCTCATGTTTACACATGTCCATATGACAAGTACTCCATGTGTGCGATGTCGTCTTCTGACGATGATTTGGTTAGCGTCCGCCTACATGCAGGGATATCGGGATATGCCTGTGTGGAGATGGGTGAGGAATAGGAGTTGGTTGAATCGGAGATTTTTGCCTTATTCTTAAGGTGCTGAATTTTTACGTCGCTTGCATTCATGGGGAATGGGCTGAAATGAATTTTCTGCAGGTACACTAACCACGAGTTCGAGTAGAACGTTGTAAAAGTATGTATGATGAGAGCACATAGATATATGCCACCGACTAGACGTTATTAGTATTATTCATGAGTGAGAATGAATAGAATGTGCATGCATCATGAATTATAAAATTTTTCCATATCATGCATATCATCATTCCTTTCCTTATAATTAAATTCGCCCTTACTTAAAAAATTGTGCTTACTGGGGGTAATTAAAAATTTTTACAGATGGCCAGGACTAAGCAGACAGCACGCAAGTGTACCCGCGAGCCTGACACCCCTCGTGTTTCTCTTCCGGCAGGTGCCGATTGGGTTATCCGTAGGAGGCCTGACAACCCTCGCAGGATGTCCAACACGTTCCTCAAGCAGGGTGGCTTGCCCACTCTTCTCTGGAGGATCTTGCACGCTGCTAGCTATCCTGACGGTACCTACCCTCGCTACTACTGGGGCACTGAGGATGCCAGGGAGCACAGTTTCGTCACCATGACAGTTGAGGTTCCGTCCTTAGGCCTCAGTGACCTCTGGCGTGGTTGGTCACAGAGAGGCGAGGGCGTTGACCTCTTCTGTGCTGGTAAGGATGCTGCCTTCCAGGTGTTGGTGAGGATCATGGCCGAGTTGCCCACTGAGCTGGCGAGACTTGTTCATGGTGTCTTCCCTTTGTCTGACCCTCGTGCTGACAAGTGGAATCAGAGGAAGGGGACGTCACTGTTTGCTGGGACACAGGAGGCTGAGAGCAGTACTACTCATGCTCAGAGTGTGGTCTTCTCTCTCATGAGGGCCTACTCTGACATGGAGGACCTTGCTCTGTCCAGGTACGATGAGCTGGAGTGTCTCCAGGAGGAGCACAAGGTGGAGGTTGAGAAGTATGAGAAGTGTTGGGAATATGCCCTAGAGGTAATCATAGAGATGATGATATTCCGCTTGTATCCATGATATATAAAATATGTCCATTGAATATCCATTAAAGACAACTTGTATTGATTGGCAATTATGTGAATTGTTTGTGGAACTCTTTTACTTGTATGGTTATTCTATATTCGTCCCTGGTCGGAGTTCATGTGAGGACACACATGAATATTAGACTAGCACATTATTAGTTGATGACTATGTTTCACAAGTCATGGACATGGAGATGTCGAACTAATAATGTGGGCACATGTATGACATGTAGGCTGGACTGACCCGACATGAGATTGTCTCTATACACATCATATACGTTATGTCCTTCGACCGAGATTGTTGTATGTACTCGAGATGTGTATCGACTTGCTTAGGGACCGACAAACGCTACTCCGTCACCGGGTAGTTATAAAGGATGTCTTCGGGTTTGTCGAGAAGCATCTTTGCGAGACATAGACAATCAAGATGGGACTTGCCCCTCTCTAATGAGAGAGATATCACTGGATCACTCAAGTGATTGGATCAACAAATGCATGGCCGTGCTTGGGTTAAGTGTTAACCCACGAGTTGAACCATATATCATGAGGCAAGGGAGTAACTTGTATATGGTCGTAGTGGTTCGTCGATATGATCATTTGCGTACGCATAGGAGTTGTCATGCCTTGCTAGAGGCCGCTGTCAGCTATTGGGCGAATAGGAGTATTCGGCCCATGTCTATGTGTGCGTGAACCCATAGGGTCGCACGCTTAAGAGGCTGGAAGCCTAATTCGAGTTAGACTCGAATTAGACAAGGCTTAGGGTTTCTAATGCGTCTCCAATTCGGAAAGCACATGAGAGACACCTATATAAGAAGAGGGGAGGGGCGTGGCCAAATACACACAACCAATCCACGCCTTTGGCAGCCGCCGTCGCCCTCCACGCTCTCGCCTTCGCTCCTCGCGGACCTAGCAGTCCGGAGGCGCATCGCTTCTCCCTCGTACGTGTGTGACACCTCGGAGGTGCTGCATCTGGAGCACGAGGACGAACCGCACGAACCGCAAGTGGTGGGAGGAGTTGCTGGACGACCACGCAACTACACGGCACTGCTGCGACGCGTTCGACTACATCGAGTCATCTTCCGCTGCTTCTGCGCGTCTAGTGGTAATCCCGTAACCTGTAACTAGCAGTAGATCCTGGGCGATGAGGTAGAAAAAGTTTTTTGTTTTCTGGCTAGCGTAGCACCCTCATAACCCTACAGTGGTATCGGAGCTCTATACTGCGTTGTTATAGGTTCTGGATGTCGCATATGTGATATGCGTGGTTTTAGATGAGTCTCTGATCTTGGTTCATGATCTTGCCACGTTGGTCTTGTAACGATCTACTCGTACCGGTCGGAATTCCGCCGTCCGAGTTAAGTGATACATGTAAATCCAATCATGGCGAGTTAGAGATCAATCAGATTGATCAAATTGAACCCTAGGTCAAGTGCCGAGCGCATGTGATGCGCGGCGGTGGCAGATTGGATCAGCCACCGGGCGCCGGGTTGCCGAGAAAAGTTCTGTTCGTAAAACGGCCGTAACTTTTCAACCGTAACTCGGATCGAGACGATTCTTAAACGAAAGTTGTAGAGAAAAAATTTTACATACACCCCAAACTGACTTTTCAGTTTGGCCCGAGCCAAATTTGCGAAAAACGGCTTGGAAGATAGAGTTTTTCGCGATTTACTTTTTGTAGTCGGAATCGGTTACCTCTTTTTTGCGGGTTTTGATGACCGGTATAGCCCATATCGTGTTTATGTCGTTCTTACCATGTTCTATTTTCACATGCTATAATGTTTTTGTCTACATTCGTGCGGTAGTGAAGTAGAACGATCCCTCGATAATGTTTAAGTTTGTGCTCCCCAAACCTTGCACTGTCATTTGTCTTGTACAATCGATGGTGGGTCTATGAAATTAGGGTGCCATCGATTTTACTTGACTAAGACAGTTCGTATCGGATACTTACTGCGAGAAGGTTTGGTTGCTTAAACAAGGTCATCCTAACGGTTAGGGACCTTGGAGCATGAGAAGTTGGTAACCCAAGCATAGAGATGCTATCCAACAACAAGAGTCATATGCGATATGATTAGCAAAGAGTTGCTTACCGATCTATCATGTCTTCTAGCGGTGATGCTAAAGCTCACTAGTCGACTTGCTAGTTGTGGGTCTTGAATCACTAAGTTTCAATCGAGGGATATTAATTTTAGTGGGAGTAGATCATATTTGATATTATTTACTCTATCATGGATATTTTGTCTTAGTATTTTGCATTACTTATGTTGTAGATTAATGGCGTCTTCTAAGCAACCATTTACTTTGCGTTCGATTCTTGAGAAAGATAAGTTGAATGGAACAAATTATGCGGATTGGATCCGCAATCGAGAATTGTTCTCGGGCTGAGAAAAAGGAGGAATATCTAGACACCCCCTTACCGGATGAGCTGCGATGATGCATCCTCTTTGTGACCAAGCTAGCGAGAGGGTTTTGTTGGGCCACACGTAATCAAGATGGTTGGTTACACTCGAGGTTGGAGAAGCTAGGCTTCCCAATTGGCCCGAGTTGGCTACGATTTCATTCTCTCGTCTCGCCACCTAGCTATGGGAACTTCATTGCGAACTACCATATGCATGGGGCGAGAGAGGGGCTTGAATGAGTTATGTGGCATGCTGAAAACAGCGAGAGGTGACATTAAGAAGCGGTGTCGGTGGCCAAGTGTTGGCGAGTCCAAAACAAGCCTAACTTTAAGAGAAAGAAGGGCAGGGGAAGAAAAAGGGCAAGGCTAAAGATGAGATCTCTAAGCCGGCTCCGCCCGCCCCCAAAGCTGGACCACCGGCCGATGCTAAATGTTTTCATTGTGGTAAGAATGGTCACCTGGAAGAGAAAGCGCAAGCTGTACTTGGCGTCCTTAGAGAAGGACGGCGGTAGTAAAGGTACTCCCGCTCATACGCTTGTTGTTTATGTTACGGACATCTTCCTCGCTAACTCTTATATCAATTCTTGGGTATTTGATACCGGATCGGTTGCTCATATTTGCAATACGATGCAAGGAATGATAAGAAGTAGAAGCGTGAAGAAAGGAGAGGTTGATTTCGCGTGGGCAACAATGCAAGAGTTGCTGCGTTGAATGTCGGGACGATGCAACTTCACTGCCGTCGGGATTTGTCATGGAATTGAATAATTGTTATTTTGTTCCTAGTCTAAGTCGAAACATTATGTCACCTTCATGTTTGATGAAGGATGGTTATTCATTTGCGAGTAAAGACAATGGTTGTGTTATCTCGAAGAATGATATGTTTGTGGCTCTTGTATCCATTGTGAATGGATTATTTATTTTAAATCTTGATGATGCACCTGTCTCGTAATGTTAATGCTAAAAGGCCTCGGCTTAATGAGTTAAGTCCTACATATATGTGGCATTGTCGTTTGGGTCATATAAGTGAAAATCGCATGAAGAGGCTCCATGATGATGGACTTCTAACTTCGTTTGATTTTGAATCTTATGAGACATGTGAGACTTGCCTTTTAGGCAAGATGACCAAGACGCCTTTCTCGGGTTTTCTGAGAGAGCATCGACTTATTGGAACTAGTACATAGTGATGTATGTGGACCAATGAGCACGACGACTAGAGGCGGTTTTCAATACTTCATAACTTTTTCGATGACTTTAGTAGATATGGCTATGTCTACCTAATGAAGCATAAGTCCGAAACATTTGAAAAGTTCAAAGAATTTCAGAATGAAGTAGAGAACCAACGTGGCAAGAAAATTAAGGCCTTGCGATCGATCGTGGAGGCGAATATTTGAGTCATGAGTTTAGCAATCATCTTAAGAGTTGCGGAATTGTTCCACGGCTTACGCCACCGGAACGCCACGAGAAATGGCGTGTACGAGCGGCGTAATCGGACTTTGTTGGACATGGTTCGGTCTATGATGAGCCGGTCGGACCTACCTTTATCGTTTTGGGGATATGCTCTAGAAACGGCCGCTTTCACATTGAATAGAGTACCATCTAAGTCCGTAGTTAAGACACCATATGAGATATGGTGGGAAGAGTCCTAGTTTGTCTTTTCTAAAAATTTGGGGTTGTGAGGTTTATGTCAAACGGCTTATATCGAGATAAGCTAACACCCAAATCGGACAAGTGTTTTTCGTGGGATATCCAAAGGAAACTTTAGGATATTACTTCTACAACCGCTCGAGAGGGCAAAGTGTTTGTTGCTCGAAACGGTGTTTTCTTAGAGAAAGAGTTTCTCAAAAGAGAGAAGAGTGGACAAAAGGTGTATCTTGAAGAAGTTCAAGATGAGCCGAGTCGAGAAGGACTCTACGAGTGATGCTAATGTAGCGAGAACAAGTTGAGATGCCCGTGGCCACGAAACACCTCCACAACCACGAAGATCGCAAGACTTCGCGAATTGCATGGGGATCTGTTATTGTTGGACGATGACGAACCCGCAACATACGCGAAGCTATGATGGACTCGAGATTCGAGCAATGGCGAGTGCCATGAGATCCGAGATAGATTCCATGGGAAATAATCAAGTTTGGAACTTGGTTGACCCGCTGATGGTGTTAGACCCATCGAGTGCAAATGGATCTATAAAAAGAAGAAAGATATGGACGGAAATGTTCACGTCTATAAAGCTCGACTTGTCGCAAAGGGTTTTCGACAAGTTCAAGGAATTGACTACGACGAGACATTCTCTCCAAGAGCGATGCTTAAATCTATCCGGATCATTCTAGCAATAGCCGCCTATTTCGATTATGAAATTTGGCGAGATGGATGTTAAAACAGACCTTTCTAAATGGAAATTTGGAAGAGGACGTGTATATGATACGGCCGAAGGTTTTGTTGATCCAAATAATGCTGGAAAAATATGCAAGCTTAAGAAATCTATTTATGGGTTAAAGCAAGCATCTCGGAGTTGGAACATTCATTTTGATGAGGTTGTCAAAGGGTTTGGCTTCCGTCGAGAATGAAGAAGAGCCTTGTGTTTACCAAAAGGCTAGTGGGAGCTTATTTGTTGTATTTCTAATCTTGTATGAGGATGACATACTATTGATTGGGAATAACATTCCTATGTTGCAATTTGTAAAGACTTCTTGAATAATAGTTTTTCTATGAAGGATTTGGGAGATGCAAAGCATACATCTTGGGCATTAAGATCTATAGAGATAGGTCGAAAAGGCTAATAGGATTATGCCAAGATACATATATTGACAAGGTGTTGAAACGGTTCAACATGGAGCAATCCAAGAAAGGGTTCTTGCCTATGTCACATGGTATGCGCTTTAGCGACAAGCAATGTCCTTCATCGATGAAGAGCGCAAACGCATGAGTAAGGTTCCATATGCTTCGGCGAGTCGGTTCCATCATGTATGCCATGATATGTACTCGCCCGATGTCTCATATGCTCTAAGTGTTGCGGCGGTACCAAGGCAATCCTGGTGAGAGTCACTGGACGCCGGTTAAAAACATCCTTAAGTACTTGAGAAGAACTAAGGATGAGTTCCGATCTATGGAGGTGAGGAAGAGCTCGTTGTAAATGGTTACACCGATGCTAGCTTCCAAACCGATGTAGATGATTCACAATCTCAATCGGGTTTCGTGTTCACGGTAAACGGTGGTGCGATGGTGGAAAAGTTCCAAGCGAGGAGACGGTGTCGATTCTACAACGAAGCCGAGTACATTGCGGCTTCGGAAAGCTGCAAAGGAAGGTGTTTGGATGAGGCGTTTCCTCATTGATCTTGGTGTGTTTCCTAATGCGGCTAGCCCATTGAATCTACATTGTGATAATAATGGGGCGATAGCGCAGCTAAGGAGCCAAGGAATCACGAGAAGAACAAACATGTACGGCGGAAATTTCACCTCATTCGACAGTTCATCGGTGAAGGTGAAATTAAAATGTACAAAATACATACGGATTTGAATGTAGCAGATCCGTTGACAAAGGCTCTTCCACTGCCCTAAGCATGAGGCGCACATGAGGTCTATGGGGATTAGACATATTAGAGATTAACTCTAGTGCAAGTGGGAGACTGTTGGGAATATGCCCTAGAGGTAATCATAGAGATGATGATATTCCGCTTGTATCCATGATATATAAAATATGTCCATTGAATATCCATTAAAGACAACTTGTATTGATTGGCAATTATGTGAATTGTTTGTGGAACTCTTTTACTTGTATGGTTATTCTATATTCGTCCGGGTCGGAGTTCATGTGAGGACACACATGAATATTAGACTAGCACATTATTAGTTGATGACTATGTTTCACAAGTCATGGACATGGAGATGTCGAACTAATAATGTGGGCACATGTATGACATGTAGGCTGGATCGACCCGACATGAGATTGTCTCTATACACATCATATACGTTATGTCCTTCGACACGAGATTGTTGTATGTACTCGAGATGTGTATCGACTTGCTTAGGGACCGACAAACGCTACTCCGTCTTTGGGTAGTTATAAAGGATGTCTTCGGGTTTGTCGAGAAGCATCTTTGCGAGACATAGACAATCAAGATGGGACTTGCCCCTCTCTAATGAGAGAGATATCACTTTGGATCACTCAAGTGATTGGATCAACAAATGCATGGCCGTGCTTGGGTTAAGTGTTAACCCACGAGTTGAACCATATATCATGAGGCAAGGGAGTAACTTGTATATGGTCGTAGTGGTTCGTCGATATGATCATTTGCGTACGCATAGGAGTTGTCATGCCTTGCTAGAGGCCGCATTTGTCGGCTATTGGGCGAATAGGAGTATTCGGCCCATGTCTATGTGTGCGTGAACCCATAGGGTCGCACGCTTAAGAGGCTGGAAGCCTAATTCGAGTTAGACTCGAATTAGACAAGGCTTAGGGTTTCTAATGCGTCTCCAATTCGGAAAGCACATGAGAGACACCTATATAAGAAGGGGAGGGGCGTGGCCAAATACACACAACCAATCCACGCCTTTGGCAGCCGCCGTCGCCCTCCACGCTCTCGCCTTCGCTCCTCGCGGACCTAGCAGTCCGGAGGCGCATCGCTTCTCCCTCGTACGTGTGTGACACCTCGGAGGTGCTGCATCTGGAGCACGAGGACGAACCGCACGAACCGCAAGTGGTGGGAGGAGTTGCTGGACGACCACGCAACCGCACGGCACCTTCTGCGACGCGTTCGACTACATCGAGTCATCTTCCGCCGCTTCGCGCGTCTAGTGGTAATCCCGTAACTTTGTAACTAGCGGTAGATCGGGCGATGAGGTAGAAAAAGTTTTTTTTTTTCGGCTAGCGTAGCACCCTCATAACCCTACAAGAAGAAGGCGTCGGATCGAAGGAGTGGTATGATGTGAGGCGCGGGTGCTTGAGCGAAGCCGGGAACCGTGAGGCGTGCTTAAGAGCACGAGAGGACTCCCGATTGAGATCACTAGGCGGAGGAATGCAGCTGGTCCGAGCTGCGTAGTCTTCGAGAGGAGACGTGCAACCTCAGCCGTGAGCTGCATCAGAAGGAGGTGTTTGTTGATGGGATGCAGGATGAGTTGCAGAGAGAAGCACTCGCACAGGAGGAGTCGTCCCACCACAGTGGTGCTGGTAGCCACGAGGTGGACATGGACGTGCAGGACGCTTAGGACGACTTATGTGCGTAGCTAGACTAGTTGTAGCACGATAGCTCCTAGTGATTTCTTTTGAGCGACCGATGATCTTTTCTTTTGGGATGTAATTTGGTACGCTGCTAAGTATGATGATGATGGGACCTTTGGAAATGTGGGTTGCGATGTAACATGAACGCATTTAAAAGTCCAGTGTAGGTATGCTGGCAGCCATGTATATTTGGCACCTCTGTGATGTGAGACATAATATTATTAGCGCAGTTGTGATGTGGAAAAAGAATTATTGTGTCTGTGCGAATGATTGATTGAATGTTAATATTCTCTCTATATTGTTCAGTGCAACATGATTATATATTTGTTTGTCATATCGGTTCAACTCCTAATACCCAACAATATTATCGTTGGCACTTACAGATGGTGGATACTCGGAGCTCTGCAGCTGCCCAGGGTGCTAGTGGCAGTGGTGGTGGAGGCCGTGGAGCCCCCATCGGTGGTGGTGGTCACGGTGCTCCTATGGGTGGTGGTGGTCGTGGCAGGGGCCACGCTGGTAATGAAGCACATGGTGCACCACCTCCTCCTCCGGTGACCGCAGAGCAGTTCTTCCAGCAGTTCCTGGGAGGACAGCGCAATATTGAGCAGTTACTGCATGACAATTTCAACAACAACAACATGAATGTTCCGCATCATAATCAGGGGCCACAGCCAAATCAGTACAGTGAGTTCAAGGACTTCATGGACAGCAAACCTCGTCTGTTCAAGACCACTTCTGATCCGCTTCTCACGGATGGCTGCATCACTCACATGGAAGAGAGGTTCCGTCTGTTGTGTCTGACAGAGGATCTCAAGACCACTTATGCTACTTATATGCTTGATGAGGAAGCTCAGACATGGTGGGTTCAGCACCGTGCTACCTATCCCCAAGGACAGCCAATTACTTGGGACATGTTTGTCACTGCTTTCCATGCTGCATTTGTTCCACCCTGTGTGATTGCCGCTAAGAAGGCCGAGTTCCACAGTCTGACCATGGGGACTCGCTCAGTGAAAGATTACCATCACGTCTTCAACAACTTGTCCCGTTATGCCCCAGAGCTGGTGAACACTGAGGCGGCTAAGATAGAGGCTTTCAAGAGAGGGCTTAGCACCAAACTGATGAAGACCATGGGTACTTCTACCCGTGACAACTTCAATGCCTTCTACAATGACTGCTTGATCCAAGAGACTCAGAACAATCTCCATGCTGCTACCAAGAACCGCAAGAGGCCGAATGAGGGTGGCCCGTCGCAGCAGAGGGCTTCCCCTGGATTTCGTCCTCCCTATCGTGCATTCAACCAAGGTAATCGGTTCAGACCCCCACCAAGGAAGAATTGGCCTGCTCAAGGCAATCAGAAGTTTCAGAAAGCTTTCCATACCCCAGTCACTCAGAACAAGCCAACTCAGAACTAGGGTGCACCAGCAATGGCTACGAGAGGCAAAGCGCCTTATGGACCATGCTATAACTGTGGTGGGACTGGCCATATTAGCCGGTACTGCCCACATCCAAGGAGGCAGATTCCTGCCCGTGCTCACCTGACAACCATTGAGGAGATCTTAGCTGGAGAGCCCATGACTGCTGGTATGTTTCCTGTCAATGAGATCTCTGCTGCTGTTTTGTTTGATACTGGATCGTCACATTCCTTCATGAGTCAAGCATTTGCAAAACAACATGACCAAAAGATAATAGAATTGGGTATAGAGTTTCGTATGAGCTCAGCAGGGGCTGACATTAGCACGAACCAAATAGTTTAGGGGGTATCGTTGGATTTAGAGGATTAGAGGTTTCGGCTGAACTTAATCTTTCTTCCCGGACTAGGAGTGGATGTTATAGTCGGGATGAGCTGGATGAATTTCTGGGGTGTGTGTAGGGTCGAGATGGACTAGAGGGGGGGGTGAATAGTCCTTCCTAAAAACTTACGCACCGGCTAACCGAAACAAATGCGGAATTAAAACTATCGGTCTAGCCAAGACTACACCCCACTAACTAAAGCTCTAGTAGCACCTTGTAGAAGATCCTAAACAAGAAGCAAGGTGCTAAACTAGCTAGTGCTCACCTAGACAATTCTAGCTTGCAAGATCACAAAAACCTAAGCAACTAGTACTTTGTCACACGGGGGAGCACCTACACAATTCTAATAAGCAAGGGCACAAAGCCAAACCTAAGCTCACTAGATGCTCAAGGACAAGGCTACACAAGCCGAACCCAAGAGCGCAATTTACTTGGCTACACAAGCTAAGCAAAACACTTACACTACTTCTAGCTACACAAGCAAGAAGGTGCTCAACTAGCTACACAAGCAAAAGAGCACAAGAGCCACTACTCAAGCTAAGCAAGAATATAGCAAAGTAAAACAAGCTTGAGTAGAGGGGATGCAAACCACCGCGAAGAGTGGACACACGAAGTCACGGCGGTGGCGAATCACCGGGCGTAGAGACCAACCACCTGCAAACAAGCTCAAAGGAGGTCGAAGCCTCACACACAAGAACAAGGAGGTCGAAGCCTCGGCAAACACAAATTGACACACGATTTTTCCCCTGGTTCACTTGGTCGCCACCAAGCTACGTCCAGTTGTGGCGATACACCGACTTGGTGATGAGATGGCCGCTCAAGTTGGCTCACTGCCAACAACCCCTCCGGGGAGCCCCAACTCCAATCAACACAAGACCGGGATCCTCCAAGCCATGCTCAACTAGAGTAGCCAATTCGCGCACACGCGGGGAAGGCTCAAGAACCCCTCACAAATCCTCCTTCGGAGCATCGCACAATCTCCACGGGTGCTTCAACGAAGTCCCTTGCCTCCGAGCCGTCTAGGAGGTGGCGACCTCCAAGAGTAACAAGCACACCGGCTTGCAACACGATCACCTAGTGCCACTCGATGCAAATCTCTCAATGCAACGCACTAGAATCGCTCTCTAACTCAAGTGGATGAACACTCTCAAACATGGATGAGTTAGAGGGCTCCCAAGCACTACCACACAAGCCACCAAGGCCCTAGTGTGCTCATCACCTGGCCAAGGCCGGCCACACCACGTATTTATAGCCCCAAGGGCTGAAAGAGCCGTTGCCACTTCGGGCAACCAAAACAAGAGCGCCGAACGCGTCCGGCCTCCACCACCGGACGCCGCCAGCCGCGTCCGGCGTACCATCTTGCGCCACGTGTCCTAGCCGTTTGAACCCGACCATTGCCGCCCAACGGCTAGTCCCAAAACACGCTCAGGAACCCTGCGTCCGGCGCTCCGCCACGCGCGTCCGGCGCCAGTGTCCTGCGCACCCCCACGCAGCGAACCTCACTGGACAGCGTCCGACGCCCGTCGGACGCGTCCAGCGAGCGTCCGGCGCCGTTGATCTTGTCCACCAGCGCGCCAAGCTCCAACGCAGCGTCGGACGTCGTACCGCTCCCGCCCGGCATCCGAAGCTTCCACAGCAGACGCGTCCGCCGCCAGAGACCGAGCCAGCACGTGCCCTCGACCGAACCCGCTGGACGCGCAGAGCCAGCGTCCGACGGTCTCAAGCGGCCGCGTCCAGCGTGCACAGAAGAGGCAAACCTCAACGTTTCTTCGTGCCGTCTTTTCAACCTTTGCTCCAACATGCTAACCAACACGTGTACAACTTGTGCTCCCAAGTTAGCATGTTTTCTCCAAGATTTTGCATCCGACGCAATAGAAAATATGCCTCCAATTTTCCCGAAAGCGCCGAGCCAACTCAACCCTGCAAACAACAGCGCGAACAAAGTCACCTTTGCAAATGTGCCAACACCACCAAGTGTACATCACCATGTGCATGTGTGTTAGCATTTTCACAATCATTTTCAAAGGATTTTCTCTTGATCTCACAACGCCACTCGATCCTAGCATGTCGCATTGTTAGATCGCTCAAGTGGCACTAGATGACCGAGATGCAAACAAGTTTGCCCCTCTTGATAGTACGGCTATCAATCCTAAATCCGGTCATCAACTTCTCTACACTCCTCATGACTGGTGAAATGAAATGCCCTATAGCATACCTTTGCCTTGCGCATTTCCACTTCCACCGTCTTCCACCAAAGTGCCAATGCAACACATGCACCGACACGATCTCAAGTTGATATGATCCACTTCATATCATCATGCAACCTTCACGGTCCATCGATCTTGATCTCACTTGCTCTTCACCGCCTCATGGTCCATCGGAGCCAAGTCATGCCCGAACTTCACCCTCACTAGGTCCATCGCTCCACTGCCTCGACTTGTCCTTCACACATCCTCCGGTGTCGAGCCAAGCCTCATCTCGATCTTCACCATCGGTCACATGACTCCATGTCATGTCACATATTCAATGAAGCTCCTTCATCTCACATTCACCTGTGGACTAAATCCCTGTGTATTCTCATGATCACACAATTAGTCCACCTAAGTTGTCACTCAATTATCAAAAACAAACAAAGGACCTTTCAATCTCCCCCTTTTTGGTAATTGATGACAACTCTACAAAGATATGGAAATAAAGTTCATAAAGGACTTTATGTCACTTATCCAACATTTAAGCTCAATGTTATGATTTGGATAAGTGTCACAAATTTAACTTGGTAGTGATAGTTCCCCCTACATGTGTGCTCAAAAGGTTTGGTTTCAAGCTTGCACACATGCATAGATATGAAAATTCTTGGGAGAGTAATCACTACTAAGTGATGCTAAGGTATATAGGATAAACCTTTGAAGCGTGATACCAATCGGAGTTGCACATTGAAGTTCATCCTTAGCATCATCATGGTTAGCTAGAAATCACTTGAAACAACACTAGATACCTCGTGAGATCAACATTATAAGCAAGGTTCTAGTACCACAAGAAAGGAACATAAGTGACTAGCTAAACCATCCTATGCATGCTAGTTATCAAATCATCAATGAAATCTATGACTAGCATACACCACACAAGCATTGCATATTGAATTTAAGACAATGCAAATGCAAGCAAGCACATGAATATGCACATATCAAATGTAATAAATCAAGTTCATGAGCTTGCTCCCCCTACTTGTGTGCTTCTCTTGTCCAAGAACTTTGATCCTCTTCAATGTTGCTCTTCTCGGCTATGTCCATCTTCTTCTCCCCTTTGTATGCATCTTGCATATCTTTGTACCATTCTCTCCCCCTTTATCATCAAAGACCATAAAGGGTCCAAGACCACTTGTATGATACTTCATGTAAAACAAACTTCTTGATGCAAAGGATTGGAGCTAGGGGTTGATGGTTGATTCTTGAATCTTCCTTTTGATGGACACACCATATGTTGGAATGACACCACTTGTAAACTTCACATGTAGTTGCATGAAATCCACTTGTCACTATGCATTGGGCACTCCCCCTTTGTCATAGCACCAAAGATACCACATGTGTAGGTCACTTGCAAGATCTTTGCCTCTAATACCAATGAAGTGGGGCTCCTCCCCTATGACAAAGCATGGGTCAAACCAAATGACAATCTTGAGCAAAACTTGATTTGATCACTTAAAGTTGAGGATCACTTGTGGAACCATCTTGTTGGAATATGCATGAATACCACATTCTTGAACTAGATTGTTTTCATGAGCTTCTTTCTCTTGAACTTGAGCTAACTTGATTTGCACATGAGCTTTCAAGTCCGGTTTGAACCAATGACAAGCTTCTTCACACCTCACTAGAAGGGTTATCTTGCCAATGTTGTACTTGTAGCTAATGTGCAATCCAAAGTAGATCAAGTACTTGGGTTAACTAGCTCATGAACATGTTATATGTTACCACTAGAACAAGTAAGACTGTAACACCCCAAATTTTGCACTTTTCAAAATAGAGTAAAAATGATTTGATTTGAACTTTTGTGCTCATGAAAACCTAGGTAAAATAATATTTTTTTTACAATATTAAAATTAATCATAGAGCTAGAAACATGTTGAGCATACATGCTGCTGCATTGTTTTATTGTGTGATGAGTGGTTTTGATCCAAGTTCAAAAGGATTTCAAAATCAATTTAAAACTTATTTGAAAAGGTCTTGAAAATAAAGGAAAAGGAAAAGCTTTTCATCTCTCTCTCCCTTACGTATGGCCTGAGTCTCGTTTTTATATATACCCTTGCTCATCAGGCTTTGCATCGTATGAATCTAATCTAAATAGGGATGGGATCATATCATCCTTGAAGCCAGCCCAAAAGAAATCAAGCCTGCCCGTTAATTCATCCGTTCCAGCCATATATGTATATGCGCTTATATACATTGCCAACCCAACATAGGTATATACAGTTCTAAAATGTGTAGCCGGCCCTGCTCTATCTCATCGACGTGCTGAACCAGAACCACCTCCATCGTATCGCAGATGGAATCGCTCCGAGTTGGAGTCCGTCCCGGCGTCGCATCCTCGTCCGTGGCGTACACGCCATGCTGCTCCTATAAAGCCTCGAGGGACTCCAGCCGTGTGCCCTTGTTTGTTTAGCTTCTACGCGTCGCCTTTGCCGTATCCCATCCCCAAGCCGTCTTTAGCCCTAGCTCTGCTCCATTGCCTTGGTTTGGATCTTGCCGAGATGGGCACAGAACCATCGTCACGGGAACACTAAGCCGCGGCCATATCAGCTACATCTAGCCGTCGTCTATGCCGCAGCTCCCCATTGCTCAGCTCCGTTCGTGCTTCACCGGCAAGGTGTGCTAGCTACCGGCCATGGAGATCTTCCCTGCCTGGTTGTCTCCGTGCCGTCGTCGATCTGCTGCTGGTGTACACGTACGTTCTCACTCCTACGTGAAGCACCAATTCGTCGACGGCTGATTGATTGATTGATGGTGAGGAGCACGTCCATCTACAGAGCTTCTCCGTCTTGCTGTCTATCTTGTTCATGGTTCCATACGTTGCTACCTCCCTGAGACTTGTATTGCCGTTGCCAGCACTTGAAAGAAACATCTACACGTCGTTTCAATCCATGGCTCGAGTCAGCACAAATCAAGATTAGCCACGCACCATCATCGCCGTGCCTTCATCGTCGTTGAGAAATCCCTAGGTGAGCTCCCCGTATGATCGTAAGATCCTGCCCCAAGTCAAATCGAGGTGTATATGTTGTTATCATCGAACTCCAGTGAAGCTCCAACGCTGGCCATGCTTGTGCCGTGCGTATGCATGCTCTTGCTAGCTTTACTCCTTAGCTTGCTTAGCTTGATGACATCATATGATGACATAACCTTGTTTTCTTGCCGTTTTTCTTTAGAAAAATAAATCCTCAAATACAGTAGAAATACACACACATATATATATATACCCTATTGCTCATCACGTTGCTTTGCAAACACATGCCCCCAATTCAGTGCCATGCTTGTGCACAACGGTGGAAAACAGCTATCAATCAACATTTTCAATTTTTCCTGTAAACTCTTGTGTCTATCAATTTAGTTTTACTCCTTGGCCTATCTAAATATCTGATTTTATTTACTTAAATTCAAAAATCGGTTTCCAGTTATTTACAAAAATTGCTTCTATCTTCTTTAGATCATAACTTCTACGTTTTAGCTCCGTTTTCGGTGAACTTGACGTCTATGTGATCGTAGAAACGATAAGAGTTATTTTATAAACTTTCCTTTCTATTTATTTATGATTGATGTACTGTTCTAATATAGTCATATTGTTTGCTTCGTGTATGATTGCTCGGATGCTTGTGTGTTCTATAATCGTGTCCAGTCGGTGAGCTTTGCGTTGATGATCTGAAAGTTGGTGCTCAAGAAGAAGTTGGAGATCAAGAAGAAGTTCTATGAGAAGATTTGGGATTTGAAGAAAGAACCTAATTTTAAGGCAAGTATAGTAGGACTATCCTTGTGTCCTATTCATAAGTCACTAAATTTCATATGCATGTGTCTTGCTATCCTACTAGTTTTACCTAGTGATTGATTACCGTTGCCTTGACGACTTGGGTTATGCATTATGGGTAGTGATGCTAGTGCTTTTACCATGATCTTGTAACATGATTAATTAATTATGCAACCTTGATAAAGATGACTTATTTGTATGTGATCATATGGGACTTAACGTGCCACTGTGGGAGCTACATGGCTCTGGCTCTAGTTGTGTCTAGGACCTTTTCTAGCGAGTTAGAGGATTGCGAGTTGGGTATAGGGCGGCTTCTCCATGGTGTGTATAGCCGGGTAGGTAATGTGCCACTTTGGGAGGAGGGATTCCCTACATCCGATGACCCTGCGGCCCTATCTTGTTAGACGAACCTATGCATAACTTTATAGTGAACCCTGCCGGTTTTCCTTGGTAGAGAACTAAGAGGCTGATCCCCTCGGGCGAAAGGGCAAATCACGACTCACAGGTAAAGGGTACACCTCTGCGCAGAGTTAAATCGATATGTCATCCGTGCCCACGGATAGGGCGGCCCTGAGACATTGCGGAATAGATGACCACTGTTGTTTATGCTTAATGTTAATATTGATGTTAATTGTTTTCTTTAATCATGTTTACCTGATCATGTGGTTATGGGACACTACCTTGATGCTAAATGCTAAAATATGACATACACTAAAAGCTACTTGCAGTTTAACCGTGTCAACCTTTTGAGCCTCATGAACCCCCTGCTATACTTGCGGAGTTCGACATGGACTCACTCTTGCTATTCCTACCACCTCAGGAGAAGTTTAGGCTTGTGATCAACCAGTCTGTTTGGATCCAGTGGAGTGGAGTCAATACCCGAAGAACGGAGTTGTCTATCCGTTGTTTGTTTCCTAAGGTTATCTCTTTTTACTAAGTACGTTTTTAAGCATTATGAATTGATACTACCCCTTATTTGTAGCTATATGTGAGATTTGACTTCTAATACTCACATATGGTGCATATCTGGTTTTGTCCTTAAAATCGGGTATTACAAAGGCATAGAAACAATAGTGGCGCCATATAAACATCAAACCTTTTGATTTTTCATGAATGCTCCTAGATATCATGACTATATGCACTAAACAAGTCCTTAGCAAGGTATGTATGCATATGTCAATCAATGTCACCTTTGCTATCTTGGAGTAGAGGATAGTCATGAGATTCCAAATTTTATTACTCCAATAGCAATGTGAAGTCCATTCAATAGCTTGGTGAAGACCAATAGATACCCATGATGAAAGTCATGCTTCACCCATATGAAATGAGAACCACTTATGATCAAGTGCACTTTCTTGTTGTGGTTGGCTTGCTTCTTTTCTTGATCTTTGCTTGCATGAGAGAATACCACTTGCATTATCACTTGATTTGTCATGTATTGCTCTCTATTTGGATGTTGCTTGCTTTCTTGATCAATCTTCTTGATATATTCAACCTAGCATCTTGAACCTCCTTAGATCATCACTTCCATGTCGGCCTTCCAAGCTCACTTGTCAATCCCATCTCCTCATGGGCGGCACACCTCCTAGATGGAGAGAAGTGATCTCACTAAGAACAATCCTTGACACTCAATTGAATTTTCCATTCATTTGATTGATCCTTGGACTTGATAAGATGAGGCATCTTGAGTTCTTCTTTAAGTCCTTTTCTTTCTTGCTCTTGAGCTTGATCTTGATCATCAATAAACCAAACAAAGGTTCCTCAACCACTTGTAATCATGATTCCAACTTGAGGATCTTTCAATGTGAGTGACACTTGATATATCCAATATTTGTCACTTTTCTGACAGATTCTGCAACCTTCAAAGATTGACTCATATCTCCCAATGTACAGATCCAAATGCCATGAAATTTGGTCGAGATGAGCATAACTAAATCTTCATGCAGCTGTAAAAATTTGAGCTTCATTTGCCTTCTATATTGCTGCCAGATTTTACATCTTCTCATACTGCTACATGCTGAAAACTGCTGCACTCTAGCTGATAAGAACTATTCCAAAACTGTAGCAATCCTTATCCAATTCTCATGAAATTTGCACAGCATATTAACTCATAATCATAGAGTATGCATACCAAATTTCAAGCCATTTCAATAAGATTTGATTCATCAAACTCAGACTTGATCACAGCTAGCTCGGATTTCAGAATTTGGACAGATTTAAGCAATTGAGCTATGCTTCTTGAAAAATGACTCAAACGTGATGTCAACTTGTTTGAACATCATCACAAGACATATATGCAGTCAAACCACTCACTAAAAGTCATCTTGTGATCATATTCATCCAAACTAACCCAAATTTGAATACTAAGCATTGAATCCATTCAAACATCTCATAGCAAGCAACTATAGCATATTTATCCAATTCAATCAACTCATATGCATCCAAATGAATGTGATCAACAATAGATATACCTTGGTAGCACATGATCATCGAATAGCAAGCTTCCACTCAATACAATTTCAAGTCATCACTTAAGACAATTGATCACCACAACTTGAATCATGCACTTGTATGTTGTATCACTTGGACTTCACTTGTCATGACTTGGCATTGGGATGAGAATAGCACTAAGTTTCAATACTTGATTCAATCACAAGATGAAGAGTATGAACTCAATTGAACCAAGCCTCCTATGCCATGGTACCTACAAACAATCATCCACTTTTTGATGGTACCCAAACTAGTTTGGGTCCTCTCAAGTTAGGTGCAACATACTTAGGCAAAGCCTTAGTATGAGTAGTGGGATGTTTTGCAGTAGCCACCGAAGAGGTACCAATGTCATCCTTTCTAAGCATCTTGTTGGGGGCAGGGGTGGAATTGGCCACCCCGTCCCCTCTGATTGTGTGCGCCTCTTGTGTTTGATGCATGCAGGCAAGGCCGAATGCGCGGACAGGTGCGCATTCGGCATCTACACCAGGCGCCAGGACGGAATCACCGATAGCGCGGGAAGGCGCGCATTCGGTGAATACACCAGGCGCCAGGACAGAATCACCGATAGCACGAGAAGGCGCGCATTCGGTGAAAACACCAGGCGCTAGGACGGAATCACCGATAGTGCGGGAAGGCGTGCATTCGGTGAAAACACCAGGCGCTAGGACGGAATCACCGATAGCGCGGGAAGGCGCGCATTCGGTGAAAACACCAGGCGCCAGGACAGAGTCACCGATAGCGCGGGCAGGCACGCATTCGGCGAAAACACCTGGCGCCAGGATGGAACCGGCGATAGCGCGGGCAGGTGCGCATTTGGCGTGAACGCCAGGCGCCAGGGCGGAGTTCCCGATAGCGCGGGCAGGCGCGCATTCGGTGTAAGCGTGGACGCATTCGGAGACTCGGCGGGAAGACAGCCCGGATGTGCGCTGGTCGGCGGTTGGCCGACAAAGGTGGGCCCCCTGGGCCATTTACTTGTCTGCCCCATGTCGGTTACTCCTGTACGTAGAAATTAGGGTTGTTAGGGGCATTTTTGTACAAAACGCAACATGGCTTCCTATAAATAAACCCTTCAAGGGACATTGTAGGGACTTCTGGGCTCCGTGCATTTTAGCCGGAGGTCAAGGAATATAAGGTTCGTGTTGTTTGTTTCATTTTGTAGTTTCGTATTTCCGGTATTTCCTGTTCTGGTCCTTTAGGGGGTTTCAACCCTAAGGGGCCGAAACAACATTGGCGCCCACCGTGGTTGTCGCGCGGACTTGTCATGCCACCTAAGGGAAAAGCTAGAAGTTCAAGAAAGCAAATGCCAACCATCGACGAAATCGTTCCTTCAGCAGCAACCGGCTCGGATCCGGTACTCCCCGAAGCCACCGCATCGGGGGTGGCGCCTCCGCCACCGAATCCGACGCCTCCACAGCCGGATCTGGCCGCCGAAGAAAATGCCATCAGAGCAGCAGACGGAGCGCCGATCCCATCTGATGTGGAAGCCGCAGTTGCCGAGGGGGCGGCGGAAGACGCGGAGGCTGACCCGGAGCCAGAAGCCCCGAATGCGGTGGACGGACTGATGCTGCAGAATTCCAGGCTGTTAAAGCTGCTGGATGAGCATACAACCAGAATCGAGGAGCTAAAGGCGCATCGTGATCAGTTGCAAGGAGACATCGAAGCAAGAAACAGGATATCAGCGACCCAGGTAGCGGTCGATCATGCAGCGAGAGAAGCAGAAAGGTTACAGCGGGAGATTCAGGCACTTGGAGCAAGAACCGAAACTGAGAGCGAGGTCAGATACCTGGGTTCGGCCTCGTGCAAGGGGGCCCCGGATATGGTTGACATGGCGTCCCCTCTATCCCCCGAGCTGCAAAAATACCCATGGCCACCGGGGTATAAGCCCAAAATCCCGCACTTTAACGGTAAATCCAATCCCAGAAGGTTCATATCAAGCTACGAGGCTGCAATATATTCGGCAGGCAGCAACGAATCCTTGCTTGCCAAAACTTTGATTTTGGCAATGCAAGATGTGGCACATGACTGGTACATGTCCTTGCGTCCACTGTCCATCCGGTCATGGAGGCAGGCAAAAGAGGAGCTGCTGGCAACCTTTCAGGGACTTCAGGCCGACAAGAAAACCATTATGGATCTGCTCACCCTGTATCAGCCAGATGATGAGCCAATGGCCAAGTACCTGGAACGCATCATTTAGATGCGGGCACAGGTCCCGAATGTGTCTGATGATACGGTCATTGCGTCGGCCATCAGAGGCCTCAAAATTGGACCATGCGCCGAGGTGCTAACCAGGGAGGTACCCAAAACCGTAAAACAATTGTTCGATGAAATGAGAAAGTTCGCCATTTCGGAGGAAGACTTGCAGAAGCGCAAGGTGTCAAGAAACAGCCTCAAACAAAACACCCCGGCGTAATCAACGAATCAAGAATCGGCGAAGTGGGGACAGAACCAAGGTTATGTCAACAACCTTCAGGAAGAGTCATCCAACCCTGCACCCCCGAAGCAGAACGACAGCCAGTCTCACGAAAGCCGAGGCGGAGGTCAGCAGAGCCGTGGGGGCCGGGGTAATAGAGGCGGACGAGGTCGAGGGCGCAATGGCGGCGCCCCAAAAACGCCATATTGTTGCGTATGTGGCGAAAACAAGGGCCATTTTACCAGAGATTGCAAATATACACAGCAGGCCAAAGAGCAGAAGGAAAGAGATGACGCTACGGGGAAATCCGAACCTGCAAAGCATGTGTTCCACACGGCACCAACTCAACATTACGCTTTCCCTCACCAGATGGCGGCTTTCCAGTCGGGGCAGCCGGTGAATCCGTACCTCGCCCCACATGCGCAAGCACATTGGGGGGGATCGCCAAATATGCATTACCAACAATACCAGCAGCCGATGATCACGCATCCGATGCCAGTTTCGGCTGTTGCATCTTCCTCAGCGCCTACTGAGAATAGACAGCAGCAGCAACAAGTAGCAAAGCTGGAAACTTCCAAGGAATTGCAGATCGTACATACGGTAACGCCCGCAAATGCGATGCCCTCCAATGGGCACATATACGCAATCATTGGAGGCTCCAATATAGAGCACGACAGCAAGAGAACGTGAAGAGAGTACCAAAGGCGCGTGCTGGCCGTGGCACCAGCAGCCCCGATAAACCGAGCCGCGTGGAAGCTTCAGCCAATCACTTTCACCGAAGAAGATAATCTAGTCCGGGACTACCCTCACTATGACGCTTTTGTTGCAACAGCCTTTGTCGCCGGGTATACTTTGCACAACATACTGATTGACAATGGAAGCTCGGCCGACATCCTATTCACCAAAGCGTACGACAGTATGAAACTCGACAGGCGTTCGCTGGATCAGGCAGGCAATGCCCTATTCGGTTTTGGTGGAAAGAAAATAGACGCACTCGGGAAGAAAACGCTTACGGTGGCTTTCAGCGAGGGAGAGAAACTACGGGCGGAAGAAATATCCTTCGACGGTATGAAGCTGCCGTCCCCATTCGGGGTAATCACGGTGCATGGGGATCAAATTGCGGCCAGAAACATAGATGGCAAACCTATACCGGGATACAGCATGGTGCACGAAGTAAAAAAGCCTGCAAGAAAAGAGGATGCTGATGAGGTCGCAGAGCGGAAAGAGCGGAGAGCAGAGCCGGACGAGGGCACGAGAAGAGTGCCTTTATCGGCGAATCGCCCGGATCAGTGTGTACATATCGGGGCAAGTCTGTCGGAACAGGACGCTTCGGAGCTGCTAGCATTTCTGGCTAAAAACAAGGACGTATTCGCGTGGACCACAAAAGACCTCAAGGGGGTTGATAGGGAATTGGCACAGCATAATCTCAATGTTAGCAAAACAGCAAAGCCAAGGAAGCAAAAGTTGAGAAAGATGTCATCCAAAAGGGCAGACGCGGCAGCCGCAGAAGTGCAAAGGCTTTTAGACGCAGAAGTGATCAGGCCCGTGCAGTATCCGGAATGGCTAGCCAATGTGGTCATGGTCAAGAAGAAAAGCGGCAAATGGCGCATGTGCGTGGATTTCACGGATCTCAACAAACATTGCCCTAAAGACCCGTACCCACTGCCGCGAATCGACAAGCTGGTCGATATCGCATCGGGTTGCGAGCTGTTAAGCTTACTGGACTGTTTCTCGGGATACCATCAGATATGGCTGAATGAAGAAGATCAAGAGAAAACAAGCTTTATCACTCCCGGGGGGACCTTTTGCTACAAGCGCATGCCCGAGGGTCTGCGCAATGCTGGCCCTACTTTCTCCCGAATGACAGATGAGGTTTTCAGGGAGCAGAAAAAGAGGAAAAATCTGGTAGCATACGTGGACGATATAGTGGTGAAGAGCGATAAAAAAAGCACACACATAGAGGATCTCAAGGAAACTTTTGTTAACCTCCGAGAAAGCGGCCTGAAGCTAAACCCGAAAAAATGCATATTCGGGGTTAGCAAGGGCAAGATGCTGGGATGTCTGGTATCAGCCAGAGGTATAGAAGCCAACCCGGACAAGATTGCCGCTATTGTAAACATGAGACCGCCCGAGACAAAGAAGCTGGTCCAAAAGCTCACTGGCAGGATCGCCGCCTTAGGGAGATTCATATCCAGAAGCGCGGAGCGAGGGCTTCCGTTCTTCCGTATCCTAAAAAATTCAGAGGGTTTCAGATGGGGTCCGGATCAGCAGCAAGCATTCGATAACTTAAAAGCTTATCTGTCAAAGGCCACAACATTATCAAGTCCATCGCCAGATGCGATCCTGTTACTGTACGTGGCAGCATCTCACACCGCGGTGAGCGCGGTCCTGGTAGAAGAAAAAGAGAACGAGGGAAAGTTACAGCAGTTCCCAATCTACTTCGTATCAGAAGCGTTGACATCAGCAAAGGCAAACTATTCCGAGCTGGAGAAAATCGCATATGCGGTGGTCATGGCATCGCGAAAGCTCAAGCACTATTTCCAGGCTCATCACATTCGGGTTCTGTCTGCTCAGCCCCTAGACGCCCTGTTCAGAAACGCAGAGGCGGTAGGGCGAATAGGAAAGTGGGCAGCTGAGCTGAATGAATATGTCATCGACTTCGAGCACAGATCGGCCATCAAATCGCAGGTGATAGCAGATTTCATCACAGATTGGACCCCTTTCGGGGACAACACTACTCTCAGCTTCGAGGAACCAGAATGGACAGTGCACACGGATGGAGCGTGGTGCTCAGCTGGAGCGGGCATATCCGCAGTATTGACACCTCCAATAGGCCCGAAGCTGCGATACGCCGCAAGGTTGCAGTATCGCACCACCAACAATACGGCCGAATACGAGGCAGTTCTGCTGGGTCTCAGGAAACTCAGAGCGCTAGGAATCCGCAGATGCGTCATTAAGTCTGATTCGCAAGTAATTGTGGGGCATATCCGAAAGGAATACACAGCCAAGGAGCCGGCTCTAGCCAAGTATCTGGAAGCTGTGCGACGAATGGAGAAATATTTCCTCGGATTCACTTTGCAGTACATTCCGAGGGCAGACAACACAGAGGCAGACGCGCTGGCAAAAGCTGCAGCCCAGAACACTCCCTTGCCCGCCGATGTTTTCTACCAAGTCCTGACAGCCGCAGCGGTGCAGCAGGAAGAGGAGCGACCGGCAGTAATTCACGCTATCGCGAGTGACGACTGGAGGGCTCCGATATGGGCATTCATTTCTGGGACTTATGAGCCCGGGGACAAAGCAATACTCCATAATTGGAGAGAATTTGTACAAGGAGGGAGTGGTGGCGCCACTGCTGAAGTGCATTAGCCGGAACGAGGGCGTCCAGCTTTTGCACGATATACATTCGGTAACTTGCGGGGCGCACAGAGGTCCGCATGAAATCGCTCACAGAGCAATGAGACAAGGCTTTTATTGGCCAACCGCTATCGAGGATGCCAAGCGATTGGTGAAATCGTGCCATGGCTGCCAGAAGTTCGCAAAATATTAGACGGCCCCAGCGAATCTAACCTCCCCGACATAGTTGGGCCGCTTCCGCCGGCGCCCGGAAAGCTGAAATTCACTGCAGTGGCACTGGAATACTTCACCAAATGGGTTGAAGCAAAGGCGTTGGCAACAATATCGTCTGGCACTTTAGTTAACTTTGTGTGGCGAGAGAATCATCTCGCAGATTCGGGGTTCCATCCTACATAACGGTGGACAACGGAAAGCGGTTTGACGGCACCAAGTTCGAACTTTCGTGAAGACCGGGGATCAAGCGACGTTCGCTTCAGTGAATCACCCAGAATCGAATGGCGTGGTGGAACGGGTCAACGGCGACATATTCACTACCATATCAAAGACCCTCGAAAGCACTGAGAAGAAAGGTAGATGGGCTCAGGAGTTAACAGCTACGGTTTGGGGGCACAATATATCCAAGTCGCGTGCAACTGGCTTCACGCCCTTCAGACTCCTTTTCGGGGAAGAGGCCATTACTCCAGAAGAGGTGCGGCTGGGGTCTTTCCGAACTGAAATCATGGCTACTACACCAGAACAGCGTTACACTCAACTCGAAGCGGCTGACTCATTAAGGCAACAGGCGGCCGAAAACCTAGACAAGTACCATCAGGAAACAAAGGCTTGGAGAGATAAAAAAGTGCTGAGGCAAGTCATCAACCCCGGAGACATGGTGCTCATTCGGCAACCCGACAAGCAAGGCAAATTACAATCGCCGTGGTACGGGCCGTACATCATCGCGAGAATGGTAAAAGCAGGAGTCTACACGCTGGTGAATGAGGATGGCGCTGAGTCCAGCCACACCTGGAATGCCGACAATCTACGCCGCTTTTACCCATGAAATTGCCCCACAGGGGTTGTAATTTTCTTTTTAATTCATAAGCATACATTTTACAATTCGGGGGGCGCGCTCTTTTTCCTCACAGGGGAAGCCTTTTCGGAGGTGTGAGGTTTTTTAATGAGGTGTCCCTATGTACCCCTGTTCAATGCTTTTTAATTCCCATTTCCCCTAAAGCGAGGGTGAGTACTACTTTCTCTAATCCGAAAAAGACAATGGCATACGTGCCATTGTCCCTATTCGGAGCAGTCTTTGTCAGGTTGCAAGCAACCAAAAGCCAAAAACGGCTAGTGAACTCAGCAAAACGCTGAAGCGCCATGAGCGCAACAAACAGCTAAAACACGCGAAAGAAAACGCTGCAGGCGAACTCAGCGAAGACGCTGAAGCGTCGCAAAAATGGCAACAAGCCGAATGCGTACAAAGAACGCCACAGGTGAAACGAGCTTCAGGGGTAAAAACCCGAATGTAACAATCGCATAAAGCTACCAACATGCAATTTTAACTTCTTATCCAACATATTCTGGCAGTATAGTTACACCGGAAGTGTTTGTGGTATCTAATATCACAATCAAGAGCAACACACCCTCTATATCGAGCAATGCCTCGAGAATGTGCATGTTTAAAGCCCCTCGGACTCTCGAAAGGAGCGCTATACTGCACCATGATCGGGCGTACACCACCCGAATGCGGCATACATAACAAGCAAAAGGGCCAAATGCCTACACCCAATGCGGTTAGTGAGGACCGGTAAGTGGAGGCCGCATTTGGTCCGACGATACCGGTGATCCTGAAACCTCCCATTCCAGCATGATATAAGCAATATGAGCAGTCAGTAGAACCAAAGTTAAGGTTTCCGCAGGCACAATAAAAACCGAGAGGTTTGGCTAGATTATATAATCCAGCTACTCGGCCTCTAAGATGGGTAAAACTTTATGACCCACCTAACAAGCGTACGACGGAATTATTGCATAAAAAGGTGTTTCACGACGATACGATCCGAGCAGTATTATATATACATAACACCCCCCATCATGCAAAGCCATGTCGGTCAAAACAAACCCATCCCATTTCAAAACTAAGGTTAATAGGAATGAGAGGAGTCAGGAAGGGAGCCAGCGCTCGTCCTCCCGTTCCAGTTGTGAGCGCCGAGCAAATAGGCGCAGCCAGGCTCAACTCGAGAGGAGTCAGAAGGGGAGTCAGCGCTAGTCCTCCTGTTTCAGTTGTGAGCACCGGACAAATAGGCGCAGCCAGGGTCAACTCGACTGCCTAAGCAAAAGCAACAAGCATGCAATAGCAGAGATGCGTAGAACTGCGTGTCCCACTATCGCCAAGAATGAATGGAAGACCCAGCTCCTGCACGCCGACTAGCCCACATTCGGGAATTCGGTCGGCAGCAAGGGAGGGGCAAGCACAGCGTCCAAGGAATAGCCAGCCGTTGCGGTATAGTGCTCCAATTTCCTGTAAACAAGAAAGGGCACCAGTACGCCCATATGTGTGTCGACGACCGCATCCCGCCACCCCGAGATTGGGCTCAACCGACCTTAGCCAATAAGGCCATACAGAGTTCCATTCAGTGGCTGCATACAGGGTTCCATTCAGTGGCTGTGCATAGCACAAGAGCACCTTGTAACAACTGTAACGCTGGAGGGCTTGGCAAAATATTTTTCCGAATGCGCCCTCCACCACTCAAATTCGGGGGGGGGGGGGCGGCGCTCTAAGACTCCACACAACGCTGGAGGGCTTGGCAAAATATTTTTCCAAATGCGCCCTCCACCGCTCAAATTCGGGGGGCGGCGCTCTAAGACTCCACACAACGCTGGAGGGCTTGGCAAAATATTTTTCTGAATGCGCCCTCCACCGCTCAAATTCCGGGGGGGGCGGCGCTCTAAGACTCCACACAACGCTGGAGGGCTTGGCAAAATGTTTTTCCGAATCCGCCCTTCACCGCTCAAATTCGGGGGAGGCGGCGCTCTAAGACTCCACACAACGCTGGAGGGCTTGGCAAAATGTTTTTCCGAATCCGCCCTCCACCGCTCAAATTCGGGGGCGTGGCGCTCTAAGACTCCACACAACGCTGGAGGGCTTGGCAAATATTTTTCCGAATGCGCCCTCCACCGCTCAAATTCGGGGCGCGCTCTAAGACTCCACTCAACGCTGGAGGGCTTGGCAAAAAGTTTTTCCAAATCCGCCCTCCACCGCTCAAATTCGGGGGGCGGCGCACTATGACTCCACGCAAGCTGGAGGACTTAGCAAGAAAATCTTCCGCCACGGCAAAAACGAAAACGCGAATACGTAGAAAAACTACCGAATAATTAAGTCATTGTCGCACATGGCAGGCACGCCACAAGAGGTAATTAAACTGTTCAAGGGTTCCCTGAACCCCGGCCACGCAGGGCCACAAACACGGCCACGCAGGGCCAAATACGACAAGTTTAAGTTCTTGCAAAAGGGAAAGCAAGAAGATCAGGCGTCGGCTGCAGTCTTGTCGGCAGGAGATTGAGGATGGGGCGCGGCCACTTCAGCGGATGCTGTCGCGGAGGAGTTGACGGCACCGGCCGGATTGCCCTGTGTAGCACTTTGGGCACGGGGGTCATCTCCGGGGATCGCAGCGCGTTGGAGGACGGAGTGCTAGCTGCTGCGGCCGCCTCGCGCTCGTCCCTGGCCCGAATGTAGGCCATAACCCGGTCACGGATAGCGGCCTCCTCCTTCTCATCTCCCTAAAGGGAGAATCACGAAAATGGTCAAGTCAATCAAAGCACACCCAACCGGGTCTGCCAAAAAGAGCAAACGCATTCGGCAGCTTCCTTGCACTTACCTTCGCCACACTCAGCGCCGCGCGTAGCAGGCTCAGGTTTCGGCCGCCACAGCTCCAGAAGCCGCTGAAGAACTTCACCGCGGCCTCATGCGCATCCCTATCCGAGACCCAGAAATGATCCACGTCATCCGAAGCCAGCAGCGCTTCCGCATGCGGGCAGCCCGCGTCCTTCAGCGCCTTGCACAAGGCGCGGACAGTCTCGAGGGCAGCCCAGCGGTGGCCGAGCTCCATCTGGCCCTCCAAAGCAGCGAGCCCGGTCTTGAGGAACCTGGAGAAGTCGAATACGGTTGTATCCTCTCCCATGGCGGGCTCCACCACCTCGTCGCCAACTCCGGCAACCAGACGAGCGAATATGGCAGCGGCCTGGCTGAGCTCGTTAAGTTGCTGGCGGCAGACAGACCTCTGTAGCTCGTTCTGGGTGTTCCTTTCGGTCCTGGCGGTGCGGGCATCAGCTTCGGCCTCCTCACGCGCGGCTTTCTCCCGATCAAGCTCGGTGCACACTTTCGCCAGTTTATCCTTCAGCCGGCGCACCTCGGCCTCACTTTCGGTGAGTTTGGACTCAACGAAAGCGACCGCGGCGCAGTCCTGCTTGGCGAGGGCGGCACTTATAACAGATTGCTGCAGGGGCAAAAAAGCGAATAAGAATTCAAACAACCCGAAATTGAAAAGATTTCGATCATACGAGGTCGTCAACTCACAGAAATTGCGTGGAAGTTGATGGCCGAAAGCAGCTCCAGCCGATCCACCTGGGCCAGATCCCTTTCGGTAGTGGTGGTGGAAAAGGAGGTGCTACATTGGTCCGCGAATGCGACACCTGCCGCGCCCGGCAGCACGCCGCTTGCGCGGCAGTCCATCCCCGCGATTAAGCGGGCGTCCGAAGCCGCCCCTAGAGCACGAGCAAGTTGGTAAGTCCTTTCACGGTCTGGGCTCGTCTCTTCGGGAGATGAGCACCCCAGATACACGCACATGTGTTCGCACTCGTCTGGGGCTCGCTCTAAGGAGAGCTTGCCATGTCCAAACAGAGCACACGCAGCGGTTTCGGGGGTCATGCGACTCAGCACGCGGTGAAATCGGGACTTACCAGTCTGCCTGGCTAGGTTAGGGTTCTGGTCCGAAAGGGTGCGGGCAGCTTCGGCGGCAGCAGGCGGCGGCATGGAAGCAGGCGTTATAGCGGCTGTAGGTGCACCAGCGGCCTTGTGTTTTTTCGTCATCTCAAAAACACCTCCGGAAGCGTCAGCCGGCTTTTGAAGCTGACGTTAAGAGCGCTCAGCGTCGGCTGCGTTTTCGGCGGCAGGCGGCACGGGTCCAAAATCTTCTTGCGCGTTCCGGCCATTGAGCTGGAACCGCCGATATCGTCCTGCAAAAACAAAGGCCGAAACTGTCATGCTAGTCTGTGTCATCCAAGAAGTGAATTTAACACCTATGCCCTAATGCGCATCCTGCTCTACCATTTCGGCATGCAAGGGTTCCGGGACCCCCAAGAAGACCAATGAGAACTTAGCGCTGTGCTTCAGAGGTTTGGTCCACAACCGCCCGGCCATTTCGCGGCATACCTAAACATCGCGGGGCTCCGGCTCCGGACGCTCTCGGCTTTGCTTCGCGCGCTTTCTCTTCTCGGCGGCAGCCGTGCTGGCGGCCCGAATCGGCGCAGAAGGAGCAGAACGCCGAACGGGGGCCGGCTTGGGCGCCCCCGATGCCGGTCCGCTCGGTGCGCCAGCCTCCGGCTCATCGACATCATCGCTGCTCTGGGCCTTTGACGCTTTTGAAACTGGTGGGGGTCTTTCCGAATAGGAAATGCCCATGCAGTCCAGAGCGCGATTCTTTCTGGGAGAGTTGCCAAGTTGGAGCAGTTTCTTCTTGTGCTCCCTTTCACCATACGGCCCGCACAATCGAGTGGCCTTTTTCTCCAGCGCAACAAGATATTCAGCATCCGAGTTAAAGTAATCGGGGCGCTCGAGAAGGAAGTCAGGGCCACGATAGCCATCGATGTCCCTTATGGGCTCGAATGTCACATTCTCACATAGAGGCCATTCGTCTATTGCAATCATTTCTTCAGCCAAGTCACGGCTAGTTTGCCGGCTAGCAGTTAGAGCATACGCTTCCGCGGCCGCGTGGTCAGACGGACCGAAAGTGACTTGCGCCGGATGTTTCTCCCCAATCATCACGGTCATCAAGGACACCAAGGAGTTTGCCCGGCGGCGCCTTACTCTCTATGCGGCCTCCACTTCTTCGTCTGAGGAAACCCGAATATAGAACCAGTATTTATTCCAATCCTCCCATTTTTCCTTGAAGGTGGGCACCAAACAGTTCCGTTCCTGCCCCGGAGCCGGCACGAAATTGTAGGAGCCATATTCGGTGCGAATGTTTGGCCGGCCATCAACTTTCCCAACTTTCGAGTGGAAGTGGGTGCTATGGAGCTTCACGAAATGAGCAACGCTAGGCTCCTGGCCCATCATCTTCATGGCCATAGTGTATATGCTGAGCCGTACGATGGCATTCGGGGTAAGATGATGGATCTGCAGGCGATACTTTTGCAGAATGGCTCCGAAAAATGGAACCAAGGGAAACCGCAATCCGGCGATGAAAAAGTCACGGAACACGACCGCCTCATATGGCTGTGGTTTCGGGGTAACTTCATCCCCCGGAGCTCAGCTCCTTTCGCGTTCGAATGCGCTGAGAAGGCCGCTGCGCTGATACTGGTCGAGCCGGTCTTCGTCAACCTTAGATCGGCAAATAATGCCAGTGTGTCCTTCGATTTTGACCCGGCGGCTCCTTCGGGTTGGGCCAGATTCGGCGCCTTCACCCCCTTCCGGAGCCGTGGCCGCTGAGCTCCCCTCCGCTCCTTCGTACTCAGCAGAGTTGGCGTTCTCGTCATACGCCACTCCGGCGCTTCCTTGGCCGCTGGCGGCTTCGTCAGCAGACAGGTCAATGACCGGCGCTGCTATCGCGGGCGCAAGAGCTCGAATGGGTTCAACTATTTCGGGCTCTCCCAAGCTGGCCCCAGAACCTTTTGACATGGTGTCTAATCCGGTTTGGCTAAGCTGGGCAGCCAATTCAGCACAAAAAGCAGAGATCCCGGATGCAGATTCGTTGGCTGTTCCGGTCGAATCCCCAGACGAAGAGCTTTCGGACATAGGTGCTCGCGCCAAGAGGGGGTCCGGGCTTCCGAGCTAAGAAGAAAAATGAAACCACGTTCAATGGGCCGAAAGCGACATCTTTACTTTCCCTAAGCTATGCACCCTGTTGACATTTCTAACGCAATCACCAAAAGATAGAATAGAAGTCTATCCCCGGCAACGGCGCCAAAAATTCCTTGTTGACATTTCTAACGCAATCACCAAAAGATAGAATAGAAGTCTATCCTCGGCAACGGCACCAAAAATGCTTGTTGATGTCTATTAAGTGCAACTGAAATAAGAAGGGTTCCGCAAGCGCACAGAATATATCATCGTAGCATCTTAACCAGGAGTAATCCAGGTATCGTTATTTATAATTTTACCACTGGGAAGGGAATGCACTGGATAATGAGTGATGAGCAATGCACATGCAATAATGGAGAGCTCAACCTTGTCTATCAATCATCTCATATAGGGTAAGTGTCACATAAAATATAGGAATGAATGATAAGTGACATAAGGTAAATGAGAGCATTTAGCCACATAAAATAATAGTAATAAGCCATCTCAACTTAGCACTCTAAGCTTATAACACTAGCATGGACTAGGACGATCTAGGGTGTAATCCTATGTTATTCTAACTATAAGGTCAAAGCATACAATGATTAGTGCAAGAACATCTAGCAATCATGGCGGGAAAAGGTTACATCTATGCATAGTGATATTACCAGAGAAGACTAGAGACATAGCAATGACTTCAATGTAATAGGTTTGTTCTGCTAGACCTATACTCGGGAGAAGGGCTACAAAGGACTCAACAGGACTGTCACTCCCGCGATCTACCTCACGATCCAGAATATAGGGTGCAATCGCAGATAAATACGGCCTAGGCACCACGCCTACACAATATTTACCACTCACCCATCGATCTAATGAGCAAGCGCTATACGATCCTATGCATAAACACAATTCTAGTCCAACTATGCTAAACATATAATCAAAGTAAACTAAGAACAATATAATTGAGAACATAATCAAATAGAGCAAAGTCAAGTCTGATATAATAGAATAGAATAAAGTATTACTCATAGTATCACGAACAATGATGAATATTACAAGAATGTAGAGGGGAATTACCAAGAACTCCGACAGATCCGGACTCCAAGCTAGGCTTGATTCCCTCTAGATCTATTCCTATGTAGCTATGCTACTAAACTATGGAGCTCTAATTGAGATGGTGGCTCGGCTTCTCCGAATCCTCTCGATGAATGAAGAGAGAATGAATTAGGGTTTCTCCCGGGGGCCGGGGGCTCGAATATATAGCTCCCTAGGATGAACCACGGCCCTCGGATCAAACCGACCTAAATGGACGATAATTATTCATCCTCAAAGGCGGTGGAGGCGGGATCCGCGAGACTCGACGTGATTGGTCGAGGTGGGGAGTCGGCCGACTCCCCCTTGGGCGGCCGACCCGGAGGCTGCCCGGTGGGTCCGGCCTTCGGGGGTCGCCTTCGGAGTCTTCTAGATTATACTTTTTCACCCGTTCGAGTCTTTATCTCTATGTAATCATGACATGTGGGCCTCCTTTGGTTCTCTTTCTGATAACCCCCTGCAGAAATAGACAATCACCAAAACTCATGGAATTCTATCAGTGTAACCCCTATATCTAATAGGTGAACTCATATTAGTCCTTTCTCTTGCTGCGTTGATGGTATAAAATTGATACTTAACGACCGTCAACAAACTCCCCCAAGCTTACCTTTTGCTCGTCCCTGAGCAAAGATAGACTCAGTGATGGATCAGGAGTTGCTACATTGCTTTCACTTCTCACAAGTACACATGCGTTCAAACAAGAACTCTCCTCCGGATTAGAGTGAACTATTCTGACTCAAAACTCACTCATATTACCTTTCACCATGGGGCTTGTAACCGTCACTTGGGTCTTGAGTAGTTGAAAGATAGAACGGTCAAGTCAAGCGCCATGTTTCTCGCTCTTCGATCAACTATTATCCCGGAGTTTTTGCAAAGTTTTGAAATAAAACTCAGAGTTCCTAGTATGAACCTTTCAGGTCTCTCATTTGTGGTATTTCGGATCCTCTCCAAGGCATGAGTAGTGTATGCCTTCTCTCTTCTCTCGAGAATATGTGGTATTTGTGGAACTAAGGCATAGTGGAAAGTGCCTTCTCTCTCTCACCCTACTTTCTAATAGGCTTATGTGGAGCTCATAGGTGGGGAGACACTCAAACTCACTTGCATATATTGCACAGTTAAGACATGGATCCAATAGGAACTAAAATAATAATAAAATCATATGTGCATGTGAATGAGGAAATGGATGATAAGATGATGATAGGATGATGATGGGATGATGGTGATAAAATGATTATGAGGGGTGATCACTTTGGTGAACATCTACTTCTACACTTGCTCCTTTTGGGGATAACATGACTCCCTTTCTTTGGAAACCTTGAAACTTCTTGAAACTTCTTGAAAGGAAGGACTTGGCTACTCTTTTCTTTCTTCTCTCTTTTTTTTCTCTTTTTTTTTTTTTTTAGAGCAACCAATCCTCTGAAAACAAAACTTTAGCAACGGGGAGTGTATAACTTGAAATGATAATGACTGGAGCTTTTATGTAGGCAAATGGAACGGCGATGATTTTTCTAGATGTTCACTCCCAGGATAGGAGTAAAACCTTTTCTGGATGAAGTGAAATAAGTGGTGTATGTATATGTGGATGAATGGATGGATGCGTACTCCCAGGGTAGGAGCAGCATAAGTGCATATCTCCAGGGTAGAGATAGCACGGTACATGGGGAATGCGTACTCCCAGGGTAGGAGTAGCATAAGTGCGTATGTCCAGGGTAGAGATAGCACAATATGTGGTGGATATGGATCTATATGTGGGTGGTACCTCTAGGGACAAAAGTAGCACAGAATGAATGTAGTATCTATAAAAATGGGTGCATGCTTCTGAGGACAGAAGTAGCATAGATCAACGGATGGAGAGCACATAGTATTGACTTTAACTGCATGACTGATTCCTTATGGGTCCACAGCATAACCACACTCAATGCCTATAAAGACTACACTCAAGCCTACAGTATGATCTATATAAACAGATGGGTTTTCCTAATCTAGTAAGCATGAATATCTTTTGTGGTAGGAATTTGAACTCTCATCATAAAGGAACTCATCATGCGGGAGTTTAATATTTTCACGAGATAAATTCTCGAGAACTCTAGTATCTCTAGGAACAAGATGAATGACTGAGCTCAAAACCTTCCCATATCATACCCGTCAACCACCTAGACTTAGATCAAGTGTTTGCTACCCATAAGTTTCGGGTTCGAGCAAATCTCAAATCTAAACGGTTGTGTCAAAAACTCGGGAGAGTGCAAGGTTGAAAACTAGGTACTTGAAAGGAATTACGACAGAGCAACTATTCATCATCTCCATGTAGAGTTTATTCTAGGGATCACTTTTAAAGACAGATTGCAAGAGCTCTCCAAAAGTAGAAAAGGATAAATAAGGAAATCTTTCTGGGTTTCTATGGTTATGCATCTTTTTAGTTGTTTTAATAAAGCACACTCTAACAAGGCATAAATAGATAAGTTGGAAACACTTAGCTTGATATACGGGGGATGCTCTCCCCCAAGCTGGATGTTGACATAGTCTCGCGATGTTGACGATGTGCACCGAAGACCTTCTAGTCCTCCGGGAGTGTCGTAGATGGTTGCTTTGTTGGAGACGGCGTTCGGGGCAAAGACTCCGACGGGGACTGGATGTCCTTCCGCCCGTTAGCTCTTCTTGATCCTTGATGTTCGTGAAGCTCAAATAGACAACAAAGCTTGTGGAACCGATTAAGCGTTAGTGATAAAACCTCTAGGCCTTGGTTGTCTAGGACTTCCTAACTTAAACTCATTCTAACGGGATCACAAGAAATATTTTTATCTTTTTATTATTTAAGGAATGCGAGACAGGGAAAGATAAATAGGCTGAAAAATTATTTTTGTGCCACCACAGTGAATGACTATCCACATGGGGCTTGATGTTTTTCGGGATGCAAATGCAAACATCTTTATTTTCTTTTCTAATGCAAAGATAAAAACATAACGATGCAACTAAGATGCTAGTAGAAAAATAAATATGCTAAGGTAAAAATGAAATGCTAAAAAGTAATTGCTGATAAATACCAAGTTACCTCTTGGCGCGGCGTTCGGTGGTTTTAAGTCCTCCGAACAGGACTTGTCATGTTCGCTCATTTTCAAGGGGCACATTGGCTGGCGCCTCTGATGACGTCGCCTCTTGTGTAGGAATTGATTTTGTTTTTTTTCTTTTACCTTCCATACCTTCTTTGTTGGAGAGGGTGACCTTGAGGAGGAAGCTTCTTGGATCACTTGTTTCTCTTCTGCTGGTAGCACCTCTTCTTCTTCCGCAACGTTCTTCTCTTTCGGGCACCGATCTTCATATCTAGACACTTCTCCCTCATAGTCGGTCCATCCATCTCGTAGTGATGTTCTTCTTGTTACGCGACGGTACGCTGCCTTCTCCTTGTTCTGTTCTTCTTGGGTTCCTCAGTGATTATATAATTATTGTTGAAGTAGCGGCGTACCTTCTCAGTGGGAAAGTGGAAATGGATCTCTCCTGTTCCAATATAGATGATAGCTCTGGTGGTGTTCAGGAATGGTCTTCCTAGGATGATCGGAGGGTCGTAGTCATCTCCCATATCAATGACTAGGAAGTCTGTAGGGACATAATGGTCATCTATCTGGATGAGGACATCCTTCACTTCTCCTTCGACAAAGCGGAATGTCTGATCTGCCATCTGCAGCTATGCATAGGTGGGCTCCAAAGGCATAGTGCCATAAAGATACTCATAGGTTACCTTGGCCATAATGTTGACGCCCGATCCGGTATCACGCATGCTTTATTGAAAGAGCTTCGTTGATGGAGCATTGAATGGTTGGGACACCGGGTCATCCTTCTTGATCGACGTGGGGACCTAAGCGGGTGGTCATGCTCCTTGTGGACCGGCGGTGACCATCCTCACTGTCTCCGTCTTCTTGGTCTTCTTATCCTTGGTCTTGTTCTTCTTAGCTGGATTCTTCTTCTTCTCATTGTTCTGATGATGAGGGTGTGCTAGGAACTGCAGCACTCTGTTCTTGAAGAAGAAGGTTTCTCTCTTGCCCTTGATGTTGAAGATGATCTTGGCAGTGTTGGCATACATTATAGCTCCGGCAGTGTTCAAGAATGGTCGTCCGAGGATAATGGGGGACCTTTCATCACTGCCTGTATCCACTACCACGAAGTCTGTAGGGACATACGAGTTGCCCACTCGTACACATATATCTTCTAGTACTCCCAAAGGGACACGGAGTGACTGATCTGCAAGCTGCAAGCACATGGTTGTGTATGCTACGGGGCATCTGAATAGCTTCTCATATATCACTCTTGGCATGATGTTGATGCTTGCACCGAAGTCACAGATTACTTCATTGAAGTTGGTACTTCCAATGGAGATCGGAATGACTGGTCTCCCTGGATCGCCCTTCTTGATTGGCAGAGTTGAGTCAATCCATGACCCTTTCGATGGATCACTCTGGCTGTCTTCTACATTGAATATATCAACAAGATTTGCAGTTTCGAGCTCTTCGGGTTGTCCTGCCAATTTACCTTGGCCGCGAGAGGGAGCAAGGTTGACAAGCGTTGTACCGTGACTCAAGTATCTTGTTGAAGCCGAAGTGACTCTTGATGGCATTGGAAAAGCCATCCATTCTGTATCGAGTGTCTCTAGGACCTTGTCATTTGATGTCGGCTTCTTGGACGGGTTGTCCATCAACTTGCCTTGATTCAAGCACTAACTCTCTCAAAGGCGGCCTGATTGTAATTATTGTAGGAGGAATTGTTACCTTGATAATTGCGAATAATTGCCCGAGTAGTTAGGCCTCTGCTGCTGATTCCAACCTTGATTCCGCGAGGACGATAGTAATTGTTGTTGTTGTTGTTGTTGAGGTAGTTCACATCCTCCTTCGGCTGCGGGCGGTTAGCATCGTGTGCCCCGGTCTCTCCACACTCTTCACATGTCATGCGAGCATCATGTATATGCATGACTTCTTTCTTTCTCGTGGCTCTCTCATCGAGCCTCTTCATTAGCAAATCCATTTTGGCGGACAAAGCATGTCTACCTCCTTCATTTGGTGCATTCCTCCACCTCTCTTGCGGGTCCGAGTTCTTTCTTCACTCCAACCTTGGTTGGATGCCATCTTCTCCACAAGAGCGTGGCCCGAGGAATAGTGAGTGATAAGAATGCACCACCAGAAAGCATCCATCGTCTCACGTGTCTTTGTTCTGAGCCCATGGTAGAATGTCCGCATAAGCGACCAATTCTCCATGCCATGATGAGGACATTCGAGGATGTAGTCTTGAAAGCGCTCCCAAGCTTCGGGACAGTCTCATCATGATGTTGCCGAAAGCTTGATATCTTCCCACGAAGAGCATTTGTCTTGCCCGTGGGGAAGAACTTCGCCAAGAAATTGGTGGAACATAGTGCCCACGTAGTATTCTTCTCCTTATTGGCGTAGAACCATCGCTTCGCTCTTCCCAAGAGTGAGAATGGGAAGAGGCGAAGTAGTATAGCATCTCTCGGGGACATCCTTGATAGTGAATGTGCTACAAATCTCCGGGAAGTGTTGGAGATGAGCACTAGCATCTTCATGGGCCTTCCCACGAACCGGCTTGCTTGCACCATATTGATCGGCGAGGCTTGAGCTCAAAAGCTCCTTCGATGTCGCAGACTGGTCCAAGTACGAATGTTGTCCGTAGTGGAGCCGAGAACTCGCGGAGTGACTTGTTCACCATGGCTTCAAACGCTGGTGTCAAGTCTCGAACGAAAGGTCGACTTTCTGCTTCTGACAAACTTCCAAGTTGAGTTGATGATGATGATTGAGTGGTTTTCTTTAACTTGCTTTTGGCCTTCCTGAATAAAGCTTCTGGATTGTCAATATAATTATCAGGAAGAATTGTCTTGATTACCCTGCATAAGATACACAAGTAGACAAAACAAGGGTAATCCTATAGAGATGGGTTAGTATGAAAAAGACAACTCGATCACATTATCTAGTGCAATGCTGCTCATTATCCATTGGCTTTCAACCTTCCCCGGCAACGGCGCCAAAAATGCTTGTTGACATTTCTAACGCAATCACCAAAAGATAGAATAGAAGTCTATCCCCGGCAACAGCGCCAAAAATGCTTGTTGACATTTCTAACGCAATCACCAAAAGATAGAATAGAAGTCTATCCTCGGCAACGGCGCCAAAAATGCTTGTTGATGTCTATTAAGTGCAACTGAAATAAGAAGGGTTCCGCAAGCGCACAGAATATATCATCGTAGCATTTTAACCAGGAGTAATCCAGGTATCGTTATTTATAATTTTACCACTGGGAAGGGAATGCACTGGATAATGAGTGATGAGCAATGCACATGCAATAATGGAGAGCTCAACCTTGTCTGTATCAATCATCTCATACAGGGTAAGTGTCACATAAAATATAGGAATGAATGATAAGTGACATAAGGTAAATGAGAGCATTTAGCCACATAAAATAATAGTAATAAGCCATCTCAACTTAGCACTCTAAGCTTATAACACTAGCATGGACTAGGACGATCTAGGGTGTAATCCTATATTATTCTAACTATAAGGTCAAAGCATACAATGATTAGTGCAAGAACATCTAGCAATCATGGCGGGAAAAGGTTACATCTATGCATAGTGATATTACCAGAGAAGACTAGAGACATAGCAATGACTTCAATGTAATAGGTTTGTTCTGCTAGACCTATACTCGGGAGAAGGGCTACAAAGGACTCAACAGGACTGTCACTCCCGCGATCTACCTCACGATCCGGAATATAGGGTGCAATCGCAGATAAATACGGCCTAGGCACCACGCCTACACAATATTTACCACTCACCCATCGATCTAATGAGCAAGCGCTATACGATCCTATGCATAAACACAATTCTAGTCTAACTATGCTAAACATATAATCAAAGTAAACTAAGAACAATATAATTGAGAACATAATCAAATAGAGCAAAGTCAAGTCTGATATAATAGAATAGAATAAAGTACTACTCATAGTATCACGAACAATGATGAATATTACAAGAATGTAGAGGGGAATTACCAAGAACTCCGACAGATCCGGACTCCAAGCTAGGCTTGATTCCCTCTAGATCTATTCCTATGTAGCTATGCTACTAAACTATGGAGCTCTAATTGAGATGGTGGCTCGGCTTCTCGAATCCTCTCGAGATGAATGAAGAGAGAATGAATTAGGGTTTCTCCCGGGGGCTAGGGGCTCGAATATATAGCCCCCTAGGATGAACCACGGCCCTCGGATCAAACCAACCTAAATGGACGATAATTATTCATCCTCAAAGGCGGTGGAGGCGGGATCCGCGAGACTCGACGTGATTGGTCGAGGTGGGGAGTCGGCCGACTCCCCCTGGGCGGCCGACCCGGAGGCTGCCGGGTGGGGCCCGGCCTTCGGGGTCGCTTTCGGAGTCTTCTAGATTATACTTTTTCACCCGTTCGGTCTTTATCTCTATGTAATCATGACATGTGGGCCTCCTTTGGTTCTCTTTCGATAACCCCCGAGAAATAGACAATCACCAAAACTCGTGGAATTACGTCGGTGTAACCCCTATATCTAATAGGTGAACTCATATTAGTCCTTTTCTCTTGCTGCGTTGATGGTATAAAATTGATACTTAACGACCGTCAACACACCCCAACCCCGAAAGCGTAGCTAGCGCAATAGAGACGAAAGTGCAAAGTTATACCTTACCGAATGAGAAGGAGAACTCCCGGATGCGGAGATCGAAAGGGGAATTCCCGAAAGCGGCAGCGGCAGGCGAGGAGGGGTTAAGTGCTCGCCCCCTCCCACGCCTCAGCCTTTTATAGGCGGGGGGCGGCCGCGGGGAGCCGACGCGTTGCTTCACGCGAATCGAGGTAAAAAAAACGTCTCCTCATCCTGGGGGCGGTGCTGGCACATTCGACGCGGAAACATTCGGCGCTGCGTAATTTTGTCGGCCTCGCCCGGAAGGGACAGCCCTTCCGGACAAGGCCGGAGGGCTACTGTTGGGGGCAGGGGTGGAATTGGCCACCCCGTCCCCTCTGATTGTGTGCGCCTCTTGTGTTTGATGCATGCAGGCAAGGCCGAATGCGCGGGCAGGCGCGCATTCGGCATCTACACCAGGCGCCAGGACGGAATCACCGATAGCGCGGGAAGGCGCGCATTCGGTGAATACACCAGGCGCCAGGACGGAATCACCGATAGCGCGGGAAGGCGCGCATTCGGTGAAAACACCAGGCGCCAGGACGGAATCACCGATAGCGCGGGAAGGCGTGCATTCGGTGAAAACACCAGGCGCCAGGACGGAATCACCGATAGCGCGGGAAGGCGCGCATTCGGTGAAAACACCAGGCGCCAGGACAGAGTCACCGATAGCGCGGGCAGGCGCGCATTCGGCGAAAACACCTGGCGCCAGGATGGAACCGGCGATAGCGCGGGCAGGTGCGCATTTGGCGTGAATGCCAGGCGCCAGGGCGGAGTTTCCGATAGCGCGGGCAGGCGCGCATTCGGTGTAAGCATGGACGCATTCGGAGACTCGGCGGGAAGACAGCCCGGATGTGCGCTGGTCGGCGGTTGGCCGACAAAGGTGGGCCCCCGGGCCATTTACTTGTCTGCCCCATGTCGGTTACTCCTGTACGTAGAAATTAGGGTTGTTAGGGGCATTTTTGTACAAAACGCAACATGGCTTCCTATAAATAAACCCTTCAAGGGACATTGTAGGGGACTTCTGGGCTGCGTGTGTTTTAGCCGGAGGTCAAGGAATATAAGGTTCATGTTGTTTGTTTCATTTTGTAGTTTCGTATTTCTGGTATTTCCTGTTCTGGTCCTTTAGGGGGTTTCAACCCTAAGGGGCCGAAACAACACATCTCATTTGCAATAATTGAAATGGGCTTAGAAGTTTTACCTAGGGGACATGAATGAGCCATGTGTCCCCTTTCCCGGCATGAATAGCATCTTCTCTTTGGTAGAGCCTTCTCTTCATTGCTCTTGTGATGCTCTTCATGGCCTTGCCTCTCATGAGTTGCTTGAACCTTCTTCTCAAACTTGTTGGAACACTTCGAGGCAAAGTGTCCCATGTCTCCACACTTGAAGCACTTGATGTGAGCATGAGCTTTCTTCTCTTCAACCTTGCTCATCATCATCTTGGCATCTTGGATATGAGTTGGATGCCTTGCTCTACCACCTCTTCTTGTCTTCTTCATCTTCAAGTAATCAACTTTGGCTTCATGGTTGATCTTGACTTGATCTTGAGGTGACTTCTCTTTCTCAACTTGTGGCTTAGGTTGAGGCTTCTCTTGTTGCTTCACCAATTGCTTGGTTGGGCACATTGAGGTGAGATGACCCCGAATGTGACACTTGAAGCACTTGACATGCTTGAGCCTCTCTTCTTCTTTCTTCAACTTGAGCATCCCTTGATTGGGGCAAGCATATGCAAGGTGTCCCTTTTCATGGCATTGATAGCACACGAAATGGGATAGCTTCATCTTCTCTTGCCTCTTAAGCTCTCTAGCCACTTTTCTTCCTCCCTTGGTCAACTTCTTCTTGATGAAGCCAAGTCCACTCTTGTCATTGAGGCTTCTTGGATTCTTCACTATTTGCTCAAAGAGGACCTTGGAGTTATAGCACCTCTCTAACTTGTTGCTCAAGTTCTCCACCTTCTTTTTGAGCTCATTGTTCTCCTTCAAAAGGTTAGTCTCACAAGACAAGGAAGTAGAACAAGCATCTATATGTGAAGAACATAGCATAGATAGTAAATCATCACAAGAGGTGGATACATGCTTCTTGCCTACATCACAAGGGTTAGTAACATGTGATTGATCATTTGACCCAAGTGATGAGCTCTCACTAGTTTGAATTTCTCCATTGGAAAACTTCTTAGTGAGAGAAGCATGTTCTTGTGCCAAGTTATCATGAGCAACACTAAGTTCCTCATGAGCCAATTTTAGCACATCATGTGAACAAGTAGTAACATAAAGTAGATGCTCTTGTTGTTCACATGTGTTCTTTAGAAAGGAGTTTTCTTTTTCCAACTTGCTTGTTTAAGCAAACTCCTTTTCTAAAGCTCTTGACAACTTAAACACAAGCTCAAGACTTGGATCATCACAATCAAAGATCACATTGCCAATCCTTACCTTGCGGTCACCATGTGACATGTAGCAATGTGATGAAGTAGGAGAGCTTGTGGTAGTGTCATCACTCTCATCGCCATCATTAAGTGAGCTTGAGGTAGAATCTTCACTTGCTTCACTTGAGGCATCATCATCATCAAGTGAACTTGTGGTAGGATGATCATCATCTTCACTTGAACTCGAGGAGGAGCAATCCTCCACAACAACCTTGTTGTGGTCATGCTCAACATCCTCAAGTAGCATCACCTCGGACTCCTCCACCTTGTACTTTTCATCATCCCAAGTGGAGGCATCACCATAGGTGTTCTTGATGGATTCCCACATCACATGAGCGGAGACACTAGAATCCACCTTCTCATACACATCAAAGCTCAAAGCATCATATAAGTACAATAAAGCACTTGAATCAAGATCAAAGAGAGCCTTTTGAGCTTTGGTGAGGTTCTTGTGATCCATGGCGACATTGATCCCACTAGTGATCACCCACCACACCTTAGGTCCCGAGGCACGAAAGTGATCAAGCATATGGTGTTTCCACCGAGAAAAGTTCGTGCCATCAAAAGTGTGCATGTCACAAGAGCACTCAACATCTATCCCTCTAGTTGCCATCCTCTCGGGTCGATGAAGACCACTAAAAAGAGAGACCCGGCTTTGATACTGTTAACACCAAAATTTGGTAAAGGATATGACAGGTAGGCCCATGGTTGGCAGAGAAAAGGATTCGGCAAACGCGTATGCGGTCGGCCAACTTTCCACGTTTCGGCAAGTGATCAAGCGGTCGGCTGTCCTCAGCTGAGCAATGACTTCATTCAGGAAAGTAAAAGGTGGCAAGAGAGAGCTGACCGAAAAAGGAAAGGAGTCATGATGACTAAAGACTCCGATCAAGTCTAGATTTGGGTTCGTGTATTTTTCCAATTTTGTCTAATAGATCATAGTCGTTTAGGACTCATGTCTTGTCCAGGGTATAAATATAAACCCTCGACCATGGTAATAAGGGTTCACAACCAAATCATTACAACCGGCCCCGTGCCATCTTTCGAGTCCTCTTAGTCGTGTCGTCGAGTTCTTCGAGAGGAACAATCGATCCGTCGACCTCCGTAAGTCCCGGCAACCTTGCCATCATGTCTAGTATCATGCGGTGGATTTATATTATGATGCAAGTAGTCTCATTGTTTTAGCTTAGAACATGCAGTAGATCTAAGCTCGATCATGGGAAGTTTTTACTTATGCCTTGTATCGTGCGGCAGATTAAGACATGGGTGAAAATAATTATCGGCTCTTTTAGATTTGGCAAGATCTAATTGATTCATTAAGTTATCACTTGTTGCATGCTTAAATCAATGTTTATTTATTTGTGACACTCTTTTACCCAACCTAGATTGATACTCTTTCGGTTCTTGGTTACTCTTTCATGCTTATTCACTATTAAGTAGATCAAGTTCATATAGCCGAATTAGATCAATCAAGGTTGTTACATGTTGCGGGTTCATGCATGTTAGAGCATTTAGATCTTAGATAAAGCTGGATATCATGCGGCAGATGTAGGCTTTGCTTGGCTCTAGATCGCAATGGCTTGCTTGTTCCTTATTCATGGACCCCGATTCGGCAATCTTGCCGATACGGTTACGCTTACATGTGTAATGAGCACTTATGGATCCGTTTAGACAATTGCATGCTTTTAGCTCTTTATTGTTAGATTGTATCATGCGGTGGATTGATCTAAGAGTAAGGAGTGGCATATAATCATGGTAGGTTGTATCATGCGGTGGATTAACTTACTGTGGTTCTATGCTTGACGGGTTTATGAAGGCTAGACGTGCGGCAGACTAGTTGGATTAGCTTATGCATGTATTATCTTGATAGATTTATATTTGCAAGTTGCCTATTTATAATCATTCATGTATTGATAATGCTCTAGCTTAAGATATAGTTTTCTATACTCAATGCTTTGATCTCGTTCAAACATGTCTTCATGCACATGCATTCGGTAGTTGATTCTCTTTACACTCATTTGTCTTGAATTAGCCGAATGGCTTGCAAACTTGATTGGCAGATAGCTTCTATAGCTATATGTCGTCGTAAGTGGCTTCAGGGCCGTAAATATGGAACTGTCTGGTCTCACCTGACATGTTCCAGTTTTGATCTTACCATTTTATCCCTTGTCGACTTTCAGGTCAAATCGACTGGCACGCTTCTGGATTCAAAAACGCCCGGGCACCCGATTGAAGCTAGGCTTTCCTGCTTGCTGTGTGTGAGACACAGTGCGCCACATTTTGTGTCAACACACTTTTTGGCACACCCGGTGGGACCACTTTCAAGTTCAAGATGTCAGAGATCGACAATAGCCACGTTCTGAACGTGACTATGGATGAATTGCCACCAGAACACAGACAGATGGTGGAACAGGCAGTTGAACAGTACCAGCAAAAGTGCTTGATGTCTTTCTCCAAGAATAAAAGCAACAAAGTAATCTTGAAGCAAGCACTACCAAGAGTTCTTCTTGCACATCAAACTGATGTTACTGATGAAGAAGAGATGCAGAAAGTAGTTGGAATCATCCATAAGGCTGTGGGAGATACCATGCTGAATCACAATACAGCTTTTCTGAATACTTTTCGGACAGTTATGGTTGATACCTTCAGTCCAGTGGTTGACAAGCGTTTTGAGGAGAACTTTGGTGCAATTGGTGGACCAGTGTTTTTCAACACACAAAGGTCTTCAGTGAAGCCGATTGGAGGAGGAGATATGATCGGCACAAGCAAAGATGGAGTAGTTTATGCTGAAAAGCAGAAGCCTCCTATGATCGAGCAACAGACCCATGGTCAAGCAGCCTTTGGTGCAACAGCAGAGATACCAGCATCTGCTTACAAGATCTCTCCAGTGGCAAACAGGTTGCAGAAGAGTATTTATGGAGATGGGTATAATGAGTTTGCCAATTACAGTGCCGTTAATGCTTTGCCGAATCCAGGGTATAAAAGTGCATCAGGAGTACCCTCTGGAGGACAACAAGGAGCTCAAGATGCGAGTGAGCTTCTCTTAAGCAAGATGGCTGATATGATGCAGAATCAATTCGGCCTAAAGCCAAAGAATTAGTCATATGCATACAAATCTCCTTATCCAGAGTGGTACAATAGGGTAGCTCTTCCACCAAGGGTAAAGCCACCAACAGATTTAGCCAAGTTCTTAGGTCAAGATGATACCAGTACCATTGAGCACATTAGTAGATATTTGATGCAACTTGGAGAAGCTGCTAGTGATGAAGCTTGGAGAATCAGATACTTTCCTATGTCTCTGACAGGGCCGGCTTTCACATGGTTTGCATCTCAGCCGGCTAATTCCATTGGTACATGGGCAGAGTTGGAGCAGAAGTTCCATTCATACTTTTATACAGGAACCAATGAAAAGAATCTAGTTGATCTGTGGGCTATGAGAATGAAGACTACTGAGACGCCTATGGAGTATCTTCGCAGGTTCAGAGAAGCTAAGAACATGTGCTACTCTCTGAACATACCAGATGACCAGCTCCCACAATTGGTCATTGCAAGCATGTTGCCACACATCAAGGATAAGTTGTTTGGCATGGAGTTTGAAGACCTCGGGCAACTTTCACAGAAGCTGACAACCATGAGCAACCAAGCCCAAGGATTCAGGAGGGATACTCGTTTTTAGAAGAACAGTGCCACCATTGATGTGTACCAAGGCTTTTTGGAAGAAGCATCTGAATATGAAGATGAGGATGAGGTAGCTGCTGCAGAGTTGAATTGGACAAAGGAGCCCACTTTGGTCAGTCAACGATGGGTAAAGCAGCAGAAAGGATCCTATGATTTTGATGTCACCAAGGCAGACAAGCTCTTTTTATATTTGGTGAAGGAAGGGCGCATCAAACTGCCAGAAGGACATCCCATGTTGCGCCCTGAACGAGTGAAAGATAAGAAGTATTGTGGGTATCATGACACTAATTCTCACCATATCAATGACTGTCGAGTGTTCAGAGTAAAGATTTAGAAGTCTATTCAAGATGGACACTTGAGATTTGACGGCAAAATGCAAGTGGATAAACAGCCTTTCCCTCAAAACATGATTTCTTTCTCTATCGGCATGGTTGCGGCTAGTGATTCTAAAGAGAAGGGAAAGATGAAAGTTTTGACCTCTGAAAGAGCTAAGGAGAGTGGTGCTGTTGACCCCGATCAGCAAGTTACCAAGGAGGAAGTGCAGCAAGTTCGGTTCAAAAATAGCCAAACAGAAAAAGGCCAAACTTCAGATGCAGTCCACGGAGAGTGCCGAATGCACGGTAAATCAAAGCATAGAGTTACAACGCGTCACTTGTTGAATAAATGGCAGAGGGAGAAGAAGCTGGAATATGATGAAGAGCGGCAGTTCATTGAGGAGGAACGTAGATTCATGGCAGAGCGTCGGAGATATGAGGAAGAAGTTCGCCAGAGAGAACAAGAAGAGTACAGGAGAGAACAAGAGCAGTCTCATTGGAACTGTTCCTTTTTCAAACATTGTTGGAATGAAGGCTTGAAATTACCTGCTAGAAACAATTGCCCTGAATGCAGTGATCAGTATTCAGAGTACAGGCAATCTCGAGTCAACCGTCCCGTCCATGATAGGCTTGGAATGAGAATTCTTGAGGACGATCGGCGCCTAAAAATAAACAATTTTGATTTGCATCAGGGGAAGAGATTTGCAGATCAAGCTTGGACTCACAGCAGCGCTCACAATGAAGAAGAAAGCTTGTATAGATGGCAAAGGGGGAAATGGTGTCCTCCTGGTTTAAGGAAAAGCCAGAAAAGAAGAGTTCAGCGCTTGAGAAATCAGGAGTTGAAGCAAGAATTAGCCGAAAAGAAACAGACATGGCGTCCTAAGAAAAACGATGATGGACAGGGTCCTTTGGCTAATGCTAATATGGTTTTCTTCATCCCGTTAGAGTTTATGGCTCCTAAAGATCAAGATGTTCAAGATGAAGTATACTCTGACTTCGATGAAACTGAATGCCGAGACCTGATGGCTCAACTTGTGTTGACTCGGCAAGCAGTCTTTGATAAGCCAGTCAAAAATCGTCACCTGAAGCCATTATATTTGAAGGGATATGTCAATGGCAAGCCTCTGACCAAGATGCTTATTGATGGAGGGGCTGCTATCAACATTATGCCTTACACAACTTTCAGAAAGCTTGGAATGACAAGTGAAGATTTATTGCAGACTGACATGATCCTTAGAGACTTTGCTGGCAATCCTTCTGATACTCGTGGAGTTGTGCATGTTGAATTGATGGTTGGATCCAAGACTCTGATCACTACCTTCTTTGTTATTGATGGCAAGGGGGCATACAGTATGCTTCTAGGAAGGGATTGGATCCATGCAAATTGCTGCATACCTTCAACCATGCACCAAATTCTCATTCAATGGATTGGGGATGATGTAGAAGTTGTTCAAGCTGATGATTCGGTAACTGTTGCTGCTTCGAAGCCTGCTTATTGGGAGTATGATGGACTAGATTGCCTTTCGGGTAAAGAGTGGAAAGAAGGTCCCGTTAATGTGTTCAACGAGATCAACCGATCCAAGCAAATCGGCTCTCACAAGTAATTTTTAATGGGCAATCCAATCGATGGCAACAAAGGGAAGCTGGGTCGTGGTTTCATGTCGGCCGATAAATTAGAAGAGATTGATGTTGGTGATAGTTCAAAGCTAAGGCCGATGTATATTAGTGCAAATTTGGACCCAGGGTATAAGTTGAAACTAATAGAGTTGCTGAAGGAATTTAAAGATTGTTTTGCTTGGGATTATACAGAGATGCCCGGATTAGATTGATCTATTGTTGAGCACAAACTACCCATAAAGCCTGGATTTCATCCTTTTAAACAACCTCCACGAAAGATTTATAAAGAGGAGGTATTGGCCGATGTAAAGAAAGAAGTTGAGAGATTGATAGAAGCAAACTTTATTCGGCCATGCAGATATGCAGATTGGATCTCAAATATAGTGCCTGTATACAAGGAAAATGGAAAAATGAGAGTTTGCATAGATTTCAGAGACCTCAACAAAGCTACTCCTATGGATGGTTATCCAATGCCAGTTGCTGATTTGCTAGTAGATGCAGCAGCAGGTTATGAAGTTATCAGTTTTATGGATGGCAATGCTGGCTATAATCAGATTTTTATGGCAATAGAGGATATTGCAAAGACTGCATTCAGGTGTCCTGGCCATATTGGTTTATTTGAATGGATAGTTATGACATTTGGATTAAAAAATGCTGGTGCAACTTATCAGAGAGCCATGAATTATATATTTCATGAGTTGATCGGCAAGATTATGGAAATCTATATTGATGATGTGGTGGTCAAATCCAGAGACCATGAAGGACATTTGGCCGATTTAAGGAAGACTTTGGAGTGCACAAGGAGACATGGTATAAAAATGAATCCAAACAAATGTGCCTTTGGAGTGTCGGCTGGTGAGTTTTTGGGTTTTTTGATCCACAAAGGAGGGATAGAAGTTGCGAAAAAGAGCATGGAAGCAATAGACAAGATTGTTCCCCCAACTAACCTCACAGAGTTGCAATCATTGCTAGGCAAGATTAATTTTGTGAGAAGGTTCATATCCAATTTGTCTGAAAGAGTATTACCTTTCTCTCCATTATTGAAGCTCAAGAAGGATCAGAAATTTGTTTGGGGTGACATACAGCAAAAGGCCTTTGATGAGATCAAGCAATATATGAAGGCACCACCAGTATTGGTACCTCCACAACTTGAGAAGCCTTTCAAGCTGTATGTGGCGGCCGATAGCCTAACAATAGGATCGGCCCTTATGCAAGAGTTTGATGGAAAGGAAAGGGTAATAGCTTACCTTAGCCGAAAATTGTTGGATCCAGAGACAAGGATTGGCAAATAGGTGTTAGCACTGTCAGAGTTCAATCTGAAGTATGAATCGGCAAAAGCAGTGAAAGGCCAGATAATTGCCAATTTTAATACTCAGCACCGAGATCTTTCTATTAAAGCAGTTAGTATTGCCCCATGGGCATTATTTTTCGATGAATCATCGTGTGACAAAGGTGGTGGTGCTGGTATTCTCTTGATATCTCCACGTGGAAAAATGTTTGAATACCCTTTTCCAATTGAATATCATGTCACTAACAATCAAGCAGAGTATGAGGCATTGCTCAGAGGGCTTCGGTTACTGATAGAAGTAAAAGCCGTTGCTTTGTGGAGATATTTGGTGATTCTGAATTGGTGATCAACCAATCGACAGGGCAATATGAATGCAAGAACGATATATTGAGAGGATATCATGAAGAATGTCGAGAGCTTTTGAAAAGTTTTTCAATAGTTACTTTGCGTCATATCCCTAGAGAACACAATGGAGAGGCAAACAAGCTAGCTCAAACTGCCTCTGGATATCGTGAAAATCAGGAGGTCTTTGCCATAGAAGAGGGTATTTTCGATACCGATCAAGCAGATAATGATTGGAGACGTGACATTATCGATTATCTGAAGGATCCATCTCAGAGAGTTTCCCGAAAACTCAGGTATAAGGCCCTCAAGTTTGTACTTCTTGACAATCAATTATACTACAAATCTATAGATGGGGTATTGCTCAAATGCTTGAATCAAGAAGAGGCCAAAAAGATTATGTTTGAAGTTCATGAAGGATCTTGCGGTGCACACCAGTCAGCTTACCGAATGAAGTGGATAATCAGAAGGACTGGATATTTTTGGCCTATTATGCTAGAAGACTGTTTTGAATATTACAAAGGATGTCGGGATTGTCAGATATTTGGTAATGTTCAGAGAGCACCTGCATCTGCATTGAACCCTATAATCAAGCCTTGGCCATTCAGAGGATGGGGCATAGATTTGATTGGACAGATCAATCCTCCATCTAGTAAAGGGCACAAATTTGTGCTATTGGCTACAGATTATTTTACCAAGTGGGTTGAAGCTATCATTTTGAAAACGGTCACATCAGAGAATATGGTCAATTTTGTTAAGGAGCATATAATTCACAGATTTGGAATTCCACAGACCATAACAACCGATCAAGGGACTCAGTTTACTTCTTTAGAGTTTTGTGATTTTGCCGAAAGCATGGGAATAAGGCTATATAATTCTTCTCCTTATTATGCACAAGCCAATGGCCAAGCAGAAGCATCAAATAAGATCATGATCAAGATTATCCAAAAGAAAATTGATGAGAAGCCAAGAAGATGGCACTTGGTCCTTAATGAAGCATTATGGGCTTACCGAATGGCTTGCCATGGATCCACACAAGCATCTCCATATGAATTGGTCTATGGACACAATGCCATGCTACCTTGGGAGTTACAGTCAGGATCAAGGCGAGTTGAATTGCAAAAAGACTTGGCAGAGAAAGATTATAAGGATTTAATGATGGATGAGTTAGAGGATTTGCATTTAATCCGTCTCAAAGCTTTGGAGAATATTGAGAAGAATAAGATGCGTGTTGCCAAGTACTATAACAAGAAGGTTAAAGTCAAACAATTTGCAGAAGGAGACTTGGTTTGGAAGACAATATTGCCAATTGGTACAAAAGATAAAGCATTTGGCAAATGGTCTCCAAATTGGGAAGGACCGTTTCGGGTTGTGAGTTGTGCACCTAGTAACACATATATATTGAAAACATTATTTGGAGAGGAGCTTACAAGAGCTATCAATGGCAGATACCTCGAAAAGTTTTATCCAAGTGTTGAAGTGGAATCTTGATTATAACTAAGAGGTTGAATACAAAAATAGCCGATTAACTTGGAATCGCCTTCGGAATAAAGGAAACAGGTTGAGGGAAATAGCCGATATCGTGTGTATCGTCTTTAGCACAAAATAGACGATATCGTGTGTATCGTCTTTAGCGTAAAATAGCCGATACGGTTGTATCGCCTTTAGCAATTTTTTAAGTGCTGAAGACCAATGATAATTCTGTCTTTCAGTCGGTAGGTTTATCGGGAGAAGATAAAGTGAATTGAAGTGCTAAACTACAAACTTTCAAATCACAGCACAGAGTCGAAATCTAGTCGACTAAAGTGACGTCATGCGTTCGGGAAGAAACCGCATTCGGGAGAATATCGCAATCAAAATTCTAACTAAGGAATGAAGGTTTCGCAAGAACAGATATGACAAGCAAACGCCATTAGAGGCAAGCAAAGACGAAGGAGGACCAACATTCTTCATTAAAAAATTTTTATTACACCCGCATCAGTCCTAGATACAAACTACTCGGAGTCTTCTTCTCCGACGAAGAGCTTGTTCAGGACTGATTGGGGGTGGGTGGCGTCGGCCATGGCGCGGGCATGGTCCTCGTACTCCACCAGGCGACCGTTGATGTCGTCGATCTCATGGGGGAGCCCGCCCTGGAAGACGACCGGCATGGAGACGTACTCGTCCCCGGTCCAGGACGACACTCCTGCCAGGCCAAGGGCGGTGCCGAGGCGCACACCTTGGATGGCGGCCTGATCAATTTGACCAGGCACCGCCTCAAGGCGAGCCGCGACCATGTCTCCCCTGGCGTTCACCTGGTCGGTGACCGCCGTCGCCGCCGCCTTCAGGCGGTCCAGCTCTGCGGAGAGGTCTGCAAAACAGGAAAAGACAAGCCGATAAACAAGTGAATCTAGAAAAAGAGGGTTTGAGCAGAGTTCAAGAACTATCAAACCGGTGATGGCGGTGAAGAACTGCCTGCGCTGGTCCTCCCATTCTAGCTCGGCAATCCTGTGCTTCTTGGTTTCTTCACCAAGAAGCTCCTTCATCTCCTCCCTCTCGCGGAGGAAGGTGACGGCATCGTTGCCGTTGTACGGATTCGGGATCTCCTCATCCGGCCGACCCCACGGATAGGGGTGGTACGAACTGCCGGAGGCCGAACCCGATGAGGCGAAGGCCGGAGCAGGAGCCGGAGCAGGAGCAGGAGGAGGAGCTGTAGCCGCCGCAGCCGGCGCGAGGAGGTGCCATTGGCCGGAGCCAATCCTCGCGGTCCTGGAAACAGAGGAAAAAATCAGGATCGGCTAAGAAAAAGAAACCGCAGAGAAGGCGAAGAAATCGTTTCATCACCTCAGGCGACGGCCGCTGCGGTTGCTTCCCCCCGCCTCATCCGTTGCCGGAGCAGGAGCAGGAGCGGGAGCAGGAGCACGAGCCCGGGCGACCTCCCTCCTAAAGTTGGAGACATAGTCGCTGGTGATCCCTACGCCCCTAGAATGAAATCAAGAAAGCGAATGAATAACCGCAAGGGGGCAAGGAATGGAATCAAGATCGGGTGAAAGAAGTTGAGCAGTGAACTTAAAGAGTTGAAAGAATCTCACTGCTGGCGTCGGGTGTTGCTTCCTTCCGCCGCGTCCTCAATGGGACGCTTCCCACGGTCGCCGCCGCTCGCCATAGGTGGTGCTGGGGGTTTTCTGGCTCGAGACGGAAGTGGAAGAGGAAGAGATGGAGAATAGCAACTGCTTGGATGTGATGATGATGGGAGCCGAGGGGTGGTCCTATTTATGAACGTTGGGAGCCGTGGCGGAGCCTTCGGGAAAGCCAAGCGACGAAATAGGGTTTTCCCACCTCTATGGGCCGATATTGGACTGGGCCGGGCCGGTCGTTGCTATCGCTTCAGTTTCCGGCGTGCGCTCGGCTAAATATCTGAGCAAGGATCATTCAGCTAAAGCGTGGACTTGGATTAAAAGTGGTTGCATTCAGAAAATATACTTGCTTATTAAAGGAACAATTATATTTGGAAAGCCGATAGCATTCGGCTAAAGGATAAATAACAGGGAAGAAAGGGAAAAATTTCTATTCCTCAGAAAAAATGAGATGTTTCAACATGACATGTTCAGAGCAGTACAGTGTTACATCTGCATTACAAGCCAAGTGTTTACGCATTCAGAAAGGAGTTGATAACATCAATAACATCAGTCTTGATTCGGTTGACTTCATCAAGAGTTTTCTGGTCTTCTTCTTCGGAGTCCTAGATCTTGGACAACTTGCTCTTGATTTGCCGAGTTTCTTTTATGACTGATGATATCTTGACTTTAGCCAATCAAGAGAGGTTGGCAGATTAGCAAGCTTGGCTTCGTGAAACTGAATTTTGGCATTCAGCTGGGCCAATTCAGCTTCCAGTTTAGTTCTCTCATCTCTCATGATCTGCAGCTCTGGCTCTAAAGTGTCCAAGGAGTGTTTGGACAATTTGATTTCAGAATAGAGCTCCTTGACCTACTGTTCTTTAGCCATCTTATCATTTTCCAGGTTGGCTTTGGCAGTTGTGTTTTTGTTTGCCCTCTTAACAGCAGCAAAGCGATCATCGAGATGGGATAAGGCTTCTAAAGCAGCTTTAAGATCAGAAGGGATCTCTTGATCAATAAGCTCTGCTATTTCCCTTATCTGGTCTGATTCTCGAGTCAAGGAGACAATATCTTTGTTTAGAAAAAGAATTATATCCTTCAGTCTGGCTTGGTTCTCTGATGATAATTGCTGACTGGAAGAGATTTCATCATCTTTGTCTTCATCAAATTCATCAGCAATGAGAGAAAAGCTAGCCTGTGGATGAGCAGTGTCCTGTTGGTAGACAGAGAAAGTGATTTAGCCGAATGCTTCAAGTTTAGGCGAAAAGGTAACTAATGAAGCAAGAGTGTTACCTCTTCGGCGAGATACTTGATCGATCACATCCCGGGTAGATTCAATATTTTGAGTAGTTGGTGCAATAGCTACCTCAGGATTAACAACCTCATGGCTTGTTGAAACATCTTGTATAGCCGGGGTTGGTGAATCTGGAACCTGATGGGAGGAGAGCTCTTCTGTTGTTTCTCCTTGTTCATCTGAATCATAAGATATAAGGTGAAAGTAAAGCATAATTAAAAGAAGAAAGGAGGCACGAAGTGCAGATGCATACCAGTATTGCCAACAGTCTCATTGGCGCCAATCTGACCAGTGGAGATTTCAGGAGAATCCACCAGGTTTACCATTTTATCAGAGCCCTGAGGGCTAGCTTGTACCTATTGAGGAATGGTGAGTATAGAGGCACCAACAATGATGACAAGGAAACTGAGAGAATTCATACCTGGGGAAGTGGCTTGGCTTTCTTGGACCTTGTTTTCTTGGGTATGGCAATGTCCTTGTCGGGAGAAGAGGGAGTTTTCCTCTTAAGGTCCTTCAAAAGCACTGTGTCATCGGCAGGGGTCCTATTGAAGACTGCCAGAGTTGGAGCATTGTGTCCTAAAGCAGCAAGAGGGCCAGGTTGCCAATATTGGACTTCTGGAGGGCTTGGAGGAGCATTATCCTGTTCAAAGGAATGCTTAGAATATAAAGTAAAAGCCCAAGAATAAGAGAAGCTCTGAGAAAGTGTTGACGGCATTTAGACCTTGTTTTCATCTCATGAAAGCCGTCAACATTTGTCACAATCCAGAGCTACACCCAGCAAATAAGTAGTGACATAGGTAAATTTCACTTGGTTCCACTTGTACATGTCATTATTTGGGTGCAGGTGCAGACAACTACAAATCAAGCACGAACAAGCTTAAATGAAGAGAATGTGACAAAACTCCAAATGAGCCGGAAACACACTCCATGACACGTGGGGACACCGGTGCAACAAGGCTGGTGGGCCCACTGACCCGACTGCAGTCGGTCGGCCGACCCAGTCCTGGTGGGTCCCACTTCGCCGGACCGGTCCCACCGACCTTGGGATGCTTCTAGAAGGTGACACATGTCACCAGGGGATTGGACCCCTGGTCGGCCGACCTGGCATGTGGGCCAACCAAAGGTCGGTTGGCCTCCCACCGACCTGCTGAAGCCTCCCGGAGCTGACACGTGGCAAATGGGTGAAAATCACCGGTCGGCCGACCGGGTGTTTGGGCCCATCTTTGGTCGGTTATCCCAAACCGACCTCAGGAGCACATCCTGGCCCTCCATTCAAGTCGGTTGTGAAGTCGGTTGATCCAAGGGCTAAGAAGTGATGTCACCTGGATCGATGACATGGCGGTGGAGTAGCCCCTACTCCACCTCCCACTATAAATACCCCCTCACTCTCTCACATTCAAGATACACCATCAAGGAGAAGCCTCTTGAGAGCCTTATAGCTATGTAGTCCACTATAGTAGTAGTAGTAGTAGTGTGTGAGTTAGAGTGAGTCGAGCGGAGCTCGGGGTCTCCGGAGTCGTCTTCTGGAGAGTCTGGTATGTCTTCCTCTTGTTTTAGTAAGATTCTTAGTATTTATTATATATATTATTCTTACTTTGCTTTCCTCTGAGTAGTGCTAGTATTTACTTTATGCCTTAGTTATCGTAAGTATACATCCTTTCGCCGGCACATTGCTCTCTCCCGAGCGGGCGTATGTCGCTCTTGAGTGAAGTGCTCTAGGCCCTAGTCTAGGTTTAGAGTAGTAGAGATAGTGTAGGCGCGGTGTCTAGACTAGATCTCGCCGGTGTGAACGTCGGCTGCACCCGGGAACGCCCACAAGTGTAGTGTGACAGCCTTCCGTTGGGACCTTGGAGTTCTCCCGAGCGTGTTGTTAGGTTAGATTGTAGGCCTACTTTGGGGGTCGCTTCGGGGTGCGTTATTTTAGCATCTGTCTCGTCCGTCGGCCGCATGAGAGAAAGTTAGAGTTAGTTCTCACGTATACTTAGGATATAGCCGGGTCGGGATCTAAACGCTAGGACTAATTCATGGAAGTAAGCCAAGACCCATTAGGAATCTTACACTCACTCGTTGTCCTCTCACCTAGCCGCTATTCCATTAGTTACCCCTTAAACTCTCTTACCAACTCCTTGATCCATCCTTCCTATCCACTTAGTTCATCCCACTAGCACTAGTGAAACTAGATGATAGACATCGGATCTCCTTTACCTATTGACTCCTAGCTACAGCTTTCCCTTGGGAGAAATATAAATCGACAACCTTGGAATACTCCTTGGTGAAATGCTACAGCGGTAGATTCTGTGCGCTTGCGGAATGTCCAATAGATATAGAATTACCCCTCCTGGCATCTCTAGCATTGCTGCCATACTTTCGGTAGTTGCGCTAAGAAATGCCACCGAAAGTTACCTCATCATCAGAGGCAAATTGAGGCATCAGAGTTTGACACAGAGGATGAACTTGAGTGCTGAAAATGTGAGAGTGCCACTCTTGCCACCATGAATTAAATGAAGGATAAACAACTTCAGTTATCACCAGTGGATCAGGTGCATATGATGGAAAGTGGCATCCAAGATTGAAGACTTTATTAGCCTCAATACTATCTGACAGTCTTTCTCTAGGCCTTATGATACTTGAGAAAAATAGCCTTGGGGGCAATTGGCCAAATCCCAGCTGCCTGGCAAACACATTTGGGTTGTAGAATTCATATGTTGGGTTCACCAGCCTTCTATGATGAAATTCTGCTGGCAGGGCACAAGGCCTGATGAAGGAGTTGAAAATTTCTTTAGATTCATCATCTCGTACAACTAAGCTCATAACCGAATTTGCAAGGAAGAGTTAAATCTTCATTTTCCTTGTAAGGAAACCAAGTTATCTCGGTTAAATCCCTTGTAGAATATCTTGAAGAGTGACCAAGGTCTAGGTCAATGACAATAGAGGATGCAGCTTCACCATATGTCTGACAAGACTTCTATTTGGGGTTTTCTCCTTCAGTATAGTTAATCGAGGGGAAGCCTAGGCCATGGAGGTCCACTGAAATAATTTGATGCATATATAGTTGCAGCCACATTTGAACTAACCACCAGGGACCATTGACACAGGAGATTTCACCCTGATGGCACATCTGAACAGTGATCTAATGCATCATGTGATAAATAGCTCCCAAAAGATATTTACCCAGGGGAATTAGTTGGCCTGCAGCTAAATCTTCAGCCATCACTATGTGATTCAAGGTTGGCTCATTAGACTTGCTGCAAAAGATGAATCTGCACAACCACATGTTCATGAAGGCCTTGTACTCCTTGTCAGAGACAGCACCAGTTGATGCATAAGCTTGGATGTGTTTGACCCATCCACCTCCTGACTTAACTGATCTCTGAGTGCTGGTACCCTTGTACTTATTCGGGTATGCTGGCTTTGTGATGTTCAGTCCAGTCATCATAAAAATGTCTGCCAAGGTAATAGACATTGGGCCATGGCCAAAAATGAAAGCATTGACAGCATCGAACTAGAAGTGTGAAGCAGCTATCAAGAGGGAATCGTTCCTTGGCATGTCAGCCAGTGACAACTCCAAACAATGTTGAATATCTTGTGTTTCCAAAAGATCACTGTTCCTGGCTTGCATTCTGCGGTACCAGTCTCGCCATCCTGAGATTGAGGGAAGGGGCCAGGTTTTGAAAGTGTTTGGCCATCTGTTTGGAGGAGCAATCCTAGATTTAAACAGGATCCTCAAGGTCTCCTTTTCAATAAATTCCCTCGGGTTGGGGTCTCCCATTGGGCCAAGAAAGAAAGAATCAGGTTGAGCCTTAGACTCTCACCTAGCTGCTATTCCATTAGTTACCCCTTAGACTCTCTTACCAACTCCTTGATCCATCCTTCCTATCCACTTAGTTCATCCCACTAGCACTAGTGAAACTAGATGATAGACATCTGGATCTCCTTTACCTATTGACTCCTAGCTGACTTTCCCTTGGGAGAAATATAAATCGACAACCTTGGAATACTCCTTGGTGAAATGCTACAGCGGTAGATTACGTGCGCTGCGAGAATGTCCAATAGATATAGAATTACCCCTCCTGGCATCTCTAGCGTTGCTGCCATACTTCTGGTGGTTGCGCTAAGAAATGCCAACAAGCATTTCTGGCGCCGTTGCCGGGGAAAGCGTCAGCCTAGGAGTTTTAATAGGATCGAATCCAGGGTCAGTGACCAGTCTAGTTAGCAATTAGTGTTAGGGTGTTATCTCTCACCTGTCTTGCTTCTCGAAGCAAGACGATGCATGAACGGTTGTTGAGGTGAACTGGACATTGTCAAGTTCTACCTCCGGGGTTCATTTGAACCTAAACTCGTTCAAGGAAGGAGGCTTTGCACTAGTTATCAAAGAAGCCCTGACCCAAAAGATCATCCCTGACTATTCTGCACCGTTAGCTGACTATGTCGCTACGGGTTCGCAGCTTAGCTTGGGGGATGCAACTTTTGAGTCTGTGCTCATCATTATGGTGCAAGCCAACCCGTTTGTGGGAAACCACATGGGAACACCAATGCCCATCTCCAATACTTCCTGTAGGTGTGTAGGACTTCTATCGTTAGAATACCTCCACAAAAGCCATTTGTCTTCACCTTTTCCATTCTTACTATTGGGAAAGGCAAAGCGGTAGTTTTAAACCAACAGAGAAGAAGTCGCCGTCAAGAGAAACCTTTGTCATCATTAGTGACGGAACGGCTCCATCACTCATAATCCAATCATAGATTGTGAGTGATGACATGACTCAAGGATGTCGTTCAATCCTTTTGTGAATCTTTGTGAATCATTATTTTTACTTCCATTTTCCACTCTAGTATGTTTTGGTTTGGTTGTGCTTCTGGGGTACTTCCATAGGCTCTTTAAATTAAGCGTGGTGCTTAGGTTAATTTGCCTACCTTAATTAAATAAGACATGGAGTCAAGTTTGATTAATTGAACCAAAAATTACAAGTGTAAACTTTGGTTGTATGCCTAGACTAACCCCTGCAGGAAGTTCAAATCCAAAAGGGTAAGTCGTTGAGATAGAATCACAATTAAGGTGAACATTGAATGAAACCTTGATCAAGAAGAGAATGGAGATCTCGAAGGTTTGGCAAAGTGCAATCATCCCCATCCATCTCCAGGATGGAATGGTGCACATTGAAGCTCAATCATCAATGGAGAGGTCCTGCTCTATGGACCTAAAACATGGAGCCCTCACTGATAAGGTATGTCAGTAGTAATCTCATATTTACTTTCTGCATTTCAATTTTGCATTTCCCTTTTCAATTGCATGTTTACTTTTAGCACTGCATATTTTATTTCAACAAAATAATTTAGACATAGGGAATAAAACTTGAGAAGAGTGATTAGAGGAAAGCTGAGCTGGTGGGGCCACCATGGCCAGGTCGACCGACCTGTCATGTGGGTCCACCACCTCTCTCTTCACTCTGGCTAGAAGCAGGGATCCAAGGAGCAGCATAGGATGCTCTGGGGCTCCAAAGCCTAGGTCGACCAACCTGGACTTGGTATCACCAGGCACCCTGCTGTCTCCCAATGATGACAACCATGGATTCTATGCCCACCACACTAGCCAGAATTCGAGGAGAGATGGTTCATTGCTCATGACTGTAGCTTAGGATGCCACTTCGAGCATCTCGAATGCTTTAGGAAGCATGCCACCAGCCAAAGCCAGCATAGGGAGTAGCAACGCATACTTAAGTGTTCCCATTGTTCATGGGAATCACTTTAATGCTTGTCTTCACTTCTGCTTTCTCCTTTTCTCTTTCACCGAACACTAGACATAGGAATCCGAAGCAACCTTAGCAACCTTAGACCATGACCACCACCGCC